>JBBHAA010002037.1:270000-936766 GCA_037953035.1 Aquarana catesbeiana
CACAAGCCAATAAAAGAGGGCAAGCAGGCTCTGTGTCTAGAGGCAACAGTGCTGGTCGTGGACACGGTGCATCCTCATCAGCACGTGGCTGTGGGGCACGCTTGGCCTTTTTCTCAGCAGCTGGCCGTGTTGAGCCGCAACATGCAGAAGACTTGGTCGAGTGGATGACCAAGCCGTCCTCATCCTCCTCATCCTCTCTCACCCATGCTCAGGGTACTTTGTCTGGCAAAGCAGCTGCCAACGCGCCTCTTCCCTCGGCTCAATGGCATCAGTGACTCCTTCCCTAGCCCCACCATGTCGTCCTGAGGAGTCCCTCGAACTGTTTGACCACAGTGTTGGGTACATGCACCAGGAGGATGCCCAGCATTTAGAAGGCTCTGATGATGATACTGAGCTAGATGAAGGTAGTAACGTGAGCACGGACAGAGGGGGTGCCCAAGAAGGACAGCAATCTGGCAGTCATGTTACCCCTGCTGCAGCATACTGCCAGGTTTGCTCCAGTGATGAGGAGGGAGGGGATGATGAGGTCACTGACTCAACATGGGTGCCTGATAGGAGAGAGGAGGAGGAGGCACATCACCAACGAGGCAGGGGCCAGCCTAAGGGCAGCACACTGACTGCATCACACCTCAGAGCTCCGCATGTGCAGGGCGCGGCTGTCTCTGCGTGTTATTTTTTGAGACGAGTGCATCAGATCGCACCGCTGCTATTTGCAACATATGTCTCAAGCGTATCTCGCATGGCCAAAACATCTCCCGCTTGGGCACCACATGCTTGACCAGACATATGTTGACCTGCCATGCAGTTCGTTGGCAAGCGTACCTAAAAGACCCACACCAAAGAACAAAGAGGACCTCTACTTGCTCCTCATCAGCTGGGATCTCCAACCCCACTATACCTTCAGTCCTCTCTGAGACCTGCACTAAGAGGAATGAAGGTGAAGAATTAGGTGTGCCACAGCCAAGTACTTGTGGGCAATCTGCTATCGGTACACCGACATCAGATTGTACCAGGCAAATTTCCCTGCCCCAGCTGCTGCACTGCAGAAAGAAATTTGCTCCCAGCCATCCACATGCCCAGCGGTTGAATGCTAGCTTGGCAAAATTTCTAGCACTTCAGCTGCTACCTTTTCAGTTGGTAGACTCTGCCCCCTTCCGTGAGTTTGTGGAATGTGCAGTTCCTCAGTGGCAGGTTCCCAAACGCCACTTTTTCTCACGGAAGGCGATTCCGGCTCTCTACCGGCATGTGGAAGACAATGTCTTGGCCTCGCTGGACAGGGCGGTCAGCGGTAAGGTGCATATTACCGCTGACTTATGGTCCAGCAGGCATGGACAGGGACGTTACCTAAGTTTCACGGCGCATTGGGTGACTCTGCTGGCAGCTGGGAAGGATGCAGGACAAGGTGCAGTAGTGTTGGAGGTTGTTCCGCCACCACGCCTCCAAAATGCTAATGATTGTGACACACCTCTCTCCTCCACCCCCTCCTCTTCTTCTTCCTCCATGGCCTCTTCCTGTGCTTTGTCCTCGGAACCAGCGGTGCTCCGTAGTCGTTCAAGGGGCTACGCAAGTACGCAGGCCAAAAGATGCCATGCGGTGCTTGAGCTGGTGTGCTTGGGGGACAGGAGCCACACTGGGGCAAAGGTTCTGTCAGCTCTGCAGGGGCAGGTTCTGAGGTGGTTGACGCCACGCCAACTTAAGGCAGGAATGGTGGTTTTCGACAATGGCACCAACCTCCTCTCTTCCCTCACGTCCTTAACTTGGTGGTTCAGCGGTTCTTGGGCAGGTACCCGGGCTTACATGATGTCCTGAGGCAGGCCAGGAAAGTCTGTGTGCATTTCCGCCGGTCATATAATGCCAGTGCTCGGCTGGCAGACCTCCAAAAGGAATTTAACCTGCCCAAGAACCTCCTAATCTGTGACATGCCCACCAGGTGGAAATCAACGTTGACCATGCTGCAGCGGCTGCACACGTAGCAGAGGGCCATCAATTAGTACCTGTGCGACTATGGCACCAGGACAGGGTCAGGGGAGCTCGTTTTTTTTTCCCCACGCCAGTGAGCCATGATCAGGGATGCATGTCCTGTCCTGTCACTATTTGAGGAGGCCACGAGGATGGTGAGCAGTGACAGTGCATGCATCAGTGACACTGTCCCCCTTGTCCACCTGTTGGAGCACACACTGCGTGGAATAATGGACAGGGCACTTGAGGCAGAACAGAGGCATGAAGAGGAGGACTTCCTTAACTCTCAAGACCCCCTTTATCCAGACAGTGTTTCTGCTTGCCCGCCGATCACACAGGAAGAGGAGGAGGAGGAGGATTGTGACAGCATGGAGGTGGAGCCTGGCACTCAGCATCAGCAGCAGTCTTTAAGGGATCATTTACAGTCCCAAGAAACCCATGGACTTGTACGTGGCTGGGAGGAGGTGGCTGCGGATCATGTCGTCCTTAGTGACCCAGAGGACTCTGGACCGAATGCCTCAGCAAACCTACGCTGCATGGCCTCCCTGATCCTGCAAAGCCTGCGGAAGGATCCTCGTATTCGTGGTATCAAGGAGAGGGATCAATACTGGCTGGCAACCCTCCTTGATCCACGTTACAAGGGTAAGGCTGTGGACCTTATCTTGCCGTCGCAGAGGGAGCAGAAGATGAAACATCTTCGGGAGGCCTTGCAGAAAGGTCTGTGCAACGCGTTCCCAGAGACTGGGAGGTTACAAACTCCTGTTTCTGGACAACGTGTTGCTGAGGCTTCGGTCAGTCAAAGAAGGAGCGGTGGAGAGGGTGGCTGTCTGACCGATGCGTTCAGACAATTTTTTAGTCCGCAGCCCCAAGGTATGATCGGTTCCAGCAACCATCGCCAGCGTCTGTTTTACATGGTGCAGGAATACCTAGGGGCAAGATCTGACTTGGACACCTTCCCCACCGAAAATCCTCTGGGTTACTGGGTCTTGAGGATGGATCACTGGCCAGAGCTTGCACAGTATGCAATTGAGCTACTGGCCTGTCCTGCATCCAGCATTCTTTCGGAACGCACATTCAGTGCTGCTGGAGGCTTTGTAACCGATCACAGGGTGCGTCTGTCCACCGACTCGGTCGATCGACTGACCTTCATAAAAATGAATCAGTCTTGGATCACCACCAGCTACCAAGCACCTGATGCTGATGTAACCGAATATTTTTTTTTGAAATGTCAGATCCCTTCAAAGACTGCCTATGCTGATGCTGAGTGACTACCCTATTATGCTGAGTAATTATCCTCTTCCTCCTCAATGATCATGCTGATAGCTTGTAAGGACATTTATGGTTCTGGGCACCGCCACCAGTGCCTAAGGCCCAATTTTTCAGCCCCTGTTTAACAGGGGCATGTAATTACAATTTTTGATGCAATTCTTTGCAGCAGGGCTAGTTCCTGCGCTCCAACTAGAGTATCTGTGAGGGGTTGCAGTGTTGTGGCACCAGCACCAGTGCCTAAGGACCAATTTTTCTGCCCCTGTTCAACAGGGACATGTAATTAGAATTCTTGATCTAATATTTCACAGCAGGGCCTATTTCTGCGTTTCTGAATAGACCAGCAGCGGGGAGGAGTGGGGCGGAGCGGAGTAGGGGTGGGCGGAGCGGGGCGGATCAGGGGGGTGGGCGGCACTGCAGCAGCTCGGTTTCTATTGTAGCCACCCAGCTCCACTCCACTTCTGGTCTTCTTAAAAATGGCGGACAATGTCTCCGCCGGCCGCGGACCTCTAGCGGCGGTGAAAAATCGGGAAAAAGTGTAATTCTTGGGACATTTCCCGGGAAATAATAAAATCGGGAAAAGAGTCTAAATCCCGGGAATGTCCCAGGAAATTCGGGGCAGTTGGTAAGTATGAGGACCATCATGGCAGCGGCCGGGGCGAGGGGGGAGAAAGGAGACCCCCTGAGGACTGCGTGGGACCCCCGGACTGCGTGGGATCCTTTCAGTTTATGTGGCAGAGCCTGCAGCGGAGGAGGTGAGCGGCTTCACAGACCAGCTTCACTGAGCGTGTATCCTGGAAGGCATGCAAGTATACATCAGGTATGTCTCTTACTCCCTCTAGTGGCAGAAACCAGGTAAGACATACAAACTACTCACAGAAGATAATCCATAATGTGTAAACTTTAGGATTGTCTTCACTTACCTTATCCCCGCCGCAGTAACTGCTGAGAACAGACAGATTCCAGCCTTCACCCATTACGGCTGGTAGCGTTGTGCCAACCTTCAGGGTTCTGGGTTTCTACTCACAGGATTCTCTTCTCTGGACCTGTAGAAGACTCTGCCAGAGACTTTTCGTGCCACTGTTATGTTAGTACACCAAAGCCTGGATCCCAGAGCCAAGACCTCCAAGGAGAGACATTACAGGCAAAACCTTGTTTCTTCTTCTCATGAGGCCCGGGTACCATCCATCTTTGGCGTTTTAGTATTGGCCCGAGGTATGAATCCGGTTGTATAGCTCCTAGGTCCTCGCAGAGACCATCAAACAGAGCTTTCTTCTTAGCACATCTTCAATGTGACCAACCACCTTAGACACTGGCGAAAAAACTGAGGTACTCACCATATGGGAGGGGTTATATAGGGGAGGAACTCACGTTGTAATTAGGGTTACCAGTATCCAATCACCTGAAGGTACTATCTAACCCACTAATTACCAAGCCTCTGTATCCCGTGATGTATGAACAAGAAATAGGCATATCAGAATGGAGGCATCCTGTAGGGCTTTTTTATTAGTGTCCATCAGCCATGGCGCCGCCTCCTGCCATGGAGATCTTCCACTTGTTACTCGGAAGTTGGCCTTGAGATAGAGCGGGTATCAGAGCGAGGCTTGGGGAGCTTGTGGAGCATGGCGGGAAGGGTGATGATGTCACTGGGCATGCGACTTGTTTTCGAGCATGCGACTTGTTTTCGAGCATGCGTCTTGCGAGTGTGGCAGCAGTCGCGTTCCTTCAAGCTAGAGCACCTGATCAGCTTCATTGGGGTCCATAGGTGACAGGTGTCTAAAAGACCCCTGATGTCACCTTAAAGAGAATACTTTACTACTATTCTATTTCAAAAGGGACTATTAGCTCCCTATGCCATATCAATAAACGTAATTGTAAAAGTTTAAAAGATTAAAACATAAAATGCTGAAAATGCTTGTTGCTTCCATGTTCACCCAGCGGAGAGATCACAGTGAATGTTAATTTGTTCTGCCCACAAACACTTGCTATGCCAGTTGCAAGCAAACAGGAGGGAGAGCAGAGCATGGGGGGATGTAATTTAAAGAGAAGGGCTATATATATATATATATATATATATATATATATATAAATATATATATATAACCTATTCAAAGATGGCCGCCAGCTAAGCCTGAAGAAGGAGCGCGCATGCTCCGAACACGAGCACTGACCTTGTACCCGGAAGTGACGTCACTGTCCACGTCAATCATTGCTCCAGCTAACCGGAAGTGCTGTGAGCCAAGAGTGCGGCCAGAGGATGGCCAGATCATGGACTCCCATCACTGCCAATGACGCAAGGCATCACCCGGAGACAGAACAGATGAACACATTATATACCATGCTGGAATATATTGCTCGTTTGTGAGTGTTTCCATGTCTATTTTTACTATTAAATTACCTAACTTGCTACACTTAGAAGGCGCTTTTCTTTGTCTTTCCTATGTACTTTAACTTCTACCTGCCCACGCTATAGCCGAAAGACATCTACAGAGCAGGACTTAATTGCCGGGAGGGCGTCCATGTATGTCCTCCCGAGCATGCACTGTCAGCGCATCCCTGCAGGGAGCGCGCTGCGCGCGCTGTGATCACAGAGTCGATAAGACCTGGCTGATCACAGATCGGTGTAAGTGGCCGATCCCAGCCCCCTGCCACGTGATCAGCTGTCAGCCAATGACAGCTGATCAAATGATGTAAACAGAAGATCGGTAATAAGTGTTTTTTTTGTCCACCTACCAGTGCCCACAATGCCACCTACCTTTGCTCACCAGTGCCACCTATCAATGCCCACCAGTGCTGCCAATCATTGCCATCAGCGCCACCGATTAGTGCTGCCTATCAGTGTCATCTACCAGTGCCCATCAGTGCCACCTATCAGTGCCACTTATCAGTGCTACCTATCAGTGCCCTTCAGTGCTGCCCATCAGTGCCAACCATCAGTGCCCATCTGTGCCATCTATCAGTGCCCATCAGTGCAGCCTTATCAGCGCACATCAGTGAGGGAGAAAAATTACCTGTTTTCAAAATTTTACAACAAACTATGAAAGTTTTTTTTTTTTTTACATTTTCAGTCTTTTTTTGTTTTTTTTTAGCAACAAATAAAAACCCAGCAGTGATTAAATACCACCAAAAGAAAGCTCTATTTGTGTGAAAAAAATAATAAAAATGTCATATGGGTACGGCGTTGCATGACCGTGCAATTTTCATTCAAAGTGTAACAGCGCTAAAAGCTGAAAATTGGCCTGGGCAGGAAGGGGGTAAAAGTGCCCAGTAAGCAAGTGGTTAAGAATAAAACTATTTTCTGTCCTGAGGTTCATTGTAGAATTATCCCGGATAAGGAGCAGAAGCTTCCTGCTACCAGAGTAGAATGTCTTGTGAAGGAAGTAGTTAGAGTCAGTTCCTCTAATGTTGCAGTTATTTATGGAGACATTTATGTCTCTCGTTAGTTTCCTTTATCTCTAGAGCACTACATTGCCTAGGAATTTTTACAAAATGATACTTTAACACAACTACATGGTACAGACACATATCAGGAATATGAAATGTTGGGGTAACATTCACTTTAAACAGGAGTGATCCTACATCTCTTCTTGCATTCTCCAGAATATAAAATAGATAATAATCCAAATAATGGCAGTAATAGATCTGCAGATTTGGAGACTCCAGCACTGAAGCCTCTACATGTGCATCTTTAAGATACAGAAAATTCCTATGTTTGCTCGTCATTTACCAAAAAAGCTGAAATACCAGTTTGTCTGCACTGGTCCTAAGGGAATGATTATCATGTGCTTGTCAATCAACAAAACTACTTGCTTAGAGAAATACTGTATATATCCTGTGTGCTCATTGACACCTAGTGGCAGATTGTGGTAACATACCCGTATAGTGTCAGGGAAACTCAAGTTAAAGTGGAGGTCCACTCTGAAAAAAAAAATTGCACAAAAAAATACCTAAAAAAATGGAGGAAAAAAAAAAATTTTTTTACTTACGTGAAATGGCTGTTGCTAGGCAGTCTTCCTAATCTGCCTCTTCCTACACCTCGGTGATCTTCAGTCTTCTGCTCCCCGCGTTGTCTTCTGGGGAATGGGGCGCAGTGTGTTATGGGAACTGTGTGCGTCCCATTCACAAAGCACCGCTCGCGCGTCCGCAGTACGAAACTGGCAGTGAAGCCGCAAGGCTCCACTGCCTGTTTCCTTTACTTAGGATGGCGGTGCCGGGACCCGAGAGCCGAGGAACGGGTCAGCCTCGGGCGGCTGACATCGCGGGCACCCAGGACAGGTAAGTCTACTTTTTTAAAGTCAGCAGCTACAGTGTTTGTAGCTGCTGACTTTAAAAAAAAAATTTCGCTGGCCGGAATCCCGCTTTAAGGGGAATGCAAATGATTATCTGCAAATCAGCTATATACATGACTGGTGTAAGGCTGATGTGCTACATGCCCTGCCAACCACCCTTAGAGTTCCACCCAAATTTTGAACAATATCTGTATGTATTCTCTTCCTTGCCTAGATGCTGACATGCCGTTTAAAAAAATTTAAATCGCCGTAATTACCTTTTATTTTTCTATTCTTCTTTGCACTTCCTGGTTCTCCTCCCGTGGGAGTAGGCGTGTTTCTAGCCTCTCCCAGACTCCTGGGAGCTAGTCTCAGGCTTCCCAGGATGCCACTGAGCATGTGCGGGAACGAGCGGTGAATGCTGGGAGCACAGCATTCACCACATCCAGGAAATAAATGCTTGTGTGCTTCAAATGCCCACAATGAAGATGGAAACTGCCTGCAGTGAGTAATATAAGTTATTCTTCCCGACGAAATCTGACACAGGCGGACATATTACACACAATATGTGAGTATGTAATGCTGAGAAGAAAAGTTTGTGAATGAACTCAAAAAAAAAAAAACGATAGATAGGTGGACCCCCGCTTTAACCTTAAATTACTAAATTAAACACGTAACACTTTCTGGATTTAATGGCCAACAATGGCCCCTTTATTAATTCGAACATAAAAACTTTATAAAATTAACCTTTTATTTTAATACATAATACATTTTAATTTATATAACTAAATATATATATAGCATATATAAATATATATATAACCCAAACATTTTAACTGACTGCTACGTCTGAGGTTCCTGAAAGAAGGTAATACTATCTCATCAGCTGTACCACCACCACTATGGCATCCTGGCTCCTAGCCGCGATCCCACCAGCACAGGGACAAATGATTACCACCTTCTTGCACCATTCAGCTTGATGACCGATAGCCCATATTTACAGATAGGGAAGGTACCCATACCGAGATAGGCCCCAACCTGTACCACACCATATATTATATATACATATATACCAACCACAATTCCGACCTTCAGGAACCAGAGACCCCTGCCACAGATGCCCACCAGTGACCCCTTATGCGTGGGCGACCCACCACAGTCGTAAGGCCCATTGGAGACCTTCCTGGAGCCCCAGGAACCACACATCAATGCCCACTGCGGACAGATGTACCCCATCGCCCCTCAAATAGAGGCCATTGTCTCCCTCCAACTCGCAGTGGTGGACCACAAACTTCGCCACAGCCTTATTAACTTTTATTCTGGCTTTATTTATACGCTCCACAGACAGCCCCCCCCCCCCCCCGCCAGGCCGCCCTCCCTATGATGTCTGACCACATTATAACTGTTTCAGGGAAGGTCAACCGTAGTTGGAGAAAATCCCACTTCACATCCTGAATGAGTTCCCTGGATTCCCTGAGGCAAAGGTCGTTGCCCCCGACGTGCAACAACAGCACATCCGGGGGCCTGTCCCTTTGAGCGTACCGCTGAATCTCTGGCATTACTCTGGACCACAACATCCCAAGGATCCCTATCCACCATACTGTGGCATCCGCCCGGGAGAAACCCAACTGTCTACCTTCCGGGCTAACCAATGTCCGTTTTGCCCCCTATTGCACATAAGTGTAGCACCCTCTACCAATAGGTAGGTGCTGGTATAGGATTTTTACTAGGGAGACTGTCAGCACAGGTAAATTTAGGCAGGCCTATGCTTTGAGCTGGGCCTGTCTGTTTTGATCTGGGGGCAGGGAGTGGTTAGTGTAGCAGTGGGTGTGGCCACCTGTGCTCTAGTTCTGAGGCGCTCCCCTGCTTCCAGGGAGAATGTTCTGGAAGAAGGGCAGGGCCTAGAACTAGAGTGGCAGGCAGCCAATGTGGGAGCCCTGACCAATCCCCAACTGGTATTGGCAGGGGGCGGGCCTCCTATATAAGCTGAGGTAACAGGCCACTGGGGGGGAGTTGTCGGCCGGGTGAAGTGGAGAATGGAGTACTAGACAGCAGCAAGAGGCCCGGGGAGAACTGTGAGGGAACTTAACTTTTACACAGTCATTAGTGAAGTCCTCATCATTACACGGTCATTGATGAGGAACTCCTGGAGCAGAGGAGCAGGTGAAGCTGTCAGAACATATGGTCTGGTCAAGTTCTCCATCAAGGACTCGGGGCAGAGAAAGGTCCGTGAGTGTACCACAGTGGAGATCTGGATGTGCCAGGAAGTCTGTGAGGGAACTTCACTTTTACATGGTCATTAGTGAAGTCCTCATCATTACACGGTCATTGATGAGGAGTCCTGGATCAGAGGAGAGACTGTGGGGAGTGGTGTCAAATCGATGTGGCCTGAGGGCACAGGATTTTCAAACTGGGCTAGCTGGGAACAGTAGTCCACCATCCAGAACATGCTTTTAAACTACTAGGCCTCCGGGGAGAGGCACTGTAGGCCTCTGGCCTAGTAGCAGCGAGCAACAAGAGTTAGTATGAGGAACTATTCAGAGTGGGTTCTCTTGCTTACAGAAGATGTGACAGGAAAATTAATATGCTACAGTATAAGTTTGTGCAGGAGGAGAGGATTTCTGGGAACATCACCCTTACACGGTCAAGGGTAATGTCCTCATTTTTACACGGTCATAGATGAGGAAATTCTGGAAGCAATAGTCTGCGGGAGTTTTGCAGAGGAGGAGCAATAATCTGCATGGTGATGCAGGGAAAAGACTGTAGCTGTTACACATGCGCATCCTTCCTTCAGGCTCATATTAAGTACTATTCTATAAAATCTCTAAATATGATGGCAAAGTGATCTATTCTATGGGCATCCTATATACCCCTTTCCCCAACCAAGTTGTACCCCCCAATAAACAAAACAAAGCAAATGACTGTTCATTGTCTCTGCAAGTGATATATGGGAGTCTAGCAGCAGAGTGATATGGTGGATGTTTGTTACTAGTGGCAACTACACCGCTACATAAGAATGGCCCAGGATCCACATCAGACATACCGGGCCTGTAAAACAGAAACACAACAGGAACATAGACAACAGAAACCAAGCACCATACACACTTCCCACAATACACAGCCCCAGATAACAGCCCACATAACAAAAACACAGACACTGAAAACACCAGACAAGACATGCCCCCCCCTCATTACTCTTTACAGAAGGTGAGGGTGGACATACAACCTGAACTGATGCAATTCCCAACGCCCAATACGCTGCAGGATTTGATCACTCAAGCCCCAGCACGATGCCTCTGTCGCTGCCCCAATTCTGAACGAATGGGATGAATAGTCCGCAACAGAAACACCCCCCCCCACCTCCAGGCATCTTTTAAACACTGACACAAATCGATACCTGGACAAACGCAACCCATCTTCGTGAATAAAAAGGGGCCCCCCACCAGGACGCCGTATCACTGACCACTCCCAGAGTACTGCGACCAGGCATAGCGCCAGACCAGGGACACTCCCTAATACAACCCTGGTCCCTTTTCCCAACGGGTCCGTCTTAGACTTGCGAACAAGCAGCGTAACCGACTCTGCTGCCCCGATACGTCTGAGACATCCAACCCACCCGTCACTGATTTTGAAGGGCTAACCAATTCAGCCACTCTTAACACCCTGAAAAAAGCCACTACAAAGGCCGTTTTATACAGCTGAACTTCAAGAGGGGAAAAACACACTTGGGGAAACACCCCCGCCAACACCTCCAATATTTCCAACAAAACCAGACGTCTGGAATCAGGCCTGGTGAGCCCCTTCCTGTAACCCCGCAAAGCCTTACGCACTATGAAAGCCTTGGTAACACCCTCAACACCTCCCAATTTAAACAAAAATGCCAAATCAGCCATCTTTGAATTCAAGGACGCGACGGACACCCCCTTCTCACAGTTCTGTCCCAAAAAATAAAGCAATGCATGGAGCCTGTCATCATTGCTGGAACAACCACCAACGTCACTCACCAGCTCGTGCCACTCCCGCCAAACCCGCTCCTATGACCGCCAGGTGGATTCCATTACCGACCGCCAAACCATCGACATCACGGCGCCAACATGAGATCCCATAAACAACTGGGGCACGGAACCCCGAGCAGCTCCGCCTCCGGTGCCAACCGCCGGAAACTGTCCTACTGCAAGCGAGAAAGCGCATCAGCGACCTCATTCTCAACCCCCGGGATATGCATAGCACACACAACAATGTTCAATGTTAGACACTGTAACATCAAATGATGTAACAGACGAACTACTGGCAAAGACGACGCCGACAGAGAGTTAATCGCAGTTCCACTGCAAACACTATGAGGAACAATTCTAACAACATCAAATTCCTAATCAACGTAGACCCCGCCAACTCCTCCGGCCACTGGTCTACGCACCACTGCCCCTGAAAATAAAACCCACAGACCCACAGACCCTGCGGCGCACGTGAACAGCTCCAGTTCCCTCACCTGTACCGCAGGCCCCAGCCAGTACGACCTACCATTGTACTGCTCCAAAAACACCTTCCAAACCTGCAAATCCTCCCTATGATCCCGACCTATACGAACAAAGTGATGCGGGACGGTGACCCCCACCGTGGCAGCCTCCAAACTTCTGCAGAGCACCCTCCCCATAGGCATAATGCGGCACGCAAAGTTGAGTTTCCTCAACAACGACTGCAAGTCCCACAACTTCACCTTAGAGCGGCGGGCCACTTCCGCCACCGACCCACAGAGATCCTCCAGCTTATCGCTTGGCACTCCACTAGATCGGTATCAATAATGATACCCAAGAATTTCAACACTGTTACAGGACTTTCCGTCTTGTCCTGCGCCAGCGGAACACCAAAAATTTGGAAAACATGTTGAATGGTGGCCAACAAAATAAGACAAGACCGATCGTCCAGAGGGCCTATAACCAAAATATCATCCAGATGCAAAATCGAGCAAAGGCCCGACAAATCCTTGACCACCCACTCCAGAAATGAACTGAACAACTCAAAATACGAACAAGAAATAGTGCAACCCATAGGCAGGCATCTGTCCACAAAATATTTCCCCTCCCAACAACACCCTAACAAACGCACACTATCCGGATGTACCGGCAACAAATGAAAAGCCGACTCAATGTCGGTCTTCGCCATAAGTGCCCCCCTACCAAACTCTACCGGTGAGATTGTGGTACCGCTGCGTCACCCCTGCTCAACATATCCCTACAGCCAGCTAACAGAGATACCATCAATTGCTGCAGCAACGCATCCCCCGAGCCCGAGACACCGCCACCCACACCCAGAGACCCCACCCCATCACCCGAAGCCACAACAGGTGTCGATACTGGCCCACCCCTAACCGGAAACCCTGATAGGACGGCAGGGGAGTTGCTGTCTGTTGGTGTGTGTTGCTGTCTGTTGGTGTGTGTTGCTGTCTGTTGGTGTGTGTTGCTGTCTGTTGGTGTGTGTTTGCTGTCTGTTGGTGTTTGCTGGGTTGCATTTTGGGGACTTTTCCTTTTAGTTTTTAATTTGCCTTTTGCTGTCACTTTTTAAATAGCTTTTTTTTTTTTTCTTGTTTCATCAGTCTATCAATTAAGGGGTGTGGTTAATTGCTCACAGGTGCCTATTTAACTTGTTGTAGGACTCAGTCTGAGCGTGCTCAGTTTGAAGCTGTGGAGCTTGGTGTAAGTGGAGCTGGATTAAGTGGGAGTTAAAAACAAGTGTTAGAGTATACAAGTCTTGCTGTCTGTTGGTGTGTGTTGCTGTCTGTTGGTGTGTGTTGCTGTCTGTTGGTGTGTGTTGCTGTCTGTTGGTGTGTGTTTGCTGTCTGTTGGTGTTTGCTGGGTTGCATTTTGGGGACTTTTCCTTTTAGTTTTTAATTTGCCTTTTGCTGTCACTTTTTAAATAGCTTTTTTTTTTTCTTGTTTCATCAGTCTATCAATTAAGGGGTGTGGTTAATTGCTCACAGGTGCCTATTTAACTTGTTGTAGGACTCAGTCTGAGCGTGCTCAGTTTGAAGCTGTGGAGCTTGGTGTAAGTGGAGCTGGATTAAGTGGGAGTTAAAAACAAGTGTTAGAGTATACAAGTCTTGCTGTCTGTTGGTGTGTGTTGCTGTCTGTTGGTGTGTGTTGCTGTCTGTTGGTGTGTGTTTGCTGTCTGTTGGTGTGTGTTTGCTGTCTGTTGGTGTTTGCTGGGTTGCATTTTGGGGACTTTTCCTTTTAGTTTTTAATTTGCCTTTTGCTGTCACTTTTTAAATAGCTTTTTTTTTTTTTTTCTTGTTTCATCAGTCTATCAATTAAGGGGTGT
The DNA here is from genome assembly GCA_037953035.1 of Aquarana catesbeiana. Lineage (NCBI taxonomy): Eukaryota > Metazoa > Chordata > Amphibia > Anura > Ranidae > Aquarana > Aquarana catesbeiana. Next base: position 283,809 of record JBBHAA010002037.1, read on the forward strand.
GGTTAATTGCTCACAGGTGCCTATTTAACTTGTTGTAGGACTCAGTCTGAGCGTGCTCAGTTTGAAGCTGTGGAGCTTGGTGTAAGTGGAGCTGGATTAAGTGGGAGTTAAAAACAAGAGTTTAAAACAGGAGGTTATAACAGGGGTCATAGTACCTGTGTAGTGTGAGTATCTGAGTGTTGTCTGAGTAGTGTGTGTGGATCGTTAGTACTTGTGTATTGTGTACCTGTGTATTGTCGTGTACCTGTGTATTGTCTTGAGTATTAGTGCCAGGAAGCTAGTTGTTAGGTAATTTGGACAGGGTAAAATCCCCAAATCCTCACCAAATTTAATAGGTACGATGCCCGGCGGGTGTGGAGAGGCGACTCTTTGTACATCTTGCCGCATGTATGCGTTCCTTGATCATCCGATCGAGGGCGAATACTGCTGTGCAAAATGTAAGCACATTGTTTCCCTGGAAGCCCAGGTTCTGAATCTGGGGAAGCAACTGTCAGCACTGAGAAGTCCCTCCATACTAAAGGTGAGCCAGGAACGTACACGGCAGGTGCCGGCAGGGGCCAGCACAGAGGCGGGTGGAGACAAAGAGGTGCAGGCACTAGCAAAGAGTAGATGGGTGACAGTCAGGAGGGGTAGAGGGGGAAGTGCCAGGGAGGCCGATCCAGGACTGGAGCATCCCAATAAGCACGCTCCATTGAGTGACATTGGTGTAACCAGTCAGGGACCAGCACTGCTGGAGATGAGGGACTCTCCTAGCTGCCAGGAGAAGAACTCCTCCAGTGAGAGTGGGGGGGCAGCAAAGGGAAAGGAAAGACAGATTCTGGTGGTAGGGGACTCAATTCTTAGAAGGACAGAGAGGGCAATCTGTAACCAAGACCTGAAGCGCCGAACAGTATGTTGTCTACCGGGCGCTCGGGTTCGGCACATCACGGATCTTGTGGACAGATTACTGGGAGGGGCTGGGGAAGACCCGGCTGTCATGGTGCACGTTGGCACCAATGACAAAGTCAGAGGCAGATGGAGTGTCCTAAAGAACGATTTTAGGGACTTAGGAGCTAAATTGAGGAAAAGGACCTCCAAGGTAGTGTTCTCAGGAATACTACCGGTACATCGAGCCACACCAGAGAGGCAGAGGGAGATTAGGGAAGTAAACAAGTGGCTGAAGAGCTGGTGTAGTAAGGAGGGGTTTGGGTTCCTGGAGGACTGGGCCGACTTCTCAGTCGGTAATCGGTACTATAGAAGGCACCTAAATGAGGAGGGTGCAGATCTGCTGGGAATGAAGATGGCCAAAAAGTTAGAGGGGTTTTTAAACTAGGCGATGGGGGGAGGGTCCAGAGACAGTGATAGCCAGTGCGGAAGATATTCCAGAGGGTAGTATTGGGGGCATTAGTGGTAGGTTAACCAAAGCACAAAAACACAAGGTGAGTATAGTAGCAAGTCCAAGTTGCAATCTTGAAACACCCAATACGAGGACAATATGCGACCGGTCTAAACTATGTGGCATGTTCACCAATGCCAGGAGCCTGGCGGACAAGATGGGTGAACTAGAGATACTGTTGTACAAGGAGGATTTGGATTTTGTGGGAATTTCAGAGACCTGGTTCAACAGCTCTCATGATTGGCTGGCAAACATTCAAGGGTATACCCTATACCGCAAGGACAGAGAGGGTAAAAAAGGGGGAGGGGTATGCCTATATATCAAGAATAATGTGCAAGTGAATGTGAGAGATGACATCACTGAGGGGGCTAGGGAGGAGGTGGAAATCTTTATGTGTAGAGCTCCAAAGGGATGAAGCTAAGGGGAAAATAATACTGGGAGTATGCTATAGGCCCCCTAACCTGAGGGAGGAAGTGGAGACGGATCTCCTATCACAAATTGGATTAGCAGCAAGGATGGGAAGTGTTATCATAATGGGGGATTTTAATTATCCAGACATAGACTGGGCGGAGGGAACCGCGCATTCATTTAAGGCTTAGTGTCTTGCAGGACAATTTTATGGGTCAGATGGTAGACGCACCAACTAGAAATAAAACATTACTAGATCTACTGATTACCAACAATACAGACCTGATAACAGATGTGGAAATACGGGGCAATTTAGGTAACAGCGATCACAGGTCAATTAGTTTCAGTATAAATCACACAAATAGGAGACATGAAGGGAACACAAAGACACTGAATTTCAAAAGAGCCAACTTCCCTAAACTACAAACCTTGCTAAAAGGCATAAATTGGGATAAAATATTAGGAACAAAGAATACGGAGGAGAGATGGGTTTGCTTTAAGAGCATATTAAATAAGGGCATTAGCCAATGTATCCCATTGGGTAATAAATTTAAAAGAGCGAACAAACATCCTGGATGGCTTAACTCCAATGTAAAAATGCATATAAAAGCAAAGGAGAAGGCCTTCAAAAAATACAAGGTTGAGGGATCATCCACAGCATTCAGAATTTATAAAGAATGCAATAAGAAATGTAAGGGTGCAATTAGGTTGGCTAAGATAGAACATGAAAGACACATAGCGGAGGAGAGCAAAAAAAATCCCAAGAAATTCTTTAAGTATGTAAACAGTAAAAAAGGGAGGACAGACCATATTGGCCCCATAAAGAATGAGGAAGGACATCTGGTTACAAAGGATGGGGAGATGGCAAAGGTATTGAATTTATTCTTCTCCTCAGTCTTCACGAGTGAATCGGGGGGCTTCAGTAACCAAAACTGCAGTGTTTATCCTCATGACACAACACAGGAAGCACCTACATGGTTAACAGAGGACGGAATTAAAATTAGACTTGAGAAACTTAACATTAATAAATCACCGGGACCAGATGGCTTGCATCCGAGGGTACTTAGGGAACTCAGTCAGGTGATTGCCAGACCGTTGTTCCTAATTTTTACAGACAGTCTATTGACTGGAATGGTACCAGCTGATTGGAGAAAAGCCAATGTAGCACCAATATTTAAAAAGGGCCCAAAAAACATCCCTGGGAATTACAGACCAGTTAGCCTAACATCAATAGTATGTAAACTCTTGGAGGGGATGATAAGGGACTATATACAAGATTTTAGTAATAAGAATGATATCATTAGCAGTAATCAGCATGGATTCATGAAGAATCGTTCTTGCCAAACCAATCTATTAACCTTCTATGAGGAGGTGAGTTGCCATCTAGATAAAGGAAGGCCCGTAGACGTGGTGTATCTGGATTTTGCAAAAGCATTTGACACAGTTCCCCATAAACGTTTACTGTACAAAATAAGGTGCGTTGGCATGGACCATAGGGTGAGTACATGGATTGAAAACTGGCTACAAGGGCGTGTTCAGAGGGTGGTGATAAATGGGGAGTACTCAGAATGGTCAGGGGTGGGTAGTGGGGTTCCCCAGAGTTCTGTGCTGGGACCAATCCTATTTAATTTGTTCATAAACGACCTGGAGGATGGGATAAACAGTTCAATCTCTGTATTTGCAGACGATACTAAGCTAAGCAGGGCAATAACTTCTCCGCAGGATGTGGAAATCTTGCAAAAAGACCTGAACAAATTAATGGGGTGGGCGACTACATGGCAAATGAGGTTCAATGTAGAAAAATGTAAAATAATGCATTTGGGTGGCAAAAATATGAATGCAATCTATACACTGGGGGGAGAACCTCTGGGGGAATCTAGGATGGAAAAGGACCTGGGGGTCCTAGTGGATGATAGGCTCAGCAATGGCATGCAATGCCAAGCTGCTGCTAATAAAGCAAACAGAATATTGGCATGCATTAAAAGGGGGATCAACTGCAGAGATAAAACGATAATTCTCCCGCTCTACAAGACTCTGGTTCGCCCGCACCTGGAGTATGCTGTCCAGTTCTGGGCACCAGTCCTCAGGAGAGACGTACTGGAAATGGAGCGAGTACAAAGAAGGGCAACAAAGCTAATAAAGGGTCTGGAGGATCTTAGTTATGAGGAAAGGTTGCGAGCACTGAACTTATTCTCTCTGGAGAAGAGACGCTTGAGAGGGGATATGATTTCAATTTACAAATACTGTACTGGTGACCCCACAATAGGGATAAAACTTTTTCGCAGAAGAGAGTTTAATAAGACTCGTGGCCACTCATTACAATTAGAAGAAAAGAGGTTTAACCTTAAACTACGTAGAGGGTTCTTTACTGTAAGAGCGGCAAGGATGTGGAATTCCCTTCCACAGGCGGTGGTCTCAGCGGGGAGCATTGATAGCTTCAAGAAACTATGAGATAATCACCTGAATGACCGCAATATACAGGGATATGTAATGTAATACTGACACATAATCACACACATAGGTTGGACTTGATGGACTTGTGTCTTTTTTCAACCTCACCTACTATGTAACTATGTAACTATATGACACAGACACAAGGACACAGGTGAAGCGACAGGCAAAGAAACAGAAGAGGACTTACCAGGCTGCCCAGGGGAAACCGACCGACCAACTGCCACTCCAGATCCCCGTAGAGGCCCTGACAGGCCCATCGCCACACCTGCCACATCCCAGTCCATGTCAGAGAGTTTGCCTTCCGAACGCTGGTCCTCCTGGCCAACATGGGACCCTGTGGAAGCTGAAGGGACGTCATCAACCGGGGGCCCGGCGGTCCACGCGGCTCTCCACCACATTCTTCCCACCCGGAGCCCTCTGCTTGCCAGCAGATGCTGCTCTGGAACCGTTGCCATCACCACCAGGACCTCTGCTTCCTCCCGCAATGGCCCCGGCCGCCCTGGGGGAGGGGCCCGCACCAGCTCCGGTAGTTCTACCACGCCGGGCCACGCCGTGCAGGGTGGAAGGCCCCGCATGCAGGGCCGCCAAATCCTGATCCACCGCGGCTGCAGGCCGCGAGGGAGAAGGAGATGCCACCCTCCTGGCCGGGTCCCGTCTAGTTTGGGGATTCCTCCCCCGCAACTGAAGCAGGGGCATGCCGCTTTGCCCGGGGAGCTGGAGGGTCCAGGATCGGGCTCCCTAAGCGGCGGCTCACCCTGGGAGACGGCTCTGGGATAAAACACCTCGGAGGCAACGACCTCCGCGCATGCAGTGTGGGGGGGAGCAGACATACCTTCCCCCGACCCCGGTAGCATCTCAGCCAGCTGTTCCGAGAACCATTGAGGCCCGTGAGCCACGGCCGCTGAGCGCAGCTGCTTGAGAAGGCGGTCCAGGCCATGAAGAGGTAACAGCAAAAAATCACTCTGCTTGTGTGTTACCCCTTCCTTGTCTCGCACCCAAATGCCAGGCTCCGCCCCCGCCCCTGCTAATAGACACAGGACGAGCTGGCTAGCACCGCCCTGTGCCCACAACTATCCCTTACCTCTTCTTGCACCCAACTTCCTGGTGCATCTTCCTCAGTGTCCCCCCAGTCATGTGGCCCCTCCACTTAGGTTCCCTTTGCTCCGGGACATTCTAGAGTGGCAGGTCCATTAGGGGTCACCCCCCTACTTTGCATGCAGGGATGCATGTGGTGCGACGGACTCATATGAGGTTTTTTTTTTAAGCCACATGTTCAGGGCCTGAGCCTCTAATTGGCTTGAAAATGGTTGAGCTTGGGGCGCAGAGCACTACTCCCCGAACCCACCAACTTGTGACAGTAGTGAATCAATATTCGCTATTGTCCACTGTCTTCACCTCCCAGCCAATTAGGACAGGAGGCAGATCGGGTTGGCCGAGAGAAGAAGCCGAGGAAGCCGCAGAGGGGCTGAGTGTGGTGGAATGTGGATGGGCTAAGTGCAGGGGAACTGTGGACGGGGTGAGTACGGGGGGGGGGACCGTGGTGGGTTGGGTACGGGGGGAACGTGGATGGGCTGAGTGCGGGGGGACCGTGGATGGGCTGAGTGCGGGGGGACCGTGGATGGGCTGAGTGCGGGGGGCACCGTGGATGGGCTGAGTGCGGGGGGACGGTGGATGGGCTGAGTGCGGGGGGACGGTGGATGGGCTGAGTGCGGGGGGACGGTGGATGGGCTGAGTGCGGGGGGCACCGTGGATGGGCTGAGTGCGGGGGGAACCTGGATGGGCTGAGTGCGGGGGGCACCGTGGATGGGCTGAGTGCGGGGGGACCAAGGATGGGCTGAGTGCGGGGGGCACTGTGGATGGGCTGAGTGCGGGGGGACCCTGGATGGGCTGAGTGCGGGGGGCACCGTGGATGGGCTGAGTGCGGGGGGGACCGTGGATGGGCTGAGTGTGGGGGACCATGGAGGGGTTGGGTATGGGGGCAACATGGATGGGCTAAGTGCGGGGAGACCATGGATGGACTGAGTGCGGGGAGACCATGGAGATGGGCTGAGTGCGGGGAGACCATGGATGGGCTGAGTGCGGGGAGACCATGGAGATGGGCTGAGTGCGGGGAGACCATGGATGGGCTGAGTGCGGGGAGACCATGGAGATGGGCTGAGTGCGGGGAGACCATGGATGGGCTGAGTGCAAGGGGCACCGTGGATGGGCTGTGCGGGGGGACTGTGAATGGGCTGAGTGCGGGGAGACCATGGATGGGCTGAGTGCAAAGGGCACCGTGGATGGGCTGTGCGGGGGGTCCGTGGACGGGCTGACTGCGGGGGGACCGTGGATGGGCTGAGTGCGGGGGACCATAGAGAGATGGGTACGGGGGTGACCGTGGATGGGCTGAGTGCGGGGACCGTGGATGGGCTGAGTGCGGACCTGGGGGGGTTTGGCACCAGCCGCCACTGGCTATATATACACCTTACTTGTATACATAAGTGTGCACAGCCCATTGCATTAGGGTGTGCACTCCAAAGCTCTAACACATATGCCTTTCTCTGCAGCCTCAGCTGCACTTGACAGTGAATGAATGGGAGGTGCTCTGTGCTAAGTGGCTTCCTGTTCATTCACAAACCGAAGCATAGTAAACGTAGTTTATATGGATGAGCGAGTTAGGGGTGGAGGAACTTGACTGGCCTGCACAGAGTCCTGACCTGAACCTGATAGAACACCTTTGGGATGAATTAGAGCGGAGACAGCCAGGACTTCTCATCCAACATCAATGGCTGACCTCACAAATGCGTTTCTAGAAGAATGGTCAAACATTCCCATAGGAACACTCCTAATCCTGGACAGCCTTCCCAGAAGAGTTGAAGCTGTTATAGGTGCAAAGGATGGGCCAACTCAATATTGAACCCTACGGACTTAAGCTGGCCATACACCATACAATTTTCCTGTTCAATTTTCTTTAGATTTACCTTCAACTATGTAGTGCAAGGGCTTGCCTGATTGCATACAAATTAAAAGTGTTTAGGTTTTACCTTCTATTGTATGGTTTTGGTAAATCTAAAGGAAAGTTGTACAAGAAAATTGTTTACTGTATGGCCAGCCTAAGACTGGGATGTCATTAAAGTTCATGTGCGTGTAAAGGCAGGCGTCCCAATACTTTTGGCAATCAGAGAAGATAGCAGCTGGGTCAAGCGGGAGCACACAAAGGTATGTGTATACTAAAAAGCAATAATGACGGACTGCCGTCATTATACTGTGGTGTATGTCAGCACCTTTAACCGCTTGCCGACCGTCTGCCGCAGTTACACTGCGGCAGAATGGCACAGGCAGGCGAATTGCCGCCATAGTACGTCGGTACCATAGACGGCCACTAGGGGGCGTGTGCGCGCCGCCAGAGGCATGCACGCGCCCCCTGCTTGCCCACGGAGCTGATGCGAGTGCCCGGCGGTCTCGATCACCGCCAGGCTCCTGCGATCGCTCAGGGCACACGGAAAACCGGGATCTGTGTGTGTAAACACACGGTTTCCGGTTCTCTGAGGGGAGAACTAACAGATCGTCTGTTTATACAGAGTATGAACAGAGGATTTGTTAGTTTCCCTGCACAGTCCACATCCCCCTTCAGTTAGAACACTCCCTAGGACACACATTAACCCCTTCACTGCCCCCTAGTGTTAACCCCTTCACTACCAGTGACATTTTTACAGTAATCAATGCATTTTTAATCGCACTGATCGCTGTATTAATGCCAATGGTCCCAAAAATGTGTCAGAATTGTCCAATGTGTTCGCCATAATTTCGTAGTCTCGATAAAAATCACCGATCGCCGCCATTACTAGTAAAAAAAAAAAATATTAATAAAAATGGCATAAAACTATCTCCTATTTTGTAGACGCTATAACTTTTGCGCAAACAAATCAATATACGCTTATTGCGATTTTTTTTTTACCAAAAATATGTAGAAGAGTACGTATTGGCCTAAACTTAAGAAAAAAAAATGTTTTTTTATATATTTTTTGGGTATATTGATTATAGCAAAAAGTAAAAAATAATGCATTATGCAATAATGCAAGAAATTACATTTTTTTACATTTTTTGTATATTTATTATAACAAAAATTTTAAAATATTGTTTTTTTTTTCAAGATTGTCGCTCTTTTTTTGTTTATAGCACAGAAAATTAAAATGGCAAGTGATCAAATACCACCAAAGAAAGCTCTATTTGTGGAGAAAAAAAGGACATAGATTTTGTTCGGGTACAACGTCTCACGACCACGCAATTGTCAGTTAAAGTTACGCAGTGCCGTATCGCAAAAAATGGTCATTAGGGGGAAAGTCTTCGGGTCTGTAAATGATTAAACTTTAAATGCTTTGGAATGAAGAGGCGAAAGTGAAAGTAATCTAGCAAGAGTCTCTGCAAAGCTGAATAAGATAAGATTTGAATTAGAGCGCCAAAGGGAGTTTGAATGAACAGATGAACCTCGTGCAGAACATGTTCTTCTGTGCAATTCTGATTCTGTCTTTATTGTCCATAGCGGGTGAGTACAATTATTTATTGTTAGGTGTGTTTTTCTATACTGTATAGCCTTCAGTATGTCTTCTCATTGAATAATGTAACACATTAATTAAAGCCTGTATTACGTACTTTGGATAGCAAAGTCACTTTGTATGCATATGACCTCAGATTTTTCAGTACTAACACAAATGTATCATAAAATGATTCTTTTATTTCTCTGTGCATATAATCGGTCATTCTTTGCAAAGTAAAATTTCACTTTCTTCACTAAGCTAGGTAAAAGTGTATTTTTAAAGTGAACAAGCTCTACTTCTTTAGTGGATAATCCTTCTGTATCTGTATGATGTGTACTTGCTTTCCATGCCCTGTATTTCTTCGGCCCTTTTCACGGGGGCTTTCTGATCAGGTCCACCTGTCAGTTTTTCAGGTGGACCTGATCGCAGCTTCCATTCACCCCTTTGGGGCAGCAGATGTTGGCGGTGACATGTCCGCTGACACCCACTGCTATCTGATCCGATCCTCTCTGTGAAATCCAGATGGATGGAGACCTTATTTTCCATCCATCTGGTGGATGGGATCGTTTGAAAACGGACAAGCGGTCTGTTTTTATCCGATCTCCCCATAGAGGAGAACGGGGCTCCCTCTGACAGGTCTGTCCCTGCACAGTGAGCGGAGACGGACCTGTCATCCGCCTGCTCAGCGGGGATCAGCAGATCGATCCCCCGCTGAGCAAAGTGGAGTCTGCAGAGCGGACAAGCCAGTGTGAAAGAACCTTAAAAACTGTTCACCTTTAAAGTGGTTGTAAACCCTTTTTTGGGACTTTTACCAATAGGTAAGCCTAGAATAAGGCTTACCTATAGGTAGTGGAAATATCTCCTAAACGTGCGCCGTTTAGGAGATATTTCACTAGTCCGCCGATAAAGTGAATGGTGCATGCGCGGGGGAAAAAATAAAACTCCGTGCCGTTTCTTCCCTAGCTTGTGCCGTTACTGTGCGCATGCGTGGGAGTGACGTCACGCGGCTCCGGCGCATCACAGAGCCGGAGTCCGCGACCGGGAAGGAAGAGGGGCGAAGATGGACGCTGCCTACACAGGGGGCATCGCTGGATTCTTTTGCAGGTTAGTGTCACATAATGGGCTAGTATGCGATGCATACTAGCCCATTATGCTTTTAATTTGCAGGCTATACAGGGAGCAAAAGAGGAAGTAAAACCCATCAGGGTTTACTTCCTCTTTAAAAATTCTGTGTCAAAACAACACTGGTGCCTGGGATTAGGGATGGTCCCGATGTTCGGGACACACGGCAGCTGTGTTGAGTGTTATGAATGAAGAGAGATTAGGCAGGTTAGTTAGTGGATGGAGCGTGCAGTATAGAATATATAACACAGTGCAGATTATATAGTGCAGTCAGTGTAGTGTATATAACGCAGTGCAGAGTATGGAGTGTAGTGTATATAACGCAGTGCAGAGTATATAGTGCAGTCAATGTAGTTTATATAACACAGTGCAGAGTATATAGTGCAGTGCAGTGTATTAAGGGGAACCCTATGACAGAATTAATAAAAAAAAACTGCATGGGGTCTCCCCAAAATCCAAACCAGTCCTTTGGGTCTGGTATAAATATTAAGGGGAACTCCACGCCAAAATGTAAAACAAAATTGGCATGGGTCCCCCAAAATCCATACCAGACCCTTATCCGAGCAAGCAGCCTGGCAGGCCAGGAAAGGGGGGTGAGCAAGCGCCCCCCCCCGCACCATACCAGGCCGCTTGCCCCAACATGGGGAGGGTGCTTTGGGGTCCCCTTGTTGAGGGCCTCATCCCCACAATCCTTGCCGGTGGTTGTGGGGGTCTGCGGGTGGGGGGCTTATCAGAATCTGGAAGTCCCCTATAACAAGGGGTCCTCCAGATCCCGCCCCCCCCATGTGAATTGGTAATGGGTACATTGTACCAATTCATAAAAAAAAGTGTCAAAAATAGTAAAAAAGACAGGAGACACTTTGGGACAAGTCCTTTATTAAAAAGTAAATAAAAAAATAATAATGTCCCATGATGCAAATCCATCTCACGCCGCCCGACGAACCGAAAAAAGAAAAAATATGCAAAAGCTCCGCCTCCATGGGAGGCTCCCGCCAAGTGACGCTTCTTCTCGATGACAGCTGTTATATAGCTGAGGGCGATGCCACCCGGTGATGTAAACGGGTGACTCCGCCTTCCTTTGATGTCACATGGCAACCCAAAGCACCCTGTCCCCATGTTGATGGGGACAAGGGCCTCTTTCCGACAACCCTGGCCACTGGTTGTCGGTGTCTGCAGGCGGGGAGCTTATCAGAATCTGGAAGCCCCCTTTCACAAGGGGGCTCCCAGATTCTGCCCCCCCCATGTGAATGGGTATCAGGTACATTGTACCCCTATCCATTCACCAACAAAAAGTTTCAAAAAGTAAAAACCACAAGAGTTTTTGACAATTACTTTATTAAAAAAAAAAAAGTGTACATACACTGTCAATCACACCGCCCGACGGACCCGAAAAATAGCAAAACAAAAAAAGCCCCAGTGGAGCTCATGCGGGACAATGCTTAGCTGAGCGGGACATATGTCAGAACCCAGGGCTATCATGCAAAATCCGGGACTGTTGGGAGGTATAGCATACCTCCCAACTTTTTGAGAAGGAAACGAGGGACACCTATTAGCAAAAGTATGTAGGCATAGGACACACCCCCTGACATGCCCCCTTAAGGAGAATTATACAAAAAAAGATTAGTTAAACCCACAAATGCTTTTTTTTTTACCACCACTATTCCTTTATACTGACTTTTCAAATTTACAAATGCAGCAATTTAGAAATTGGATGAAAGGTTTAGCACTGGGAAACACTTTTTGAAAGATAAATAGTGCATTTTATATACAACTTTATAGATCAGACCAAAATGAGGGACAAATGAGGAGGAAAGAGGGACAGAGGGACTTTGTTCTAAATCAGGGACAGTCCCCCAAAATTAGGGACAGTTAAGAGCTACAAACCTGTCACCAGCCCCCCTAATATTTCTGCGTACTTTTGCTAAACGTAGCTTTGAAGGGGATGTAGGGAAAGTGTCACAAGTTCTTTAGACCCAGAAGTATACTATTTCTCAGACTAGGGGTCTTAGCAGGAAAATTAGTTAAAAGGGAAGTACTAGCGCCTTCTGACCCTGCCATTAAGGCAAATCTGTTTTTTGCCAAGTATGGGAAAACTCCAGTTTCACAAACTTTCGAGCATTACCACCTATCCTACCTCTGGTAAGCCTAAAACTAACCTAAAACCTTACACTTGACCCTAACACCCTGTAAAGGCCACAACAAGTGATGGAGGATCTGAGAACTGGTTGCAGAGATCTTATCACCATTGACCCAGACCAGTGGCGGCTGGTGGGTTTTTTTTCGGAGGGGGTGGGTGGGATCACAGGGGTCACGGGCGGCACTCCCCGGGCTGGTCAGTCAGTAGGTCGGGCCCCGCACTTACCACATCACACGGGCCCTGCTCAGGGCGGCGTCAGCTGCTATCCTTCTTGCTCTCTCCAGCTGGTTCCTCGCTGCCCTTGCGTCTCCTCCCTCCTCCTCCTCCTGGGGGCCAATACGATTGGGTCTACTTTCGGCCAGTTGGGTGATGGGTCTCATGACCCACTTCCTGATTGGATGGGAGAAGAATCAGTGGTACAATAGCGAATATTCATTTGCTAATGTCACACAACTGGGTGGGCTCGAAGCGCAGTGCTCTGCGCCCCAAGCCACCCTTTTTTGAAGCCTATTAGAGCCTCTGTCTCTAATCACGTGCCTCAAACCCCCCCCCCCCCATTGGAATCTATGCGTCCAGTGCCCTGCATGTAGATCAGGGGGCCGGACGCATGGATAGGGGTGGCAGCGCCCATTCGCCCCTAATAGATGGGCCACCACTGACCCAGACTAATATAAAAGATATTGGGGTTGATTAGACTTCAGATTTTTTTGCACGGACTGAACTCCAAGATTTTTCCCCCACATGGTATATTATTGTCATGTTTTGATATTACACGGGACGATATAATAACATTATAAAAATGCCAGTAGCTTTGCAGTGAGTTTTTCAATGTTTTTGCAATAGCGTGTTTAGCGATTTTTTTTTTTTAGCATTTTTCAGCAATAGCGTTTTTTAGCGGGTTTTTTTTCCAATGAATCAAAAACTTTAAACATCACTGGTGAGCCATGTTTTCTAGCGTTGATCGGCGTTTTTTGACGTTAGAGCATTTTTACAGCTGAAAAGCGCCTCTCAGAACCCACTAGTTTGGGGGTTTTTTTTACAGCCAAAAAACGCCCCAGCCAAAAACAGTTGATAACAGCCTATGTGTGCATGGACACATAGGATAACATGCTGGAGAGTTTATTGACTGTAGAAAAAAACATCTGAAGCCAAACACAGCAGCTGTAAAAACTTCCAAAAATGTCCAGTGTGCATGAGGCCTTATTTTCTATGTCACAATAACCATTTTCTTCTTTTCAGCATCAAGACCTCAAGTACTATGTAAAAAATCAAGCCTTGCTGTACTGGGAGGAGATGTTACTCTGTCATGTGAGTTCCAAGCTGATCTAGATGTTCTACAAATTACCTGGCAAAAGAAGAAGGGAAAGAACACTGAGAACATGGCAACCTACAGTGAGATGTATGGCAGCAACATCGCTGTACCATTTCAGGAGCGTGTCTCCATTCTAAGTGTCAGTTCAAGAAACTTTTCTATAAAGCTTTCTAAGCTGGAGAAGGAAGATGAAGCTTTTTATGTTTGCCTCTTTATTTCACATCCAGATGGTGCCTTCGAAGGAGAAGTTTCCCTGAACAACATCAGTAAGTCAGATTAAAAGTAAACTGTCAAGAGAAAATTATTTTAGAAATACAGTATCTAACAAAAGTGAGTACACCCCTCGCTGTTTTGTAAATATTTTATTCTATCTTTTCATGTGACAACACTGAAGAAATTACATTTTACTACAATGTAAAGTAGTGAGTGTACAGCTTGTATAACAGTGTAAATTTGCTGTCCCCTCAAAATAACTCAACACACAGCCATTAATGTCTAAACCGCTGGCAACAAAAGTGAGTACACCCCTAAGTGAAAATGTCCAAATTGGGCCCAAAGTGTCAATATTTTATGTGGCCTCCATTATTTTCCAGCACTGCCTTAACCCTCTTGTGCATGGAGTTCACCAGAGCTTCACAGGTTGCCACTGGAGTCCTCTTCCACTCCTCCATGATGACATCACAGAACTGGTGAATATTAGAGACCTTGCGATCCTCCACCTTCCATTTGAGGATGTCCCACAGGTGCTCAATAGGGTTTAGGTCTGGAGACATGCTTGGCCAGTCCATCGTCTTTACCCTCAGCTTCTTTAGCAAGGCAGTGGTCGTCTTGGAGGTGTGTTTGGGGTTGTTATCATGTTGGAATACTTCCCTGCGGCCCAGTCCCTGAAGGGAGAGGATCATGCTCTGCTTCAGTATGTCACAGTACATGTTGGCATTTATGGTTCCCTCAATGAACTGTAGCTCCCCAGTGTCGGCAGCCCCAGACAATGACACTCCCACCACCATGCTTGGCTGTAGGCTTTGTACTCTTCACCTGGTTGCCGCCACACATGCTTAACACCACCTGAACCAAATAAGTTTATCTTAGTCTCATCAGACCACAGGACATGGTTCCAGCAATCCATGTCCTTAGTCTGCTTGTCTTCCTTCCTTCTGGAACGACAGCCATGTAGACCAATTTGATGCAGTATGCAGCATATGGTCTGAGCACTGGCAGGCTAACCCCCCACCCATTCAACCTCTGCAGCAATGCTGGCAGTACTCATATGTCTATTTCCCAAAGACAACCTCTGGATATGACCGTGAGCATGTACACTCAACTTCTTAGGTCGACCATGGCGAGGCCTGTTCTGAGTGGAACCTGTCCTGTTAAACTGCTGTATGGTCTTGGCCACCGTGCTGCAGCTCAGTTTCAGGGTCTTGGCAATCTTCTTATAGCCTAGGCCATCTTTATGTAGAGCAACAATTCTTTTTTTCAGATCCTCAGAGAGTTCTTTTTCATGAGGTGCCATGTTGAACTTCCAGTGACAAGTATGAGAGAGTGAGAGCGATAACACCAAATTTAACACACCTGCTCCCCATTCACACCTGAGACCTTGTAACACTAACGAGTCACATGACACTGGGGAGGGAAAATGGCTAATTGGGCCCAATTTGGACATTTTTACTTAGGGTTGTACTCACTTTTGTTGTCAGCAGTTTAGACATTAATGGCTGTGTGTTGAGTTATTTTGAGGGGACAGCAAATTTACACTGTTATACAAGCTGTACACTCACTACTTTACATTGTAGCAAAGTGTCATTTCTTCAGTGTCGTCACATGAAAAGATATAATAAAATATTTACAAAAATGTGAGGTGTGTACTCACTTTTGTGAGATACTGTAGGTAGCAAAAACATGCCCACTTAGACACAAGAGTGCTTGTCTGTGATGATAAAAGTGAAGCAGGAAGAAGGGAGGTAAAAAATAATAGTTGATGGTGGAGAGGATAGAGGGACTTTTTATTGAGGAACCAGCTAAGTCAAGGAGGAGGACAGGACAAAGGAGAAGAATAGCATAGGAGAAAGGATCCTTAGGATTACACAAAGATGCACATTGATAGAGTGTCAGCTAGACTAGATCATAGATGGGGGGAAAAGGGTAGGTTCAAGATTGTAATGTACAGAGCCAAGTCATGGACTAAAAGGTGTGAGAGAGAAGGTATCAAGGAGAACAGGTCACAGGACCCCAGCCAGGGGGGAAAAAAAATCATTATGCTGATCTACAGAGAGCAGGGATAGTTCTTACAGGCCTCCAGCACATCAATAGGAATCTCTCACTTTACCCATTTAGGACACAGTAATACAAAGTTAATACCTGCTCCCCAACTTATGTTCTCTGTAATGAAGTGCCCGGAGACATTTCACTAGAACCTGGGAGGCTAGATTTTGTGCTTTCAGAAGCCTTATGCCGCGTACACACGAGCGGACTTTACGGCAGACTTTGCTCGGCGGACTTTACGCCGGACTTTATGACGGACTTTCCGAATGAACGGATTTGCCTACACACAATCCACCAAAGTCCGTCGAATTCGTACGTGATGACGTACGACCGGACTAAAACAAGGAAGTTCATAGCCAGTAGCCAATAGCTGCCCTAGCGTGGCTTTTTGTCCATCGAACTAGCATACAGACGAGCGGACTTTTCGACCGGACTCGAGTTCAACGGATAGATTTAAAACATGTTTCAAATCTAAGTCCGTCCAACTTTTTAACAAACAAAGTCCGCTGGAGCCCACACACGATCGAATTGTCCGACGAAATCCCGTCCGCCGGGCAAAGTCTGCCGTAAAGTCCGCTCGTGTGTACGCGGCATTATATGACGTAAAGGTTCAAACTTACTGCATGGTGGAACCGAACTTCAGCCCATTCAGCTATCTGTTTTTCAGAAGCTGAAGATCATATATAGAAGCAATACTTTTGACACCCCCTTGCCTATAAGCCCAGAAAATAGACATTTTTAATTCCACAGATTTGGCTTCTATTGATTTCAGTGGGGCAGCATACAGAAAGGGTGAGACAGCTGCCGGTCATGCGTCTGAGTGGATCCTGACATTAAAGTTTGGGTCTCTCCAAAGTCTGGACTGGCTGAGTGATGTCAGCTGACAATGGCTTAAGCTGTCGGCTGAATATAGGTCACAAGACTGCAGTGCACTCCTGTGACCTACAGAAGAAGTAGGGGCAACAAAGAGGGACCCGAGAAGACCCGGGCTGCTCTGTTCAAAACCTACTGCACAGACGAGGTAAGCATAACATATTTGTCATTTTTTTTTTTTTTAAACAAGACTTTACAATCACTAAATGGAGTCCTCCAGCGATGAGCTGTCACTGCTCCAGGCGCTTCCATCTTCTCCCATCTTTCTTCCGGGTTTTCTCGCTAGCCGTTCGAATGGTCATGCCATAATGAGGTTACTCCTGCAATTGCGAGTGGGTGCCCTAAATGTGGTCTGAGATGTGTATGCAAGGCTCATATTACCTTACTGTTGACAGGGTAGGAGAGGAATTTATGAAAGGGAGGCAGCATGTACAGGGAGGGGGATAGTGTAAAAATCAAGTAGGAGCCTTGTGTACAGGAGAAAAGGGGGTCAGTGTGTACAGTGGGTGAATTTATTTTGGGATAAATCCCAGGATGTGTTTATTTGTTGTTTCTAATCAAAATATAAATACTTGCCCAGTATTAACCATAATTTAACCACACCCACTGTTTGCTGTTTCCATTTCTCTACTGTGTCCCTCATTCTCAAGTCCAAAAGTTGGGAAGTATGAACTCTATAACTGTAGCAGTACCCCCGCCAGGTTCACTGGATTGTGCTTGTCCTCTTGTGCTGCAATGGCAACCTTTGAGGGCAGTCATCTTTTAGTAGCGCCCACGGGGTAGCGCTACATTTACAGTGCCTTGCAAAAGTATTCACCCCCCTTGGCATTTTTCGTGTTTTGTTGCCTCTCAACCTGGAATTAGCATGGATTGTTTGAGGATTTGCATCATTTAACTTTGAAGATTTTTTTTTTTATTGTGAAGCAAACAACAAATAGGACAAAATAACAGAAAAAGCCAATGTGCATAACTATTCATCCCCCTAAAGTCAATACTTTGTAGAGCCACCTGTTGCGGCTATCACAGCTCCAAGTCAACTTTGGATAAGTCTCTATGAGCTTGCCACATCTTACCACTGGGATTTTTGCCCATTCCTCCTTGCAAAACTGCTCCAGCTCCTTGAAGTTGGATGGTTTGCGCTTGTGAACAGAAATCTTTAAGTCTGACAACAGATTTTCTGTTGGATTGAAGTCTGGGCTTTGACTAGGCCATTCCAACACATTTACATGTTTCCCCATAAACCACTCAAGTGTTGCTTTAGCAGTGTGTTTGCGGTCATTGTCCTGCTGGAAGGTGAAACGCTGACCTAGCCTCAAATCACAGAGTGGTACAGGTTTTGCTCAAGAATATCCCTGTATTTAGCACAATCCATCTTTACCTCAACTCCGACCAGTTTCCTAGTCCCGACTGCTGAAAAACATCCCCACAGCATGATGCTGCCACCACCATGTTTCACTGTGGGGATGGTGTTCTTTGGGTGATGTGATATGTTGGGTTTGCATCAGACATAGCGTTTCCTTTGATGGCCAAAAAGTTCAATTTTAGTCTCATCAGACCAGAGCACCTTCCTCCATACATTTTGTGAGTCTCCCACATGCCTTTTCGCAAACTCAAAATGTACCATTTTGTTTTTTTCCTGAAAGTAATGGCTTTCTTCTGGCCACTCTGCCATAAAGCCCAACTCTATGGAGCGTACGGCATATTGTCGTCCTATGTACAGATACTCCAGTCTCTGCTGTGGAACTCTGCTGCTCCTCCAGGGTTACCTTAGGTCTCTGTGCTGCCTCTCTGATTAATGCAATCCTTGTCCGGTCCGTGAGTTTTGGTGTGCAGCCGTCTCTTGGCAGGTTTGCTGTTGTGCCATGTTCTTTCCATTTGATAATGATAGATTTGATGGTGCTGCTAGGGATCATCAAAGATTTGGATATTTTTTTTATAACCTAACCCTGACTTGTACTTCTCAACAACATTGTCCCTTACTTGTTTGGAGAGTTCCTTGGTCTTCATGGCAGTGTTTGGTTAGTGGAGCCTCTTGCTTAGGTGTTGCAGCCTCTGGGGCCTTTCAAAAGGCGTGTAATATTTAATGACAGATCATGTGACACAGGTGAACATCATTTCACTAATTATGTGACTTCTGAAGGTAATTGGTTGCACCAGAGCTTTTTATGGGCTTCATAACAAAGGGGGTGAATACATACGCACATGCCAATTATCAGTTTTTTATTTCTGAAAAACAGTTTTATGTATATATTTTTCTAATTTTACTTCACCAACTTAGACTATTGTGTTCTGATCCATCACATATAATTCAGATTCAAAAAAACGTTGAACTAAAGGCTGTAATGTAACTGTCAGGTCACCTGAGTCCAGGTGACAGATGCACACCGTTGGAGTCAGGAGTGCACCGCTATGGTAGTGGACCCTACGGCTGACAGCTGCGGATGGAACTCTGGGTGGTTCAGGAAGGCAGGTCCACTGGAGCACCAACACTGATCCCACTGGGAGCTAGAGCATAAGATTCCCCAGGGCGCGGAGTCTAAGAGCCAGAGCCTATAGTGGGGAGGATGGACTGCGCTGCAACTGACTCCGGTCGCGGCCCCCAGGGTCTTCCAGGTCACGGTAGGCTACAGGAGGACAAAGAGGAAGCAGCAGCCCAGGACAGCAAGGGATAATAAGGAGATAAGCCAAAAGGTCAGGGCGACTAGCAGACAAGGATAGACAGAGAACACGCCAAAAGGTCAGGGTCACAAGTAAGCAGGGATAGTCAAGAACAAGCCAAAATTGGTAAACAGGATCAGACGTAGGACACAGAGCAATGAGCACACGGAAGCCAAATAAGACAATATTGATCAGCAGGGCTGACTTGCAGTGCACAGGTTATTATAGAGTTCCCTGATAGGGGCTGGGGTAGAGCCATGCTTTGAGGAGAGGTTACTTAAACAGCCAGATGAGAGTGGCTGGCCTTTTAATCTGAACACATGGAGAGGTAAGATAACCATGACAGTAACAAAATAGGTAAAAAGCCAGGGGGTGGGGGGGTGAATACTTTTGCAAGGCACTGTACATAGGTTCCTGATGCTTAACTTTTTGGGGGGTGGGAAATGGCAAACAAACCCCCCAGGTCCGCACTCACCCCCCCCCCCAGTCGTGGCGCCACGGCTTCTTCGGCTTCTCCTCCCGGTCAACTCGATCCACCCCCTATCCTGATTGGCCGGGAGGAGAAGCTAGAAGACAATAGTGAATATTGATTCACTGGTGTCAGAAGTGGGTGGGTTTGGGGCGCAGTCCTCTGCTCCCAGAGTCCAACCTTTTTCAAGCCAATTAGAGCCTCAGGCTGTGGCTTGAAAAAAAACAAAAACTCATAGGAACCTATGAGTTTGGCGCCCCGCATGCATTCCCACATGCAAACTAGGTGGGCTGCACCCCTTATGGACCGGCCACTCCCGATAATAATAAATAATATTAATAGACTGCAAATGGTCCAATGATTGATTCCAATGCAATAGATAAGTTGTTTCATACTTATGGGTGGTGGAGCAGAATTTTCTGGGTGCAATTACTATTCTAGATGTTAATGGAAGATTTTTAACTTGTCTGGGTAGGTCCGCCTCTGGAGGAACATCCCAATAAAGTTGCATGTGTTGAAGAGGAAATGGACATGGAGGGTGCCAATAAAGGTGAGCGTGATTCCTTGCGGTAGCCTGACATTGGTCAGGTCACATGATGTGACTTTTTCTTGCCTACTTGAGAACCAATGACAGGACAGTCATACCCAACAGAGTGGTCATTCGTCAGTGTCTTGCCTATTTAGAAAATTGATTGTGAATTTTACCACAAGCCCGCTGCATCCAACCATATGCTGAGCTGGAAGGAAAATCCATTGCTGTTAGAAATCAATGTTTATGAATGGTTTGGGTCTCTGAGAACAATGGACATGGATACATTTATATAATTTATTACTCTTCTATGTATAGAAAAAGTGAAGTTTTATATAAGATCTTTATATATATTTGTGAAAGTATATATTTTATTTGAAGCTTCAAAAGCAGTTCTATGTAGAACTCTCATGTGGTATCAATTAGTCTCACCTCCCCCATCTCATGAGAAGAAAAGTTTCATATTACTTAAGTTGTTAAGGTTACAAAGTTTCAGTTAAAGATCATAAGTTCTTTACATTACAATATTTCTTGATTAGGATATTAACAAGAACATTGCGTATTCAATTAAATAATTTGTATATATACTGATATGTAGTAGGATTTTAGATGTAAAAAGAAACTTATATTGTATATGTTTAACTTTACACATACACATAACAGACTTATCCATCCCCATGGAATGTTTTGATTAGAGACGGTTTTGTATTCCAACATCCTGTGTTGGACTGAGTGACTCCCACCTTTTTAGAAAGGTGGGAGGGAAAATGCTCATTGAAAGCCCGTGTTTTCTGTGGAACTAAAAGACAAAAACAAACCTTTATACCAGCCTTTATGGGAAAAGGTGGGGGTTAGTTGTAGGAGTAGTAAGTTAGTAAAAAGTACAGATAGGCTGATTCTGGGAGCAGACACGCACTCCGGCAGATGCTGCAGCAGACATTTATTCCAGCTCTCCATGAGGACACACTCACACACATACATCTTAAGACATTGATGCTTCATTTTAAGAATAATCTATTTTTATATTCTACATTTTGACATTGTTTTTGTAACATTTTGCTATTTTATTATTAAATAAATTTTTGAGTTTTTACACGGGAACTGAACGGATTTTCTTGGAACTTTCCTCATCAATATGAATTATTGAAATATAGTTATTAATACAGTAATAACTAGATTTTTACAATTGCTGTCAGGAGAACATATTCTAATAACTAGAAAATATGTGCCAGTTTCTTGATAAGGTCATACCAACTAGTGATTTCAGATTACTTTGGATTTGGAGATAATTTTGGATTTTTGAAGCTTTGAAATTGGAAGGTTTGATGAAGAGAAATCTGTACTTTCTAGGGAGTATAGATTGAATTATATCAAAATGTACAAGCTCATTCACGCTATGTGCATTGGCCAGCATCGCTCAGCACAGGCCCAATAACAGGTAAAAGTACATTGTTTTCAATTGGTCCAATTCACACCAACATGTTGCTTTTGCTTTGATGTGCAATGTGAAAATAGGCCATGCTGCATTCAAACATAGCGCAACGTCATGCAATGCACTACAACACATCACAGTGCACATAAGGGGAATATAAAATAACATATTTTGGATCCTGATGTGAAAAAAACAGCACTGTGTTACTTTAACTGACAATTGCGCAGTCATGCAACGCTGTACTTAAATAAAATTGATATCCTTTTTTTCCCACAAATAGGGCTTTTTTTTTGGTGGTATTTATTTTTTGCTTGATAAACAAAAAAAGACAGACAATTTTGAAAAACAAACCACAATATTTTTTACTTTTTGCTGTAAAACATATACAATAAAAAAATGTAAACATTTTTGGTAAAAAAAAAAAAAATATATATATATATATATATATATATATATATATATATATATATATATATATATATATATATATATATATTGGTTTGCGCAAAATTTATGGTGTCTACAAACTATGGGATATATTTATTTATTGTTTTACTAGTAATGGCGGCGATCGGCAACTTTTAGTGGGACTGCGATTTTGCGGCAGACAGTCAGGACACTAACTGACACTTTTGATGCTTTTTGGAGAACAGTGACACTAATACAGTGATCAGTGCTAAAAAATATGCACTGTCACTGTACTAATGACACTGGCTGGGAAGGGGTTAACATCAGGGGCGATCAAATGTGTGCCTGATGCATGCTTTAATACTGTGGACAAAGTGTACTAGAAGGAGGCATGGATCGGTGCCTCTGCTTAGCAGAGACACAGGATCCATGTCCTCTGTAGTGACAGAACGGCAATCTGCCTTGTTTACATAGGCAGACTGCCGTTCTCTCACTGTACCAAAGCATCAGCGGGTGCTGGCAGACATCAAGTCTGCCGTATCTGCCAAACAGCCCCCGCTGTGATTAGACACAGCGGGAGTGGGCCACCGGGCGCACGCATGCCCCAAACCCGGAAGTGCAGGATCATCTACTAGGTACGTGATCCTGTGCAGGAGAGCTGTATATATACAGCATACGGTCAGCAATAGGTTAATAGAAGGTTAATAAAACTAGATAGGTGCTTTTGATGTGGATCAACACACTTAACACAACACACGTGGTGTATATCCATTCTATTGGCTTAACTAAGATGCAATGCTGTCAGAAATCTACACAAGCTGATCACAGCCATCAACCCAAAGTATTCTGGAAAAAGAGGGGGGAATTTTGGGACTTTAAATGAGGCACATATTGAAATGTGCCTCCATCCCTATTGCGGAATTTACTGGAAATTGTGGGACTTTAGATGAGGTCATGGACAAAGTGAAGGCAACTAAAGAAAAAGTACATGTTTATTGAAAAAAATGAGATGCATAAAAACCATGTCAAAAAAGAGGCCACATGAAGAAAGACATTATAGTGAACATCATTTCATAGTGAATTGCAAAGACATGAATATGTGCAAATGCAATAAGCGACAAGAAAATATCAGACATGGCGTCACATTGTGGTCTCATTTGATAGATAATACATACAAACATTTCATATATATACATGTAAAAATACAGCAGCACTGGTGAAGGGAGTACAGATAAAAAACAGTAAACATATAATAGAGCAATGAAAGATGTTCTGAATTGAAAGTGTGTTGTAGAAATGTGTCTAGATCTCATATGGCCGACGCTTTTCGTGTAGAAGACACTCATCAGGGGCAGGTATTCAGGGGATATCTAAAGCATAAATGAAATCTATGGTGAGTCTACTGATGATTGAATGTGGCAAGGAAGGGTGGGAAGCACCCTAAATACTTACATGAAGTCCATACAGTAAAGTGTGGCCGGTACGGGGCCAGGGCCAAACATGTGCATCCGTCCCGGTTGCTGAGGTATGTTGGGGTCAGTGCTGGCGAGGCGGGTACTCACAAGCCCCCCCTGAGACATGGAGGCCCAAGTAGTGGTAAAAAACACAAAGTAGTGCGCCAAAATGGACAGCCTAAAAGGAGTAACATAAACAATGTATCAAGGTGATGCTGATACAGTGAAAAAAGATATATGAATAAGGTAATGTTCGTCTGATGAGGATGGTGGAAAAAGGGATGTCCGTACCATCTTTTGATGGTATAAAACAGTGTACAGCCACATCCAGAGCACAGTGGAGTGTGGTATGTACAGAATGTCACGAAATGCACAGCAGAAACATATCCGGTTCCATCAGGCCGATCAGTGAGGGATAACTAGCGGACAAAATGGTAAAAACAAAACTAAACTGGTAGTACCTTGCATAGTCCAAAATAGCGCTAGGATGCAGTATGGCGTCTCTGGTAAATGGCACCCGTTTGTGTCAGAGGAGGCAAGATATAGACCCGACCCGCACACGTGCACGTTGACCCAACAACCAGCGTCACCCTGGCACGGCGGGAATGGGGAGGGGCCTCAACACAGACTGTCAATTACGTCTGTGGAGAACGCCCATATTCCCCATCTAGCCGGCTGCAGATGGGAAAACTCACGCTCCACGTCATGACGCCGGCTGTGACGTCACTAGTGGAGCAGGATGGGTGGTGCCGATGCACTGCGAGAGCCTGCCCACCCCCCGCGCCAGACAAGATGGAGGGAAGGGGGCACGCTGAGCGCATCGCAGCTCCCGGAAGTCAGGTACAAAAGCGGTCCTGGATATAAACAGGTCACTGAACTCGTAATCCCAAAATGAACATAACACAGCTGTGCTGCATGATCTCATGGGCACAAGAAAAAGTGTCCGGAATATGCAAGACCAGGATACGGTACAAGACCACCCTAGTCATTGAAACCTAACACAAAGGTGGCAGGGGAACACTGCCAAACCTGTCCATGAACCTCCATCCCTATACAAAGAAAAAAGAGGGGGGGAATTTTGGGACTTTAAATGAGGCACATATTGAAATGTGCCTCCATCCCTATTGCGGAATTTACTGGAAATTGTGGGACTTTAGATGAGGTCATGGACAAAGTGAAGGCAACTAAAGTAAAAGTACATGTTTATTGAAAAAAATGAGATGCATAAAAACCATGTCAAAAAAGAGGCCACATGAAGAAAGACATTATAGTGAACATCATTTCATAGTGAATTGCAAAGACATGAATATGTGCATATGCAATAAGCGACAAGAAAATATCAGACTTGGCATCACATTGTGGTCTCATTTGATAGATAATACATACAAACTTTTCATATATATACATTTAAAAATACAGCAGCACTGGTGAAGGGAGTACAGATAAAAAACAGTAAACATATAATAGAGCAATGAAAGATGTTCTGAATTAAAAGTGTGTTGTAGATGTGTCTAGATCCCATATGACCGACGCGTTTCGTGTAGAAGACACTCATCGGGGGCAGGTATTCAGGGGATATCTAAAGCATAAATTAAATCTATGGTGAGTCTGCTGATGATTGAACCGGACGAGCAAGGAAGGGTGGGAAGCACCCTAAATACTTACATGAAGTCCGTACATTAAAGTGTGGCCGGTATGGGGCCAGGGCAAAACATGTGCACTTGTCCTGGGAGCTGAGGTATGTTGGGGTCAGTGTAAAAAATCAAATAAAATAATCATTCAATACATAAAATCAATGAAGTGTCAAAAACTTGCCAAATGGTTAAATTAGTGTACAAAGTGTAAAAAATAGATTCATATATTCCAACAAAGCCAGGGCAGATGATTAAGAGTTTGTTCAGTCTCTTAACCAAATTAGCAATAAGATAAAAAATAAATAAAGTTCTTGTCCTCAAATAATATTAAAAGACGGGATTTGAATGTCTGATAAGATGCACAAGTAGGGGTTAAAAAACTCTACAAATAATGGTCACAGAACCCTCACTTTCATATATTGTCCAAGAACTAAATGTATTGGTGATCTAGAGTAAGTTGTCTGACGTTATTCAAACTTCCACCACTAGGGGGTCCTCCATGCCAGCATAAATGAAATAGCAATTATCCAAAGTGTCAGCATATAGCCATAGATAAAATGTCATCCGTTATAATTATTTCCACCACCAGGGGGTCCTCTCCTTCATCCACCAACTCTCCCAGACAGCACTGCACATCCAAAACGTCTTCTTATACCTCGTATCCTCCGCAAAATGGGGGGGGGGGGCGGCAGCAAACAAGGGTGGGAGAGAGAGAGAGAGAGAAAAAAGCCCCAATAGTGTAGTAAGGTTAAAGTACACAGGTTTTATTAAAGGTATAAAAATGGACTCTTACAATGAAAATTATAGAAATAGGCATAAACAGTTGCTAAGGCGTCTGAGCGCCGCTCTCACATCACTTCCTGGTATCGCTCAGTCTCTCCGGCCACTCCCTACGCGTTACGTCATCACGTGACTTCTTCAGGGGATCTTGACTTCTTCATGATTCCCTGAAGAAGTCACGTGATGACGTAACGCGTAGGAAGTGGCCGGAGAGACTGAGCGATACCAGGAAGTGATGTGAGAGCGGCGCTCAGACGCCTTAGCAACTGTTTATGCCTATTTCTATAATTTTCATTGTAAGAGTCCAGTTTTATACCTTTAATAAAACCTGTGTACTTTAACCTTACTACACTATTGGGGCTTTTTTCTCTCTCTCTCCCACCCTTGTTTGCTGCCGCCCCCCCCCCCCCGTTTTGCGGAGGATACGAGGTATAAGAAGACGTTTTGGATGTGCAGTGATGTCTGGGAGAGTTGATGGATGAAGGAGAGGACCCCCTGGTGGTGGAAATAATTATAACGGATGACATTTTATATATGGCTATATGCTGACACTTTGGATAATTGCTATTTCATTTATGCTGGCATGGAGAACCCCCTAGTGGTGGAAGTTTGAATAACGTCAGACAACTTACTCTAGATCACCAATACATTTAGTTCTTGGACAATATATGAAGGTGAGGGTTCTGTGACCATTATTTGTAGAGTTTTTTAACCCCTACTTGTGCATCTTATCAGACATTCAAATCCCGTCTTTTAATATTATTAGAGGACAAGAACTTTATTTATTTTTTATCTTATTGCTAATGTGGTCAAGAGACTGAACAAACTCTTAATCATCTGCCCTGGCTTTGTTGGAATATATGAATCTATTTTTTACACTTTGTACACTAATTTAACCATTTAGCAAGTTTTTGACACTTCATTGATTTTATGTATTGAATGATTATTTTATTTGATTTTTTACACTGTAGCGCGGAATCACTTTTAATCATTATTGTGAGTGGATTGTGATACACTATAGGTTCTGCTGCAGGCAGTTACTATTTATTTTATGGTCACACCTTCATGCACTCTAGGCACTTTGGGGTTCGATCACATTAATATAAGTTTTCACTAATTTAATTTATTCACGTATTTATCATAGTAGCGCGAGGGCTTTACATTTCCATGTTGGGGTCAGTGCTGGCGAGGCGGGTACTCACAAGCCCCCCCTGAGACATGGGGGCCCAAGTAGTGGTAAAAAACACAAAGTAGTGCGCCAAAATGGACAGCCTAAAAGTATTCTGGGGAAAGAAATGAGTAAAGGTGTAGGATTTGTTGCTATGAACACGCAATTAACTGATAGCCAGGAAATAGTACAGTTCCATACTTTCTCCAGGATTAGAAATGAGCCAGATGTTCGACTCGAACATTGGGTCTTCGCCGAACAGTGAACATTATGTGGTGTTCACGGCAAATTCGAAAAGCCGTGGAAAACCGTTAACCACTTTAATACAGGGCTTTTATACACCCTTCCTTCCCAGACCAATTTTTAGCTTTCAGCGCTCTCACACTTTGAATGACAATTACTCAGTCATGCTACACTGTACCCAAACAACATTTTTTTCATTTTTTTCTTACAAACAGAGCTTTCTTTTGGTGGTATTTAATCACCACTGGGTTTTTTATTTTTTGCAATATAAGCAAAAAAAGAGAGACATTTTTGAAAAAAAAAACACTTTTTTTTAGTTTCTATCGTAAAATTTTGCAAATAAGTAATTTTTCTTCATAAATTTGGGCCAAAATGTATACTGCTACATATCTTTAGTAAAAATAACCCAAATTAGTGTATATTATTTGGTCTCTGTGAAAGTTATAGAGTCTACAAGCTATGGTGCAAATCATTGAAAATTGATCATACCTGATCACACCTGATGTACTGAAGGCCTATCTCATTTCTTGAGACCCTAACAAGCCAGGAAAGTACAAATACCCCCCAAATTACCCCTTTTTGGAAAGAAGACATTCCAAGGTATTTAGTAAGAGGCATGGTGAGTTTTTTGAAGTTGTAATTTTTTCCCACAATTCTTGGGAAAATTAATTTTTTTATTTTTCTTTTACACAAAATTGTCATAATAACAAGTTATTTCTCTTACACAGCACATGCATACTTGCAATGACACCCCAAAATACATTCTGCCACTCCTCCTGAGTATAACGATACCACATGTGTGGGACTTTTACACAGCCTGGTCACATACAGAGGTCAACATTGAAGTAGCACCTTCAGGCTTTTTACAAGCATAAATTACACATCTCATTTCTCAACCACCTATTACACTTTTGAAGACCCTGGAGCACCAGGACAATAGAAACGCCCACAAAATGACCCAATTTTGGAAAGCTAACACCCCAACGTATAATCTAGGAGGCATAATGAGTCTTTTGAACGGTTCATTTTTTTCCAGAAGTTTTTGGAAAATGTGGAGAAAAAATGAAAACGCATTTTTTTTACACAAAGTTGTCCATTTATCAGATATTTCCAACACACAGCATGTACATAGCAAAAAGGACACCCCAAAATACATTCTGCTACTCCTCCTGAGTGTGACAATACCACATGTGTGAGACTTTTGCATAGCCTGGCCACATACAGAGTCCCAACATCCAAGTAGCACCATCAGGCGTTCTACAAGCATAAATTACACATCTCATTTCTCAACCACCTATTATGCCCCGTACACACGGTCGGATTTTCCGATGGAAAATGTCCGATCGGAGCGTGTTGTCGGAAATTCCGACCATGTGTGGGCTCCATCGGACATTTTCCATCGGATTTTCCGACACACAAAGTTGGAGAGCAGGAGATAAAATTTTCCGACAACAAAATCCGTTGTCGGATATTCCGATCGTGTGTACACAAATCCGACGGACAAAGTGCCACGCATGCTCAGAATAAATAAAGAGATGAAAGCTATTGGCCACTGCCCCGTTTATAGTCCCGACGTACATGTTTTACGTCACCGCGTTTAAAACGATCGGATTTTCCGACACCTTTGTGTGACCGTGTGTATGCAAGACAAGTTTGAGCCAACATCCGTCGGAAAAAATCCTAGGATTTTGTTGTCGGAATGTCCGAACAAAGTCCGACCGTGTGTACGGGGCATTACAGTTTTGAAGACGCTGGAGCACCAGGACAATGGAAACTCCCACCAAATGACCCCATTTTGGAAAGCTAACGCCCCAACGTTTATTCTTTTAGGCAAAATTTGTCTTTTGGACGGTTCATTTTTTTCCAGAAGTTTTTGGAAAATGTGCAAAAAAAATGAAAACGCATTTTTTTTACACAAAGTTGTCCATTTATGATATTTCCAACACACAGCATGTACATAGCAAAAAGGACACCCCAAAATACATTCTGCTACTCCTCCTGAGTATGGCGATACCACATGTGTGAGACTTTTACATAGGCTGGCCACATACAGAGTCCCAACATCCAAGTAGCACCGTCAGGCGTTCTAGGAGCATAAATTACACACACAAATTCCTGCCAGCCTATCACATTGTTGAAGGCCCTTCATATTCCTAACACATAGCATGTACTATACATACTAATTACAAACCAAAATACATTGTGCTGAGCAAAGGGTAAAGAAAAGATTATCCTGCGGTTTTAGTAGTGCCGTGGTACACAGAGGAGAGCATCGGTCCAGGCAGCAGGCAGGAATAGTCAGTACAGCCAAAGCATTGGTCCAGATAGCAAGCAGGGATGTGGTGACCAGTAGCAAAAGGATCGTCCATGCAGCAGGCAGGAATACTGTCCATAGTTAGTACATGCAGCAGGCAGAGATATGGTCAGCACAGCCAGAGTATTTGTCCAGGGAGCAGGCAGGACCATCAAGCTTAGGGCATCGGTCAGGAAAGATAGGGGACAGGGGTAGAGGCTTCTCCCACCCAAATTGCTTTGAAGCCTCCGGGCAACCAGACCCTGTTCTGGGAACACAGAAAAACAAAACTGTTTTTCTCAACTCAGAACACTATTCTGGAGCCTCTCACATATGTGAGACCCCAGTGTAGCAGGGTGAAAGATCAGTCCAAGGGGCAGGCAAAAACATGGTCAACAGGCCGAGGTCAGTGCAGGTAAAAGTCAGAAATATACGGTAGGGAGATGCATAGTTGATACAGTCCAGGGTCAGTTCACGTGAAAGAAACAGAAACATGGCGGATAAACAATGCAGACAGCAGGCAGAGGCATAGTCGAGAAACAGGCCAGGGTCAGTTCAAATGGAAGACAATGATATGGTTGGTTGAGGCATCAGGGAAATATTCAGGACAGAAATTGAAAACTGGGAAATGGCAGTCTATTAGAAATATGGGCTAATAGTTTACAAGAGTGTGATAGTGTCTGAAGCATTCTCCGATGCAAAGACCAGGTTGGGAGGGACATTGGGGACAATGGAAACTGGTGTCTTTCCTAACTTCTCTTTTGGTGCACACCCGACATTTTTTTGGGCATCGTCTTCCGGATCCTGATGGTGGAATATGGTCCGGAAAATGACGCTCATGTAGTCTGCTGACACAATCGGAGCGAATGCTTTCTGCAGGGGATACGTGTTGATAGATCAGGGCAGTGACAATGTCTTCAATAAACTTTATTAAGGTGTTGGGTGTTTCCGTCGATTTTTGGTAGATGATGAAAGAATTTAAAAGGTCCAAATGAAAAAAGTAAATTGTGACTTTTTTGTACCAGAAGAAGGATTTTCGTGTTGATAAATAGGGCTGCAACATTTGATCATTTAAATCCACCCCCCCCCATGAATTTATTGTACTCAATAATACAGGAAGGCTTTCGAATGGGACCGCGTCTTCTGCGAAGTTCCACCGAGGCGTCATCATGGATGGTGGACATGATGTACACATCTTTCCTATCCCTCCACTTCACAGCCAACACTTCCTCGTTCCTCAAGCTTGCCGATTCCCCCCTTTGTAGCGTTGTGGTGATTAGACTCTGTGGGAAGCCCTTTCTGTTTTTCCTTGCTGTACCGAGTATTTTTCAGGTATAGGTGGTGGAAAAGCGGCAAACTGGTGTAGTAGTTGCCCATGTAAATATGATACCCCTTTTGAAGGAGTGGGAATGCCAACTCCCAAACAATTTTTTTGCTTATTCCCATGTACGATGGACACTCAGGGGGCTGGAGCTGGGAGTCTTTGCCTTCGTAAACGCAGAATGAGTGTACATATCCAGTGGAGCTTTCACAGAGCTTGTTGAGCTTCAACCCGTACCTCGCCCTCTTACTGTGGATATATTGCTTGATTCCCAGCCGGCCTGTGAAATGGACCAGGGATTCGTCCACAGAGATGTTTTTGTCAGGAATATAAAGTTTGGCAAACCTCTTGCAGAAAAATCAATTAGGGGGCGAATTTTATATAGTTTATCAAAGTTTGGGTGATTTCGGGGGGGGGGGGGGGGGGCACTGTGAGTTATCACTAAAATGCAGGAACCGCATTATAATTTCATATCGGGACCTGGTCATGACCGATGAAAAAATTGACATGTGGTGGATAGGGTTGGTCGACCAATATTTATGCACTTCATTTTTCTCCAAGCGTCTTCTAGGACAGCCCATGAGACCTTGGGCTCCTCCTACCAGGACAGGAAACACGTTACCCCCACCAGATAAAAGGGCGGTCTTCCAGGCCCATGTCAGTTATTTGTGTTTCCTCCGGACAGGGGGTAACATGTTCCTGGAACCTGGTCCTAGGTCTCATGAGCAGGGGCTCTATAGGGCTATTTGGGGCATTTCACTAACCTCTCCTCTGCCAGTAGCAGCACTCCGCTGGAGAGGTTGGCTGTGCTGCGGTCTCCTGTGTCTCGGTGCCTGGAGAGGGCCAGGACTGGCATGGTGTCAGCTCCCATAGCGCTTTTCTTATGAAAGCAGCGGTTCCTCTCCTCACAGGCAGCGTGGCTAGTTGTGTGAGGAGAAGCAGGAAGCTGCGGCGCTCGAGTAGGGGGCGGGGCTTCTGCGCTCCAAGCTGGCCCACAGGAAGTACTGAGAGCAGGTCACGTCTGGGGCATATGATGTCATCGCCGGGCGCCGGAGACGCCGGTTCCAGTCTCCTTAAACGGCGCGAACAGGAGACACTGGCCGCTGGTGTCTTTCTGGTAAAAGCAGCCAGGCTGTGGAAAGCCAAAAAGGGGCAGGATGGATCAATCTGCAACTCCTACACAGGCAGTCGATGCGCCCAACACCAGCACCTCACAGGTAAGCCTGAAGTGTTATGTCACTCTCTTGCTTTCCCTGTGAGTGTTCCCTCCCCCTCCCCTCTCTGTAGTAGTGGGTTAAGGGGACACATTTCCTCCCTCCTGCACATGGTGGTTCAGAGTGGCGCGGTGGCTGTAGTCTCATTAGGGGTCACTTATCTTTTTGTCTTACAGACCAAGACCCAACACAAGACTCAATCGCAGCCACCTAAAAAGAAATGTGTGGTGTGCGCAAACAAATTGAGCTCCTCATGGAGCAAAGCCGTTTGTCGCAGCTGTATATATGGCCTTGTAAAGGATGACCCGGTTGCCTCTTGTCAGAAAATGCTAACCTCTGTTAGGGACGAGCTTGTGTCCACCTTTAGTTCTTTTAGAACACTTATTGACAAGCTCCAGACCCCAGCAGAGGGTCCGTCCACACAGAGAGCTTCAGTCAGCACTCCGCAGCAGGCAGAGAGTGAAGACTCTGAGGCTGAGGTCAGATTTTCCCGTTCTTCCCCTGAAGAATCAGGCTCAGATATAGAGCCCAGGGATAGAGAATCCACTTGAGGTTCGAGATTTAAGTTATCTGTAGAGGATGTGGATGACTTGTTAAAGGCTATCTATACCACCCTTGAATTGAAAGAGGAGGAGGTTCAGTTATCCAAACATGATCTTATGTATAAGGGATTGCATGAGAAAAAACCTAGAGTTTTTCCAGTCCATAGTTCATTGGGTGATACTGTTAAACTGGAATGGGATAACCCGTAGAGAAAACCTTTCTTCTCTAGTAACCTAAAAAGAAGGTTCCCTTTTGATGAGGACACTGCGCAGCTGTGGAGTAAAAAACCGAAGCTGGACGCACCACTTTCAAAGGTTTCAAAAAATTCGGACCTAGCGTTCGATGATATGGGCATGCTTAAGGATCCGATGGACAAGAGGGGGGATATCCTTCTCCACAGAGCTTGGGACTCAACTGTTGGGAACCTTGAAGCCAGCTCTAGCCTCCACTTGTGTGTCCAGGAATCTGGAGGTTTGGTTGACTCAGATTCAGTCACACCTGTCAGCGGGTACCTCGAGAGAGCACATTTTGAAGTCCTTTCCTCTCCTCTTTCAGGCTGTAGCTTTTTGGCAGATTCTTCCGCAGAGTCGGTAAGAATGTCGGCCAGGACTTCGGCTTTAGTGAACTCGGCTAGGAGAAGCATCTGGCTTAAAACCTGGTCAGGGGACCCAGCCTCCAAATTACGCCTTTGTGGGCTTCCCTTAACAGGCGATCATTAATTTGGCCCAGGACTGCAGGAGGCTCTGGAACGCATTGGCTGATAAGAAAAAGGCGTTTCCAGAGAAAAAGAGAATCCCGACAGCCAGAAATTTTTTTCGTGGCCAAGGCAGGCAACAGAGTCCTAGAGAAAAGGACAGCAGGCCAAAAAAACACTGGACTGGGCACAAAGGCAGAGGCAAAGGGGGAGTGCTGTTTAACCCTCCTCAACAGCCCGCCAAGCCAAGGTGACTTGTGTTCCCCAGTGGGAGGAAGATTGAGGGCCTTCATCCCACAGTGGGCAGCAGTCACTTCGAGCCCCTTCATCCTGGACCTAGTGACCAACGGGTACAGGCTGGAGTTTGTTCACCAACCATCAGAACGATGGTTGGTCACCTTTCCTTCACAAGATCGAGAGAAAGCGAGGGCTCTGGGTCTCCAGATCGGAGACTTATTGGATCAAAAAGTCCTGATTCCTGTTCCACAGTCAGAGCAGGGCAAGGGATTCTATTCCCATGTGTTTGTGGTTAAAAAGCCGTCGGGAAAGTTTCGACTTATCCTGAATCTCCGGACCTTAAACAAGTCCATTAGATACAAGCATTTCTGTATGGAGACGGTTTTTACAATCAAAAACCTACTATACCCAAACTGCTCTATGGCCACGTTGGACTTAAGGGATGCCTATCTTCATATCCCTATCCATCCAGCCTTCCAAAAGTTTTTGAGATTGGCAGTGAAGACAAGTATGGGGACCCGACATTTTCAATTTCAGGCCCTCCCTTTCGGTCTTTTTCCTCAGCCCCACGCATCTTTACGAAGGTTTTGGGGGAAGCGCTGGCTCCCCTAAGGTTAAAGGCGATAACTGTTATCCCTTACTTGGACGACCTCCTAATAGTGGCAAAATCATTCCAGAGGCTGTTGGAGGATCTCCAGGCTGTACAGGACTTCTTACAGTCCCTAGGCTGGCTGATAAACAAAGAAAAATCGTCCTTGATCCCGGCCCAGAAAGTAACTTGTCTGGGTTACGATTTCTGCTCAGTGAACCAAAGAGTTTTTCTTCCTCAGGAGAAGATTACCAAAGTGTTCCAGACTATGTCAGCATTGCAGACCAACCAGTCGGTCTCTCTGAGACAGGTGTCGAGGGCAGTGGGTCTTTTAAACCTCATGTTTTCCCGCGGTACCATGGGCGAAACTCCGTCAGCGTCCGTTTCAAATGTTTCTATTAAGAAACTGGGACGGGGACGTAAGGTCCCTGGAGTCAAGGATCCGGCAGGATAAAAAGAAGCCTGTGGTGGTGGAGAGCTTGCCAGCACCTAGCAGGAGGTCTCCCATGGTCCTTTCCCATATCCCGAAGAATTACCACGGATGCGAGTTCCTGGGGATGGGGGGCCCACCTCAGCAATTCAGTAGCACAGGGAGAGTGGTCCTCGAGGGAGGCAAGGGCCTCATCCAATCAAAGAGAGCTGCTAGCAGTCCAGAGAGCACTGCAGTCTTTTCAGATGGAGATCAAAGGTCACAACCTCCAAATTCTCAGACAATATCGCGACAGTCACGTATATCAACAAGCAGGGAGGCACGAGAAGCCGGATGCTTCAGTCCATTGCCCAGGAGCTCCCTTCATGGGCAGAGGGGAATCTAGCTTCAATTTCGGCTGTACACCTGAAGGGGACAAACAATTGCCTGGCAGATTATCTCAGCCCTCACAGGATAGACTGAGACAACTGATCCCTTCATCCCGTAGTCTTTGCAGACCTCACCAGGAGATGGGGTTATCCCGTAGTGGATTTGTTCGCAAACCGAAACAACCGCAAGACGAAGACATTCTTTTCCATGAACCCGGCAGACCAAGCCTTGGGGATTGATGCTCTGGCAAGCCCGTGGCCTCCAGGCCTATGCTATGCCTTCCCGCCAATCAGACCGATTCCAGAAGTCCTCCGGAAGTTTTTGCTAGAGGAGACGGATCTCATTCTAATTGCCCCATTTTGGCCCAAGAGGCCATGGTTTTCCCTGCTACAATCTCTGGTTTCGGAGACTCCGTGGAGTCTTCCCGAAAAGAGAAGACTTATTATTGCAGGGTCCAGTATCACACCTGCAGGTGGTTTCCTTAAACTTGACGGCCTGGTATCTGAAGAAAAGATACTGAGCGCCCAGGGGTTCTCTGACAAGGTAGTCAAGACTCTCATAAATTGTAGGAAGCCGGTCACTAGAGCCATTTATTCCAAAGTTTGGAAAAAGTTTAATTCATGGTTATCTGAAAATGAAAGATTAACTCATGATATTCCGTCTATTTTGGAATTTTTCCAAGAGGGTGTCGACAAAGGTCTTTCAGTTAGTACCTTAAAGGTACAGGCTGCAGCTATTAGTGTGTTCCTCCAGTTTTCTCTCCTGGAAAATCCCACTATAGCCAGATTTTTCAAATCTATCTCTAGGGCCAGACCAGTAGTGGTGAGAAATTGTCCAACTTGGGACCTGCCCTAGTACTTCAAACTCTGGTAGAATTTCCGTTTGAGCCCCTGGGAAGTATGTCAGTTAAGTTACTTACATTAAAGACTGTGTTCCTTATAGCTGTTACCTCAGCTCGTAGGGTAAGTGAGCTACAGGCCCTATCAGTAAGGGAGCCCTTCCTCACGATTTTTGAGGATCGAGTTGTTTTACGAACCGATCCAGGTTTTTTGCCCAAGGTGGCAAGTGCATTCCACCGATCTCAGGACATTGTACTGCCAACCTTCTGTAGTTCGCCACAGGGCGACCTAGAAAGAAAATTTAGTTTTCTAGATGTAAAAAGGATTCTCTTAGTCTATCTTGAAGTCACCAAGACCTTTAGGAAAACTGATGGCTTATTTGTCCTCTTTTCTGGAGTTCACAAGGGGAATAGTGCATCTAAAGCCACATTGGCTAGATGGATAAAGCAAGTCATCTCTGAAGCTTACAAAATTAGGGAGGTTTCTACACCTTTTGTTACTGCGCACTCAACTAGAGCCTTGTCTACGTCTTGCGCTGAGAGGGCTGGTGCCTCACCGGAACAAATTTGCAGGGCTGCCACATGGTCCAGTTACTCGACCTTCATTAAATATTGCCTGGATCTCCTATCAGCTCAGGAGCAGGCGTTTGGTCGTAAGGTCCTTCAGCCAGTTGTCCCTCCCTAGCCTGGTAAGTTCTGGTACGTTCTGGCTCATCGTCTCATGGGCTGTCCTGGAAGAAGCTTGGAGAAAAGCTGAGTTAGACTTACCGGTAACTCCTTTTCTGAGAGTCTTCCAGGACAGCCGGATTCCCACCCGGTTATGTCTGAAGTTATGTGTATTATGCATATGTTTTGCAGGGTCCTACGGTTCTTGAGAAGACTGACATGGGCCTGGAGGACCGCCCTTTTATCTGGTGGGGGTAACGTGTTTCCTGTCCTGGTAGGAGGAGCCCAAGGTCTCATGGGCTGTCCTGGAAGACTCTCAGAAAAGGAGTTACCGGTAAGTCTAACTCAGCTTTTTTTTGTAAGCCCCATGTTGAGCATTAGGCCTAAAAACAATTTAAGCTCCTCCACTGTTAGGGGTCTCCATTCAAAAGGGCGGGCATAGCTTAAGCTGGGGTTGTTTGCAATAAATTGTTGGGCAAAAAGATTGGTTGGGTCCATGATGCCTTGAACTAATTCGTCAGGGAAAAATAAATGTAAAAAATCTATTTGGGAAAGACCTGCAGTGTTGACCTGCACACCTGGCTGTGCTGTGAAAGGGGGATCGTGGCTGACTCTGTGCTAGAAGGCAGCCACAATGGGTTTGCCAAGGCATCTGGAAGCTGGGTTTGGGCCCTAATTCTTTAGCGTGCACTTGTACTGGGCCTTTCCTCTTAGGGTCTAGCAGCGCTTGTACTGGGCCTGTCCTCCTTGGGTCTAGCGCCGTTGGCACTGCTGGTAGCTGCCTGGTGTTCAGAACGTCTTCTTTTTGGACAGACTGCTTCCTCCTCTGATTCAGATCCTGATGTGCTGCCTTCGGGGGGCTCTTATTCCGAACCAGAATCGGAATTAGAACTGGGCAGTGAGAGCTCACCGTTGCTCTCATCGGTCATACTCAGAATATGATATGCCTCTACTGGAGTGTATACCTTTCTGGACATAGTAGCTGTATGGTGGGTACTCTGGTGACAGGTACTCTGGTGGTGGGTACTCTGATGAGGTGGCGGGTACTCTGGTGGTGGGTACTCTGGTGGCAGGTACTCTGATGAGGTGGCAGGTACTCTGATGAGGTGGCAGGTACTCTGGTGGCAGGTACTCTGATGAGGTGGTGGGTACTCTGGTGGCAGTTGCTCTGGTGGCGGGTACTTTGGTGAGGTGGCGGGTACTCTGGTGGCGGTACTCTGGTGGCGGGTACTCTGGTGGCGGGTACTCTGGTAAGGTGGCGGGTACTCTGGCAGGTACTCTGGTGAGGTGGCGGGTACTCTGGAGGCGGGTACTCTGGTGAGGTGGCGGGTACTCTGGTGGCAGGTACTCTGGTGAGGTGGCGGGTACTCTGGTGGCAGGTACTCTGGTGAGGTGGCGGGTACTCTGGTGATGGGTACTCTGGTGCCGGGTACTCCTGATGACAGGTACTCCTGATGACAGGTACTCATGATGGACAGGTACTAGATGACAGGTACTCCTGATGACAGGTCCTCTTTTTTAGGGGGGGCAATCTGGGCACAGTAGTACATATACGGTAGGGTACAGTGATGTGTAACTCACTGTTAGCTGATCTCCTCCTCACACTGAACCCAGCAAGAGCAGTTACACACATTTAGTGACCATCTGTGATTGGACACAGCCGGTCACGTGATAAAGAGCCTCAGTGGCTCTTTACCCTGATCGGAGCTGGGCTGTATCCAAGGGAAAAGCCTCAGCCCCAATCGCCATGCTGCGCGCCCCCGAGACTGGATACAGCCAGTCATGCTGCTGCCCACGCTCCACTAACCACTCATTACCCCCATCGGGGAACAGCTGTGTCCCGAGGGACACACCGGATCCCCGATCACCACGCTACTTATCAGAATCTGGAAGCCCGCTTTAACAAGGGGTCCCCCAGATCCCGCCCCCCCCATGTGAATTGGTAACGGGTACATTGTACCCCTACCAATTCACAAAAAAAGTGACAAAAATAGTAAAAAAGACAGGAGACACTTTGGGACAAGTCTTTTATTAAAAAATAAAAAAATAAAAATGTCCTGTGATGTAAATCCATCTCACGCCGCCCGACGAACTGAAAAAAGAAAAAAACGCAACAGCTACGCCTCCATGGGAGGCTCCTGTCGAGAGACGCTCTTTCTCAATGACAGCTGTTATATAGCTGAGGGCGGTGCCACCTGGTGATGTAAATTAGTGACTCCGCCTTTCTCTGATGTCACGTGGTGTCAGAGGGGGGCGGGGTCACCCATTTGCATCACCGGGTGGCACCGCCCTTAGCTATATAACAGCTGTTATCAAGAAGAAGCGTCACTCGACGGGAGCCTCCCATGGAGGCGGAGCTATTGCATTTTTTTCCCTCTTTCTTTTTTCAGTTCATCGGGCGACGTGAGATTTATTTACATCGCAGGACATTTTTAATTTTTTCTAATAAAGTCCTTGTCCCAAAGTGCCTCCTGTCTTTTTTAGTACTTTTGACACTTTTTTTGTGAACTGGCAGGGGTACAAAGTACCCGTTACCAATTCAAATAGGGGGGGCGGGATCTGGGGGTCCCCTTGTTAAAGGGGGCTTCCAGATTCTGATAAGCCTCCGGCCCGTAGACCCTTACAGCCACCGGGCAAGGGTTGTGGGGATGAGGCCCTTGTCCCCATTAACATGGGGACAAGCTGCTTTGGGGACCCCAAAGCACCCTAACCATGTTGAGGGCATGTGGCCTGGTACAGTTCAGAAGGGGGGGCACTCTCTCGTCCCCCCCCCTTTTCCTGCGGCCTGCCAGGTTGCATGCTCGGATAAGGGTCTGGTATGAATTTTGGGGGGGACCCCTACGCCATTTTTTTAAATTGGTGCAGGGTTCCCCTTAATATCTGGTAATATATATATATATATATATACATACAGATAGTCTAGTATATGAATGAATGAATGAATGAATGAATGATTTGTAAAGCGCAGCAAATGCGAACTGAATCGCCTCAAGGCGCTGAGAAACATTCTCTGTTGTCAGCTTGTTAGAAGAGGAAGGTCTTTAGTTTTTTCCTGAAGGCCTGGTGGTTTTCTTCCATGCGGATGTTGGTAGGAAGAGCATTCCATAGTCGGGGTCCTTGGACTGCGAATCTTCGTTCTCCCTTTGCTTTGTAGCGGTATTTGGGAATGATAAGGAGGTTTTGGTTGGCTGATCGAAGACTGCGATTCGGTGTGTAGTGTTTTATTTTCTCCCGGAGATATAGCGGAGCATTTCCTTGTATACATTTGTGGGTGAGGCAGAGGGTCTTGAATGTGATCCGATTCTTCACGGTTAGCCAGTGTAGGCTCTTTAGGGATGGGGAGATGGATTCCCAGGGTTTTTTTCCTGTTAACAGTCTTGCCGCCGTGTTTTGGATGAGTTGTAAGCGCGCAAGCTGATATTGGGGAAGTCCTACGTAGAGGGAATTTGCGTAGTCGAGTCGGGAATTGATGATTGTTCCCACAACTGCCGCTTTGTCCTCTTCTGGGATGAAGGGGATTAGTCTGCGTAGCTGGCGGAGGAGATGGTGGGATCCGCTCACCACTGATCCTATTTGTGCATCCATTGTCATTCCTGAGTCGAAAATGACTCCGAGGCTCTTGGCTTTGGTGCTTGGAGAGATGGTCTGTCCGAGGATGGTGGGAGGTGTCCACGGAGTCTTTGTTGTGGAATTTTTGTTAGCTTGAAGGAGAAGAAGTTCTGCTTTTGAACCGTTGAGTTTGAGGGAGCTACTTGTCATCCAGTCATCTATTAAAGTGAGGCATTTCTGTAATTGCTGATGAAGGTCTTTTTGTCCGTTGATGCGAAGGTAGAGTTGGGTGTCGTCAGCGTATGAGTGGAAGCAGAGATCGGTTTTCCTGATGATATTGAGAAGTGGGCGGATGTAGATGTTGAATAGTATTGGTGACAAGGGTGAGCCTTGAGGGACTCCACAGGAGACTGCCCGGGTTTCCGAGGTGAAGGTTCCTAGTTTCACTGTCTGTATACTGTATATATATTTATATACTCTGCAGCATCCAGTGTAGCCTATATCTACAGTGCATTCCGTGGTGTACTATTTCTAATATACTTCAGCCGGTGTAATATAATATATATATATATATATATATATATATATATATATATATATATATATATATATATATATATATACATACATATACTGGATGCTGCTGAGTATATATATATATATATATATATATATATATATATATATATATATATATGCAGCCGTAGTGCAGTTGCTGCTACATTTCTGGTGGTGTACACAGTATACAATACAGTGCAGCCGTAGTGCAGTTGCTACTACACTTCTGGTGGTGTACACAGTACACAATACAGTTCACCCGTAGTGCAGTTGCTACTACTTTTCTGGTGGTGTACACATTACACAATACAGTACAGCCGTACTGCAGTTGCTACTACACTTCTGGTGGTGTACACAATACAGTGCAGCTGTAGTGCAGTTGCTACTACTTTTCTGGTGGTGTACACAGTACACAGTACAGTGCAACCATAGTGCAGTTGCTACTACTTTTCTGGTGATGTACACAGTACACAATACAGTGCAACCGTAGTGCAGTTGCTACTACTTTTCTGGTGGTGTACACAGTACACAATACAGTGCAACCTTAGTGCAGTTGCTACTACTTTTCTGGTGGTGTACACAGTACACAATACAGTGCAGTGTAGTGTTGCAAAACAAAATATACATCATGTCCGGAAGGCCACCAAGGAGAGGCAGATGCTCACAGGCCACTAAAAGAGGGCAAGCAGGCTCTGTGTCTACAGTCAACAGTGCTGGTCGTGGACATGGTGCATCCTCTTTAGGTGGCCGTGGGGCACGCTTGTCCATTTTTTTTTTGCTGCTGTTATTGAGCCAGAACATGCAGAAGAGTTGGTGGAGTGGATAACAAAGCCGTCCTCATCCTCCTCATCCTCTGTCACCCAGGCTCAGAGAATAGTGTGCGTTCCAATGCAGCTGCCAAAGCGGCCTATTCCACAGTCACTCCTTTCGTAGCCCCACCATCATGCACGGAGGAGTCCCCGGAATATTCAACCACAGTGTCGGTACATTCTAATTGAGGATGCGCAGCAATTAGAAGGCTCCGATGTTGGCTCCAGGTTGAGAAAGGGAGTAACATGAGCCTAGAGAGAGGGGGTGCCCAAGGACAAGAAACTGGCATTCATGTTCCCCCAGCCGCAGCATACTGCCAAAATTGCTCCAGTCACGAGGAGGGAGGGGATGATGAGGTCACTGACTCTACTTGGGTGCCTGATAGAAGAGAGGAAGAGGCACAACTCCAACGAGGCAGGATGTCCTCTAGGGGGCAGCTTAAGGGCAGCCACCCTACTGCATCACACCGCAGAGCTCCGCAGGTGCAGGGCGCCGCTGACTCCCCGCTGATTTTGAAAAGTTCTTTGGTGTAGGCCTTTTTTGACACATATGCAGCAGATCGCACCGTTGCTGTTTGCAACCTATGTCTGAAGCGGATCAAGCAATCCATGCAGTCCGTTGGCAATAGCACTTGAAAGATCCACATCAAAGAAAAAGGCGGACTTCTCCTTGCTCCTCATCTGGGATCTCCAACCCCACTATACCTCCAGTCCTCTCAAAAACCTGCACTGAGAGGAATGAGGCAGAGGTAGAGATAGTCAGCACGGAAGATATTCCAGAGGGTAGTATTGGGGGCATTAGTGCTAGGTTGACCAAAGCACAAAAACACAAGGTAAGTATAGTAGCAAGTCCTAGTTGCAATCTCAAAACACCCAATACGAGGACAATATGTGACCGGTCTAAACTATGTGGCATGTTCACCAATGCCAGGAGCATGGCGGACAAGATGGGTGAACTAGAGATACTGTTGTACGAGGAGGATTTGGATTTTGTGGGAATTTCAGAGACCTGGTTCAACAGCTCTCATGATTGGCTGGCAAACATTCAAGGGTATACCCTTTACCGCAAGGATAGAGAGGGTAAAAAGGGGGGAGGGGTATGCCTATATATCAAGAATAATGTACAAGTGAATGTGAGAGATGACATCACTGAGGGAGCTAGGGAGGAGGTGGAATGCTTATGGGTAGAGCTCCAAAGGGATGAAGCTAAGGGGAAAATAATACTGAGAGTATGCTATAGGCCCCCTAACCTGAGGGAGGAAGTGGAGACAGATCTCCTATCACAATTTGGATTAGCAGCAAGGATGGGAAGTGTTATCATAATGGGGGATTTTAATTATCCAGACATAGACTGGGCGGAAGGAACTGCATATTCATTTAAGGCTCGCCAGTTCCTTAATGTCTTGCAGGACAATTTTATGGGTCAGATGGTAGACGCACCTATTAGAAATAAAACATTACTGGATCCACTGATTACCAACAATACAGACCTGATCACGGATGTGGAAATACGGGGCAATTTAAGTAACAGCGATCACAGGTCAATTAGTTTAAGTGTAAATCACACAAATAGGAAACATAAAGGGAATACAAAGACACTGAATTTCAAAAGAGCCAACTTCCCTAAACTACAAACCTTGCTAAAAGGCATAAATTGGAATAAAATATTAGGAACAAAGAATACGGAGGAGAAATGGGTTTGCTTTAAGAG
Source organism: Aquarana catesbeiana (assembly GCA_037953035.1). Taxonomy (NCBI): domain Eukaryota; kingdom Metazoa; phylum Chordata; class Amphibia; order Anura; family Ranidae; genus Aquarana; species Aquarana catesbeiana. Next base: position 326,865 of record JBBHAA010002037.1, read on the forward strand.
TATATTAAATAAGGGCATTAGCCAATGTATCCCATTGGGTAATACATTTAAAAGAGCGAACAAAAGTCCTGGATGGCTTAACTCCAATGTAAAAATGCATATAAAAGCAAAGGAGAAGGCCTTCAAAAAATACAAGGTTGAGGGATCATCCTCAGCATTCAGACTTTATAAAGAATGCAACAAGAAATGTAAGGGTGCAATTTGGACGGCTAAGATAGAACATGAAAGACACATAGCGGAGGAGAGCAAAAAAAATCCCAAGAAATTCTTTAAGTATGTAAACAGTAAAAAAGGGAGGACAGACCATATTGGCCCCATAAAGAATGAGGAAGGACATCTGGTTACAAAGGATGGGGAGATAATGAAGGTATTAAATTTATTCTTCTCCTCAGTCTTCACGAGTGAATCGGGGGGCTTCAGTAACCAAAGCTGCAGTGTTTATCCTCATGACACAACACAGGAAGCACCTCCATGGTTAACAGAGGACAGAATTAAAATTAGACTTGAGAAACTTAACATTAATAAATCACCGGGACCAGATGGCTTGCATCCGAGGGTACTTAGGGAACTCAGCCAAGTGATTGCCAGACCGTTGTTCCTAATTTTTACAGTCTACTGACTGGAATGGTACCAGCTGATTGGAAAAAAGCCAATGTAGCACCAATATTTAAAAAGGGCCCAAAATACATCCCTGGGAATTACAGACCAGTTAGCCTAACATCAATAGTATGTAAACTCTTGGAGGGGATGATAAGGGACTATATACAAGATTTTAGTAATGAGAACGATATCATTAGCAGTAATCAGCATGGATTCATGAAGAATCGTTCTTGCCAAACCAAGCTACTAACCTTCTATGAGGAGGTGAGTTGCCATCTAGATAAAGGAAGGCCCGTAGACGTGGTGTATCTGGATTTTGCAAAAGCATTTGACACAGTTCCCCATAAACGTTTACTGTACAAAATAAGGTCCATTGGCATGGACCATAGGGTGAGTATATGGTTGAAAACTGGCTACAAGGGCGAGTTCAGAGGGTGGTGATAAATGGGGAGTACTCGGAATGGTCAGGGGTGGGTAGCGGGGTTCCCCAGGGTTCTGTGCTGGGACCAATCCTATTTAATTTGTTCATTAACGACCTGGAGGATGGGATAAACAGTTCAATCTCTGTATTTGCAGACGATACTAAGCTAAGCAGGGCAAGAACTTCTGCGCAGGATGTGGAAACCTTGCAAAAAGATCTGAACAAATTTATGGGGTGGGCAACTACATGGCAGATGAGGTTCAATGTAGAAAAATGTAAAATAATGCATTAGGGTGGCAAAAATATGAATGCAATCTATACACTGGGGGGAGAACCTGTGGGGGAATCTAGGATCTAAAAGGACCTGGGGGTCCTAGTAGATGATAGGCTCAGCAATGGCATGCAATGCCAAGCTGCTGCTAACAAAGCAAACAGAATATTGGCATGCATTAAAAAGGGGATCAACTCCAGAGATAAAACGATAATTCTCCCGCTCTACAAGACTCTGGTCTGGCCGCACCTAGGGTATGCTGTCCAGTTCTGGGCACCAGTCTTCAGGAAGGATGTACTGGAAATGGAGCGAGTACAAAGAAGGGCAACAAAGCTAATAAAGGGTCTGGAGGATCTTAGTTATGAGGAAAGGTTGCGAGCACTGAACTTATTCTCTCTGGAGAAGAGACGCTTGAGAGGGGATATAATTTCAATATACAAATACCGTACTGGTGACCCTACAATAGAAATTAAACTTTTTTGCAGAAGAGAGTTTAACAAGACTCGTGGCCACTCATTAAAATTAGAAGAAAAGAGGTTTAACCTTAAACTACATAGAGGGTTCTTTACTGTAAGAGCGGCAAGGATGTGGAATTCCCTTCCACAGGCGGTGGTCTCAGCGGGGAGCATCGATAGCTTCAAGAAACTATTAGATAAGCACCTGAATGACCGCAACATACAGGGATATACAATGTAATACTGACACATAATCACACATAGGTTGGACTTGATGGACTTGTGTCTTTTTTCAGCCTCGCCTACTATGTAACTATGTAAGGTATAGCAATAGGTGTCCCAAGTACTTGCTGCCAATCTGCTATCAGTACACCTCCATCTGATTTAGCAGGAAAATTTCCCTACCCCATGTGCGTAAAAAGAAATTCAGTCCCAGCCATCCACATGCTCAGCGTCTTAATGCTAGCTTGGCCAAATTGCCAGCACTGCAACTGCTGCCTTTTCAGCTGGTAGGCTCTGCCCCTTTCGTGAATTTGTGGAATGTTCTGTACCTCAATGGCAGGTTCCAAAACGCCATTTCTTTTCACGGAAGGCCATTCCGGCTCTGTACTGGCATGTGGAAGGCAATGTTTTGGCCTCGTTGGACAGGGGCCACCAGCAATAAGTTGCATATTACCGCTGACTCATGGTCTAGCAGGCATGGGCAGGGATGTTACCTTTCCTTCACGCCGCACTGGGTAACTACGCTGGCAGCTGGGAAGGATGCAGGGCAGGGTTCAGTATTGTTGGAGCTTGTTCCGCCACCACGCCTCCAAAATGCTAGTGGTGATTCTGCCACAGCTCTCTCCTCCATCACCTCCTCTTCTTCTTCCTCTATGGCCTCTTCTGCAAATTTGTTGTCTGAACCAGCGATGCTTCATAAGCGTTCAGGGGCCTACGCATGCACTCAGGCAAAAAGATGCCATGCGATGCTTGAGTTGGTCTGCTTAGGGGACAGGAGCCACACTGGGGCAGAGATTCTGTCAGCTCTGCAAGGGCAGGCTCAGAGGTGGTTGACGCCACGCCAGCTTCAGCCAGGAATGGTTGTATGCCACAATGGCACCAACCTTCTCTCCGCCCTCCCACAGGGACACTTGACTCATGTCCCGTGTTTGGCACACGTCCTGAATTTGGTGGTGCAGCTGTTCTTGAGCAAGTACCCAGGCTTACAGGATCTCCAGAGGCAGGCCAGAAAAGTCTGTGGTCATTTCCGCCAGTCATACAATGCCAGTGCTCGGCTGGCTGACATTCAAAGGGAATGCAACCTGCCCACCAACCGCCTCATTTGTGACATGCCCACCAGGTGGAACTCAACGTTGGCAATGCTGCAGCAGCTGCACTCACAGCAGAGGGCCATCAATGAGTACCTGTGTAAGTATGGCACAAGGACAGGGTCAGGGGAGCTTGGCTTTTTTTCGCCACGACAGTGGCTACTGATCAAGGATGCATGCACTGTCCTGTCATCATTTGAGGAGGCCAGGAGGATGGTGAGCAGCGACAATGCATGCATCAGTGATACTGTCCCTCTTGTCTTCCTGTTGGAGCACACGCTTCATGGAATAATGGACAGGGCACTTGAGGCAGAACAGTGGGAGGAAGAGAAGGACTTCCTTACCTCTCAAGGCCCCCTTTATCCAGATAGTATTCCTGCGGGCCCACCAAACACACAGGAAGAAGAGGAGGAGGAGGATTGTGTCAGGATGGACGTGCAGGATAACACTCAGCAGCAGTCTTCAAGAGATGGTTTTCAGTCCCCAGAAACCCAAGGAGTTGTACGTGGCTGGGAGGAGGTTGTTACGGATCATGTGATCCTTAGTGACCCAGAGGACTCAGAATCAAATGCCTCTGCAAACTTACGCTGCATGGCCTCCCTGGTTCTGAAAAGCCTGCGAAAGGACCCTAGGATTTGTGGTATCAAGGAGAGGGATCATTACTGGCTGGCAACCCTTCTTGATCTACGTTACAAGGGTAAGGTTGTAGAACTCATCCTGCCTTCGCAGAGGGAGCAGAGGATGAAACATCTTCAGGAGGCCTTGAAGAAAGGTTTGTGCAATGTGTTTCCAGACCCTGGGAGGTTACAGTTTCCTGGTGCTGGACAACGTGTTACTGAGGATTCGTTCAGTCAGAGGAAGAGCCTCTAGACAATTTTTCAGTTCTCAGCGCCAAGGTCTTATCGGTTCAAGTAACCATCAAGTGTCTGCATTACATGGTGCAGGGATATCTAGGGGCAGGAGCAGACTTGGAGACCTTTCCAACAGACCATCCACTGGGTTACTGGTCTTGAGGATAGACCACTGGCCAGAACTTGCTCAATATGCAATTTAGCTACTGGCCTGTCCTGCATCCAGCGTTCTTTCCAGACGCACATTTAGTGCTGCTGGAGGGTTTGTAACAGATCATAGAGTGCGCCTGTCCACAGACTCCTTTGATAGGCTCACATTCATAAAAATGAATCAGTCTTGGATCAGCAGCTATCAAGCACCTGATGCTGATGTAACTGATTGATTTTTCTATGAATGTGGGATCCCTTGAAGACTGCCTATGCTGAGTGACTATCCTATTCCTCCTCAATCTTGATGATGCTAGCTTCCAACAATATTTTTGGTTTAGGGCACCACCACCACTGCCTAAGGCCCAATTTTTCTGTCCCTGTTTAACAGGGGCATGTAATTACAATTCGTGATCTAATATTTCACAGCAAGGCCCGTTTCTGCGCCCACCAAGAGTAACTGTGAGGGCTTACAGTGTTGTGGCACCACCACCACCACCAAAGGCCCAATTTTTCTGCCTCTGTTTAACAGGGGCATGTAATTATAATTCTTGATCTAATATTTCACAGCAGGGCCCGTTCCTGCGCCCACCATGAGTAACTGTGAGGGCTTACAGTGTTGTGGCACCACCACCAAAGGCCCAATTTTTCTGCCTCTGTTTAACAGGGGCATGTAATTACAATTCATGATCTAATATTTCATAGCAGGGCCCGTTCCTGTGCCCACCAAGAGTAACTGTGAGGGCTTACAGTGTTGTGGCACCACCACCACCACCACTACCAAAGGCCCAATTTTTCTGCCCCTGTTTAACAGGGCATGTAATTACAATTTTTGATATAGTATTTCACAGCAGGGCCTGTTCCTGCGCTCACCAAGAGTAACTGTAAGGGCTTACAGAGTTCTGGTACCACCAACACATAAGGCCCAATTTTTTGCAGAGTATATAGGGCAGGCTGTATAGTACATATCAGGGATCTGCAATTAGCGGACCTCCAGCTGTTGCAAAACTACAAGTCCCATCATGCTTCTGCCTCTGGGTGTCATGCTTTTGGCTGTCAGAGTATTGCTATGCCTCATGGGACTTGTAGTTCTGCAACAGCTGGAAGTCCGCTAATTGCATATCCCTGGTATATATACTTCTGTTCAGAGTATATAGTGCCTCGGGGCCCCCCACGCCATTTTTAAAAAAATTTGGGTGCGAGGTTCCCCTTAATATCCATAACAGACCCAAAGGGCCTAGTAATGGGCTGGCGGGGGGGGACGGACCCATGCCGTTTTTCTCAATGATTTTCATGTATATTGCCGGGACCCGACAATACATTACATGAATTTTTTTCCTTTAGAAATGTCATTTTGCTGTGGTATTGTTCTAAACATGGGAAAACTGTGCCAATTTTCAGGCATACTATAGACACCCCCCACGCACGATATTGAAAGAAATATTTCATTTTTATTGTTTCACTTTCAGCATCTTTAAAATCATTGCTCCCGAAAAAACGACCGTTTTTAAAACTTTTATTTGCATTGATTGTCCCCTGGGGCAGGACCGGGGTCCCAAGCCTTTAAAATTAGCACTTTTGTTTTTTCACGTTTGTGTCCCATAGCCTTTAACGGTGTTCGCGTGTTCCAACAAACTTTTTGCATGTTCTGCTGCGAACTGAACCAGAGGGGTGTTTGGCTCATCCCTAGTAGTGACGCAGATTTGGCCATCCCTGCTATTGATTGACACAATGAGTATTGTAATACAACAAATCAGGTGGAGGGGTGGCGACTTGACTTAACGTGTTTCCCAGAAAAGAAATTTCACTTTGTGTGTATATATATATATATATATATATATATCGAGGACCCGGGGCCCCTGAGGCCTAATGGTGAACTTCGGGTTAGGAACAGCTGACATCCTACATATGTAGAGTGGGTTACAAGGCATGGTGGGTTTGATGCAAGGTGGATTAATGGGCACCAGACACTTCTTGAATGCAAAGAGATTTATTGTCTCTTGAACAGAACTGTGGGAGAGAGGGTTGGGACCAGGACACCCTTAAGTAGTTGCAATGTTAATTAGCAGACTCCGAGACTTCTATAGGCAGAAAGCCATGCAGGAAAGGCATCCAGCCAAATCTGCATGAGTAGGAACGCTATCTCCTATGGCAACAATCTGAACAGTTTCAAGGTTGTAATTAACTTCTTCACTTTTTCTGCAATCTCCTATTGTAGGTCTTCACTCAACTGAGCTCCCAGTCTATCACCTAGACCTACTGATCCACTGCCACTGGATCTCCTGAGCTCTTTTAATCTTCTCACTGAATATCTTCCTCAAGTGTCACCCCCCCACCCCCCCCATGTCCCTGCTGGGTCCCTAGCTTGGCACTCACAGATACTCTTCAAGCTTCACCCCACTGGCCTGCTTGGCCCCTGGCTTGGCACACAATAATGCTCTGCAAGCGTCACTTCCTCTAGCTGAGTCCCTGGCTTGACATCTGCTGAAGTTTCCCAATTCTTCACCGTCCCCAGTTGGTGAGAATACTGCTCTGGTACTTGCTTCAGCTACTCACAGTGGTCCCTGGTAATAAGGTGCATGGTCCCTTAGTGGCGACAGCTTCCCCTCTACCTCCGACCATGGCCATTTCTCCGGCCGGCAGGAGCGTTACTTCTGTTTGGACTGCAAGCAGCAATCCCAACCCTTCACTGCTCTCTTGCTTCTGGATAGTCCCTCAGATGGCCTAACAGTCAGATGTCCCCGGAATAGGCCTCAGGTCTCTGGCCTAGCAGCCCGGGGGAAAACAACACACGTCCACCCAAACAGACGTCTAGGTGGCACAGAACACTGATCACCTGACTCCACCCAAATAAATAGGCTCTCTCAGCAGGCCAAGGGACCCAAGAAAATCCCTGCCCATTGGCTGAGACACCCCATTCATTCGTAATCTGTCCTTGCAATGCCCTTGTCTTATCTGATGCCACGAAATACCCGGCCATCTAGTGAAAAAAGAGAGAAGTGCAGCAATTCCAGAATAAGGGTGAAATCAATTGACCTCCTATCAAGTGGCCAAGGCAACTATCACTTGGCAGGTAAATGTAATAGCCACCCTGCCTAAACATCAGGGTGCTATATATATATATGAAAAGCAAAATGTTAGGGATGTTATAAACAAAGTAGTGTTTAATATACAGTAAGTATACTGGCTGGAGCAACGGGGACCCCTTTGAGACTGCCCAACCACTGTGCCTGCTATCTCTATGCATGGTAAACCACCCATTGAACACTGTGTTGAGCAAGCTTGGTGTCTCCCCCCCTTTTTCAGAACTGAGTAACTATACAGCAGACACTGGGAATATGTTGCCCCTTCTATGGCCATTTTAGCGCCTCTCTGGGATCCAGCGATAAAGACGTTACTATGAATATCATTGACTAGAATAAAATCCTTTGAAAGATATGGATATAGCTTATTACCTTTTGGCAACATTCTCCTGAAGAAGCCGTTGTTGGCGAAACATGTAGAGGAAAGAACAGGAAAGAAATAAGTAGCTGTAATTGCTGTATATGGAAAATGATTTCTGCTGTATATGAATGATGTTGTATATTGTATATTGTTTTTTAACATGTTTTTAATATATATGAAATAATAAAAATGTTTTTAAAGAGGTTTTTGTTATTGTAGCACCAAAAAAAATCCCATGTATGTTGTTGGTTGGAATGTTTAATGAAAATAAAGGGATGTAGGTCCAAGAAACAAGGCCTCAGGATCCCACTATCTAGTAATACACTAGACAAAACTATTTAACATACAGTAGTAAGAAATATAATGTGTACAATTTTGTAATGAAGGAGGAGGCATGTGCCAGAGAGGAGTGCGTAGGGAACAACAGCAAGCAGGGTGTGCTGGAGAGGAGTGCGGAGGGTATAAGGTGATAAACCTCTGTAAAAAAATGAAGAGTCTACTTTTGTCAGTAAGTAGAATGAGTTTAGATGTAGTGACCTTTGCACACTCCTATCCATGTAGGGTTATTGTTTTATTGGCATGTCCTCCTATGTATGTTATGTTTGTATTCTTGTAGGTGACCAAAAAATACATCAAACCCAACAGCACTGTTCCTGGGTTCGGTATCCAATAGTTCTTGCTGCAGTAATATTGGTGATAGTGACTTTGATCGTGTTCTATTATAAAGCATGGAGAAAGTAAGTTAAATAAACGTACGGGGTGTGAGTGTCTGATCATTTACTAAATGAGCTGAAAGTTATTTGATGTTTTTATGATTTTTGTCTTTCTGTGATGCCCCTAATGTAGCTGTGATATGATTACTCTAAATAAATGTGATTTTCAGTGCACATTGATAAAAGAGGAACTCTACCAGGAAATATTTGTATTAACTAATAAAATAACCTACTATAATCCACATCTCATTCACATCAGTGCCTGACCTCACAAATGCTCTTCTGGAAGAATGGTCAAACATTCCCATAGACACACTCCTAAACCTTGTGGACAGCCTTCCCAGAAGAGTTGACGCTGTTTATGTATAACTATCACTATATATATAATATAATATAATGTCAAAAGTATTGGGACAACTGCCTTTACACGCACATGAACTTTAATGACATCCCAGTCTTAGTCCGTAGGGTTCAATATTGAGTTGGCCCACCTTTTGCAGTTATAACAGCTTCAACTCTTCTGGGAAGGCTGTCCACAAGGTTTAGGAGTGTGTCTATGGGAATGTTTGACCATTCCTCCAGAAGCGCATTTGTGAGGTCAGGCACTGATGTTGGATGAGAAGGCCTGGCTCGCAGTCTCCTCTCTAATTCATCCCAAAGGTGTTCTATCGGATTGAGGTCAAGACTCTGTGCAGGCCAGTAGAGTTCCTCCACCCCAAACTCGCTCATCCATTTCTTTACGGACCTTGCTTTGTGCACTGGTCCAAATCATTTGGTGGAGGGGGGATTATGGTGTGGGGTTGTTTTTCAGGGGTTGGGCTTGGCCCCTTAGTTCCAGTGAAGGGAACTCTTAAGGCGTCAGCATACCAAGACATTTTGGACAATTTCATGCTCCCAACTTTGTGGGAACAGTTCGGGGATGGCCCCTTCTTGTTCCAACATGACTGCGCACCACGGCACAAAGCAAGGTCCATAAAGACATGGATGAGTGAGTTTGAGGTGGAGGAACTTGACTGGTCTGCACAGAGTCCTGACCTCAACCCAATAGAACACCTTTGGGATGATTTAGGGCGGAGACTGCGAGCCAGGCCTTCTCGTCTACATCAGTGCCTGATCTCACAAATGTTCTTCTGGAAGAATGGTCAAACATTCCCATAGACACACTCCTAAACCTTGTGGACAGCCTTCCCAAAAGAGTTGAAGCTGTTATAGCTGCAAAGGGTGGGCCAACTCAATATTGAACCCTACGGACTAATACTGGGATGCCAATAAAGTTCATGTGCGTGTAAAGGAAAAAGCAATACTTTTGACAATGTAATAGTTTCGTCAGCAGTCTATAAAAATCATACACAAGTGGAAGGATTTAAATCAGAAGCCACTCCTCCCCCTTTTAATGTCAATACTGAGAAGGTTTGATCACTTCCACACACCCTTGGAACATTTGTCTACCCCCCACCACATGCCCCCTTCATGCTTCTTGGGCTCCGTGCTTCCATCTGCAGATCCCTGATATTAAAGAGAACCTGTCACAGCAGAGTAGTATCACATAGGGGACTTTTTGTCACACAGGTGTGAATTGTCATGTGATTTGACAGGTCCAAATCGCATGACAATTTGCACCCTATTGTTGGCAATGGAACTGTTCAAATTGGTGCTACACCAACTTTGCGGTGCTGCACCAATTTAAAAAAGTTCTTGCATTAGCTTTGCCGATTTCAGGTGAACTTGCATAGACATCTGTGCATGAAATAGCACAGATGTCAGCCTTGTCGCACCTGAAGTTGCACTGACATGCAGCTTTGAAGTTGCACGATTTCAAGTGAAGTCGTGCGATTTTAAAGTTGGATTTGGTGACTTAAGGGGCATAGACATTAAAACAAAAACCTTCCCAGCTCTACCCAAAAGAAAAAAAATTTGCTTTAAATAAATTTTAACATTTCCACTACCGATTTATGTTTTTAAATGGCAAGGTGGTGGATGGTTTGGAATGAGCAATCTTTAGGCAGCGGAGTTCACAGACACGGTGTACAGAGCTGATCTGAGTGGCTCTGTGCCTTGAAATTACTGTGATTGGTAGTAGAGAGACCAGCAGTGTTTACATCCGTGACCCTGCCCCTTCCTGTTACAACAGAGGAAGAGGAATAAAGAGGAACTAATAAATGAACAAGCAGCAGCTGGAACCCATTCCCACACCCCTCCCCTCCTATACATCTGATCTAAATTTTGTCCCTGCATGTGACCTGTATATTAACCCTTCACTTCCCTTATGTTGACTCTGATGTAAAGGGGGCTCTGTGGATTCTGATGTAGGAGATAAGGGGGGGGGGCATGACTGCACTGTGATGGGGGGCTGTGATTGCTATGGCTACTGTAATGTAAAGGGACCCTGTGATATAAAAGGGACTGCACTGTAATCATTACAGTGTCCCTTTACAGTGCAGTCAACTGCTAATGCCTCTCAACCCCCCCCCCCCCCCCCCCACACCCATGAGTCCCTGCAAAAATTGGCCGCTCAGTCTAAAATGCGCAGGTCTATTTTTTGTCCCAGTCCGGGCCTGCCTCCAATGCTATTTGACAATCCTTTGCCTTTTAGTCTAGAAAGTGTCTGTTACTAACATCTAAGATTTGGCTCCTATGGACTTCCGTGAGGTTCATATTTGGCATCCGAACTTTGACAAAATTTGCCAAACTGGATCTGAGCCAAACCTAGCTACGTTCGGCTTATCACCAATTATCTGCAGCGATCCATGTACATCAATTCATGTACAGCAATCCGTGTACAGCAATCCAAGGCAGCCAACTGAACTTTTATTTAACTGCACTCGAGTTGAAATTTTGAAGTCTAATTATTATAGGTATCTGTAGGAAGGTGTCATTCAACACCATTTTGAATGCTTAAATTACTGTATTCTATTTTATTTATTAAATTGATCAAAACTGAGTGCATGTATTGCCCATAGCAGCCAATCAGATATCAACAGTCTTGTTTTTATTGCATCTTGAAAAATAAATGCAAAAACATGAAGCTTACATTACCTATTCCCAATCAAATAAAAATCAACTGTTTGTAAATGTTTCGTATAAATATAGGACAGAGCCCGTGACACCAAAGAAATTGAACAAGGCTGAAACTGGACAAGCAACACCGATACTCTCCAAAAACAGGTCAGACGAGGTGAACAATGGATCAACAAAAGTGGTCAATTCTCCATTGAACTCACCAATGAATGACTCTGGAATAGAAACACCATCATCATCTGAAGTAACACCATCCAGTGTTTTATCATCCAGTGATAGAAGTATTCACAAGGTAACTTACTATATATTCTTCTCTAAGATAACAGTTTAAACATATATACAATATGTCATTAGTTTTATCTAAAAGAATGTGACATTTTGTTCAATTACCGCCAACTTCAGAAAACAAAAAAAAATCACTTGCCTGGTTTAGCTGCAATTTACAACTTGTTTCCTGTGCTATCCTCTGACTTTTCCAAAAATGTGTCTTGTGTTTTTTTGTAACACTACACTTTTTTGGGTGAATGGGTAGGGGTAACATGCACCCCATACTCATCCATAAAGGAGGGGGGCAGAATCTGTTGGCCCCCCTTGTTAAAGGGGGCTTCAAGATTCTGATAAGCCCCCTGCCCGCAGACCCCAACAACCACCGGCCAGGGTTGTCGGGAAGAGGCCCTTGTCCCTATCAACAAGGTGCTTTGGGGTGGGGGGTGCACCCACGTTGAGGGCATGTGGCCTGGTATGGTCCAGAAGGGGGGTTTCCCCTCAAGATTCACAGAGTACAAGTCACATGCAACAAAGAAGAAATACTGCGCTAATAGCTAAACAAAATAAAATAAAAATAAAAAAGCTGCAGCTCAATTTTGCATGATATGTGCAAACACAGTACATAAGAAAGGAAAAGGAAAGCTGCGCTGCAAAAAATATTAATTTAAACAAACATATTGTGACAGTCTAAGTGCCATGTGATATGGTGGTGAGTCCCCACATAAAAGGGGATACCATTAAAAAAAGTCCCATAAAGAAATAACGTTCTGTGTAGTGAATCTTGATAAGCGATGCTTTTTGTGCAAAGAAAAATGATGAATTTAAACACCAGTGACAGTGAACCTCCACCTTAAAAAATGCACGTGTACCAAAAGGCAAGCAATAGCAAGCCTGTGAATTGGGATCAATAACCTGACATCAGATCAGCGCCAGCAATGGATCACTTGATGGTAATAAGGATATGCCAGAGGATTGGGACTCACAGAATGCACCAGCGATCAGCATTTTAGGAACAAAAAGAGAAACTCCATAGTGTGAATCCGCATATATCATTTATTATAAAAAGGAAGTATTGCACTTACATCAAACAGGAGTAAAACAAACTCGTAGGAGAATGCGCGGCTGGCTCGCAGACACCCGTCCACCAGTACACAGTACACCGCGATGACATCAGCATGCCTACCACCCCGATGTACGTTTCGTCAAAGATTGACTTAGTCATGGGGAACGGGCGACGCGCTGACTCATCGCTATAAATAGACAACCAAGCCTCGCTGTGAATCTTGAGCGGCTAAGCTGAATTGCCTGATTCCATAATAGGAAAACATATAATTGTATTGATGTCTCAATGATGGCAAATAATAAAAAAATGTATTAAAGTACAATAAATAAAAATTGGAAAATGAGAGGACAAAAAAAATATATATAAAAAACATGAAACACTCCATGTGAATCTGAAACACATGTCGTGTGTACAAAACTAAAACAAAACAGTCCAACACTGACCTCTAGTGGCGCAAGTGTATTCACATTAGGAACACACAAAAGAAAAGAAAACACTGTATAAGCAGTGGCAGAATTATAGGGGTCGCTGAGATCGCCATGGCGACTGGGCCCCTTGCTGCAGGGGGCCCTTGAGGGCCCCCTGTACTCTTCGATAGGAGGAACGGCAGGGACGGCTGAGACTGAGCTCCTCGTTTGTCAGCCGAACTGTAATCGGCACTGACTGTGCAGGGAGCTCATCAAAGTGAAAGCACAGTGTGTGCTGTGCGGTTTGTCTCCCCCTACAGTGCAGTACCCGGCAGGAAGAGCTAAGGTAAAGGTCTGCAGTTTTTTCCTTGTCAAAAGAAGTTTATTGAGTATACAATATTATAAAGATACATAAAGTAAGTTTACAAGGATCTATAAAGTAAGCTCATTGTTTTACAGTAGGGTTTATATAGGTAAATATCATGAAATTTCAAATATTAAACATTGGGTTCACGTAAACCTAAATTAAAGCTATATATAATTTCGTTAGTTACTTTTGTTGGTATTTAAATGATTTATACCTACTATACATATTGTTTACAAGTAGAGTGTATATAGGTCAAATAAATTCTGATAATGAGCTTTAATCGTAAGGTGGAGAAAAGGAAAGAGAAAGAAGAAAAAGGGTAGAAAGGCAGAGGTATGGTCCACAAGGTTGTCCCGCTCGTCAGTTTATTATTCTTTTTAGTTCTCTTTGAAGCCTTAGAATGGGTGTCTCTGTAAGTCATTTAATCTGTTACCATGGCAACAGGACAGAGTCATTGAAATTTGACAGGAACTGTTGTTTTATCCAAGGATGCCAAAGTTTTTCAAATTTTGGAATTTGATTTTGATCGATGGCTATCATCTTAGCATGGGACATTGTATTATTCATTCTGTGAATTGTTTCTGCTAGTACCAATGTAGGAGATTTCCATGCCTTGGCCACTGTTTGTTTTGCAGCCGTTATTAGTTGGATCATAAGTTTGAATTGAGAGAGTGTTAACCATTCCGGTTTTAGATTTAGAAGTAAAGTTATATATGGATCTGGTTGTATTATTTTTTAAAATATTTTAGATGCAATCACGAAGACTTCCTTCCAGAAGGTTTGGATTACTGGGCACGTCCACCATATGTGTAAATGTGTGCCTATTTCTGGGCATCCTCGAAAACAAAGAGCTGAGGTATTAGGTGAATATTTTGCCACTCTAGCGGGTACAAGGTACCAGCGAGTTAGGACTTTATAATTTGTCTCCAGTGCTAAGATGTTGGGTGAAGATGACTTAGATGTAAGCCATATGTTAGACCAGTCCGTGTCTTCTAAAGTTCGTCCCAGGTCCTCCTCCCACCTCTGAACGTAAGAGGGTCTATTAAGATTTGCTACTCCATATAATTGATTATAAAGTGATGAAATTGTACCTTTAGCAAATGGATCTTTTGTACAGATTGATTCAAAAATGGATAATTGGGATAATGGTGTATCCCCCTTTAGGAATGGTGTATAGAAATTTTTGATTTGGAGATATCTAAATATCTCAGAGTTTGGTAGATCATATTTTTCTCTAAGCGATGGGAATGAAAGGAATGATTTAGATGCTATGAAGTCATTTAGTATCTGAATGCCTGATGTTGTCCAAGCTTTAAAAGAATTTGGGTAGATCCATGCCGGATAAAAGGCCGGATTTCTGATAAAAGAAAGGAGAGGATTGTGTGGAGATTGTAACTGATATTTGGTTTTTAATTTATCCCAGAGAGATAAGAAGTGTTTAGTTATGGGATTATGAATTTTAAAGCGGTCTTTAGGATCAAGCCATAACAAGTTTGATATTAATAGAGGGTCATTTTCTGAAGCCTCTATAAATACCCATAATGGGATTTCCTGTTTTGCATGGTATTTGGACAGACTGGCCAAATGTGCTGCTCTGTAGTAGTTAGTAAAATTAGGGTATCCCAGGCCTCCTTTATATTTGGGAAGATGTAGTGTGTGTATAGGTATACGTGGTTTAGAAGAGCCCCATATAAACGAAGTTGCTCTTTTTTGTACTATTCTCAAAAAATAGGAAGGAATTGGAATAGGGAGGACTCTGAATAGATAAAGCAATTTGGGTAGAATAGTCATTTTGATTGCATTAATCTTCCCTATCCAGGATAAAGGAAGTTGCGACCATTGTTTTATTAGATTTGTGATCTGTCTTAATACAGGAGGATAATTGGTTGAGAATAAGTCAGAATGAGATGCTGTTAAATGAATTCCAAGATATGGGATTGATTTTTCTGCCCATGTGAATGGGAGTGCAGCCCTAGCCGCGATCAATTCCATGTTTGTGAGCGAAATATTAAGCACTAGGCATTTCTTAGGATTAATCATCAAGAGCTGGTATTAAGTTAGGACCAGAGACCTGTGGTGATGATAGAAAAAGTAATATATCGTCTGCAAATATACATAATTTGTGTGTAATACCTCCTACTTCAATGTCAGTTATAGTTTGGTTTGTTCTGATGTATTGGGCCATGGGTTCGAGTATAAGGGCAAATAATAAGGGAGATAATGGGCAACCCTGTCGGGTACCTCTTTCGATATTAAAGGCATCAGATTTGTATCCAGCATATTTTATATAGGCTTTGGGTTTATTATATAATGCTTTGATCCATGTTAAAAAGTGGGGTCCAAAACCCCATTTTTGTAATGAATATTGCATATATTGCCAGGATACTGTGTCAAATGCCCTCTTAATATCGAGAGATAGAAAACATAAAGGGATTTTCCGTTTTTTAGCAATATGTGCCAATAACACTGCCCTGCGTATATTATCGCCTGCCTGTCTATTTGGCATGAAGCCTACTTGATCTCTATGTATTAATTTTCCTATAATGCTATTGAGGCGTTTTGCTATTATTTTTGCTAATAATTTAATCTCAAGGTTTAACAGAGAGATAGGCCGATAATTCACACAGGAAGTATCATCAGAAAGGGGTTTTGGGATCATACAAACAATTGCCATTAGTGTTTCTTGCCAAAAAGAATGTCCTTCTAGAAGTTTGTTAAAAGTTTCAGTGAGAATGGGAGAGAGTATTTCTGAGAATGTTTTATAGTATAAAGCCGAGTAGCCGTCTGGGCCTGGTCTTTTGTTAAGTTTTAGGTCTTTTATGGCGTTAGCAACTTCATCTATAGTTATAGGCTCATCCAAACCTGAGACAACTCAGGTAAGGTTATTTTTGAGAAGAAGGATTCAGCCTCTGTAGGATTAAATTCATTGTTTGTCTTGTATAAAGTTGCGAGATGTGAGTGAAATTTATGGACTATTTTAACTGGATTACAAGTATAAACATTTTTTGATAATTTCAAACGTATTGGTTTGAAAGATTTGTTAGTTGAATTTAATGCCCGAGCCAAATATGTACCTGGTTTGTTTGTATTCATGTAGAAATTGTGTTTGGAGCGTTTGAGGGATTTATCAACTGACTCAGTGAGAAATAGATCGTATTCCAATCTAGATTTTTCCAGATGAGATTTTGTACTCTGAGATGGATTATCTTGAAATGATATGTAGGCTGCATTAAAATTGAGTTCTAGTTTTTTTGCTAGATTTTTGCATTCCCGTTTAAATAGTGCCATTTGTCTTTGTATTGTACCACGCAAGACAGGCTTATGAGCTTCCCACAGTGTTATTGGGGAGATGTCTGTTGTATTATTAATTGATATGTATTCCTTTAAAGCTTGTTCAATGGCCATCTGATGTAGTGGGTGTTTGAGCATTATGTCCGGTAAGTACCACGTTGGGTCATGCGCTTTTGGTATGGCTGAGGCTATAGTAGTGTATACTGCATTATGGTCAGACCACGGAATCGGAATTATATCTGATGCAATAATTTCTGGTATCATTCCTATTGTTAGAAAAATATGATCTATTCTGGTGAAGGTTTGATGAGGGTGCGAGAAATAAGTGAATTTCTTTTTCATTGGGTTACTTTCTCTCCACGAATCTACCAGATTGTATTTGGAAAGAAGTTGAGAAAAAGATAATCTAGAGGTTATTTTGGATGGTGTAAAAGGTGATTTATCTAGAAATGGGAGGAGGACCTGGTTCGAATCCCCGCACATTATCACTGTTCCTATTTTGTGTGTATTAATCACTTGTAATATATGTGAGAGGAATGGTGTAGGTTGTTTGTTAGGAGCGTAGTAGGAAATCACTGTGATTGCTGTATCCATTATATAACCCATGAGTATCAGGTATCTACCTTCTGGGTCTTTAATTTCTGATGATAAGGTGAATGGTGTGGATCGGTGAAATGCAATTAGAGTACCCCTTTGTTTGGTACAGGCAGAAGCCGTGTAAATTTGTTGATAAAAAGGAGAAATATATTTTGGAGTAGAATCTTTGGTGAAGTGTGTTTCTTGGAGGCATACTATGTGAGCCTTCTTGTTATGGAAAGTACGGAAGGCTTTGGTCCTTTTTTGAGGGACATTTATTCCCTGAACATTCAGGGAAAGTATATTCAGTGGTGCCATGGCAACAGATCAAATAGTTTTGACTTACTTTTTGTTATGCAGAGCTGACTGCGCAGATCAACCTGTGTGGACTGAAGAGATGAAAAGATAGAAAAGAAACCAGTGAATTCTGGAGTAAAGAGTAAACAAAAAACATATGAGATTAGATGATACATTGTATAAATTATTTTTTGCAAGTAATCACAATTTACCCGTGAAAGAGAATAAATATCTCTCTCAGGGGAATAAGTGCCTTCGTCACACTCCCATATAATATGGTTGGGAGAATGAGGAGGGCTAATGGGGGTACACGGATCTTCCGCTTACAGGAGAGAAGTGATATGTCAAAAGACATCAAAATGATGATTCATTAATTGGAGTGCAGAATATAGTTTTTGTTGAAATTATTTATTCCAGGGTGGTTGTATATGATTAGTCTTGCCCTAGGCTAAATAATTCAGTTAGAAAGGTACTGTTAATCACTTTGGTATTGATGAAGATAGTTTGAATTATTTTGGGATTTTAACCCTTTTAGAGTAAACAATTACATATTTTATTCATATGCAACTGTTTAGATATGTTAACTCATAAAATTGAGGTTGTATTGCTTCAGATTAGAATAAACAAAAACATAGTTCTAGGAACTAGTTAGGTAATAATATATTTGTTTTAAGAAAAGAAAGAAAAAGCTTCCATTACTTCTGGATTATTGAACATATTTGTCCTAAAAAGTAATACATCTATTGTTATTACCTGAAAATATATAACTGAACAAGAATTTCCTTATTTCACTTATATATTCTAAGGCTATATGAATCAGAAGTAATAAGAAATATAACTGGAATGTAACATGATCCCACACAGTGTGTGACTATCAGAATGCAGTTACATTCAGTTATAAATACAGGTTTTTTATAGAGAACCATCTCTTAGTATAATAAATGAAGAGATATCAGGAATTAGGATGTCAGTCCATTGAATCTTCTTGGTCCATGGATGATGTGGCATAACGGCCTCTTTTGTGAGAATGATGATTCCCATTTTGTTCTGAAATTTTCTGGGTGCTGCCTGAAGGTGAAGATGATGCCATTCTTCTGCGTGTAGGAGAGTTGCTGCTTGTGGATTCTGTCAGATTTAATTTTAAAAGGGTTTGTTGTAGTTCATCTGCTGATCTGCTTCTGTAAATTGTACCTTGGTAGTTAAATCTGACTGAAAAGGGGAAGCCCCATTGATACATAATGTTGTGGCGTTGCAGTTCCATTAGTTGGGGTTTCATGGATCGTCTTTTAGTAATAGTAAGTTGGGATAGGTCAGCAAAAATTTGATAATTGTGTCCTTGAAAATTAAATTCCTTTTTTTCTCTTGCAGCAATTAGTATTTGTTCTTTCGTTCTGTAATAATGAAATTTTGTGATTATATCACGTGGGGGTCCATCTTTCTTTTTGGCTGTGAGGGCTCTGTGTACTCTGTCCAGTTCTAAACGTTCAATAGGGATATCTGGCTTTAGTTCTTGTAATAGAGCAGTAATAGTAGATTGCAGGTCTGTCACAGTTTCAGGTATTCCCCTTATGCGCAAGTTTGAATGTCTGGCTCTATTTTCGTAATCTTCGAGCTTAGTTTGAAGTATTAAATTCTCTTTTTTTAATTGTTCCAATTCTGTTATATTTTCTTGGGTTGTAATTTTAATTTCATCCATTTTTATTTCTAAGGCTGCGGTGCGGTTTCCCAGCTCTCTTATTTCTTTGGTTAGGCTTTTTGTTATTTGGTCTGAGGTTTGTTTTAAAGCCTTATGAAGCATCTTTTCAAATTGTAATAATATTACTGGGGATACTGAGGAGGCTTGTGGAGAAGTTTGTGAGAGGATTTGTTCTGTATCTGACTCAAATGTAGAGTCTTGCTGTGACATTTTCTGTCTGTGAGAGCGCCCTGATGCTGTATCTTGTGAGGTGACTGGAGCTGCTTCAGCTGCAGTGAGTGCCTGTGAGCTCTTTGTGAGGTGATTTTTATTTCTGCCACGGTTTCCTCCCAGTACCATATTTCCTGCCCAAACTTTCACAGTTTGTTCCCAGGGGCAAAAAGGTTCAAATGGATACCTTTTGAGCCTGCAGGCTCCGCTTTGTCCTTCTCTTCTCTCCTCAGCGGTGCGGAGCTCTAACAATGCATGTCTGCTCCGCTAGACTCCGCCCATCTCCCCAGGTCTGCAGGTTTTTATAAGAAAATCTATCTACTGTATGTGTGCATGTATGTATATGTGTGTGTGCATGTATGTATATGTATGTGCATGTAT
Source organism: Aquarana catesbeiana (assembly GCA_037953035.1). Lineage (NCBI taxonomy): Eukaryota > Metazoa > Chordata > Amphibia > Anura > Ranidae > Aquarana > Aquarana catesbeiana. The sequence goes on from JBBHAA010002037.1 coordinate 346,650, forward strand.
GTGTGTGCATGTATGTATATGTGCGTGCATGTATGTATATGTGTGTGCATGTATGTGTATATATGCATGTGTGTGTGCATATGTATGTATGTGAGTATGCATGTATGTGTATGTGCATGTGTTTATCAGTGGCGCGTGTCCATAAGGGCACACGGGCGCCGCCCCCTCTCCCCAGCCACACCCTCTATGACTTATGGATAGATTCATGCATAGCATGAATCTATCCATGGCCACTGCTGCCACCCCCATATTTAGGTGTCCGGCCCCTTTTCGGGCATCTGAATTACAGCGGGGGGGGGGTGTTTTTGAAGCACCTGATTAGAGCCATAGGCTCTAATAGGCTTCAAAATAGGTGAACTGCGAGTGCCATGCTTGGCGCTCACAGTCCACCCAGGTGTGTTAGAAAGCAAATTAATATTCACTTTCCTAACCCTGAGCCGCCTCTCCACCAATCAGGTGTGCGGGTCGGTTACCCGTAACCTGATTGGCTGAAACGATAGGCGTGGCTATTGGACGCCTATCAGGAGGAAAGGATGGGAGATGAGGACGGCAGGAGACGCATGGAGGACCCCGCTCGTGGCCATCACCCACTGCACCACCGAGACAGGGTAAGTGCCGGGCAGACGGCAAGTGGGCATGGGGGGTGGGGGATTCACGGTGGCAGCATTCGATGGCACAGTTGCAGCATTTAATGGGCACACTGGCGGCATTTAATGGGCACACTGGCGGCATTCGATGGCACAGTTGCAGCATTTGATGACACACTGGCAGCATTTAATGGGCACAGTGGCGACTTTTGATGGCACAGTGGCGGCATTTGATGGCACAGTGGCAGACTGTTTGATGGGCACACTGGCGGCATTTGATGGCACGGCGGCAGAGTTTGATGGGCACAGTGGCAGCATTTTATGGGCACAGTGGTGGCGTTTGATGGCACAGTGGCAGCGTTTGATGGGCATAGTGGCTGCAATTTGATGGGCACGGTGGCTGCAATTGATGTCTTTTTTTCAGAATTTTTCAGTTTGCTTGCGCCCCCCTAAAAATTTTGAGCACCAGCCGCCACTGGTTTATATGTGCGTGCATATGTGCATTATATATATATATATATATATATATATATATATATATAATATATATATATATATGTGTGTGTGTGTTTTTATACATGTGTGTGTGTGTTTACATGTATGTATGCACATTTTAGGTATACGCTTTTAATCCTGACCCCCTATACCTGTACAATCAGAACCGATTTTTAAATTTTTTTTGCTTGTTCATAGTACCAGCAAAAAAATGCTGTTCCTCTGAATAGCGATCCATGCTCAGATCGCTTTTCAGAGGCATTTGACAGCTGGTAAAAAGGCAATATGTTACCTACTGACCGCCTGTTTTAACCCCTTAAATGCATCATCACTATCCTGCAACTACATGCAATGCACACAGTTGCAGGGTGGTTGCAGTGCAGCCCCATTCACCTAGGGTTATACTTCAAGGGTGCCCTGACTGGAAAAAGATTGAGAAACACCGACATAGAGGAACCCATCTCTCCATTTTCCTCCTGCGGCCGCTGAATGCCTGTGGAAGGGAGAGGAGGAGAAGCGGGGGAATGGAGAAATTGGTTACTTTATATGCAGCCACCCACTTGTGACTGGGCCCTGGTGTTCCGCCATCAGGCTCGGAGGAAAGAGCCCTGTCCGGTGGTCAGGGGGGCCCTCCATGGTTTCTTGCATCGGGGCCCTGAAGGTTCTAGTTACGCCACTGTGTATAAGTGTGATCTGTCAGCGGAGATTACAAGGACCAATAGAATAAATTTAATAAAAAATTGTTTAAAACTAAATATATATATATATATATATATATATATATATATATATATATATATATATATATATATATATATATATATATATAAAAACTAGAACAATCTGAAATAAAAAGTAATGAAATTGTTAAATGATATAATATTTAAATAAGATTGAAAAATCTATAATGGTGTTCATAGAAATTCATGTGAAAAATGACCAAAGGTAGTCGGAGTTGACCTCCCAACATTGATCAAAAACACACCAATCTCTAAGGCAATAATCGTTAAGGGGTGTAAACCATAGGGACAGGTGGGTTATAACAATAGCCCCACCATAATTTCCCAAAGGTATCGCTAAACATAGGCGATAAGCCAAATGGATAAATAAATAAGCCACTGAGGGTTCACAGCAAGTTTACAATAAAAAGTTTACAATAAAAAAATTAATTAAGAATTGTCAATAAAAGCATTGAGGTCAACATCCACATTGAGTCCAAAGGGAGCATAACATTTGATTTTATGGATCCAGGGCATCTCCAGTCTCGAGACACCACGTACTAAAGAACCATCTCTCCAGTGGGGAATATATCTATCGATTCCAAGAAAGATGGTTTTAGCCGGATTTTTGTTATGCACCTTCAAGTAGTGTCGCGAGACTGGATGCTTGGGAAAACCATAAATAATGTTAGTTATGTGCTCGTTGAGCCTAACCGAAAGTGCCCGCTTGGTCCTGCCCACATATTGCAGCCCACATGGGCATTGAAGCAGGTACACAACACTCTTAGTGGAGCATGTAATAAAGGGCTTGATTTCAAACTCTCTAATGCCCTGTACACATGGTCGGACTTTGTTCGGACATTCCGACAACAAAATCCTAGGATTTTTTCCGACGGATGTTGGCTCAAACTTGTCTTGCATACACCCGGTCACACAAAGTTGTCGGAAAATCCGATCGTTCTGAACGTGGTGACGTAAAACACCTACGTCGGGACTATAAACGGGGCAGTGGCCAATAGCTTTCATCTCTTTATTTATTCTGAGCATGCGTGGCACTTTGTCCATCGGATTTGTGTACACACGATCGGAATTTCCCACAACGGATTTTGTTGTCGGAAAAATTTTATATCCTGCTCTCAAACTTTGTGTGTCGGAAAATGTGTGATGGAGCCTACACACGGTCGGAATTTCCGACAACAAGGTCCTATCACACATTTTCCGTTGGAAAATCCGACCGTGTTTACGGGGCATAAGAGTGTTGGATGAAACAAACTTATGGGTTCTCCCATGTTAACAGCCACTCATAGAGCAGACCCTACATCTCCTGCATTAATAAAACCCAGTAAGGTTTTCAAAGAAACCCTTTAGAATAGGAGGGGGGTCAAGAACATTGGGAGCTAGTCTAGTCCTAAGGGAAGAGGCTCCCTTGTAGATGACCTGTGGTTTATTGGGAAGAACAGTATTGAAAACAACATCATTATTTAAAATATGCCAGTCTCGCGACACTACTTGGAGGTTCATAACAAAAATCCGGCTAAAACCATCTTTCTTGGAATCGATAGATATATTCCCCACTGGAGAGGTGGTTCTTTAGTACATGGTGTCTCGAGACTGGAGATGTCCTGGATCCATAAAATCAAATGTTATGCTCCCTTTGGACTCAATGTGGATGTTGACCTCAATGCTTTTATTGACAATTCTTAAAGGGGTTGTAAAGTTAAATTTTTTTTTTTTTAAAAATAACAAACATGTTATACTTACCTTCACTGTGCAGCTCGTTCTGCACAGAGTGGCCCCGAACCTGGTCTTCTGGGGTCCCTCGGCGGCTGTTTCAGCTCCTCCCCGCATGCATTCACCACCTTAATGCAAGCTCCCTCGCATGGTGGTGAGTGCTTGCGGGCGCGCTCCCGTGATACAGCCGGCGGCTATAGCCGCTCACTGTATCACTCAGCCCCGCCCCCTGGCGCGCCGCGTCATCGGATGTGATTGACAGCAGCGCGAGCCAATGGCTGCGCTGCTTTCAATCCATCCACTGCAGCCAATCAGCGACCAGGCTGAGCTGCAATGAAGATGACGAGAACGAGCAGCGAAGATTCGAGGCATCAGGTAAGTAAAACGGGGGGGCTGGGGGCGGCGGTATTGTCAAAAGTTTTTTCACCTTAATGCATAGAATGCATTAAGGTGAAAAAAATTTTACCTTTACAACCCCTTTAATAATTTTTTTATTGTAAACTTTTTATTGTAAACTTGCTGTGAACCCTCAGTGGCTTATTTATTTATCCATTTGGCTTATCGCCTATGTTTAGCGATACCTTTGGGAAATTGTGGTGGGGCTATTGTTATAGCCCACCTGTCCTTATGGTTTACACCCCTTAACGATTATTGCCCTAGAGATTGGTGTGTTTTTGACCAATGTTGGTTGGGAGGTCAACTCTGACTACCTTTGGTCATTTTTCACATGAATCTCTATGAACACCATTATAGATTTTTCAATCTTATTTTTAAATATTATATCATTTAACAATTTCATTACTTTTTATTTCAGATTGTTCCATATATATGTATGTATATATATATATATATATATATATATATATATATATATATATATATATATATATATATATATATATATATTTTTTTAGTTTTAAACCATTTTTTATTAAATTTATTCTATTGGTCTTTGTAATCTCCGCTGACAGATCACAGTTTAGTTTTGAACACACGACATGTGTTTCAGATTCACATGGAGTGTTTCATGTTTTTTATATATATATATATATATATATATATATATATATATATATATATATATGTTTTGTCCTCTCATTTTCCAATTTTTATTTATTGTACTTTAATAAATTTTTTTATTATTTGCCATCATTGAGACATCAATACAATTATATGTTTTCTTATTATGGAATCAGGCAATTCAGCTTAGCCGCTCAAGATTCACAGCGAGGCTTGGTTGTCTATTTACAGCGATGAGTCAGCACGTCGCCCGTTCCCCATGACTAAGTCAATCTTTGACGAAACGTACGTTGGGTGGTAGCCATGCTGACGTCATCGCGGTGTACTGTGTACTGGTGGACGGGTGTCTGCGAGCCGGCTGGCATTCTCCTACGAGTTTGTTTTACTCCTGTTTGATGTAAGTGTTTCTCTTTTTGTTCATAAAATGCGGATCGCTGGTGCATTCTGTGAGTCCCAATCCTTATTATCCTTATTATGATATCTGGCATATCCTTATTACCATCAAGTGATCCACTGCTGGCACTGGTCTGATGTCAGGTTATTGATCCCAATTCACAGGCTTGCATTTTTTAAGGTGGAGGTTCACTGTCACTGGTGTTTTTATCCATCATTTTTATGTGGGGACTCACCACCATATCACACGGCACTTAGACTGTCACAATATGTTTGTTTAAATTAATATTTTTTGCAGCGCAGCTTTCCTTTTCCTTTCTTATGTACAAGTCACATGCCACAAGTCAGATCAGTTAAGATGATGATCTGCTTTGGATGCGACTTACATTTAAATCAATGGGCTGAAATCATGCCCAAGTTGGACCAAAGTAGTGCAGGGAGCATTTTCAAAATCAGACCGACACGAGTTGGACCAGTTAAGGCAGCTCTCATAGGGAATCATTGATTTTGACATGTCATGTGACTTGTGCTCTGGAAGTTGGAGTGTATGTCGGACCAGTGTGAACCGGCCCAAACCTGGAGCAGAAAAAATCTGGAGCAGCTGTGCATAGTAATCAATCAGCTTGTTCCTTCAGCTTGTTCAGTTAAAGCCCCACATGGGGATAAAATTCTAGTGCCATTTGTCATGGTTAAAGTGGTTGTAAACCTCAGACTTGAAATCTGAACAATACACATCTCTCCATAGTATGTAATTGTCTTAAACCAGAGCACTAAGTGTCATTTCTGTCTGCTGCCTCCTTCCTCTATCAGCATGAATCAATTCTGACAAGTTTTCCTGATTGTTATGCTTTCGCCTATCTATAAAAGGTTCTTGCGGTAAAACCAAAGAAGCTTAGACTTCTTTAGTGTATCAATACTTTAATACACAGAAAAGCTGCACATAGAACTGTAGAATATGCAATACAACACAATTCATAACTATTAACAAAATATGCCTAAAACATGCACAAGCTAATTATCCTTTCTAGCAAAATAAGCATGTACAAAATGTATGTAATTAGTAAACTAAACAGTTACTTAACTTAATCAAGGTAATATCCTTCATAGTTCTCTTCTCCAACGCAAAACGTCTCCAAAGTTCTCCAGCTTCTGGCAGCCATGTCTTGCTCTCAATCTTCCAAATCAACTCCCTTTGCCTCTCCACATGCTTGTTTCAAAAAACCCAATCTCCTCCCCCTACTTCCTGTTGCATCATATCCTGCAGAGAACGTCCTCTGCTACCAGTCCAACTGCTACATTTGCGCATTAAACTGGGGAGCCTTATCTTGTAAAAACATATGGGCTAAAAATCAAATTCCATATTATGGCTATAAAGTCACTACAAATAGAAATGACAATACATACCACCTCTTGGCTTTATAGCATAATATAGGAAAAATTTGAAACTTCAACAGCTCGTAAAGCCTTTGTCCAGGAAAGGGCAAAATAAACCACCGTATTGTAAATGCAGTGCTGCTGATAAGCCAGTACAACTGGCCCTGTTGTACCGGGCCTGGCCACCAGGGGGGGCCCGAGCAATCTGAACAGATTGCAGAAGAAAAAAAAAAAGTCTTTCTCCAACTCTCCCCTCCTCCGCTCCTCGATCAGCAGCTGTTCAGCTGCTCTCAATGAGCGCTCACTCCGGGCTAAACATCGCAGAGGCAGAGAGGCGGAGCCTGACTGTGAGATACTGTAGTTTGAGTGGGCGGGAGGGGGTGTGGCCGGTTTCGAGTATGATCGCTCCCAGGTTCTTCTGGTGTGCACACATGAGCCGCCTTATGGTGGCAGTGGATCTGGATTCTCAGGGGACTCCAGGTTAGCCCAGTCACATTAACTGCAATGTAAAGTCTAATGTTTGCTTTTTCATATAGCACAGCTGTCCTGACTGCAAGAATTGGGTTTTAAATTGCACTGCCCAATTTCTCACAAAAGTGCTACATGTAAAAGGAGATGCCATCAGCCATCAGCAAACCCCACTTTTTATTACTTCTATCTAAATTTTTTAGATCACTGGATCACGCCATGCCTGGAGCTGAATCACACAGGAACGCACTGTGCGTTCCTGTGCAATTCACATGTGGGTCTGTGCAGTGCAATTTCAAGCTTTTGAATGGGCTAAAATTGCAATGCATCAAAGGAGTGTATGCACTACTTTTTAACATGCACTGCAACCAGATCACATGGTGATCCAGGGCTGGCAGGTGCAGGGCAAACACACTACATTTGCAACCTGCGTTTGAGGTGTCATTAACTTTTTCACACCTGCTGCATATCGCGAAAGCAGTGTGTTTTGTATGCAGGTTGAATTGTACATGAATCCACAGCACATTCCTTCGCAATTCAGATGCAGGCATGGTGTGAACCAGCCCTTAGACATAATATTACTTCTCATTAAAAGTTTAGAAAAAATGTTTTATTTTAAAAAGCGGGCTTAGCTGACATAAATGGCATCTTCTTCTTTTTCATGTAGAACTGTTTGACTGTGAGAAATTGGACAGTGCAGTTTTGAACGCAGCACAGTATCATCTGCATCCTACACACAGTCATCTTAGACTCTAACCACACCCTTTAAGCCATGCACAATAATTAAGCGTAATTTAAACCACATCCATTTTCCAGCTTCGTGTGGCGCATATTTTTAAATTAGCCACGCCCACAATTTAGCCTTTATGTATACCCTAGCCTTTCTGTATAGGGGCGGGACCAGGGGTGAGCTGAAGGGGGCCCCGTCAGGTAGGGTGTACGGGGCCCCATGATTTCTATCAGCGGCCCTGTGTAAATGGGAGGAAAAAATTCCCTTGGCGGTCAGACTTTTTTTGTCTCAGAAGGCTGCAACATTCCTTTGAGCAGGGTTAGCAATGTCCTTGGCAGTCTGTGGAAAGAAAGTCCAGATGATGAAAGTCTCTTGTCCTCCTCTTGGTCATAAGGAAATGCTCAGATGAAAGTCCACTCCAATTCAGCCACCATCAGGAAATCATCCGTATCTTTCTCACTCTCTTCTGGTCTGCCTTCGCCCATCTAGCCTGGTCATCTGCTCTGCTTGCTCCACCTCTTGATGCTCAGTACCTGACAAGAGTAAGAGACAAAAGCAGATTATATGTTCCTTTCAACTGTGCTAAAAACATAGCTCACTGCTCACATTTCTCCCCAGTTCTAACTTCAAAACTATTGTAGGGTGCCCTCTGTTGCCTTGAAACACTTTCACAGAAAGGAAATGACTTCCAACGGAACTAATAAGCTTCCATGTCTCTCTGTGCTGTCCTGGGAACACAGGTCTGCTGTTGTCCAGTATTTACAGCATGGCACATTCTAGCAAAATGCCCCAGTTTATTGCAAAAGAAACACTTAATGTAACTGAATCTCCCATTCCCAACCACTTGCTTCCACTTCTTAAGCAATGCTGGTGTAGGAATCCCATCTATTTCCTCTCTAGGGACCCCAGCCTTAAATAAAATAGTCCACATGTGTCTCCTGGAGACCATAGGTCTTGCCTTCCTTTAATCTGACTCAACTCGGCCATCTATAAATGAGCTGATCAGATTCTCAGTTTCCCGCTTATGGGATGCAACAGTGACACATTTCCTACTTTTTGCTTACAGGCTTAGGGTCTTAGTTAGGGCATCATTAGACTTGTTTATGAGAGCTGCACACTGCTTATTCAAATCTTCAGCTCTGCCTACAGGGGTTTGAACACACTTCGAAGCCACTGCAGGTTTAAATTTGATTACCCTACTTTGTAAATCTTTTGCCTTGCTTGCAGTGTCTTCCAAACACTTGGATGCCACTGCAAGCTGTTCCTTCAGTAAATCTCTTTCTAATTCTGCCTGTTCCCTCTTTTCAGACTCAATATGTAGAGCATGCAGGAAGTGCAAACCAAACACAGCAACTGCCCGCATCTCTCCCTTACTAAACCCAAAACTTTTGAGACTAAAATTTGAGGAAAAATTAGAGACTCCTTCCCCCCCCCCAAGCTTTGTTCAAATGAGAAGCATATCTAGCCAGCTCCTTTGCAACAGACATCCATTGACTATCTCAGGTAGGAAAGGTGCACACCCTCTCCTCCTGGACACCAGAAACCTTTGCAGCCTTACACTTCCTAAACAGTGTACGCTGCATTTTCCCCCAGCAGAAGCAACAAAACACACCACAGAAAACAGGTCTGCTTGAGTTGAGCTGTTAGTGCAAATCCCAGACGAGCCCCCAATGTTATGCTTTCGTCTATCTCAGGGGTCTCCAAACTTTTCATTTTGAGGGCCACATCGTAAATTTTACACATACTTGCAGGCTGAAAAAAAGATTTATAAATAAATCCGCAGCAGCAGAATAGAATAAAATATACCAGGCTTCTGGAAGCGGTGCTAGATGGTGCACCTGTATCCTACTCCTGCAGCTAAACGCAGGGGGTTAAACTTTCAGTGAGCATTAGGGCCTTAAATCTGTGTCCCCATCAGAGTCTCCCCACAAATTTGTGTCTCCATCACCCATCAGAGGATCCCTGCAAACTGGTGCCTCTATCAGAGCCCCTCTGCACATTTGTGTCCCCATCAGGCGTCTCCCTGCACATTTGTGTCACCCTCAGCCTATCACATCCCCCTGTGTCCCCATCACAGCCAGAAGAGGGTACTAGTTGGGTAACCAAAAATCTGACTTTTAAGGCATGGAAACAATGGAGAGGCAACAGAAAGAATAATTATCACAATATTATTTATTGAAAAAAGTTCATGGTATGTCACAATGTTCAAAAAAGGTTAAAAACATGAAGAAACGATTTGTACAGTGAGCCCTTGTGCGTCTACGTATTTCGCCGTGAGGCTTCTTCAGGACACAATCAAAGTTCAGAGATGTAATATACACAAGAAAAGAGCAAATCTCACTATCTGAAATGAGATATATACCCATTAAAATCAAAGACAGAAACAAAAACATTGCATAGACATATTGAATCATATTAAATTAAAAAGCATATGCTAAACAATCCACGAGAAACCAGAAGAGACAGAGACACCAAACAGAAAAGATACCTTCAAATGGACTAGGCCTCCTGTACAGATTTGCAGTAGCCGGAAAGTTTCCAAAAATATAGGATATATATGGCAAAAATATATGGCAGTTTGCCATATATATCCTATATTTAGAGACATCCCCAAAAAAGACTTGCAGCTGTAATTGCAGCGAAAGTTGGTTCTACAAAGTATTGACTCAGGGGGGCGCCATACAAATGTACTCCACACTTTTCACATATTTGTAAAAAATGTTAAAAGCCATTTATCATTTACCTTCCACTTCACAATTATGTGTCACTTTGTGTTGGTCTATCACATAAAATCCCAATAAAAACATTTATGTTTTTGGTTGTAACATGACAAAATGTGGAAAATTTCAAGGGGTATGAATACTTTTTCATGACACTGTATTTCTTTGTGCCATTTTTGCATGTTTGTGTCATTAAATTATTCTTTCTTATCCTCAGGAATCCCCGAACAGTTTATTAAACCAAAGAAAACGACAAATACCTGGAACACCTACCAATGTAAAAAGACTGGACTTCGAGTAAACTACAGCTGTGGATATTTTTCTTTAAATTAATAGGAATATGATTATTAAAGTAATTAGTAATAGATGGAATGGGTCATGCTGTGCCATTAAAGTGGTTGTAAACCCACTTTTTGGACTTCCACCTATAGGTAAGCCTAGAATAAGGCTTACCTATAGGTAGTGGACATATCTCCTAAACGTGCGCCGTTTAGGAGATATTTCACTTGTAGTCCGAAAAACTAAGAAACGAAGTGCCGTTTCTTCCCTAGCCTATGCCGCTAATCGCGGCTCCTGTGCGCATGCGCGGGAGTGGCGTCACGCGGCTCCGGCGAATCACAGAGCCGGGGTCCGCGGCCCGGAAGGGATAGGGCCAGAAGATGGACGCTGCCCACACAGGGGATATCGCTGGATTCTTTTGCAGGTAAGTGGCACATAATGGGCTAGTATGCGATGCATGCTAGCCCATTATGCTTTTCTTTGCAGGCTGCAGCAGCGAGCAAAAGAGAAAGTAAAACCCATCAGGGTTTACTTCCTCTTTAAGCACAGTGTGACATGGCGGTGGGCGGGAACTATGAAGCAGTGGGTCCAATAAAGAGCACCGGTGGGAGGAGTCACTTTAGAGTTCCTGCCAGTGGAAGTTACCTATGTCCACCCTTTGAAACAGCAGGAGAAAAGTCCCCATCAGTCCCATGTTTTCCTTTTTTCTGTTTGTTTAATTCATTTGTCTATGTGCATATATATGTCCGTGTGTATATTTGTGTGTATAGAATAAAAATCTAATCTTCACATTTCTCTGAAGACTCCTGTAGTGTGTGTGATTGTCACAGCAAGTAGTGTCCATTGGCTGGCTGAGATGGCAGTAAAAAGGCTGAGGGTGTGGCTCAGCTTGGAGGTTATTAATGTGGGCAAAAATTGGCGCAAAATCAATCTCACTAAAGGGAATCAAAAAGGTTGTCTTCTTAGATATGTCAGTTATGCCTTTTAACATTTGTTGCAGGTTTTTTGGAATAACTGAAGCCTGGTAAGCTCTTGAACCAGAGTAAGTGGTTGGGGGAAGTGTTGGCTTCAGGCAAAAATAAGTTGGTGTTTTTTATTTTTGGTAGAATCGAGCACATTTTGTTTGTAAATTCTCAGATCAGCCAAAAAGCGATCTGTTTGTATTTGTATGATTTTGACACCAAAGACTGTCAGACATCCCAAGTCTCCCGTGAGGTGTGGGAGTCTCCCACATTTGGTAGTGGGCTCCTGGACACCCTTGAGTGCCCTGCGATCTTCCTGCTGCAGGGTTGAACCTGGGTGGCAGTGGTGTCCTCCATGTGTCCCCTGTCTGTTCTCCTCCACCTCGCAGTCCTCCTCCGCCTCCCCTCCATTCTCCTCCGGCCCGCTGTCCTCCTCCTCCACCCCCCTCTCGCACCCCGCAGCCGGCTCCCTACTCTCATCTCCCGCGGCCTGTGGGGGATGTGTCAGGATGGAGAGCGGAGGAAGAGACCGGTAAATATGTAATTTACCGAACCCTTCCTTTTCTGAATTGGACACAGTGAACGAGATCGCTTCTGTGTCCTGTAATAACTGAGTGGAGCAAACTGTGATTACTCTGCTTCAGTTTATGAATGGACAAGAGAATGTGTTTCCTCTCCTTTCATCTTCAGTGCTTATAAAGGGACTGGGTAATCTGTGTCCTCAGTCCTTTTCTCTGTCTCAAAGGGGAGATGTCAGAGGTCTGTTTAGACCCCTGATATATTACCAAAGCCCCCAACAGGGCTGATAAGAAAAAAAAAACAATATGTATTAAAAAATTTAATTGTAAAAAAATTATAAAAAATGTAATTGTAAAAAAAAAAAAAAAAAGAAAAAAAAAATTACTGACCCCACTCACCCCTGCCCACTCAACACTGTCTACTGCCCCCCCCCCCAAAAGCATTGTGAAAAAATGAAAAACCAATTAAATTGTAAAAAAAAAACAATACGTAAAAATAAAAAACTACTGACACCATCCACTGCCTTACTGACACTGTCCACTGCCACATACTCCCCACCCCCTTCCTCAGAAGCATGTGAAAAAAATGTATTAAAAAACGATTAAAAAAAAAAAATAAACAACAAAACTGTAAAAACAATTGATAAAATAATAAAAAACAAAAAACACTGACACCGTCCACTGCTCTCCTGACAATGTACACTACCCCCATCATTGTGAAAAACAAAAAATTAAAATAAAATTCTGACACTGTCCATTGCTCTACTGGCACTGTACTCTGCCCTAGTGACACCATCCACTCCTCTACTGAAAACGTCCACTGGCCCCCAAAAAGCATTTTGAAAAAAAAAATTAAAAATACTAAAAATTTAATTGTAAAAAAATAAAGAACTTACTGACACCGTCCACTGGCCTACTGACACCATCCTGCACATACTACCCACTGCTGTACACTTCACTTCACTCCTCATCTGCACATTATACCCACCTAAATACACTCTGCACTCCTCTTCTGCACATAATACCTACCACCATACACTCCACACTCCTCTCCTGCACATACTACCCACCGCTGGACAATCTGCATTGTACATTCCCTATTTAACATTCAACTGCATTCTGCACTATGTAAGTCATCTCAGACCTTTAAGCCATGCCCAATGTGTAGCGCAATTTAAGCCAAGCCCATATTTCGCTGCGGGGGTGCGGAGCGCCACCTCCCTGAAATGAGCTTGCCACCTTCCTGAAATGAGATATAAATGAAATAAAAATATATATTATTCCAACCTCATAAAATTGTGTTTTATCTGTTATTAGGGTCAAATGGTAATGGGAGGAGTGAGATGGAGTAAAATGGTCATGGGGGGGGGTAAGATGACCACTACACCAGGCATGCATTGCATCTGTCTTCCTGATTAATATTATTATAAGAATTTGGAGGGGTTTTTTTTCTTTTTAAAGGACCATTGATTTTTTTTCACCCTCTGGGAAAATGGTATTGGGTCTCTTTCAGTGAGCCCTATGTAAGTACTGTACTCTGCAATGTTTGGGGGAAAAAAAACTTGAATTTACATTTAAACTAATTAGTGACAACCTGCTATTTTTTTGGTGGCAGGTAACAGTGACAATCCACATCTGGTGGCAGGATAGTAACAATCCACATCTGGTGGCAGGATAGTGACAATCCACATCTGTTGGCAGGATAGTGACAATCCACATCTGTTGGCAGGATAGTGACAATGCACATCTGTTGGCAGGGTAGTGACAATCCACATTTGTTGGCAGGATAGTGACAATCCACATTTGTTGGCAGGATAGTGACAATCCACATCTGTTGGCAGGATAGTGACAATCCACATCTGGTGGCAGGATAGTGACAATCCACACCTGTTGGCAGGATAGTGACAATCCACATCTGGTGGCAGGCTGCAACAGTGACAATCCACATCTGGTGGCAGGCGACGTGACAAGCTGCATCTGAAGGCAGGTGATGTGGGAAGTGACAATCCGCTTCTGGTGGCAGACGACGTGGCAAATGAAAATCCGCATCTGGTGGCAGGCAATGTGGCAAGTGACAATCCGCATCTGGTGGCAGGCGACGTGGCAAGTTACAAGCTGCATCTCGTGGCAGGCGATGTGGCAAGTGACAAGCTGCATCTGGTGGCAGGCGATGTGGCAAGTGACAAGCTGCATCTGGTGGCAGGCGGCGTGGCAAGTTACAAGCTGCATCTCGTGGCAGGCGACGTGGCAAGTGACAAGCTGCATCTGGTGGCAGGCGATGTGGCAAGTGACAAGCTTTATCTGGTGTGGTAGCAGGCGGCATGGCAAGTGACAAGCTGCATATGGTGGTAGGCGACGTGGCAAGTGACAAGCTGCATCTGGTGGCAGGCGATGTGGCAAGTGACAAGCTGCATCTGGTGTGGTGGCAGTCAGCGATAGTGACAGGATAGTGACAATCCACATCTAGTGGCAGGCTGCAACAGTGACAATCCACATCTGGTGGCAGGCGACGTGGCAAGTGGCAAGCTGCATATGAAGGCAGGTGATGTGGGAAGTGACAATCCGCATCTGGTGGCAGGCAATGTGGCAAATGACAATACGCATCTGGTGACAGGCGAAGTGGCAAGTGACAAGCTGCATCTGGTGGCAGGCGATGTGGCAAGTGACAAGCTGCATCTGGTGGCAGGCGACATGGCAAGTGACAAGCTGCATCTGGTGGCAGGCGACGTGGAAAGTGACAAGCTGCATCTGGTGGCAGGCGACGTGGCAAGTTGCAAGCTGCATCTCCTGGCAGGCGACGTGGCAAGTGACAAGCTGTATCTGGTGGCAGGTGATGTGGCAAGTGACAAGCTTTATCTGGTGTGGTAGCAGGCGGCGTGGCAAGTGACAAACTGCATCTGGTGGCAGGCGACATGGCAAGTGACAAGCTGCATCTGGTGGCAAGCAACGTGGCAAGTGGCAAGCTGCATCTGGTGGCAGGCAATGTGGCAAGCTGCATCTGGTGTGGTGGCAGGCAGCGTGGCAAGTGACAAGCTGCATCTGGTGGCAGGCGACATGGCAAGTGACAAGCTGCATCTGGTGGCAGGTGACGTGGCAAGTAACAAGCTGCATCTGGTGGCAAATGACAAGCTGCATCTGAAGGCAAGCGATGTGGCAAGAAACAAACTGCATCTGGTGGCAGGTGACAGTGGCAATTGACACGCTCAGGGCTTCCACGGATTCTGCATTATGCCGAGTTGAACTATTTCATTTTATGTTACAATGTAATAATAGAAATAATGCGCTTCAATTGTCCTGACACCATATCAACCATGGTGCCATGATGACTGAAGCACTAACACCAGCCATTGCCCCGACAAATTGCCCGCGAAAAATCGCATACCGCCTGCGTGCCACCCCCCGGCCTTGGCACAATTTTCTTCCACGCAGCCAGTTCCCGGTGCCAAAAAAAGTTGGGGACTGCTGATCTAGAAGAGAAAGATAAGAAAAGAGAAATAAGAAAAGAAGAGAAGCTGCTCCTTTTTGCTAAGATCCCAACCCACCTCTGCCCCTCTCCACTCCTGATCCTATATGGTGGATTGTATACTGTATATTCCTTCCAGGGGTTCCAAATCTTTAAGGCCCCTTTCACACTGAGGCGCTTCTAAACTGCCAGTAAAACATTTGAGCGCTTTTGAAGAGCTTTCCAGGCTCTTTTGAAGAGCTTTCCATTCATTTCAATGGAGAGGGGCGTTTTTTCACTGCCCTGCCAGCGCACTGCCCCAGTGTGAAAGCATTCATTGATTTTAATGGAAATAGGTTTCGTGAGCTTTTCAGGCCCTTTTTTTTAGAGTGAAAGCACCTGAAAAGCATCTCAGTGTGAAAGGGATCTTAATTTAGTTTGCTTGTCTTTTAAAATACTTGCTATCTTTTCACAGTGCTTTATACAGGAAATCTTATTTTTTGTGGGGTAAGACAATGCTCAAAGCCAACCCAGTGCTTCAGATGTAGATTTGGCTGTGTATGACCTCAGCCTACGCTGCTCCAGCCACGCCCCCTGACATGCTTTACCCTGCCTATGGGAGGGGGAATCGGGGTGAAACATGTCAGGGGGCATGGCCAGAGCGCATCGGCTGGCTGTGGCTCCATATAAGGATAGAACCAATTCCCATATATATGTGAAAATGTTCTTCACGCTGATCTGAGTAAATAAAAATGTGTCATATAACAAGGGTGTGTAAATATAATGTGCAAGACCAGCAGCAAAACCTAGCAGCGTTCACAATACACACAACTGAAAAAGAGGATAATAAAGTGATCTTGTGCGGTCCTATAAAATCACCCAAAAAACAATACACAATACCTCAATGTGTAAATACTTAGAGTGCTAATAAAAACACAATGTAAATAGTGCAATATAGAACACAACAAAAAATATTTAAAAAATATATAAAATAAAATACAAATTAAAATAAAATAAAAATAATAATTAAGTGCAAAGTGGACTAACTCCAAGGGGATAAGTACTCAAATAAGTCTCCACAGCTCTTTATGTGACTTTCGGTTTTCTTACTTTATTTTCATTTAATTATGAATATGTTAACCTGCTAGCTGCTATTTATTTATCTATATACTCTATTGCTGTTATAGCTATATTTTGATGTTTTTGAATGCAGCGGGATTTATATACAACTCTGCTGCTGATTTTTTATCTCTTTTATACCTTTCCGTGCTTTAATTAATTTAAACAATAATAAGGTTGACTTACTTTGTAGTTTAGATTTTTAAATCATGCCCGCTCCTAGTTAATTAGTACATTTTTCTAGGATTAGATGAGATATTGGCAATGATCTATCTCATCTAACTTGCGGTATGCTTATCAGTGTTATGTGAGAGAGACACTGTCACTAGTGTTGTAAAAGTGTTGGTTAATGATCCTTTGACTTAATGTCAGGCTTATTTTCAGCGGTATAGCCAGCATTCTCTCTCTGAACTCTCAGTCTCCTGAGTGCACCTATTTAAAATGGAAACTGAGAGTGTTGCAAAGAGTTAACACTAATTACTTGAACACAGTATTTTATATTCAGACATGCCTCGCCGTGGTGTCACACCCCTTTGAGAAAGTCGGGAAGACGAAATCGATCAGGGAGTGATTCTACGGTGTACTGAACACTTCACTCAGACACAGCACTCCAATGCCCAGTTCAGGTCCTGGAAAAGATCAGCGCCGAGCGGTAAATTGACTTTCAGTGTCCCCCACAGTGCTTTCTGACATTTCTGGCCCTTTGGAGGCACTCTGTCTTTTGTTTGAACTTGACAATAAGCCATTGGATGAATGAGTATTGACGGCAGCTGTATGAAGTAGAAAAGTTTTATATCTTGCATGAACAGCTTTTAATAAAACGATTGGAAAATAGAACTACTCTATGTGAAGTTAAAAAAAAGGAAATTGTCACCCAAATGGGAAGGGGTTTTCTAGGCAGCAAAGCGATAGAAGAATGGTATCACAAGATATGAGATTAATGAACTTTAATGAGACATAATTTCAAGAATGACAGTGAAGTAAAAATATGAGCTGTGGTACAGGAGATATGTAAACAACCACACATGGGAAACTAAACACATTTGTACAAAATATTCAAGCGCTTGGATAGATTCTGATGCGTTTCGACCCCATCAGGTCTTCTTCAGAGGATATGTATGAGCTGTAGAGAAATTGCATGTATAAAGACACATCAATATAACAATACATAAACAGTTATGAATAATTAATGTAAAAACTGGTAAACATCTTAAGGCATAATTATCAATCACATGTGTGTAGCCATTTCACCTGAACCTGAGGTCCTCTAGAACTCCCACTACTCGGTACCGACAGGGGTCCCCAGCTAGCCGACACATCACCGGAGGAAGCCAAGCACAACTGCGAGACTTGCAGAGAGTTACAATTGTGGAAGAATTTCCTAACAGCTAAATCTAACCAAAATTACATACACCATATTTATCAATCCTTATATATATTTTATATTTTATATCCGTGCTTTTTTAACAAGCACTGACAGTGCTGTTATTTGATGTCCTGATTGTAGGTGCTGCTCGCTTGCCCTCATGCCCCTCACCGATCTTAGGGAATTTTTCCACAATTGTAACTCTCTCTATTTTTTTGTAAGTGGCAGGTATAGTTTATTTTATTCTATTGGTATTTGAGATCTTTTGTTGAATATTTTTGGAATACATTGCGCTGAGTGGGAAGGAGATAAGGGAGCCGACATTCTTTTTCCTTTTGTTTTATTTGTCTGTTTTTGTTACTCTAGCTTGCAATGGATGCACTCCAATTTATCAACAATAGACACATTGACTTGAATAGTTTGTTTTCAGCTGACATTCAACCCACGGCTGAGGACAATTATGATAAAGTTATGATAGCCATTTTCAATGCTTTGAAGAAACAACTCCGAACATGGTGGAATATCAATACTATTGAACACTACCTTAAAAAGAAGATCATTATACGCAGCTTAAGGTGGGAAGTTACACCTCTTGACGGGTTGGACGACCCAGAGTCCATGGGAGAGTGGTTGGGGTTTTTTAATGGGGTAGGACTCCAACTTCAGGATTTGATACTACAGAGGAAAAAAAAGAAAATGACTAAATTGAAAGTTAAAATTCAGCAGCTACAGTCACAACTTGATCCGATTAAGGAATCCCAACAATATTTAGATTTTAGAAATAGAATTTCCCAAAAATTAGAAAAGGTAGATAGGGAGACCCAAAAGAAAAAAGTTAAAAAGTTTTATAGGGACCTTAAAGATTTCCAATCTAATAGTATTTATCTATGGCAGAATTCCATGAACACCAGTAGCACCACTGATGAACAAATGGACAGCGGATCAACTCTTACTCAACTAGGAGCTCCTCATTTAACCTCTGCGGGCCCCCAACATCAAGCTCAGGGGAAAATTCCTCTTAATAAGATTAATCCTCAACATCAAGGAAATCTGAGAACTCCTAATAGAGGAAATAAAAATCAGAATAGAGGAGCTGGAGACAGGATTGAAACAATGAGGAAAATTCCCCCCTTGAATTATGAAATTCCTTATCAAATACCCACTGCAAGCAGATATGAGCCTTTGAGTGACTATCACAGTGGAAACGGATCCTATTCCCCTCGTCCTTTTTTGGGGAGAGGCAGGGGAACACAACGGGGGGGCGGGGCACCTCATCATACAGGGGCAGACCACCCCAAACTTACCCCCCGTACACAAAGAAAGCCAAGGGAGAAACTATTCACAATGGGCAGGACAACACCCCCAGTCTCAAAGCCTAAGGAGAGAAGAGGCAGGGGTTGAAGGGCAGGATCTCGGGTCCAGAAAAATAAGGCGGGAAATAGAGTAGGAGGTATTTTTAATATTAGTGGAGCTACACTCTCTCATAAAGAAATGAATATCTTGCATCAAGGTCTGAAATGTGGTCTAAGGAGACCTCTGTAAATTTGACGTATATATCAATGTACAGAAGTTTATCAGAAAAATCAGTATTAAAAAATACTTCCTTAACAAAATTTCAAACCCAATAAGCAGAAATAGCAATATGTTTGTTGCGGTTGTCAGTGGACTAAAAAATAAATCATTGTTTAATTCTTTAACCCACCAAATACAGCTACACAACATCTTGATGTTTTCAAGGGGCTAGTGCTACGTGATCTGGAGACACTGGTTCCCAAGAAAAATGTAAATCCCAGATACAATAAAGAAGGAATAGAATCCCTTGAGTCCAGGAAGGATATAGTGATTAGACCTGCGGACGGGGGGGGGGTGTTGTTATTATGGCTAAACAACACTATAATGATCAATTGTCCGAATTATTATCGGATGATAAGACCTATCAGAAATTAAATAGTGATCCCACTATGCAGTATAGAACAGAATTGGAAGCACTTATTGCAATGGGTTATCAATCACACGTTTTAAATGTAAAGGAGAAAAGATACTTAATGCCCAATACCTACCATCTATACCCTTCCCAAAATTCATAAAGATCCCCAAAACCCTCCCCCAGACCTATTGTGAATGGGATAGGGTCCGTTACTTAGAGATTGGGGGAATATTTGGATATATTTCTACAGAAAAGCATGGTAGATACCAAGGCCTACCTTAAGGATACAAAAAATTTACTCCAATCATTACAGGAGATAACATTAACAGGACATGATGAAGTGTATTTGGTAACAGCTGATGTGGCAAGTTTGTACACAATCATTCAACATGAGGATGCCCTCCTGGCTCTTAATTGGGCCTTGAGTAAGAGGGATGATCTCCCACACTCCCAAAAAATGTTTTTGAGAAATGCATTGGAATTTTGCTTATGTCAACTATTTTTTGTTTGACAGCAAATTCTATACCCAGAAAATTGGTGTGGCTATGGGCGCAAAATTTTGCGGCCAGTCTTGCCAACCTCTTTATGGGGGAGTGGGAGGATAAAACCATTTTTTATAACAGAAGGAGGGAACTCCTCTTTTACAGACGCTATATCGATGATCTCCTATTGATATGGTCTGGGTCTGAACCTTCATTATGTTCATTCCTGGAACATTTGAACAAGAATGTGAATAATATAAAACTTATGAGCCAGTGGAGTAAGGAAGAAATTAATTTCCTTGATTTGACTATCTATCGTGTAGGTGATAGACTGCAGACCAAAGTGTTTTTTAAATCCACCGATAGGAACAGTTTCCTCCCCACACACAGTGGTCACCACCCTCTATGGATTAGGAATATCCCTAAGGGCTAGATGATGAGGGTTAGGAGGAATTGTTCAACACCTGAGGATTACCTCATTCAATCTGGGGTGTTAAGGGATAGATTCTTGGAAAAAGGATATAAAAAACACCACTTGGATGCAGTATTAGAAGAAATTGGACAGATTCCTAGGGAGGAGTGTTTGAAGGAGGGAACCTCAGGTTATAAAAATATAGAACATGAGTGGGCATTTATTTCCTCATTTCACTCTCAGTTTACAGAGGTTGAAAATATCTTTAACACCCACTGGCATGTCTTATCTATGGACAGAACGTTGGCTTCAGTTCCTCCAGTTAAACCTAAGTTTATTTACCAGAGAGGTCCGAGTTATGGGGAAGCTGTTATAAGAAAGGTTCTTGACCCCCTGAGTCATCCCCTCAGTTTTTGGGATCAAGAGGGGTTTTTTGCCTGCAGGAGATGTGAGCAGACCCCTTAGAGGGATAAACACCTTTGCCTCCCCTTCCAACAATAAAGAGTTCAATATTAAGCACTTCATCACATGTAATACGACCCATGTAGTGTATGCTCTGAGCTGTCCTTGCGGTTTATTATATATTGGAAGGACTAAATGCCTGTTAAGAATACATGTAGCAGAGCATATCCATAACATACGTATTGGCGTTAAAGATCACAATTTATCCCTACACTTTAAGAGCCATCATAATCAGGTCCCCGCTGGTCTACTATTCTGGTGTGTAGACCATATTAAACCATCATGGAGGGGCTCCAATTTGGTGAGGGATTTGTCTAAAAAGGAAACGCAGTGGATCTATTTAACTTGCCCCTAAAGGGTTAAACCACTGTAGAACAGTGATTATTAGTGACTCGGTTGAATTGATGATAGGCAACTCCTATCCTCATATTGATTAGTGGTTCCAAATTAATAATAACTACTGCAGTAGGGAACAGACACAAAAGATACGCTCAGCATCTTTCCAAATAACTGTTCTGCTTTATTATGACGCAATTGAAGGTTTTTATGCACATGATTACGTAGGTATCACATTAATATTATAATTGTACGTTTATGGTAACAAGGGGCGTTACATAGGCAGGCTTATTCTAATCAGGACTCGAAAGAATGTAAACATGTACTGAAAACATTATTAGTGCTGTGTACACAGTGAGGGCAATGTGCAATACATACAAAATACAATACAATTATATACAGAACTTACAAATTTCCATTACAGTCTCCCCTCTTTTGATCAATATTTTGATCACTAACCATACCTGCTATCACCTTTAACCTGGAACCTCCACATGCTTAGGTGGAGGTAGTCCTGGCCAAAGAGGCAAAAAAAAAACTCCATTGTGGAGAAAATAATAGCTGAGCAACTTTTTCATTACCAAATGACTTTTCATTGTGAAAAACAAATGATTGATAAGACATATTTACAGAGTACTGGCTGTACACTCCTGTGGCCAGAATGGCCTTCTAGCTGAATTGTGGACATGCTGACTTATCAGCATATGTAAACACAGACAATTCTACATAAAATGGAAGACGTACAAAAGACAAATATGACTTCAACATGGCTGAACTACATTTCAAATATATATATCCCTTACAATTAAAGTAATTTAATCAAAAAGTACCCTAGACTGTGATCACAAGAGGGAAACAAATCAAACACAGAGACATTTTTTTAATTAAGTCATTTTTGCAGTGTCTGGTGTGGATCCAGGTGACTTTTCCTTCAAGTTTTGCAAAAACTGTACATGAAATAGATGCTGTATTGAGTCTCCAAACATTTCCTTATATATAAATGTCTCTTAACAATCCAAAAGTCACCTGGCTTTAGTTTTAGATCCTTCCAAACTTTTAGGATCTGGAATTGGGGAGAAAACACATAAATGAGTTTGTCAAAAACCTTAAAAGATCAGCAACATTCTCTATGAGATCCGAATGAAGGACTTCAGCTGCTGAGACAAAATATAAGCAAGTGAGTAACACACTCCCAAACCAAATCCCATAGGGAGAGAGTCCAACATCCCCCTTAGGGGCTTCATAAAATATAAGAAAACATTCAGGCAAAAGTTTTCTAGTTTCTTACTCTACTTTGTCCACTACATTGTAGACAGTGGGGGGTGTAAAAATAAAACCTCAAAACTTCTAGTAAGGACTCTCCTATAAAAAATGATTTCCTCTGTTACTCTCTGTACTTTCTGCACTCTATATTTACAAACTACTTCTGATAACACTTTTTACTGTGGCCTTTGCAGTAGCATTTGCCACTGGACATCCAAAAAACATGTCCATACAGACAAAATGCATACTCGTAAGATCCTGACTTGGCCATCTGGATATATCTTTTTTGTAATCTCTGGAAGGGATGTTCAGCTTTTGGTAACACCTTTGGTAACAGGTAAAACAAGAAGTGGTATGTTATAAAAACAACTGTGGAGAACCCTGGCTCTATCCCATGCTCATTTACTAAGGCAGCCATAACTGCTTGTGACTCATGACACGGTCCATGTGTCAAGCTGCAGGGAAAAGAGTGGCTGGCAGACATAAATGATCATCTTTTTCCAAAGTCCTGTTTCATAAGAAGTTGCCCCCTGTGGACCACTTGTTCTTCTCGTTCTGGGGTCCTTAAAGTTGAATTATTAATCCCAGCCATACTGGGCCAGAACTAGGGTGGAATCTGTGAGTTGCACAGACCCATCAAGTGTCCGGGGCTGTAAATGCAGCATCCTTAGTCACCTGGTCTGCTTCCATGTGTGAAAGTTAATATGGCTACCTCAGCAAGAACCTGGAAGGCTGAAAACAGCCGATCAAATTAACTTAGCATGCTTGGTTGGTTCACCTGCCGAAGTAAAAACAAACTTCTGGCCCTTTAAATGGAACCAAAAGCTCTCTATATCTCGACTATCTATATAAATATATACTCTTTTTATAGCTCGCAGGCTTTGCTAAAACATGGAGCTCTGCTTCTTGAGCTGGGGAAAAAGGATCCAATGACTTTGAATACAGAGTATCCTTCTGGATGATAAACTGCATCCTCAAATCTACAAAAAATGTAATATCTGGGTCTTCAGGGAGTGTGTCCTGCACTGGGCTCACAGCAGCTGATTCCTACACCATCAATTTAACACATGTGTCTTTTCCTTTCTTTTGAATAAATGTACGCATTTTTCATTGTTAGATTTGTACATAAACAAACTCATATTTTAAACCTTTCATTAGACAAACATTTAGTTAGCTGTAAATTTGCTGCACAGAATTTCGGACCATTGACCAAAACAATATCTAACTTTGTCTAATAGCACCTTTGCATAAGAGCTACAGCTCTGATATATCGGGGTGAACCCTTCATTACTGGGTCCAGCTTCCATAAATATATTACAATGTCTTGTTTTCTATCACACTATTTGTGTAAGAACTCCAGTTTCATGTTTCAAAAGACAACTTCTTCCTGGCAATATTATAATAAATGATAACAATACCCTGCGGTCATGCAGAGATGTCCATAAATCCAAAACTATTCTTCTGCTTATACCACTGTACTTACAAGAAAAAGGGGCACATCATTTCACAATCCACACATTCTGCTTTGGATTTCAAAAATAAAAATAAATAAAACAAAAGAATCAACAATCTGTATGATGGACCAGAAAGCATCAAAAACTATAAAACAACTGGCTGCAGGTGGCATCTATCCTAACAGGGTGTGTGGACTTGATGTGATGGGTCTGTTATATTTACATTCTATTTAATATTACTCTTACATCATGGACCGCACATCAAGTTTTCATCAAAAACCTTACAATATCATTTTTGTAGAAAAACTTCTTATGTATCCCATCCATCTTGGCTTTGTTAAATATTATGGCAGCTTTATTCAAAATAACAACCTCATCTTAATCTTTTTTTTCTCTCAATAAGGGCTTATTGTATAAATGTAAAATTACAAAATTGTTATCTTAATCTAAACTAATCTAATTTTTACAAATTTCCCCAATAACCTGGATTTCATTTCCAACCAAAGGTTGTCTAAACCAGTTTCATTATATCTATATAATTGTTAAACTCATATTAGAAATTAATACTCATTATTACTTAATTTTACTTAATTTCCCTTTTTTAAATGCACTGTTTCCACTATCAAAGGATATTCAATTTGTGTAACACACGGTTAAATGTAACCTTCATTTTACCATGTTTGGAAAACAGATTCAAAATAATTGTGATCACATTGTTTACCATTAGATTCGTTAACCCGGCACATTTTGTTATAAATGTTTTGTCTAAAAAACTGGAATTGGCATGATGTCCTTCCAGCTTATCACTAACCTCTCATCCCAGCCACATTTCTTTCATGAGAGCACAAAGGAGGGGGTCACATCTGCGTACATGACACACACAGGCAATAGAACTAAAGGTCCCAGCATTCGCACACACACCAATATCTCTCTAAAATCGCTTACACTTTTCCCATTTGTACACAACACATGCATATCATTCTCTCACTTTCTTTTAACTCTTTAATATTTCCCTGCCTAAATTCTGCTTTCCTTATTTTGTTTAAATAACTTTTATATCTAGCTTCTATGATTCTATGATCAGATGGGGAGCCACAGTGCTCATCCCATCTTCCCTCTCTGACAACATATAAAGTATTCTGTTTTACCTCTCATTTCTCTGTTTCTGACTTTTACTAGTTGTAGTGCCTGATCCCAAATTCATCCCACAACTTAACATGAAAATGTCCCTTTCTGTCTAGTGTTAATGTCACCCTTGATCCATCCTGCTCACATAGATAGCTGTTTCTTTAGCTATTTACTCTGCACGATTCTTAGTCCCTGTGGACTTTGGTAACCCAGTTACCCATTGTGGATCCCTGTCCACTCTAACCATTAATCTAGGGGCTCAGTATAGGCGGAACCGCACCTTTGGTTCATATGTAGCGCTCCTCTTGCGCTGGGCATTTTTGAGGGTCTCTTACCCTTCATTCCCTTACTTAATTCAATGCCCATAATGACTGGCCAGTCTTCTCTCTTCTCTACTTGTGCCTATACCCTCTTGCCTCTAAACTACTTTATCTAGCAGATGTACTACATATACCTGTGAACAGTACTATTCTTCCCTTTCTTATCTATAACACTCCAATGGACAATAGACAGGGACAACATAACATATAACCACCAATCAATACAGTTCGATTAAGGGGAGTAAAATAGGTACCCTTTGTCCCGAAAATGCCTTACCGATCAAGGAAGTCTGATAACTCAAATGTAAGCAAAAGGCTTACCTCAGCCGGCTGATTATCAGAAATTCCCGGATCGTCTCAAGCTCCTCGTTTCGGATACTCAGGGTCACCTGGAATCCCCTCCTGGCTGGCTCGCCATGCATGACTCGGTTGAATTGATGATAGGCAACTCCTATCCTCATATTGATTAGTGGTTCCAAATTAATAATAACTACTGCAGTAGGGAACAGACACAAAAGATACGCTCAGCATCTTTCCAAATAACTGTTCTGCTTTATTATGACGCAATTGAAGGTTTTTATGCACATGATTACGTAGGTATCACATTAATATTATAATTGTACGTTTATGGTAACAAGGGGCGTTACATAGGCAGGCTTATTCTAATCAGGACTCGAAAGAATGTAAACATGTACTGAAAACATTATTAGTGCTGTGTACACAGTGAGGGCAATGTGCAATACATACAAAATACAATACAATTATATACAGAACTTACAAATTTCCATTACATTAGTGATTATCAGTCATTCTTATTTTTCTTTTTTCTTATTTTTATTTATTTAGTTTCATCTTATTTTAATTTTATTTTTATTTATTTTTAATTTTTTCTTATTTTTTTTTTATCTTTATTCACACAATTTTATTTATTTATGCTTATTCCTGGATAGCTCACCATTTTATTTTATTTCATTTGACTGATGATTACTGATCAGATCCTGTGATCTTCATATATTTTTTATATATTTTTTATAACTTTTATTGGTCATCATTAGCCCCCTTCTTGTGTGACTTTCGGTTTTCTTACTTTATTTTCATTTAATTATGAATATGTTAACCTGCTAGCTGCTATTTATTTATCTATATACTCTTTTGCTGTTATAGCTATATTTTGATGTTTTTGAATGCAGCGGGATTTATATACAACTCTGCTGCTGATTTTTTATCTCTTTTATACCTTTCCTTGTTTTAATTAATTTAAATAATAATAAGGTTGTCTTACTTTGTAGTTTAGATTTTTATATCATGCCCGCTCCTAGTTAATTAGTACATTTTTCTAGGATTAGATGAGATATTGGCAATGATCTATCTCATCTAACTTGCGGTATGCTTATCAGTGTTAAGTGAGAGAGACGCTGTCACTAGTGTTGTAAGAGTGTTGGTTAATGATCCTTTGACTTGATGTCAGGCTTATTTTCAGCAGTATAACCAGCATTCTCTCTCAGAACTCTCAGTCTCCGGAGTGCACCTATTTAAAATGGAAACTGAGAGTGTTGCAAAGAGTTAACACTAATTACTTGAACACAGTACTTTATATTCAGACATGCCTCGCCGTGGTGTCACACCCCTTTGAGAAAGTCGGGAAGACGAAATCGATCAGGGAGTGATTCTACGGCGTACTGAACACTTCACTCAGACGCTGCACTCCAATGCCCAGTTCAGGTCCCGGAAAAGATCAGCATCGAGCGGTAAATTGACTTTCAGTGTCCCCCACAGTGCTTTCTGACATTTCTGGCCCTTTGGCGGCACTCTGTCTTTTGTTTGAACTTGAAACCAAGCCAGTGGATGAATGAGTATTGGCAGCAGCTGTATGAAGTAGAAAATTTGTATATCTTGGATGAACAGCTTATAATAAAACGTTTGGAAAATAGAACTACTCTATGTAAAGTGTATTTTCCCTATATTCGTTGACGCTGTGGACTTCCGAGTTGGCCGAGCAGTTAACCAGTTGGAGATCGTGAATGTTTATTATCTGCAATTCTCTGGTGGCCGAGCAGTTAACCTGTAGGAGATTTTGAATGCTTATTATCTGCATTTCTCTGGTGAGTTTGAACCCAGAGGGACGTGTGAAGCACGGGGTGTGGAATAGGGTGATCGGTGCACTATATGATTATCTTCCCTCCTTATCCATACATGAAGCCAACCACAGACTTTACCTTTATCTCCATTCACTTGTTAGATCTGCATCTCACTGCTTAACTAATATGTTTGCATTGTATCCATTTGAATGCAGATGGGTTAAATTGTTATTATTTTGACAGAAGCGCCGCTTGGATAGAGTGCATCTCTTTACATTTGAATCTTCTATGTGACAGATCTATTTTATCCTATTTTATTTAAGTCTCTACAGCTATTGTGGTAAACTGTAGAGGTGAAATCCGAGGTTAATGGGTGGGAACAGTGAAGAAATAGTCCTTCCACGAGACTAAAGTTCAAAAAGGGGGGTGTGCAAAAGGTGGCTAAGTGCAGAAATGGTGAAAGAAGAAAAGTTCCTGGTCAACTCCACTGGTGGTCTCCTAGTGGCAGTGGTCTCTCAGAACTCTCACCTCATGTATATGAAGAAATCAGCATCAACAGATATCTCCCGGTAAGTGGGTTTTTTGCAGTATCCAGATAGAGCCCAGGCAGATTTTCATACATAGACCATGGCTGTAAGCAGACGTATACCGGAAACAACATGAGAAGGCTCTCTGAACGCCGATTCTTCTGTTTATTTGCCTTTTTGATTTTTTTTAAATGTAGGAGTCCATTTTGCAGCATTTTAATAAATGAAACCCCAGGTTATTTTAACATACTACACTATTGGAAGCTTTTCTCTCTTCTCTATATCATTGCATTACTTGTAATATACCGGAGTCTATTAGGACAGAAATATGGACATTTACAGAGATTGAGGAGAAGCCATTAGAGCCATGGTCTATATATGAAAATCTGCCTGGGCTCTATCTGGATACTGCAAAAAGACCCACTTACCGGGAGATACAGTATCTGTTGATGCTGATTTCTTCATATACATGAGGTGAGAGTTCTAAGAGACCACTGCCACTAGGAGACCACCGGTGGAGTTGCCCAGGAACTTTTCTTCTTTCACCATTTCTGCACTTAGCCACCTTTTGCACACCCCTCTTTTTGAACTTTAGTCTCGTGGAAGGACTATTTCTTCACTGTTCCCACCCATTAACCTCGGATTTCACCTCTTTACAGTTTACTACAATAGCTGTAGAGACTTATTAGAGTACTTATCCCCTTGGAGTTATTCCACTTTGCACTTAATTGTTATTTTTATTTTATTTTTTATTTTTTTAAATATTTTTTGTTGTGTTCTATATTGCACGATTTATATTGTGTTTTTATTAGCACTCTAATGCCGCATACACACGGTTGGACTTTTTGACCGAACTGGTCCGACGGACCAAATCCGGCGGACAATCCGATTGTGTGTGGGCTTCTCCGGACCTTCAGCGGACTTTTCCTGTCGCAAATCTGACAGACTTTAGATTTGGAACATGCTTCAAATCTTTACGTTGTAACTGGGCCAGACCCAGAAATCCGCTCGTCTGTATGCTAGTCTGATGGACAAAAACCGACGCTAGGGCAGCTATTGGCTACTGGCTATCAACTTCCTTATTTTAGTCCGGTTGTACGTCATCACGTACGAATCCGTCGGACTTTGGTGTGATCGTGTGTAGGCAAGTCTGTTCGTTAAAAAGTCAGTCGGAAGTCCGTCAAAAGTCCATCGAAAGTCTGCTGGAAAGTCTGTCGGACCAGTCCGGTCGAAAAGTCCGACCGTGTGTACGCGGCATTAGTATTTACACATTGAGGTATTGTGTATTGTTTTTTGGGTGATTTTATAGGACTGCGCAAGATCACTTTATTATCCTCAATTCACATATATACATAGATTTGATATAGCAACGCATTCCAGTTACCAGACATAATTAAAACTCCATATGAACTATATAATTTAGCAGAAAGTTTATAAAGTTCCATATATGGATATTATCTTCAGGTGCATGCAGTAATTGGATATAATAGATAATTGGGTGTATCCTACAATTCTCTACGCGTTTTGTGGTGCAAAGCAACTTCTTTAGGGGCGGATGCATCCATATGTCTGAAAAAAATTTATAATAATTTTTTAAACAGAGTACTAGTTAGCTCTTATTAAAACTCATATATCAATTAACAGGTAATTTAACCAAACAATGAATTATCTGGTCCTAATTACTCACATGGAGTTACAGTTTACAGGTATATGGTACAGTAACACAAAGGCCACCAGGAATAGTCTGTCCCGGGAACTGAGATAGCGAACCTGCAGAGGCGGCCACCCCCAAAGCATCCCCAGAGATTAGAATTCTCCAATTGTGAGGTCCATAATCTCTATAAAAGAGTGTGAAATGGAAAGTGACTCAAATATGAGTAATACTAAGGATGGTCAAGGTCCATACCAAGTGAGGTGTGAACAAATAAGGAAACTAATGAAAGGAGGGGAACATGTGACTAAAATTACAACTATAACCAACCGTTGGTGAAAACTAGGGATGAGCCCGATGTTACGTTCCACTGGAACATCGGGTGTTTGCCTGTACGCCGAATAGCGAACAATTTGGGGTGTTTGCGGCAAATTCGAAAGCCGTGGAACACCCTTTAAATGTCTATGGGAGAAATCAAATGTGCTAATTTTAAAAGCGTATATGCATGGTATTGTCATAAAAAGTGTTTGGGGACCTGGGTCCTGCCCCAGGGGACATGTATCAGTGCAAAAATAAGTTTTGAAAATGGCCGTTTTTTTGGGAGCAGTGATTTTAATAATGCTTAAAGTGAAACAATAAAAGTGTAATATTCCTTTAAATTTCGTACCTGGGGGTGTCTATAGTATGCCTGTAAAGTGGCGCATGTTTCCCGTGTTTAGAACAGTCCGAGTGCAAAATGACATTTCTAAAGGAAAAAAGTCATTTAAAAGTACTAGCGCTAGCACCGGCTATAATGAGCTGTCGGTCCGGCAATACACATAAAAGTTCATTGATAAAACGGCATGGGATTTCCCCACAGGGGAACCCCGAACCAACATTTTTTTTTTAAAAATGCGTGGGGGTCCCCCCAAATTCCATACCAGGCCCTTCAGGTCTGGTATGGATATTAAGGGGAACCCCGTGCCAAAATTAAAAAAAAATGGCGTGGGGGTCCCCCTCAAAATCCATACCAGATCCTTGAGGTCTAGTATGGATTTTAAGGGGAACCCTGCACCAAAATTTAAAAAAAAATTTGGTGCGGGGTCTGGTATAAATTTTGAGGGGGACCTCCATGCCATTTTTTTTTTTTAATTCTGGCACGGGGTTTCCCTTAAAATCCATACCAGACCTGAAGGGTCTGGTATGGATTTTGAGGGGGACCCCCACTAAATTTTTTTTTAATTTTGGCACGGGTTCCCCTTAATATCCATACCAGACCTGAAGGGCCTGGTATGAAATTTGGGGGGACCCCCACGCATCTTTTTAAAAAATTTTGGCTCGGGGTTCCCCTATGGGGAAATCCCATGCCGTTTTTATTAACTTTTATGTGTATTGCCGACCGACAATTCATTATAGCCTGCGCTAGCGCTAGTACTTTTGAATGACTTTTTTCCTTTAGAAATGTCATTTTGCACTTGGACTGTTCTAAACATGGGAAACATGCGCCACTTTACAGGCATACTATATACACCCCCCCAGGTATGAAATTTAAAGGAATATTACACTTTTATTGTTTCACTTTAAGCATTATTAAAATCACTGCTCCCGAAAAAACTGCCGTTTTTAAAACTTTTTTTTGCACTGATACATGTCCCCTGGGGCAGAACCCAGGTCCCCAAACACTTTTTATGACAATAACTTGCATATAAGCCTTTAAAATTAGCACTTTTGATTTCTCCCATAGACTTTTAAAGGGTGTTCTGCGGCTTTCGAATTTGCCGCGAACACCCCAAATTGTTCGCTTTTCAGCGAACGGGCGAACAGCCAATGTTCGAGTCGAACTCTTGTTTGACCCGAACATAAAGCCCATCCCTACTTATGATTGTTAGCACAAGCGCAATGTGTACAAGCATGAGCGAGTATCCGCACTGGCCTTTTAGTGGTGGAGGTCCGGTTTAGCTTACACTTTATTTGTTAAATCCAGCACTAAGGCATACATTAGAGACTTCAAGAAGCGTACCAGTTCAGGCTGCTCTATAGATTCGGGGACATTGCGGAACTTTATATTGTTTCGGCGGGACCTATCTTCGAGGTCTGCCAGTTTAAGTTTAATGAGCTGTAGATCATCCTCATGCTCTGTATATGCGTCGACCAGATCGCTGTTGGCGATGAAAAGTCTGCTCTGACAATGACTGATCAGAGGCAGGGAAGGTGTCTATGGCTGAAAGACTGCTGTGGACTAGGTGAGGGGAGGACAAATGGGAGAGTTTGAGCCTGGTCAGGAGCTGCTCCATCCCTCTTGGGTTTAGATTTGACAGGGCTAGCCATGGAGGGTGAACAGGGAGGAGAGCACTCACTGTTAGCGGTTATGTGAGATGCAGGGTCCAGTTGCTGAGCTCTGCTGAGGCCGTGCTGTGAGGAGAGAAGCCGTGCAGCATGCCTGTGTGAGCTGTTGGGGCCATCTTGGCTGCAGCCCGCTCCTGCTGGGGGGAAGAAGTTTAACAACTTCTGAGGGAGTCTTAGCTGCTTCCTCCATTTCAACATCATAGCCAAGTAATAGCTGAGGGTCCTGGGGTGCAGGTCGGGGGGTAAATCCCTCTCAGGATGCTGTGTAGCCGCTAATCGCTGGGGTTGATGCAGAGCAACAGTCTCAAGCGGCCATCCACAGCAACTGCAAGCACTTTTGCATTTCTCTAAACCAGAATCTTCGTATTATACATGGGAAAAATTGTAAACATAAAATGTGTGTATGTAGTATCTGCAGTAACACTCTTTTTAAATTAACAGTAACGTTAAACAAAATAGGAAAAAAAAACTTTTTTAGTTTTGCTACATTTTTGTCTATAAATTTCATTAAAAAGTATATATACCTGTATATCATCAAAATCAAGTCCAGTTTGTCTTGGGAAACATGATATACTGTAAGCATTAATTTGTTATCTTAACTAGGGATGAGCCGAACTGCTCTTTAGGTGAATTTCAAAGAAGTTCAGATAGTGAACCCAAACCCCATTAAAACCAATAGAAGCTGCATCTGAAAATACCCATTTTCTGGACTAATAGGCAAGAGGGTGTCAAAAAATAGCATGGGGTTAAAGGGGTAGACATTGCTCTGGGGAACATGCGTGAATGCGAATGGAAATTCCCAGAAAAATACATTTGGCCAGGGGCAGTGATTTTTTTAAAATGCTTAAAGTAAAACATTAAAAATGCCCAATTCCTTTAACGACTTCAGCCCTGGAAGATTTGGCTGCTAAATGACCAAGCCATTTTTTGCCATTCGGCACTGCATTGCTTTAACTGACAATTGCGCGGTCGTGCGACACTGTACCCAAACAAAATTGATGTCCTTTTTTTCCCACAAATAGAGCTTTCTTTTGGTGGTATTTGAACGCCTCTGCGGTTTTTATTTTTTGCGCTATAAACAAAAAAAGAGCGACAATTTTGAAAAAAAACACAATATCTTTTACTTTTTGCTATAATAAATATCCCACATTTTTTATAAAAAAAACAGTTTTTTTCCTCAGTTTAGGCCGATATGTATTCTTCTACATATTTTTGGTAAAAAAAATCGCAATAAGTGTATATTGATTGGTTTGCGCAAAAGTTATAGCGTCTACAATATAGGGGATAGATTTATGGCATTTTTTTTTTTAATAGTAATGGCGGTGATCTGCAATTTTTATTGGGACTGTGACATTATGGCAGACACATCGGACACTTTTGACACATTTTTGAAACCATTGACAATTATACAGCGATCAGTGCTATAAAAATGCACTGATTGCTGTATAAATGTCACTGGCAGGGAAGGGGTTAACACTAGGGGGCGATCAAGGGGTTAATTGTTTTCCCTATGTATGTTTCTAACTGTGGGGGGATGGGACTGTCTAGAAGGAGAGAGAGATCGCTGTTCATACATGAACACACGATCTGTCTCCTCTCGCCTGAAAGAACCGGGATCTGTGTGTTTACACACACAGATCCCGGTTCTCGCTCTGTCACGGGCAATCGCGGGAGCCCGGCAGTCATCGCGCCCACCGGGCACACGCTGTGGGCGCCTAGTGGCCAAAAGGTGAAGCGACGTAAGGTAACATTGTTTCACCCAGCCGTGCCATTCTGCCACAGTAAAATTGCAACGGGTGGTCGGCAAACGGTTAAATAACATGTCTAGGGTGTTGTATTAATCCTGTCTGTGAAGGCATGCATCTCTGTGATGAATAGCTCCCAACTGTCCCTGATTTGGAGGGACTGTCCCTGATTTGGAGCAATGTCCCTCTGTCCCTCATTCCACCTCATCTGTCCCTCATTTTGGTCTGATCTATATAGATGTATATAAAATGCACTTTTTATCTTTCAAAAAGTGTTTCCCAGTACTAAACCTTTCATCCAATTTCTTAAATTGCTGCATCTGTACATTTTAAAAGCCAATCTAAAGGAATAGTAGTGGTAAAAAAAGTCCTTGTGGATTTAATTAACCTTTTTTTTGGTTAATTCTCCTTTAAGGGGGTGTGGCAGGGGGCGTGTCCTATGCCTACATACATTTGTTAGTAGGTGTCCCTCATTCTCATCTCAAAATGTTGGGAGGTATGGTGATGTACAGAAAGGGAAAACAAGTATGATGACCAGCCCCTGCCAAACAGGGGGCCAGATGGGCAAAAGTTGTAATACCTTAACAGCTAAAGTTCAGTCTGAACCTAGATTTGCACAATCAGTTCATCCCTAATCTTTACCAATGACAATGTTGTTATGCTAGAATTAACAGGCCCATAGTAGAATTATACATATTGCTCTGGTCCATATGGGGTGTACAGGTGCAAGAGTTAAAGTGGTTAACAGACCAAAAAGGAACAAATAAGAGACGTTTATTGTTCAGGTTTACAAATGCTTGAAGCCAATGTTGGACAGGAACTGGTATTTTCAAAAGTAGGTCAGCATCAGCATTGGCAGCCTACATACTACTTTGCACAGTTATTAGTGATCTGTAATAAAAGACAGAGAATAGTTACTTGCTTATTCTAAATCAGTGCAGTTGTGATGTCTCTGAAACAGGTATGAATTCTCCACAACAGCGAGTGAAAGAAGGATTTGCAAATTATTTACGTAAAAAGGTTTATTTATTTATGTTTTATCTCTGTCAATCTGCTAAAAGTTGAGTGTGTCCTATTTTCCTGTTTGAGCTGGCCACACATTTGGGTTGGGGAAATTCAATAATAATGATTTTCTGGCAGTATGGCCCTTTAAAATGGCCTGCGCCAATCCATGCCGACGTTTCAGTAACTTTACCAACACATGCAGCAAATTCAGGTATTTCTAAAAAACAATTTTTACAAACTGGCACTATTTATTGAGTAAATAAAAAATAATGATCTCCATTTCTTATATAACAAAACTGGATGTAATTAAGACCTCCTTCAAGTTGGTGTACAGAGACAAGCCGAGTGCTGGGGAGGAGACTGATAGGGAAGCTGACATACAAGGCCTGCTCTCTCCTTGAGATTAACTGCAGGCAGTGGGCGGATACTAAAGCCAATAGCCGGCTGTCCATTGGCTAAGAATCTGCCCTCTGCCTGCTGTCAATCACAAAGGAGTGCACCTGATGAAGAACCATGTCTGTGAATCCCCATCAGGCTCCAGCAATTGCACCATGCATGTGAGGTATCACCATGAACGTCAGATCGAGGGCAGTAATTCTAGCAGTAGACCTCCTCTGTAAATCTAAAGTGGTAACCTGTAAAGGCTTTTAAAAATGTATGTAGTTTGTCGCCGCTGCACAGGCATGCACAATTTTAAAGCATGTTGTGTTTGGTATCTATGTACTCGGCATAAGATCATCTTTTATATTTTACCAAACAATTGGGCAATATAGTGTGTTTTTGTGCATTAAAATTCTTTTCAAAAAAATTGCATTTGGAAAATTGCTGCGCAAATGCTGTGTGAAAAAAAAAGCACCCACTGTTTTATTCTGTAGGGCCTCCGCTTTAGAAAAAATATATAAGGTTTGAGGGTTCAAAGTAATTTTCTAAAAAAATTATTTTTTTCATGTAAACAAAAAGTGGCAGAAAAGGCTTGGTCTCCAAGTGGATAGAAGAGTGGGTGATGTGTGGCATAAGCTTCTAATGTTGGGCATAAAATGCCAGGACGGATCAAACACCCCCAAATGATCCCTTATTGGAAAGCAGACACCCCAAGCTATTTGCTGAGAGGCATGGAATATTTTATGTTTTGCCACAAGTTTCTGGAAAATTACACTTTTTTTTTTTTACACAAAGTTGTCCCTTAATATAAATATATATAAATATATATACACATTATTACACATGCCACGGTTATATGTGTAATTACAGCTCAAAATACATTCTGCTGCTTCTCCTGATTATGAGGATACCTCATGTGAGAGGGTGTAAATTTCTCACTTCTATCACAGTCTCGGAGGCCATGAAGTGCCAAGATAGCACAACCAACCCCCCCCCACCCAAATGACCCCTTTTCGGAAAGTAGACACCCCGAGGTATTTGCTAAGAGGCATGGCGAGTATTTTGCAGATCTCATTTGTTGCCACAATTTTTTGGAAAATGAAGAAAGAAAAGGAAAAATTCTTTTTTCAATTTGTGACTTTGTGACAAAACAAGATCTGCAAAATACGTAACATGCCTCTCAACCCGCTGGTTTTTTTATTTTTTGCTAAAAAATTTCAAACATTTAAAAAAAAAATTTTTTTTTTGTTTCTTTTAGAAAATTTAGTAACCAAGTCATTTTTCTCCTTCATTGATGTGTGCTGATGAAGCTGCACTGATGAGGAGGCACTGATGAGGCTGCACTGATGGGCATTGATGTAGCTGCACTGATGGGCACTGATGAGGTGGCACTAATGAGGAGGCACTAATATGCATTACTGATGGGCAGGTACTGATGCACACTGAAAGGCAGCACTGACTTGCATTACTAATGGGCACAGATTGGCATTACTGATGGGCACAAATTGGCATTATGGATGGGCACTGTTGGGGCTACACTGATCATCAGGACACTGATGATCAGTGCCCTGATTATCTGTACAGGTCTCCCCTGTAATGCTTCTGATCAGCTCTCCTCTCCTCACACTCTGTCAGTGTGAGGCGAGGAGAGCCAGTAAACGACATTGTCTTGTTTACATGTGATCAGCCATGATGGGACAAGGCTGACTACATGGGTAAAGAGCTGCGTCATCGGCTCTTTACCGGGATCGGGGTAATGCCCTGTTCCAGTGACACAGCACTCCCATGATTGCCATGCTGCGCACCCCCACGGGCACGCGAGCATGGTGAAACTAAAGCAACGTTATATGACATTGGCCCAGAACAAGGGAGCATCCTGCCCACTGTCATTTGTCTATACGGCAGGAAGATAGTAGTTAAACTGATGGCACTTGTACACTTCAGACACTCATGCATAGAGGACACCACTTCCCAGGTGTGCAGAATTTTAAGGCCGGTACCGCTGAGTTCATGTCACCTCTCTACCAGTGACACATCCCACGGATGCTATGAGATACAGGAAACACTCTCTCTCCAACCTCCGTGCTTGCTCTCTCTCCAAGGGCCCCCTCATACATCTCTCTTCTTCCTGAGTGACTCAAGGCTGGGTTCCTAGGCATTCTGTGCTGTGGGTCTGTTCCCCAAGGAGTGTGGAACCGGTCACTAGTGGAGATGCCAAGCACTTAACCCCCTCCACTACCAGAATATTGGTCACTTTTGCCAGCCACCTGTCTTCTGGATGATTGGCTGCCTTGCATGTGACATAAACACTGTAGTCCTTCCTTAGCAACACCACAATAACTTCCATTGGACAGTACACTGTGTTAGACCCATGCATTGCATCTTCCTACAGCTCAGTCCCCTTATTGTGTTGCAAGTCCTGTTCTTTAGATGTGCTGTGCATGCACCCCTTTGAGAGACTTCAGACCAGGCAATTAACAGTTAACGGTAACTTTACTGCGGAAAGGCAAACATACAGGAACAATTCTTGTAAAGCAGCTTCTCACACACATTCCTATACAGAGGTGTTCTACTACACAACCCTCATCAAAACCCTCATATCCAAACCCCATCAACTCTTTTCTACCTTTAATTTTTTACTTCCCCCTTCACTGACTGCACCCACCAACTTGCTTACTACCCAGGAGATTGCCAATCATTTCAAAAGCAAAATCATCACAATTTGTAATCAGATATAACTCAACTCCTTTGGCCTCCATGATTCTGCTTTTCCTGGTTCTCCTCCTACCTATTTCTGTGCACTTTCAGGGTCACAAACAACACCATCTCCTCTTCCTCTTTCTGTTGGGGTACCCAAAGGCTCCATCCTTGGGTCCCTCCTATTCTCTCTCTATAGCTCTTCCCTGGGCCAGGAAGGATCTGGCCCTGGGATCCGCTCCCTGTATTGGATCCTAAAAGAATTGAGCTCTATCATTTCAAGGCCATTGTTTCTAATATTTAGGGACTTGTTAATGACTGGAATGGTACCAATGGATTGGCGCAGGGCCAATGTGGTGCCCATATTTAAAAAGGAATCAAAGTCTTTACAAAGTAACTATAGACCTGTTAGTTTAATTTCTATAGTCAGGAAGATACTGGAGAGTTTAATAAAAGACCACATAGACGAGTTCTTGCTAGAAAAAAATATTTTAAGCAACAGACAGCATGGATTCAAAGAAGACAGAAGTTGTCAAACAAACCTGATTTCTTTTTATGAGGAGGTAAGTAAAACCTTGGTGGCTGTGAATGTGGCATACTTGGATTTTGCAAAAGCGTTTGACACAGTTCCCCACACGCGGCTCATGTGTAAGGTAAAGTCTACAGGCTTGGAAAGATCAATTTGTAAATGGATAGAAAACTGGCTAAAAGACAGAATTCAGAGAGTAGTGGTTAATGACTCTTAATCTGGGACCCATACTTTTTAATATCTTTATAAATGATACAGGGTCTGGGATTAAAAGTACAATTTCTGTCTTTGCAGATGACACCAAGCTATGCAGTGGAATAAGGTCCATACAGGATGTCTCCAATGTACAAGCTGACCTCAATGCACTGTCTAATTGGGCAACTATGTGGCAAATGAGGTTTAATGTTGATAAATATAAAGTTATGCACTTGGGGGCTAAGAATATGCATGCATCATACATACTAGGGGGAGTACAACTGGTAGAATCTTTGGTGGAGAAGGATCTGGGTGTTTTGGTAGATCATAAGCTCAATAATAGCATGTAATGCGATTTCCAAAGTGAGCAAAGTCCTTTCTTGTATTAAGAGAGGTATGGACTCCAGAGAGAGAGATATCATTTTGCCCCTGTACAAATCATTAGTAAGACCTCATTTGGAATATGTAGTTCAGTTTTGGGCACCAGTTCTCAAAAAGGATATCGGGGAACTGGAGAAAGTGCAGAGAAGGGCAACCAAACTGATAAGAGGCATGGAAGAGCTCAGCTATGCGGAAAGGTTAGAGGAACTGACTTTTTTCCTTTTTGAGAAGAGGAGATTAAGGGGGGATATGATCAATATGTACAAATACATAAGTGTTCCATATAGTGAACTTGGTGTTGAGTTATTCACTTTAAGGTCATCAGAGAGGACAAGGGGGCACTCTTTACGTCTAGAGGAAAAAAGATTTCATCTCCAAATACGGAAAGGTTTCTTCACAGTAAGAGCTGTGAAAATGTGGAATAGACTCCCTCCAGAGGTGATTCTGGCAAGCTCAGTAGATTGCTTTAAAAAAGGCCTGGATTCTTTCCTAAATGTACATAATATAACTGGGTACTAACATTTATAGAAAAAGTTGATCCAGGGAAAATCCAATAGCCTCTCGGGGGATCAGGAAGGAATTTTTTCCCCTGCTGTAGCAAATTGGAGCATGGCTTGCTGGAGTTTTTTGTCTTCCTCTGGATCAACTGTGGGTGAAGGATTGTGTATGTGGGATTGTATTTTTTTTTTTTTTTGGTTGAACTAGATGGACTTGTGTCTTTTTTCAACCTAACTATGTAAAATCCAATGGCTTCCAATACCACCACTATGTTGAGTATACCCAGATCTATCTCTCCACTCCTCAACTCACCGCCTCAATCTCCTCATGCATCACAAACTTACTGAGTGACATATCAGTATGGATGTTCGCAGGACATTTGAATAAAGATTCTGTTTGAAGCAACAACTATCTGTGGATTTTGAGGCAGGAGATCATTGGATCACATATTTTCATATTTTCTGTTTGTATCAGTATGGATGTCACACCACTTCCTCAAACTCAATCTTTCTAAAACCGAGCTTGTGATATTTCCTCCTCCCCGATCCCATCCCCATGACTTTATCATTAAGTTCAACGCCACAACCATTGGTTCCTCTACACATGCCAGGGTACTGGGTGTAA
Organism: Aquarana catesbeiana; assembly: GCA_037953035.1. Lineage (NCBI taxonomy): Eukaryota > Metazoa > Chordata > Amphibia > Anura > Ranidae > Aquarana > Aquarana catesbeiana. Next base: position 386,993 of record JBBHAA010002037.1, read on the forward strand.
TCCTAGACTCTGACCTCTCCTACAGCCCCCACATCCAATCACTGGCTACATCTTGCCGCCTTAACCATATAAATGATATTGGGTCTGGGAAAAGTACCATTTCAGTCTTTGCAGGTGACACTAAGCTATGCAGTGGAATAACGTCTTTATAGGATGTCTCCAACTTACAAACCGACCTCAATGCACTGTTTCATTGGGAAACTATGTGGCAGATGAGGTTTAATGTTGATAAATGTAAAGGTATGCACTTGGGGGGGGGGGGGGGCGTGGCCTGGAGAGCAATGGAGTAGGACACATGTAGTGAGAGCTCCACTTGCCCACACTGCTGTACTTACCATCCTGCATCAATCCTGCTTACCTTTCAGCATCTGCACACCTGCGGACCCCCCCTCTGTCCAGCGCCATCCATAGAGCCTACCAGCTTGTCAGAGCACCGCTCTGGGCCATCATCGCAGGCCCTCTTCACCATCCTGCATCAGCTGCCAGGAAAGACTGGGGATTCGGCCTACCTCCTGGAGCGGCGGCCATCTTGCTCCACCCGGCGGCAGCTCTCACAGGTCTGCCTGCCCTCCCTGGATGCTCAGAGCCTGGCCTTTGCTTCACACAGCCACCGGACTGCCTGGAGCCCCTATAGCAGTGACTCTTTCCCCTGTGGATGCCTGAGGGACAGTCTGTGGATTTGGCCTAGCTCCCGGACCGGCGGCCATCTTGGTACACCCTGCAACCGCCCTTGCAAGTATTCACAGGTGTTCCTGACTATTCTGAGTCCAGTTTTCTCCATCTGCAGCTGCTGGACCTTGTAGCTGGCTGACCACTGCCTGCAGAACACACTGTGTTGCTCCTAAATCACGGCGGGAGGAAGACACTGAGGATCTGGCATAGTAGAAAGCGGCCATCTTGGTATACCCGGGGACTCTCCTGTCCACCTTTGCAATATGTCGCCACCAAAAAAAACCTCAGAGGCGGCTGATAAGCTTGCTAAATACCGCAGGCTTGGAGAAGACCAACAGGCTAAAGATAGTGCTGGTACCTCCCCGGACATGGAACAGTCTGAGGCGGCCACTAACAAGGTGCTTGATGCCATCGCCCTGTGCCAGAGCACGCTCACCACCAAAATTGAGGAGGTCAAAATTGATGTATCCCTTATCCGGCAGGACCTCTCTACTCTGAGAGACCGCTGAGACGGAGACCTGTATTGGTAGAGCGGAGGATATCCTGCACCCCTTACAACACACTACTGACGAGGTACGCCGTCAGCTACAACAGCTTAGTGCGAAGCAGGACGATATGGAAAATCGCCTCCGAAGATGTAATCTCCGCTTTATTGGCCTTCCCGAGACTGCTGAGGGCAACGACCCGGCGAGCTTTCTCGAAAACTTCCTGATATCCAACTTTGGCAGAGACGCATTCTCGGTGATGTTCGCGGTGGAGAGAGCCCATCGAATCCCTGCCCGTCCTCCTCCCCAAGGAGCCCCACCGCGTACCCTTATAGCGAAATTCCTAAATTTCAGAGACCGAGACAAGATCCTCCGTCTAACTAGAGAAAAGGGAAATATCCCACATACCAACACGCATGTGGCCGTCTTATCGGACTTTTCCAATGAGGTACAGCGACAACGATCCAGGTTCCAAGATGTCAAGCGACGCCTCCGCGTTTACACCTCAAATACGCTATGCTGTACCCTGCAAAGCTTCGCGTGGAGTGTGATGGCTGGACCCATTTCTTTGAAGACCCCGAACTGGCATCCACTTGGATCGATCAGAGGGACCGTTCAGCCTGACCATGCCATGCTGTCCATAAGGTGTGAGTACTTTTCTCTCCCCCCATCTGCTCCCCCCCTATACCCACAATGCTGTACATTTTCATCCTAATGTTTCGCCCCTCAGTGGGTGTATTGTTTGCGTATAACCCCTGGTGGAGCATGGGGACGAGACTGGAAATTCTTCCACGTACTACCCTGGTCCTCACAGTAGGCCTGCTGCCTCCGGGTGATCTCACGGACTTGTGGTCCCCGCTCTCCCCACGCTTGAGAAGGACCAGTGGAAGATAGTACACTGACCGTTGCTGAGACTTCCTCCTTTACTTTACTAACTGTCCTGATGGCAAGAGGGGCCCCCTCCTACATAGCTACAATGGCGTTGTACCCTTGTGGCTCCTACACCCCATGCACTTCTCAGGGAAGAAGTCGCCCCCATAGGATGTTCATGAACTTTCTCACCCCCCGTTTACCGGACTGTTTTTTTTCCCCCTTTTTTTTCTTTTCATTATGGGTATCTATGCTTTCTTGCAACTAAGTCCCTTGCCTCCATTGGGTCCTACCCATTGGATGTCCCCAGTTGATATCTGGTTATGGGGTACTATGTCCATGCCGAGTTGGGGTGGCAGTGGACTGGGTGGGGGGAAAACTGTTATGGGTATTTGTTCCTTTACACCAACGTATTTCCAAATGCCTGTTTATGCTTTAGGTACTATGCTATTGTCATACATACATTATCGATGTTGGATGTCACTGTGTTTTATGTTATCTGATGTGTTTATCTCTGCTCTGCTGGTCCTGGTACAACTGTGGTCTATTATACATGCCTTATATCCACCATGAGTTCCCTAAAATTTCTTACGTGGAACGTCAGAGGTTTGCGCAATAAGATCAAACGTACAGCCGTCCTGACATTCCTAAAATCTCAGCGTGCTGACATTATCACGCTAGTTGAAACTCATGTTACGGGCAATCCTCTCCTAAAAAGTCTTGGGTAGGTTGGGCCTATCACGCTACCCACACCTCATATTCCAGAGGGGTGTCGATCCTGGTTGCAAAAAGGGTTCCCTTCGACCTAGTGTTGCTGCAAACGGACCAACAGGGCAGATATGTGTTTATACATGCCACCATTAATGGATCCCCTATTCTGATACTAGCTTGCTATGTCCCTCCCCCATACAACTCGCTTGTAATTAAGGAGGGTCTTGCTTTTCTGACGCAATATCCCTCTATACCGGCAGTATGGATGGGGGACTTTAATATGACCCCCGCTCTAGACCGAATGGGCACACCAGACCCTCCCCTTGACCCACCAACCCATACCAGACTATACCGCATACTAACTGATTTCGCTATTGTTGACACCTGGCGTCACAAGCATCTGCACACTAAAGCTTTCTCCTGCTTTTCAGCCAGTCACAACACAATGTCACGTATCGATTTCATTTTAATTTCCAAGTCCCTGATACCTAAACTGGGAGATGTGGGATTTTCTCTGAGAATACTTTCGGATCACGCCCCCTACTGGATCACGCTCCAGCTCCTGAAAGCCTCCCCTGCTCCATCTTGGCGGTTGAACCCATTTTGGCTGACGGCTCTGATGGATCAGGAGGATATCCCTGCAGAGCTACAATATTATTTCATGGCCAACAGGGACTCAGCCACTTATGACCTTGTATGGGAGATGTTTAAAATCCACGCCCGCTCCCTCCTTTCCATGCGTATTAACAGAGTCAAAAGGTCATCGAAAATTATTGTCCAACAGGCTACAGAGCATCTGCAGGTGTTGGAGGAGGCGTTCCATCGGGACCCCTCGCCCAGCACTGCTAATAATCTTAAAATTCAGGGGCGACAAGTTTCCCAACTACACATTGAAAAAGCTAAACAACACATTTTTTTCTGTAAACAAAGGGTGTTTGAATATGGAGAAAGATCGGGCAAACTGCTTGCGTATCTTGCTCATTTAGATGCGCGTCCCCCTGTGGTGGTGTCGTTGACGGATCCGCAGGGGAACGACATTACTGATCCCCAACAAGTGGCGGAGGAATTTGGGAAATTCTACCGTACACTCTACACTTCCCGTGTCACTCACACTCCCCAAGAGACCAGGGACTACCTAGCGGGAGTTAAATTCCCTAAACTGACCAAAGATCAGCTTGACCTTTTGGAAGCCCCTATCACTAAGGAGGATATTTCTGAGGCTATCTCCTGCTTGGCCACATCTAAGGCCCCAGGATCAGATGGCTTACCACTCGAATTCTATGCCACCTACTCTGAAATTCTAATCCCTAAACTTTATGACCTGTACAAATCCATATTTGATGTGGGCATTTTACCCCCCTCCATGAGAGAGGCCCAAATTGTGGTAATCCCTAAGCCTGGTAAGGACCCTAAATACCCAGAATCGTATAGACCTATTTCCCTGCTACAGGTCGACATAAAGACACTGGCCAAGATTTTAGCCTCCCGCCTTAACCAGGTCATTCTGTCACTGATCCACCCTGATCAGACTGGCTTGATGCCAGGGAAAAATACCGCAATGAATATTCGCCGTCTATTCATGAACATTCAGGGATCCCACAATGAAATCGGTTCGAGGGTTGTGGTGGCTCTGGATGCCGCCAAGACCTTCGATTCTGTGGAGTGGAACTACCTATGGGAGTGCCTTTCGGGATTCGGATTTGGCCCCAACTTTATCCATTGGGTTCAGCTCCTCTATCAATCTCCAAGGGCCAGAGTGTTTGTGAACGGCTGGCTCTCTGACCAATTCCCGCTAGAAAGGGGGACCCGACAAGGCTGTCCTCTTTCCTCTATGCTATACGCACTTGCTGTAGAGCCATTGGCCATTATGATTCGTGCAGATACTAGCATCCATCTCAAGATAGGGAATCTGGAAGAAAAGATTGGCATGTACGCCGATGATACGCTCTTGTATCTGGCGGACTCTGGTCACTCTCTGATTGCAGCCCTCCATTCTATAGAACGTATCTGTACCCACTCCGGCCTGAGCATTAACTGGTCTAAGTCCCAGATCCTTCCGATTGACCATTTTCCCTCCCCGTTCACGTCCCCTCCTCTGACCCTCCCAAGGGTCTCCGTGATCAAGTACCTTGGTGTGCAGGTCACTAGATCACTCACAGACTATACACTCTTAAACATTGAACCTTTGTATGCCCTGATCAAGACCAAAACTCAGATTTGGGCCAGACTTCCCCTAGGTGTTATGGGACGCATCAGTTTAGTCAAGATGATACTCCTCCCAAAGATACTCTATCTGGTGTGGCATGCCCCCCTATACATACCACAAAAATTCTTCAAGGCAATCGAATCTATTCTAAATTCATTTATATGGGGGCACAGTAGACACAAATTATCTTGGAAAACTTTAAAAAATCCGGTGACTCTGGGAGGAGCTGCCCTTCCAGACTTTCAGGAGTATTACCTTGCTTCCCAACTGTCCCATTTCTTTCATTTTGATAAAAGTGAGCGACCTCGATACCAGTCACTGCTATGTGAGCACCCTGATGACCTAGCCTACACCCCGCTTCAATCAGTCCTTAGAGCTCCCTTGACAAGACGTTCCCCCCACCACAACACAGACATGCTGACACACCACCGGAGGGTATGGCGGGTGGCACTACAAAAACTCGGAACCCTGCGGATCCATTCCCATACACCTCTCTGGTTTAACACACATATACCTGAACTGTTGTCCATCCCAGACCCTGCGGTGTGGATACGCCATGGGATTTTGTACTTACATCAGGTCATGACCACTACGGGACTTAAAACATTCCAAACGCTAAAGGAGGAATATTCCCTCCCTAACTGTCTTCTCTTTAGATATTTACAACTTCGTCACGCTATACAATCCCAGTTTACCGGTCTTAACCCTTCCCTGGCAGTTCCCTCTATAGTAGACACAGTCACTGGTACTGAGTCTGCCAAATTAATCTCCACTCTATACTCCGCTATCCGTCTCCCCAGTACCACGGCCTTGGCCTATGCTGCCAAGACAAGGTGGGAGGCAGACATCGGACAGATTGAGGATGAGGATTGGGATGAGATTTTTGAAGACGTGAAAAAGGTATCCCCTAAGTTATCAGACCGCCTCACGCAGTTGTATATCATACATAGGACGTATTATCTGACCCCCCAGAAGATAGCGCGTTTTAAACCCATGTACAATCCAGGGTGCCGCCGATGCGACCACACCCCAGGCTCCTTCTACCACCTTTTATGGTCCTGCCCAACTATCCAAACATACTGGATATAGGTGATCCGTTTCTTGCATGATCAGATGGGCTCTCCTGCTACACTAGACCCAAAAATGTGCCTACTCGGTCTGCTGCCGGGTTTAGACACAGACAAACCCCTCCGTACCTTTTTGCACGAGACGCTATTCTTGGCGAGGAAAGCGGTAGCCCGTATGTGGATGCAGGCCCTGCCCCCTACAATTCAATGCTGGAAGAAGGAGGTTAATGACCCTCTTCCATATAAAAAACTGATTTACGTCCATAGAGGGTGTTCGCTCAAATATGAAAGGGTCTGGAGCAGATGGTTAGCAGATGGTGAAACGTGCACCTAATAGCCTCTTCTCCTATTCCCCCCTCCCCTTTTTGTATTCTCTCTTTATTTTATATATGTTGTACATTGACTCCATTTTTATTGATGTGTTTTACTGTAGGCTATACAGACATTTCCATATATTCATGTATGTACTATTGTCAAGGCTATGTTGGTCTAAGTTGATTTATGAACCATGCATACTTTTTTCAATAAAGTTGGTTTTTCCAATTAAAAAAAAAAAAAGGTATGCACTTGGGGGCTAAGAATATGCATGCATCATACATATGCAGTTCAGTTTTGGGCACCAGTTCTAAAAAAAAGGATATCAGGCAACTGGAGAAAGTGCAGAGAAGGGCAACCAAACTGATAAGAGGCATGGAGGAACTCAGCTATGAGGAAAGATTAGAGGAACTGAATTTATTCTCTCTTCAGAAGAGGAAAGTAAGGGGAATATGGTCACCAAGTGGTTCACATAGTAAACTTGGTGTTGCGTTATTCACTTTAAGGTCATCACAGAGGACAAGGGGGCAAGCTTTATGTCTGGAGGAAATGAGATTTAATCTCCAAATACAGAAATGTTTCTTCACAGTAGGAGCTGTGAAAATGTGGAATGTACTCCCTCCAGAGGTGGTTCTGGCCAGCTCAGTAGATAGCTTTAAAAAGGCCTGGATTCTTTCCTACATTTTCCCCTGCTGTAGAAAATTTGATCATGCTTTACTGTTTTTTTTTTTATTATTTTATTTTGAGGTACGCAATAAAACATAATAGAATGACATGTCAACAAGTAATGAAAACATCCATTGGTAGAACCATGCAAAATGCATACAGACAAAAGTGCAAAGTACTCCAGGAGATGTACAGTACCTGACTGCGAGATTGTGTTTCCAGCGCGGTTCTCGGCGACAGGGTACTGTGCATGTCACGCTGGCACACTCATCGGGAAAGGAACACTTTGTTTTCCTTTCCCGATGAGTGACAGGCAGTGCTGACAGCTGTCTGGTATGAATCCTGAGGGGGAACGCCGCGCCAAATTTTAAATGAAAAAACCGGCGTGGGTTCCCCCCAGGGGCATACCAGGCCCTTAGGTCTGGTATGGATTGTAAGGGGAACCCCCTACGCCGAAAAATCGGCATGGGGGTCCCCCCAAAATCCATACCAGACCCTTATCCGAGCACGCAGCCCGGCTGGCCAGGAAAGGGGGTGGGGACGGGCGAGCGCCCACCCCCTCCTGAGCCGTACCAGGCCGCATGCCCTCAACATGGGGGGTGGGTGCCTTGGGGGAGGGGGGCGCCCTGCGGGGCCCCCCCCCAAAGCACCTTGTCCCCATGTTGATGAGGACAAGGGCCTCTTCCCGACAACCCTGGCCGTTGGTTGTCGGGGTCTGCGGGCGGGGGGCTTATCGGAATCCGGGAGCCCCCTTTAATAAGGGGGCCCCCAGATCCCGGTCCCCCACCCTGTGTGAATGAGTATGGGGTACATGGTACCCCTACCCATTCACCTAGGGAAAAGTGTCAATAAAAAAAAAACAGTACACAGGTTTTAGGAGTAATTTATTAGGCAGCTCCGGGGTCTTCTTCCGACTTCGGGGGGTCTCCTTCTGACTTCTCCCGGTGTTCGGCCTCTTCTCCCGGTGTTCCGCCTCTTCTCCCGGGCCCCGCCACTATCTTCTTCCAGCTCTTTTTGCCAGCGAGGGGCCCGGTCTGCTGCCGCTGTCTTGTCGCCGCTGTCTTGCTGCCGCTGTCCCACCGCTGTCTCGTCCCTTCTTCTCTTCTTCCGATGTTGACACGATGCTCTCTCCGGCTGGAATGCTTTGTGCGAGCTGCGGAGCCATTTATATAGGCGGTGACCCCGCCCCCTTGTGACGTCATGGTCCCAGCATGCGCAGGGACTCTGGCGTCATAAGAAGGCGTGACCCAGAGTCCCTGCGCATGCTGGGACCATGACGTCACAAGGGGGCGGGGTCACCGCCTATATAAATGGCTCCGCAGCTCGCACAAAGCATTCCAGCCGGAGAGAGCGTCGAGTCAACATCGGAAGAAGAGAAGAAGCGACGAGACAGCGGCGGGACAGCGGCGGCAAGACAGTGGCAACAAGACAGCGGCGACAAGACAACGGCAGCAGACCGGGCCCCTCGCTGGCAAAAAGAGCTGGAAGAAGATAGCGGTAGGGCCCGGGAGAAGAGGCGGAACACCGGGAGAAGTCAGAAGGAGACCCCCCGAAGTCGGAAGAAGACCCCGGAGCTGCCTAATAAATTACTCCTAAAACCTGTGTACTGTTTTTTTTTATTGATACTTTTCCCTAGGTGAATGGGTAGGGGTACCAAGTACCCCATACTCATTCACACAGGGTGGGGGGCCGGGATCTGGGGGCCCCCTTATTAAAGGGGGCTCCTGGATTCCGATAAGCCCCCCGCCCGCAGACCCGTACAACCAACGGCCAGGGTTGTCGGGAAGAGGCCCTTGTCCTCATCAACATGGGAACAAGGTGCTTTGGGGTGGGGGGGGCCCCGCAGGGCGCCCCCCTCCCCCAAGGCACCCACCCCCCATGTTGAGGGCATGCGGCCTGGTACGGCTCAGGAGGGGGGGTGCTCGCCCGTCCCCACCCCCTTTCCTGGCCGGCCGGGCTGCGTGCTCGGATAAGGGTCTGGTATGGATTTTGAGGGGACCCCCACGCCGATTTTTCGGCGTAGGGGGTTCCCCTTACAATCCATACCAGACCTAAGGGCCTGGTATGCCCCTTAGGGGGGGAACCCACGCCGTTTTTTTCATTTAAAATTTGGCGCAGCGTTCCCCCTCAGGCTTCATATCAGACAGCTGTCAGCACTGCCTGTCACTCTTCGCAAAAGGAAAACAAAGTTTTCCTTTCCGATGAGTGAGCCATCTCTGCGCTGGCTCCCGCGACGGGGCTCACAGGTGTCAAATCGATTGACACAATATCGCGGTCACCTACTGTAACAATACAGTAATAGAACCTCATTTAAATGATAGAACTAAAGTCCAAGGGCCAACATACCCTTAGAGCAATCACACTGCATTGTGGCGGAAGACTTATAGGAGGACAATGCTAACATGTCTTTACTATTGAGGCAGTATAACTAGCAAAAACATCACTACTAGGAGACAGGCATTACCAAGACCCCCTATAGTAAGGGATAGCCTTCCCTAGACCCAGAGCAGCAGTATTTCAGAGTCATACCGGGTCAGAACATACCAGGTAGCTTTTCCAGTAGAAGTGGAGTGGAAAAATATACACCTAGTGTGTCTAAAGAGTGAACAAGAAAGAGAGCAAAAGAAAAAAAGGGGGGGGGAGGGGGGTAGGGGTACAGTGGGATAGACGACACCAGGAATCAAACTCCAACAGGAGCGATCTGAGTCTAGAATAGGCTAAATATTCATCAGAAAAGTGAAACATGTCCCAATACAGCCATTGTGTATTATGTTCTTCTGTCCTGTCCTTGAATGCAGCCATTAGGCACTCCATCTGTTGGATGTTGTTCACCCTGGCAAACCAATGGGACACAGTGGGCAGGGATTGTTGTTTCCACATACTGGGGATACATTCCCTAGCGGCAATCAGGAGATCAGGAGTCAAGTTAAGGAGCACTGCAGCTGGATTGTCAAAAAGAGAGAGTCTGTAAGTTTGTGTATAATCCCTAGAACCTGTTGCCAAAAGGGTCAGATCTTAGGGCAGTCCCAGAAAATGGGAAGCGGCGTGCCAGGCAGAGTGTTGCATCGACAACATAACAGACTGTGTCTGGGAAACATTGATGCTAAGACGGGTGGCGTCCGATACCAACGCGTCGGATTCTTGTAAGAAGTCTCCTGTTATGTGCTACAAAGCGACCCCTTATGAGCAAAAAAAAAAAAAGGATTTGATTCTTTTGATCTTCTGAGAAAGTGATTTTAAGATCTCTTTCCCACTTACCTAAGTATTTAGGGTCTTGTTGTGATGTGACTGCAAGAAGGATACCGTAAGAGGAAGAGAGAGATTTCCACATGGGTCCTTCCCCTAGTCAGAGATCCTCAAATGGAGTAGGTGATCTTCGGAAACAGGTATGATCTGGAAGTGACCAGAGAAAATGAGAGAGTTTCAAGAGCTTCCAGCGGCCCAAAACTAAGGTGGTGAGAGTGCCAAAAAGGCTGAAGGGCAAACCCATCTAGCCAGATCAAAGAAGGTGGAGGCTCTCACTAACTTTTGGTCAGGTTGAAGTTAGAAAGCCTTATCAGTTAAACCTGAAGCAAAATCTGGGTGGCCGATACTCGGCATCAGAGGAGAGGGGAAGCTGGAGGTTGTGGCCAACTTGTAGTACTTGTGAATTTCGGATAAGGTGGGTCCAATCAGTGGGTGTGGGGAAAAGAGTTGACTAGGTGGAGCCCCTGTCCAAGAGAGGCCAGATAAGGGAATCAGCATGGACTCCTGCTCCAAGGAAACCACAGTTTGTGAGAAGAGTGTCTGCACCAATCGATCACTCTAGCCATGTGGGTTGCCATACAATATAAGGCAGGATCTGGAAAGCCAACCCCTCCACTGAGCTTTGATCGGTTTAGAAGCGATCTCCGAAGTCAGGAGGGTTTTCCATGCCAAACGTAATTGATGAAGGCAGCCCGGAGATTTAGAAAAAACACGTGTGGTATCATGACTGGTAATGCCTGCAGAAGATACAGGAGGCGCTGCATAACATTAATCTTCAGGACATTGCATCTACCAAACCAGGATATAGCCAGAGTTTTCCTTCTCTCTAGGTCCACAGAGAAAGTAGCCAGTAAAGGCTGGAAGTGCTGGAAGTTGTATTGGAAACGTGTTAATGATTGGAAGGAATTTTGGTCCCCAGGTATTGGTTAGCTTGAGGGGCCCATCAGAAAGGAAAATTACTACTAAGGTGAGCAAGGGACCACAAAGGGAGAGTAACATTCTGATTTCTGCAGGATAACTTTGAAATCTGACAAATCTCCATATGCGTTTATTTTAGACAGTAAGACTGGTAAAGAAACCAGTGGATCAGATATGTAGAAAAATAAATCATCCGCATATGCTGCAAGTGCTAAATCATAATGTGTATTGTAACCCCCGGTTGCAATTTAAAGTCCCTTAGACAGTCCATATATTCTTCAATGATGTGTCTTCAATGTGACATATTGTGAAAAAAAAACATCACCACCTTGCAATGTTTTCAAACACACACCCGTTGTGCTGAATAGGATGTCCTACTCACCAGAGAGCCATGACCTCTTTACTTAAACAGAAGGTCAAATTGCGCTTGAATAGTAAGGTCTTGGAGCTTGCTGTAATATTCTTAGAGATATATCAGGAGACTTGTCTTTCTATCCTCCTCTTCACCATGGTAGCCCATTAAATAAAAAAGAGAGGGAGTGAACCAATAGCGTAATATAGTTTATTTAAAAGCTTAAAATCAAAGACAAATTGCCTGCTTACATATCTGGGTGCCTTTTTCTGGCACTAAGGATAGCCCGCATGCACACTGGGAGGAACCCATCACCACCCTGGAGGGCTGGCGTGCGTTCCACTGCTGTGTTGAGACAAACCTTCTTACAAAAGGATACTTTAACACAAGTACATGGTAAAACAGACACATATCAGGAATATGAAATGTTGGGGTAACATTCACTTTAAACAGGAGTAATCCTACATCACTTCTTGCATTCTCCATAATATGAAATAAATAACAATCCAAATAATGGCAGTAATAGATCTGCAGATTTGGAAAATCCAGCACTGAAGCCTCTACATGTATCTCTCCAAGATAGAGAAAATTCCTACATTAGCTTGTCAATATTTACCAAAAAAGTTGAAATACCAGTTTGTCTGCACTGGCCCTTTAAGGAAATGATTATCATGCACTTGTCTATCAACAAAACTGCTTGCTTAGGGAAATACAATATACAGCATCTCACAAAAGTGAGTACACCCTTCACATTTTTGTAAATATTTTTTTATACCTTTTCATGTGACAACACTGAAGAAATTTTACTTTGCTACAATGTAAAGTAGTGAGTGTACAGCTTGTATAACAGTGTAAATTTGCTGTCCCCTCAAAATAACCTAACACACAGCCATTACTGTCTAAACCGCTGGCAACAAAAATGAGTACACCCCTAAGTGAAAATGTCCAAATTGTGCCCAATTAGCCATTTTCCCTCCCCAGTGTCATGTGACTCGTTAGTGTTACAAGGTCTCAGGTGTAAATGGGGAGCAGGTGTGTTAAATTTGGTGTTATCCCTCTCACTCTCTCATACTGGTCACTGGAAGTTCAACATGGCACCTCATGGCAAAGAACTCTCTGAGGATCTGAAAAAAAGAATTGTTGCTCTACATAAACATGGCATAGGCTATAAGAATATTGACAAGACCCTAAAACTGAGCTGCAGCAAGACCATACAGCTGTTTAACAGGACAGGTTCATTCAGAACAGGCCTCACCATGGTCGACCAAAGAAGTTGAGTGCACATGCTCAGCCTCATATCTAAAGGTTGTCTTTGGGATATAGACGTATGAGTTCTGCCAGCATTGCTGTAGAGGTTGAAGGGGTGGGGGGTCAGCCTGTCAGCGCTCAGATCAAACACCAGAAAACTGCATCAAATTGGTCTGCATGGCTGTCATCCCAGAAGGAAGCCTCTTCTAAAGATGATGCATAAGATGATGCATAAGAAAGCCTGCAAACAGTTTGCTGAAGACAAGCAGATTAAGGATATGGATTACTGTGTCTAATGAGACCAAGAAAACCTTATTTGGTTTCAGATGGTGTCAAGTGTGTGTGGAGGCAACCAGGTGAGGAGTACAAAGACAAGTGTGTCTTGCCTACAGTCAAGCATGGTGGTGGGAGTGTCATGGTCTGGGGTTGCATGAGTGCTGCCGGCACTGGGGAGCTACAGTTCATTGAGGGAACCATGAATGCCAACATGTACTGTGACATACTGAAGCAGAGCATGATCCCCTCCCTTCGGAGACTGGGCCGCAGAGCAGTTTTCCAACATGATAACGACCAGAAACACACTTCCAAGACGACCACTTCCTTGCTAAAGAAGCTGAGGGTAAAGGTGATGACCTGGCCAAGCATGTCTCCAGACCTAAACCGTATTGAGCATCTGTGGGGCATCCTCAAATGGAAGGTGGAAGAGTGCAAGGTCTCTAACATCCACCAGCTCTGTGATGTTGTCATGGAGGAGTGGAAGAGGACTCCAGTGGCAACCTGTGAAGCTCTGGTGAACTCCATGCCCAAGAGGGTTAAGGCAGTGCTGGAAAATAATGGTGGCCACACAAAATAGACACTTTGGGCCCAATTTGGACATTTTCACTTAGGGGTGCCAGCGCCTAATGGCTGTGTGTTGAGTTATTTTGATGGGACAGCAAATTTACACTGTTATACAAGCTGTACACTCACTACTTTACATTGTAGCAAAGTGTAATTTCTTTAGTGTTGTCACATGAAAAGATATAATAAAATCTTTACAAAAATGTGAGGGGTGTACTCACTTTTGTGAGATACTGTATATATCCTGTGCGCTCATTGACACCTAGTGGCAGAATTTGGAAACATACCTGTATAGTGTCTGGGAAACTAGAATTAAGGGGAATGATTATCTGCAAATCAGGTATACTGTAGTTCAGAGGCGGCCCTAGGCAAAACTTAGACATGAGGCCCCACTCAGCTCATAATGGGAAAAATAATTCAAGCGATAAAAACGGTGTGCCCCCCCCACAGCGCTACCGACTTCCCTCCTCTGCTCTCCCACTGACTGCTGTGGGGGAGCATCAGGATGGAGGCCAGGAAAAGGGGCTGGTAAATGTCATTTACCAGCCCCTACTTTTTCTAAAAGAATACAGTGAGTGATCGGTACCGTTCACTCACTGTGTTCATTCATAACTGAAGCATAGTAAACTGTGTTCATTATGCTTTCGTTTATGAATTAACAGGAGCCTCTGTCTCCTGTTCATTCATCTACAGTGCAGCTGAGGCTACAGAGAAAGGAACTGAGGAATGTGTTTCCTCAGTCCCTTTCTCTGTCTCAAAAGTGAGACTTCAGGGGTCCGTTAATTGTAAAAATAAAAAAAAAATTTGTAAAAACAATAATAAAACTGTAAAAAAAAATAAAAATCAGACTAAAATTTCTAATCAAACTAAAAAGCCATGCCCAATATGTAGCATAATGTAGCCACACTAACGTTTTTTTCAAGTAGGAGAGACAACTGGAGGGTATGACGGCGGGTAGTATGTATAAGAGAGGGGTGTGGAGTGTATGGAGGTGGGTGGTATGTACATGAGAGGGGTGCGGAGTGTATGGAGGTGGGTGGTATGTACATGAGAGGGGTGCGGAGTGTATGGTGGTGGATGGTATGTACATGAGAGGGGTGCGGAGTGTATGGCGGTGGATGGTATGTACATGAGAGGGGTGCGGAGTGTATGGCGGTGGGTGGTATGTACATGAGAGGGGTGCGGAGTGTATGGCGGTGGGTGGTATGTACATGAGAGGGGTGCGGAGTGTATGGAGGTGGGTGGTATGTACATGAGAGGGGTGCGGAGTGTATGGCGGTGGGTGGTATGTACATGAGAGGGGTGCGGAGTGTATGGCGGTGGATGGTATGTACATGAGAGGGGTGCGGAGTGTATGGCGGTGGGTGGTATGTAGAGAAGAGGGGTGTGAAGTGTAATGTGGTGGGCAGTATCAAATACACCACTGGTCACTGATGCATTGGTGACCAGTGGCAGTTAATTAACCCCTTTGTGCTGCTATAGTGGCACCAGTGTCAGTGTTTATAAACCCCTTCATGCTGCACTATATAGGGGTTAATAAACACTGACACTGGTGCAACTATAGCAGCACAAAGGGGTTAATTAACTGCCACTGGTCACCAATGCATCAGTGGCCAGTGGCAGTACATTAACACCCTTCATGCTGCATATTACAAATAGCATTGTAAATTAACCCCCCCCCCCCAAAAGAGTTAATCACGTCATGCAGTTAACACAGCTGAGCTACTGTGACACAATAGTGCCTTAGGTTAGGTTTTTAGCCTCTGCAAACCAGGGCCATCTTAACAGCATAATGGACCCCTGGGCAAAGTAATGCTCTGGGGCCCCTACTAGCCTGTCCCAATTTTCGCACCTACTCTCAAGAATTCAAGTGTAAATGGTTGATAGATTTATTATTATATTATTAGTTTTCTAGATTTGTTATCAGATTATTTGTTTATTAGAATGGGTAGAGCCGTGCTGCAACTTCCCCGCAACCGTGTGCAATGCATGTGATTGTGGTGGGGTGATGCAGCATTTTGGGAGTTAAAACAAGTGGTGAGGAGCCGGCATTGCTTCCTCACTGCCTGACAAATGTCTCTAAAAAGAAATCCATGTGTGGATTGTTTTTCAGAGAAATGTCAGCCTTTTTCAGGCTGTATTCTCACATAATGCAAAGCTGCCGGAACGATTAATCACATCGGCAGCTCTGCATAGCCGACTGTGATGGAGACAGTGTGGTGTGCAATGGCTCACGTGGGTGTAACAACATATCTCCCAAGTTTCGAACTTCAGAATGACACTTGAGGGAGGAAGCAACCAACGTCACTACAACAAAAGTGGGTGTGGTCTCTTAACAGTGGGAGGGGGTTTAGATGACGAGGTTAAACAAAAGGTTAATGCAAAAGTTGACCTGGGGCCCCCCTCCACTAACACCTTCCACCACATGCCAAGATACTCCAAGTGGCTAAAGAGTAATTTCAGATCTTTATTTACATACTGAGAAGATTATTCAAAAGAATTTGGAGGAACAGTATGTCAAAATGTGGACAGTTTCTCCAAAATCTTTTGACTACTCTGGAGCAGGGATAGATAACAGCTCTATCTGAACAAAATGAAAAAGATTACGGGGGCTTGGCGCCCTTTTTTTTTTTAGAAATTACCCAGCAAGGCTTCACTAATAAGTAAGGAAAAAATATAATAAAACAAAATATCACCGTTAAAATATAAAAACTTAGCCTACCATAAGAGTGGATGGTGTTAGCATGGCAGAGGACGGTGTCAGTAGAGCAGTGGACGGTGACAGTGTCAGCATGGCAGTGGACGGTGTCAGTAGGGCAGTGGACGGTGTCAGTAGAGCAGTGGACGGTGTCAGTAGGGCAGTGGACGGTGTCAGTAGAGCAGTGGACGGTGTCAGTAGAGCAGTGGACGGTGTCAGTAGAGCAGTGGACGGTGTCAGTAGGGCAGTGGACGGTGTCAGTAGGGCAGTGGACTGTGTCAGCATGGCAGTGGACGGTGTCAGTAGAGCAGTGGACGGTGTCAGTAGAGCAGTGGACGGTGTCAGTAGAGCAGTGGACGGTGTCAGTAGAGCAGTGGACGGTGTCAGTAGAGAGGTGGACAGTGTGTGGACAGGGCGAGTAGGTTTTTGTTTTGTTTTTAACAAATTTTTTTTTCTAAACAGACCCCTGATGCCTCACTTTTGAAACAGAGAAAGTGATTGAAGACACAGACCTTAATCTCCGCAGCCTCATCTACACAGAATGAATGAACAGGAAGAGCTCTGCGTTGCCTTCCTGTTCATTCACACACTGAAGCATAGCAAACAGGGTTCTCCACCCTGAAACATCCCCCGAGAAGCTGCTGCAGGAGGGGGGAAGCCAGCAGCACTTGGGGGGGGGGCCTGGGCAGCAGAAATAAGAATAACCTGGACAGGGGGGTAGCATATACAGGAACTGACCCCCTCCATTTTCCTCCTGCAGCCTCTAAAGCTGTCTCCTCCTCTCCCGCAAGCTTTCAGCGGTTTCAGAAGGAAAATGGAGGGGGTCAGTTCCTGTATATGCTGCCATTCCTGTCCAGGTGTAGGACCTAATGCAGGGGTGCCAAACCTTTAGAAGAGCGAAGGCCACTTCAGCAACTTGGTAACCAGTCGTGGACCACAATGAGTGGCGCGGGTAGATGACAGGTCCGTGTCCACTCCAGATATACAGAGCAGACACGGACACAGCCCGCTCTACTCTATGGGCCCTCCAATCCGCCCAGACGGAAGGGGATGGATCCCCTTCTGTTTTTTTTTTTTTTTGCGGATCAGATTGGAGGTAGGCAAGTGTATGGACACAAATCCGTTTTCATCCTCCGCTCCATAGAAGTAAATGGAGGGTCCGATTGGGCCCACCTGAAAAACAGACAGGTGGACCAGATTGGATGGATTGTATGAAAGGGGCTTAAGGCTGTATTCGCAGTGATGAACGATGGTTTACTCACACCGTGGGTGCATCGCAGTGTAGTTGACATAGAATTCTATTATATACTGCAGATGTGGTGGATGAACTTTCTGAAAGTGCACCAAATCTGCAGGTAATAACAGTAACAAGTCTATAGCTCAGTGCAGGTAACCCACAGCTGCACTACGCTGCACCTGCGGATCAGTTTGAAAGCAGCCCATTGTAGCCAGTATACCAGTGTAGAAAACAGACATGTCCATTGCCGTTTGATAATAAAAACTGACCTCAATCTTCATTTTTTCCTCAGGATTCCTGCAGGTATGGCTGGTGGCTGCTGCTGCTGTCCCCAAGGCAGGGGGGATAGCCAGCCAGCCCTACCCACATGTGGCCCAGACATAATGTGACAGGGAGGTGGAACGGGCCCCTGGAGCAAATTGCCCAGCACTATACCAGTGCTTGGGCCCCTTTATGTCCACAGGGGTCCTGCTTCTGCTACCTGCACACTACAAGTCCCAGCGTGTTCAGAAATTACCCCATGCTGGCTCCTGTCACTCCAAGGGGGAATACAGGGAAGTCTCAGTCCCCCTCCCTTTTAATAGAAGCCCCTAGGCCTGTCATTTTCCTGGACAGCAGAATGGACTTCCCCCGGCCAGACCTCCGCCATTACTGAGGACAGGTGGGGGGGCAAAAAAATGAGGCCAGGAGAGATCAGCACCCAGCAGGGATTGAATTGGAGCGAGAGGGGAGGAGAACAGTGAGGAGGAGGCGGGGCCAGCTCACAGAGGGGGCGGGGTCAGCTCATGGCCAGGGCGGAGCCAGTTTCACGGAGGTGCATAGGGAGGCCAGGGGGTTGGGAGGCAGCTGCAGCGTCATTCTAAGCGAGAGAACGCCCCCTTGGCAGATGACTGCCTCCTCCACTCACCTGTGTGCATCCATGCTGTATATTCAGATCGGAGCCGGTCCTCATGGGGCCCCATGAGCACCAGGGGCCCCTGGCCAGTGCCCAGGGGTGCCCGCTCGATAAGACGACCCTGCTGCAAACTCATTTGCACTGTTGCACGAGGCTTCACTGGCTCCTCGCAGGTCTTAGCAGCAGCACTGTCCTCTTCTCTTTCATCCCGCCTCCCGGCCTGTGAATGACATCACGCCGGGCGAGAGTAGAAAGGAAGCTCGATCCGCCTGACAGGGAAGTGACTGCGTTGGCATACTTGCACCGCTCTGCTGCAGATATAGCAGGGTAGCAGCAGCCAGAGGGTCTGTCTGCAGCGTAGCGGAGCAAGCGGCATTTTTACGAGGCATCAGAGACCTCCCTGCCCCCCTAGCCCAGTCCGCCCCTACCTCGTGGCAGGTTCAGCAGCGGGCGACAGCTCCGCCTCCACCTCTACAATTCGTCTGCAGCAGGCAGCGCTGTATATGAAAGATGGCGATCCTTTATCAGCCTGGCCTGCTCACCCTGCCAGCTTGGGGACACTGACTGGGGACATTCCCTCCCATTCTCCCACACACACATCAGGCAAATTAGGCGGCCACGAGGCCCCTGGGAGCTTGAGGCCTTAGGCGACCGCTTTTTTGCCTAATTAGAGAGCCGCCTCTGCAGTGTAGCTGCTCACCAGTTCCCATTCTGTAGATATTGAT
Source organism: Aquarana catesbeiana (assembly GCA_037953035.1). Lineage (NCBI taxonomy): Eukaryota > Metazoa > Chordata > Amphibia > Anura > Ranidae > Aquarana > Aquarana catesbeiana. The sequence continues at coordinate 406,144 of JBBHAA010002037.1, forward strand.
GCAGGCCTTGCGAGTCTCTCCTAAGAAACTCACTCCTAAGGGGAGCATCTGCCGTTACTAGAATCACATGACCAGTCTGGGTGTTGAAATAAGAAAAGTTGCAGACATGGCATTTCCCTTACAATACAATAAAACTATATACCTCACCCAACATGAAACTATTTTTATAGACAATGCCTTTTACTTAACTTTTATGTTCTTTTCTGAGATCTGGGGGCAGTAATAAGATCTTTCTTTAAAGTAGTATTAAACCCCAAAACAAAATGTAATATATTGCAGCCTAGCATTCCTAAATGTGGTGCCTGCATTTGTTTTCTTTGTTAGGCTTTTTTCATCTGGTAATCTGCTCAGTAGCACGCTTCTTGTCTTAAGCCTTGTACACACGATCAGATTTTCGGACGACCGTTCGTACGTTTTTTGTTGCATGCTAGTCTCATGTCGAAAGTGAGGGGGTTACTCACCATACGAAAATTCTCGTAAGACAGAATACAGCTTCAGAAGTGATGTAAGGTGTTGAATAGTTTTGTATGTATTCTTTCGTTCGTAAGCATGTGTAGTCTTGCTCTTACGATATTTTTTGGACAAAAAAACGTACTAAGTAAACGAAAATTGGACGTTGAGTTCACGTATGAAAAAAATTTTATGGCGTCTGCACATCCAGCTTTTGTCAGACGAAAAATGAAAAAGTCTGTCAAAAGCACCGTACTAACGATCCGAAAATCAGCAGATCGTTCGTTGGACGAAATTTTACTTTCCATTTTCGTATAATGTGTACGGACCTTAAGGCTCGCTTTACACTTGTGCAGGCCACGTGGCCTGCGTTTTCTTGGCCAAGGCAGCCCATTCATTTTTTACATTCATTTGAATGGGCTGCTGTGCTGCGTGAAACGCACAAAAAAAGGTGCATGCAGCTTTTGAAAAATGCGGCCACAGGGAAACCACACGGTCTTTTTGCGTCTTGCAAGAGCAGTGAGATTCAGCTGCGGGTAGTTATGGGTGCGGGAATTGATGCAACGGCTTACACTCATGTATAGCAAGCCTTAGGGTGTCTCCTCTTTGGATAGAGGAACAATGGAGCCACCATGGGACAGCAACATTGTCAGTCCAGGAGAGAGGGAAGGGTAGTGTTAGATGGACTACCAGATTTAGATGGATTTGACTAACAAAATTAAAGTTGAACTCCAGCTCACACTTTATAAGCAGTTACAGTAAACAGTTTTTCTTCCTTTCAGGATAAAGTTCTTAAAGTGATTGTAAAGGCAGAAGTTTTTTTTTTATCTTAATACATTCTATACATTAAGATAAAAAACCTTTTGTGTGCACCAGCCCCTCTAGTCCCCCTAATACTTACCTAAGCCCATCTAGATCCAGCGATGTTAAACAAGAGACTCGGCTGCCCAATACTCCCCTCCTCATTGGCTGAGTCAGCTTAGTGGCACCATTGGCTCCAGCTGCTGTCAATCAAAGTCAGTGAGCCAATGAGGAGAGAAAGGGGGCGGGCCAGGCCACTGTTCTATGTCTGAATGGACAAAGGGAGCTGTGGCTCAGCTCGGGTGCCCCCACGCACGCGCCTGCTATATGTTTAAAGGGCCGATGTACAGCTACGGCAATTTGACCAGGAGAGCCGACCTGCTGCAGTATAATGATGGCGGTTGGTCAGCTACTGGTTAAAATTAATACCGAAAATAAAGAAAAGATTTTGCAATGACATTACATGACTGACTATCTCAAAGACCTCTCTATACACTCACAAGTAGTATATTATAGAAGGACAAATATATGGATCCTTATGCTCTATACCAGGGGTCTCCATACTTTCTAAACAAAGGGCCAGTTTACCATCCTTTAGACTTTAGGGGTCGGAGTGGCCAGTGGGAGTATAAACATGCCCCAGCATGAGTAAAAAAAAAAAAAATTACATCGTGCCTGAGTCAGTAGAAGGAGGAATAGTGCCCCATAATTGGTGTTAGTGGGAGGAATTGTGCCTAACTGTTTATATTAGTGGGAGGAATTATGCCCTATTGCTGGTGTCAGTGGGAAAAATAGTGTCCCCATCATTGGTGTCAGTGGAAGAAAAAATGCCCTATTGCTGGTGTTGGGTTGGCCCTGCCCATATTTCTTCCTGCCAAGTCTGTATAAAATAAATGTATATACTGTATCAAAATGTTATCCAAGAAAATAAGCAAATCACAAAATTGTGTTTGTTTAACCACTTCCCGTCCAGCCTACAGCAGATTGACGGCCGGGCGGTGTTTCTGTTATCCTGACTGGGTGTTATATGACGTCTAGCAGGATAAAATGCTGGCGGCAATGTGGCGATTGTTGGTGCGCGTGTCAGTCTGACACACCGCATTTCCGATCGTGGTATGGAGCCTCTTACCACATGAATAGCTGTGATCAATCACAGCTGATCATCGCGTAAACCAGGAAGTGCCGGTAAATGGCTTTCCTCGGTTCACGCTGACAGGGAGAGCCGATCGGTGGCTCACCCATCGGGGGGGGGGGGTCTGTGCTGATAATCAGCAGATTGGTTATCAACACAGCCCCAATCAGATATGCCCATCAGCTGCCAATCAGTGCCCAACAGCTGCCAGTCTGTGCCCCCTCAATAAAGCCTCTCAGTGCCAATCAGTGCCCACCACAGTGCCAATCAGTGCCCATCACAGTGCCCAGCAGCAACACCTGTCAGTACCTGCACCTGTAACCTGTCATCAGTGCTGTCCATCAGTGCCAATCAGTGCCGCCTATCAGTGCCAATTATTGCCACCTATCAGTGCCATCAGTGCCACCTATCAGTGCCAGTGCCATCTGTCAGTGCCCATCAGTGCTGCCTGTCAGTGCCCATCAGTACTGCCTGTCAGTGCCCATCAGTGCCACCTATCAGCACTGCCTATCAGTGCCCATCAGTGCTGCATATTAGTGCCCATCAGTGCTGCATATTAGTGCCCATCAATTCTACATATCAGTGCCTTCTCATCAGTGCCCATCAGTGCCACCTTATTAGTGCCAACTCATTAGTGCCTATCAGTGCCCGTCAGTGAAGGAGAAAACAACATTTTATGACAGAAACCAAGAAAAACTTTTTTTTTTCAATAATGGTCTTTTTTAGTTTAACAAAAATTACAAACCCCAGAGGTGATCAAATACCACCAAAATAAAGCTCTATTTGTAGGAAGAAAATGATAAAAACATAATTTGGGTACAGCGTTGCATGACCGCGCAATTGTCATTCACAGTGCGACAGCATTGAAAGCTGAAAATTGTCCTCGGCATTAAAGTGGATGTAAACCCAATGTCATCCTTTCTAAACTACTGCCATAGAGGTTATCAATAAGGATATACATGCCTCCTGCATGTATCTTTACCTGTCAAATGTCTCCCCTCTGTCTGTTATTAGACACGAAAAACTGCATATTCTGTGGGCGGGGTCTGTTGTCTGGAGCTTGGTGGGTGGAGTCGTGATGTCATTAGACTCCCCGCCCACCTCTACACTCCCCTTGTCAATATGCATTTTCTCCTGTGTATTTCTTACACTGAACTTCTGCTATGATCTCTAACATCCAGTGAAAAGACAGGAAGGTAACCACATGACTTCAGCATGCCAAATCATGCTGAGGTGTGGAACAGCCAATCCTTGCAGAGCTGCTGAAGAAAGGAGTGGGGGAGGGAATTTAAAAATAATGCATGTCTTAGGCTAGTGCACTAGATATGTAAATCACCTGTCACTCACAGCAAGGGGGAGGATTTGACAAAGTTTTTCTCAGTTTGTCAAGATTTTTCTCACTGAACAATAAGAGGATTGCTCAGAGATGGATTAACTCTGTGTGGCAAGACTGGGCTCAAATGATAGCAAATCTTATACTCTACAGTATGATATAAAAAAAATAAATAAATAACGGGTTTACATCAACTTTAAGGGGCGAAAGTGCTGATGTGCTGATTTGCTAAAAGCAGGTTAAAAAATTACAGACATGAGTTCTTAAAGCTGAAGTTTAGATAAAAAATATTTTTACCTTACAGGTTTAGTGACCTAACACCTTCAATTAAGTACAGTGTATGTCCCATATCATACAGGCTGCTGGATCCAGGCTGTGGAAAACTTCCGTACAGGGATGCCTCATCCTCTTTTTGTCTCTGAATTTCCAGTGTTATGGGAGTTAATAGGTTCAGGTCTCCAGGCTAAATACAATAGAAGAAGCTCCCAACAGGGACCAGCCCTTGCCCCCCCCCCCTTTCTCCAGGGCCATCTTAATATCATCATGGGCCCCTGGGCAAAGTAATGCACTAGGGCGCCTACCAGGGAGATGGTGACCTATGTGCGCTGTGGCATGGAGTGGGTGTGGCTAAATAATGCTACATATTGGGTGTGGCTTTTTAGTCTGATTAGAAACAAATACAGACAACTAGGGAATTATCTCAAATTAAATTCACCCCCCTATACACACTGCCCCCCCCCCCTCATATACACTGACTCTTTTTCCCTGTACACACTGCTCCCACTCCTTTTTGAAACTGTCACGCTCCCTGTACACACTGCCCCTGTCATAAATGCCACTCCCAGCCACTATCAGCTGTATTTATGTATGACTGTACACAGTATGGGAGTGAGGGCAGGAGGGCACAGTACAGGGGGGGTGGAGGACACAGTAGAGGGGAGGTCAGAAGTGTACAGTATCAGGTGTAGTTATATATGGTGTCAAGTTTGAGTATTATAGGGAGGTATAGTGGCAGGATTGGATGGTATAGGGAGCTATAGTGACAGGATTGGAAAGTATGGAGAGATATAGTGACAGGATTGGATAGTATAGGGAGCTATAGTGACAGGATTGGATAGTATTGGGAGCTATAGTGACAGGATTGGATAGTATAGGGAGCTATAGTGACAGGATTGGATAGTTTAGGGAGCTATAGTGACACTATTGGATAGTATAGGGAGCTATAGTGACAGGATTGGATAGTATAGGGAGCTATAGTGACAGGATTGGATAGTATAGGGAGGTATAGTGACAGGATTGGATAGTATAGAGAGGTATAGTGACAGGATTGGATGGTATAAGGAGCTATAGTGACATGATTGGATAGTATAGGGTGAAATACAGTGGCAGCTGGTGCTCAAAATTTTTGGGGGGGCGCAAACAAACCGAAAAATTCTGAAAAAAAACCTTAAATTGCAGCCTCACTGTCCCATCAGTCGCATTCACTTTGCCCATCAATTGCCACCACTGTGCCCATCAATTGCCTCCACTGTGCCATCAAACACAGCCACCGTGCCCATCAAACGCAGACACTTTGCCATGAAATGCAGCCACTTTACCATGAAATGCAGCCACTGTGCCCCATCAATTGCCGCCAATGTGCCTATCAATTGCCGCCATTGTGCCCATCAAAAGCAGCGACTGTGCCCATCAATTGCCGCCACTGTGCCCATCAAACACAGCCGCTGTGCCATCAAATGCAGCCACTGTGCCCCATAAAATGCAGCCACTGTGCCCATCAATTGCCGCAACTGTGCCCATCAAACTCAGCCACTGTGCCCATCAATTGCTCCCACTGTGCCCCATAAAATGCAGCCACTGTGCCCCATAAAGTGCAGCCAGTGTGCCCATCAATTGCCACCACTGTGCCCATCAAACGCAGCCACTGTGCACCATAAAATGCAGCCACTGTGCCTATCAATTGCTGCCACTGTGCCCTTTAATTGCCTCCACTGTGCCATCAAACAGCCACTGTGCCCATCAAACAGCCACTGTGCCCATCAAACAGCCACTGTGCCCATCAAACGCAGCCACTGTGCCCATCAAACGCAGCCACTGTGCCCATCAAACGCAGCCACTGTGCCCATCAAACGCAGCCACTGTGCCCATCAAACGCAGCCACTGTGCCCATCAAATGCAGCCACTGTGCCCCATCAATTGCTGCCACTGTGCCTATCAATTGCCGCCATTGTGCCCAACAAACGCAGCGACTGTGCCCATAAATTGCCGCCACTGTGCCCATCAAACGCAGCCACTGTGCCATCAAATGCAACCACTGTGCCCCATAAAATGCAGCCACTGTGCCCATCAATTGCCGCCACTGTGCCCATCAAACGCAGCCACTGTGCCCATCAATTGCCGCCACTGGGCCCTCTAAAATGCAGCCACTGTGCCCATCAATTGCCGCAACTGTGCCCATCAAAGTCAGCCACTGTGCCCCATCAATTGCTCCCACTGTGCCCCATAAAATGCAGCCACTGGCCCCATAAAGTGCCGCCACTGTGACCATCAATTGCCGCCACTGTGCCCATCAAACGCAGCCACTGTGCACCATAAAATGCAGCCACTGTGCCTATCAATTGCCACCACTGTGCCCATCAATTGCTCCCACTGTGCCCCATCAAACGCAGCCACTGTGCCCCATCAATTGCAGCCACTGTGCCATATCAAATGCTGCCAGTGTGCCCCCCACCGGCCCGCCGTCTGCACTTACCTGTCTCAGCTCCTCAATGTCTTCTGCCCTCCTCTCTTCCCATCCTCTGCTATGTTTGGACGCCTGATAGGAATGAAAATGGTTACCCTTGGTTGGGACTTTGCATAGACCACCAACTCAAAAAATGTATAAAAAATATTCTTTAATATATTAGATTAAAATACATAGAACAACACATATGATAGGGATGCACAACATGTGCTACATGAAAAATCAACCAATATATGTATAGTAACATACAAAGTGAATGCCCAAATGCCCGACGCGTTTCCGGTATGTGGTGTTCCAATACCTTCCTCAGGGGCCAAGGGTTCAGATAGTTTAACATTCAAAATAAATTCTAGAATTACAAAGAGACATGTCAGATAACACATACAGTCAGAGCATAAATGTATATCAGATGGTACATATAATCAGAAAAACCAGATGATCATGGTACAAGGAAGGGACTGTATTTAGATGGAGGATATATAATCACAAAAAAACTCATCAAAAATGCAAAAGCAACATCCCAACATACCCAGTATGGTGATTTAATGTCAGAAAAAAGCATTAGGGACCAGTGAGTCCATATTGGCGCTACACGCCTTGCCACCTGCGGGAATTGTAAGTATTAAGTGTGTTCTCAAGGTGCACAGTATCTGCAAAATCTGCATAGTAAAATAAAAAATAGGAAATAAAAAAAAAGGAAAAATAATTGAAAATGGTGATTATGAGTTCCTTTAAAGGGGCTAAAAGACAGGGTGGGTGGATACATGATAATGAACCCCCCAGAAAAAAGACACAGATGAATGAGGTGTGACAAGAGTCACCCAAAAGTCATAGCTGCATGTGGGAAGGACATATAGTTAAACGGAAGTCCTAGGAAGTAAATACAAGAAAAGAGATAGAGGAATGAAATCCCCCTGATGAGAAAATGGGCCTCAAAAGAGGGGCCCCCAAATGAAAAATATCCCTAATGGAGGGAGACCATGCCTACCTATCAGGACATGACCCTAGTGTTTTCTCACGTTGGGTGGGACAAAACAGCTGATTGAAGACACTGCTGTTAGGCTAAATAGCCCAGGGAAGAATGTCCCAGAGTTCCACCTCTAGTAAGACCTATGGATATAGAGGTAAAAAATGCATTCAGTTCCATAGGGGGAGAGCGAATGATAAGGTGAAGAGAAGAGATATTAAAGATAGTCCAAGTGTATAAGATCTACTTACAGGTGTGTCCGTCTGGCGTGTGAAGTCAAATCACTGGATGAATGCCTGAGAATGAATGATTCGCTTTCCATTTAAATAGGCCGGTCAGCAGACGCCAGCGCATGCGTGCAGATGCCAGCGCATGCGTGCAGCCACAAGCAACGGCGGTGGATGTGTGGAACAGACCGCCGTTGATGCGTGTCTGCGTCATTCCCCATCGTGTATGTGAGGGGAGGACGCTGCCCATGCGTAATCATGGTCACTCCCCCTGACGCTGTCGGGAGGTAACTGCAGGGTCAGTGGGGTGTGTGGAAGAAAAAAGAACGGAGGCCGTGTTGGGACATATATTGTGTGAATTGCTACATAAATGCATAGTGCAAAGCAAAGACTAATGTCCAGCTGTTAAAAAGAGCAAATATAGATACCTAAGCTACATGACCTAAGTCAATCTGGTGATAATAAAAGAGAAAAAAGAAAGAGGAAACAAAACAGATGCAAATAAAATTGTCACCAAGAGAACGCACATATAATTAGATGTCATCTAGTGAAAATGGGTATCTACGCATAGGCCAATTTATCTGGACCTCTCGGTGGGCTAGGTATGTTCCCACAAGAGGTCGGTCTGGTGATGTTCTACAATGGACTAAAGTGGGTATTGAGTGTCAATGTCTATTCTCCCTAGTGGTAGTATTTAAGACCTAACTCGTGGAAATTCAAAGGGTCAAGACATAAAAAATGTATCAAAAGAAATCTCGTTCCTGGGTCAAGTCAATCCACAGACGCAGATGTATATAAACATTAGGCATGTGCAATTCGTTTCGTTCCGAATTCGTTTTCTAACGAATTTCAACAAATTCGTTAATTCGGGAATATCCGAATTAACGAAAACCCGTTTAACAAATTTTTTCCGAATATTCGTAAATTCGCTGAAATTGGACATTCGTAAATTTGGGCATTCGTACATTTGTAAATTAGTGAATTCGTAAATTTGTAAATTCGGAAATCTGAAATAATAGTTAACTAATAATAACTTAACTATTAGTAATTAATTACTAGTAACTTTTAAATTATAGGTATTGTAATTTCCTTTCAAATTTGGCTGTTAGTGAACGTAACACATACAAATTAATCCGAAGTTATGAATGATCCGAAAAAACGGAATGGAACGTAATGAATTAATAATAATAAATAACAATAATAATAATAACAACGTTTTGTTATTATTATTTATTATTAATTTGTTCGGTTCCATTTGTTTAGATGCAGCATTCGTTTTGGATAATTCGTAACTTTAGATAAATTCGTATTTGTTACGTTCACTGACAGTCAAATTTGAAAGGAAATTACAATACCTATAATTTAATAGTTACTATTTCAGATTTTTGAATTTTCGGGTTTTTGGATTTTCAAACTTTGAATTTACAAATTTCCGAATTTTCTAATTTACAAATGTACGATTTTACGAACGTACGAATTTAGGAATGTACGAATATACAAATGAACGAATGTTCGAATTTACGAATGTACGAATTTAGGAATGTAAAAATGTACGAATATACAAATGAACGAATGTTCGAATTTACGAATGTACGAATTTAGGAATGTACAAATGTACGAATATACAAATGAACGAATGTTCGAATTTACGAATGTACGAATGAACGCATTTACGAATGAACGAATTTACGAATCGCGATCATAACGAATGACCCGAAAAACATAATAAACGAATGAAACGAAAACGAAAATGAACGAATTTTTTGGCTGTGCACATGTCTAATAAACATCTACCTCTGTGTAACATGACCATCAATTTCATTGCTCATCTCTACTCTTGTTCATCCTCCTCTCGTGATGATAACATGTATGTGTTTAGGCATCTGCAGGGGATCAAGATTGGAAGTCAGGAGAAAACACCCGGGAAGGATGGGGAAGGGGGACGAATGAAAACTCATCCCTGCCCTTCCCATACTCCCGATGTAAATCCCTCCAGGAAAGGTCGGTAACTAATGCACTTGTTCAAGCCAGGTGGTGATGTGGCTTGTAGGGCCACTATCCACCTGGTCTCCTTCTGGAGTAGGATCTTGTCCCAGTCACCCCCTCTATTGTTGGGGTGTACACGGTCCAGTACCAAAAATTTGATCTTTGGAAACTTTCCTTGATGTACGTCCCGGGCATGTCGACCCAGGGGTAAATCAGGGTTGCACGTGCGCATGCTCGTTATGTGTCTACCCATTCGTATGTGGTATTCTAGTTTTGTTTTGCCCACATAAAAGCACCCGCACGGGCAAGTTAGTAAATAGACAACCCCAAAGGTGCAACAATTTGCAAAGTGAGATGGTTTGTATTTCTGTCCATTTGGTAAAATGACATTCTTGTCTGTATTCATGAATTGACACCTGGGGCATCCTCCGCATGTGAAAATTCCCAGACGTTTGCATGGATCCCCTCTAAATTCCCCAGTGTATTCGCTGGTAACCAGTCTGTCCCTGAGGGATCTTGCACATCTAAACGTCACAAGAGGATCCCTAGGGACGAACTGATTGAGTATGGGAGCAATGCGAAGGATGTGCCAGTGTTTGCGCAAGATTTTTTTCAAGGCTTTATGTTGTTTATTGAACGTCGTAATGATCCTAATGGGTGCATCTTGAGATTCATTGGGTGCTTTTTTTGGTTTATCCAGAAGTAAATTTTGTCTGTTTTTTTCTCTTGCTCGTCTGAAGGCTTTCTTCAGACAGGTAGGAAAATATCCCCATTGGAGCAGTCTCCCCTGGAGTTTTTTGCTTCCATAAGGAACATGTTTTCATCGGAGCAATTTCTCAGAATGCGGAGATATTGCGTATAAGGGATAGAGTTAATCAATGGTGCCGGATGAAAACTGCCAGCATGCAAGATAGTATTCCCTGCTGTTTCTTTTCGATATAGTGTACTAGCTAATTGGCCATCTGAGTTCTTATAAATGGTGACATCAAGTAATGTAATTCTTTGAGGGTCACAGGTCATGGTGAATTTTAAGTTGAAATCATTCTTTCCCATGATTAACATACAATCGTTAAGATCGTCTATTGACCCATTCCATATGAAGAAGATGTCATCTATAAATCTATACCATGCTAGTATCTGGTCCATATATAGAGCCTCTGGGGATAGAAACGTGTTCTCCCATTCCCCCAGATACAGGTTGGCGTACGATGGGGAACAACATGTCCCCATCGCCACCCCCTGTATCTGGAGGAAATGGGAGCCATTGAATGCAAAGGCATTATGCAACAGGATGAAATGTAGCGCTTGCATAATGAACACATGTAGAGGTTTATCGTCTTTATCTGATTGTGAGATGAATCGTCCCACAACTTCAACTCCCTTTTGGTGTGGGATAGAGCAGTATAGCGCCTCCACATCAAATGTAACCAGGATCGAGTTTGGTGGGATCCATAAATTTTCTAGATTTTTTAACACCTGAGAGGTGTCCCTAATATAGGAGGGCAAACTGGTGACTAGTGGGCGTAGTTGTTCGTCAATGTATTTACTGAGGTTTTTCGTAATACTCCCCCTGCCAGAGACAATGGGTCTGCCAGGGGGGTTATCAAGGTTTTTATGGATCTTCAGGAGGCTGTAAAAGGTTGGAATTTTAGAGTGACTGGTGCGGATGAACTCCCAAGTTTGTTGAGTAATGGTGCCCTCTAGATATGCCTGATCTACCAATGCAAAAAATTCCTTATCAAACCTTTCAATTGTTAATCTAGAGATCGGCTGGTACCATTCTTTATTCGATAATATCTTATTGAGCATTTGTACATAATGAGAATTATTCATGATCACAATGTTCCCCCCTTTGTCCAAGGGTTTGATGGTCAGCTGATGTTGGTTACTTAATGATATAAGTGCCTCTCTTTCTGTGTCGGACAAGTTGTCTGGTGATTGATTCTTAGTTTTTAGGTGTTGTATCTCCCTAGAGGTCATTGCTATAAAGGCTTTTAAATTGGAGTTTGAATTTAAAGATGGAAATTTGTTGGATTTTTTCTTCAATGTGGATTTGCCTAGAATACCCCCTGTGGTTGGGGTAGTGTGCAAAGCTAGCAGTGATTTTTCCGCTGTTGGCGCCCCTGTGGGTTCTGTTGTTGCCAGCGGTATGCCTTGCCTTCATTAAATGCTATTTTGTCCCTCCAAAATTTTTGTTCTTTTGTAGTTATTAATTCCTTGAACATTGTATCAATATGGTTTTTGATGTGTTCTTCTTGTTCTCCATAAGTGGAGATATCTTTAAATACTTCTAAATTAGTATATATTCCTTCAATCTCTTTTTCGAGAACAGTGATTCTTTTTCGGTATTCCTCGTTTAGCAAGCGCATCATAGTTTTTGTGCATTGTTGGAGATTATTCTCCCGTCGTTTTTTGAAAGTATTATCCAAATTATCCAATGTGGGAAAAATATGAACCCTCAATCCAAGAGGATTAATATCCTCCTGGATATAGTGTTCGAGGTTTGCCACTTGCCAAAAGAGAGAGACCTTGCTTTCCACTAGGCTTTTGAGTTGAAGGAAGAGGGAGTTCATTTCTGACCCCCTTGCTTCCCTTTGCCCATGTTCTCTATATTGTCCCATCAATGTATCAAATTCTCTTCCTTTGAACATGTTTGTGGGATAGGAGGTTGAGGAATATAATATCTAAACGTTTATCTCTACTGTAGTTCGCTGACCATCTATTCTCCTAGTAACTCTAAAGACAAAAGAGTTATTACAGAAAATCACAAACACAGATATAAAAGTATAAAGAACAAAGTGTATAATACCTGCATCCTCATCATATGATCAGTTAGCATAAACCAATAATACTCCTAGAGTAGTAATCTAGCCGCTGATTTAAAGGGTAAGTACCCAATGATATAATAACCTACTTCCGCAGATATAGTAAATAGGAGATAGTAAATAGTAAATAAGAGATGGTGGGAGTCTCTAAGGAGACGGGGGGTTGGGTATTTGCTACCCCTGATAAATAGAAAAAATAGAGGCTCCCATCATATCATGTCGAGCATGGCGGTCCCATCCCTTTCAGTAGAAATGAAAATAGTTACCCCCTTGGTTGGGACTTTGCATAGACCACTAACTCAAAAAATGTATAAAAAATATTCTTTAATATAATAGATTAAAATACATAGAACAACACATATGATAGGGATGCACAACATGTGCTACATGAAAAATCAACCAATATATGTATAGTAACATACAAAGTGAATGCCCAAATGCCCGACGCGTTTCCGGTATGAGGTGTTCCAATACCTTCCTCAGGGGCCAAGGGTTCAGTTTAACATTCAAAATAAATTCTAGAATTACAAAGAGACATGTCAGATAACACAAACAGCCAGAGCATAAATGTATATCAGATGGTACATATAATCAGAAAAAACAGATGATCATGGTACTATCCAATAATAGCGCCCCTGCAGTTTCAGCCAATCAGGTGATGGGTAACAGATCCGAGCACCTGATTGGCGGAGAGGCGGTTTAGTGTTAGGAAAGCAAATATTCATTTTCTTTTCTGGTGCTCGCAGGTCACCTTTTTTGATGCCTATTAGAGCCTGTGGCTCTAATCAGGTGCTTCGAAACCACCCCTCGCCGCTGTAATTCAGGCGCCCTGCGCCCGAAAAGGTGCCGGGCGACTGAATAGGGGGTGGCAGCGGTGGCCATAGATAGATTCACGCATTGAATGAATCTACCTATTGGTGATAAAGGGGGGTGGCAGGAGAGAGCGGGCGGCACCCATACGCCCTTTATTGTCAGACCCCTGATCAGCCCCTCATCAGCCCCTTTAAACTTTCTTTTCAGACCCCCCATTTAGCCCCTCTTCAGATTCCTGATCAGACCCTCTTCAGACCGCAGATCAGACCACTTTAAACTACTTTTTAGACCCCCGATCAACCCCTCTTCACTATTCACTGAAATAGTGGCAGCTTAGTTCTGTATGCCTATTTGAAAACAGAGCAACAGGGTGGGACTTTGCATGAGACGCTAGGTGGGTAGAGCCAGGCGTCTCCATCCCCGATAATTGGAATGAAAAAAGAAAACGGAAAAGCGGGACTTTAAATGAAACACGCACTCCAGGAGATAACAACTTAAAAACCATGAATGTGGCAAGTGTCTGTGTTCTGTATGCAGTGACATGTGCTCAGTGGCATAGCGTGGGGGGTGCGGAGGGGGCCGTGGCCCCAGGCACAACATTTATGGGGGCAAAATTCCTCTGGCTGCTCAGAGGCTGCTCCTCTGGATGTTCAGTCTCTGGCGCCCTGTGATTGGGCGTATGGGGTCATGTGCGGCGGCGGGCTGGCCTGTCCACGATTGCGGTAAATCCTGGAGTCCCGCCTCTGCACATGTTCAATCTCCGGCACCCTGTGATTGGGCAAATAGGGTCATGTGTGGAGGCGGGACTCCAGGAGCAACCATGATCGTTAACAGGCCAACCCCGCTGCCACACATGACCCCATACGCCCAATCACAGGGTGCCGGAGACTGAAAATGGCGGAGCATGGGGGACACAAGAAATCGAGATTGTGAGCCGCCGCTGTCTTCTCCTCCTCCTCCCCTCCGGACAGGTGGAGAACAAGGAAGAGAAGGTGAGACTCCCTAGTGATCATGAGTGGTGTTGCTGGCCCGGGGGGGGTGGGGGGTGGACACGGTCTGGGGAGAGGGAGCAGCCAGCCGGAGAGATAGAGTAGAAGAGCAGCTAGAGTCATGCAGTGTAGTGGTCAGTATAGGAATACTGTAGGTAGGATAGTGTAGTGGTCAGTGTATTGGTCAGTGTAGTGTAGTGGACAGTATAGTGGACAGTATAGTGTAGTGGACAGTATAGTGGTCAGTGTAGTAGTGTAGTGGACAGTATAGTGGTCAGTGTAGTTTAGTGGACAGTATAATGGTCAGTGTAGTGTAGTGGACAGTATAGTGGACAGTATAGTGTAGTGGACAGTATAGTGGTCAGTGTAGTGGGCAGTATAGTGGTCAGTGCAGTGGACAGTATAATGGTTAGTGTAGTGGACAGTATAGTGTAGTGGTCAGTATAGTGGTAAGTGAAGTGTAGTGTACAGTATAGTGGACAGTATAGTGTAGTGGACAGTATAGTGGTCAGTGTAGTGGACAGTAAAGTGGACAGCATAGTGTAGTGGTCAGTATAGTGGACAGTGTAGTGTAGTGGACTGTATAATGGTCAGTGTAGTGTAGTGGACAGTATAATGGTCAGTGTAGTGTAGTGGACAGTATAGTGTAGTGTAGTGGTCAGTGAAGTGTAGTGGACAGTATAGTGGACAGTATAGTGGACAGTATAGTGGACAGTATAGTGGTCAGTGTAGTGTAGTGGACAGTATAGTGGTCAGTGTAGTGTAGTGGACAGTATAGTGGACAGTATAGTGTAGTGGTCAGTATAGTGGACAGTATAGTGTAGTGGACAGTATAGGGGTCAGTGTAGTGGACAGTATTGTGTAGTGGACAGTATAGTGATCAGTATAGTTGTCAGTGTAGTATAGCGGACAGTATAGTGGTCAGTGTAGTGTAGTGGTCAGTGTAGTGTAGTGGACAGTATAGTGGTCAGTGTAGTATAGTGGTCAGTGTAGTGGTCAGTACAGTGGTCAGTGTAGTGTAGTGGACAGTATAGTGGTCAGTGTAGTGGACAGTGTAGTGTACAGTATAGTGGTCAGTGTAGTGTACAGTATAGTGGTCAGTGTAGTGGACAGTATAGTGGACAGTATAGTGGACAGTAAAGTGTAGTGGACAGTATAGTGGACCGTATAGTGGTCAGTCTAGTGTAGTGTGTAGTGTAGTGGTCAGTATAATGGACAGTATAGTGTAGTGGACAATATAGTGGTCAGCATAGTGGACAGTATAGGGGTCAGTGTAGTGGACAGTATAGTGGTCAGTGTAGTGTAGTGGACAGTGTAGTGGACAGTATAGTGGTCAGTGTAGTGTAGTGGTCAGTATAGTGGACAGTAGAGCATAGTGGTCAATATAGTGGACAGTAGAGTGTAGTGGACAGTATAGTGGTCAGTATAGTGTAGTGTACAGTATAGTGGTCAGTGTAGTGGACAGTGTAGTGGACAGTATAATGGACAGTACAGTGGACAATATAGTGTAGTGGTCAGTATAGTGGACAGTATAGTGGCCAGTATAGTGTATTGGCCAGTATAGTGGTCAGTGTAGTGTAGTGGACAGTATAGTGGACAGTGTAGTTTAGTGGTCAGTATAGTGGACAGTATAGTGTAGTGGACAGTATAGAGGTCAGTGTAGTGGAGTGGACAGTATAGTGGTCAGTATAGTGTAGTGGACAGTATAATGGTCAGTGTAGTGTAGTGGACAGTATAGTGTAGTGGTCAGTATAGTGGACAGTATAGTGGTCAGTATAGTGTAGTGGACAGTATAGTGGTCAGCGTAGTGGACAGTGTAGTGTAGTGGTCAGTATAGTGGACAGTAGAGTGTAGTGGTCAATATAGTGGACAGTATAGTGTAGTGGACAGTACAGAGGTCAGTGTAGTGGATAGTATAGTGGACAGTATAGTGTAGTGGACAGTATAGTGGTCAGTATAGTGTAGGGGAAATTATAGTGTTCAGTGTAGTGTAGTGGTCAGTATAGTGGACAGTAGAGTGTAGTGGTCAATATAGTGGACAGTATAGTGTAGTGGACAGTATAGGGGTCAGTGTAGTGGACAGTATTGTGTAGTGGTTAGTATAGTGGACAGTATAGTGGTCAGTATAGTGTAGTGGACAGTATAGTGTAGTGGTCAGTGTAGTGGACAGTATAGTGGTCAGTATAGGAATCAGGTTGGTTAGTACTATTGTAGGAAGGGAAGGGACAGGACACAGGAATGCTAAAAGTCCGCACATTAGGGGGCACAAATTACTTGCCTTGCCCCGGGCGCTGACAACCCAAGCTACGCCACTGCATGTGCTCACTTAATGCATTCCTGGATACAGACACTCCCGGGGCTGCTGTAGTTCCTCCCTCTCAGCCTGTGTGAACAAGTAACGAAAAAGTATATAACTGTGCTGACCCAGTGAGAAAGAAAACAAGGCTGCTACATAAAAATATGACAAATATTCAAAGGTAAAATTGTGTAAATATGTAGCACTACAATGTGTCAAAAAAATGTGAGAACAAAATTCAAAAACTTATGAGTGACTCCCCCCTGTGATGTAGGTATAAATAAAGTCAATGATAAAAGTCCCACATTATAGTGAAAAATGAAATCCAATATGTGTGGAGAAATCTTCTGGCATGTGATTCTGGTATGTGATTCATCTACATGGAGCTCTTGAAGTGTAGAGAGATAAAATACTCTTACCGGAACTGGTGGATTCGGATGCCGGTAGCACCGAATCAAACGAGCTTAGAGATCCAGATGGATGGCTGTCCTGGGATGGAGTGGGGGTGCCGGATCTCAAACCACAATAAACCTACAATTTTGATCTGCACGATTGGAGCACTCCGTTGTTTTCTTTCCACACTTCTATGTGACGTGAGACTTGGACCTTCCTGCCGAATGTGGGACTCCTTTCGGGTGGTGGATACTGTTGCAGCTGTTCCAGACAAGGGGAAAAGTGGTTTGAGATCCGGCACCCCCATATATGTATATGTGTATGAATATATCTATGTTTTTTGCACAACCGCACGGTCATCTCTGTGCCCCCAGTTGTGCTTTCTGTGAGCATTGGCATACATCCACACTTTTGTTCCTGCACAGCGATTCACGTGCTGGCAGAGTTGTCTTCACACGCATGCTCATGTCCTTTGTACAGAAGCACAACTGGTTACACCATGTGGTGAGACAATATCTCTCAACGTTTCTCTGTGTATTTTTACATCATTCACTTATGTCCCCTTCTTATATATATATATATATATATATATATATATATATATATATATATATATATATATATATATATATATATATATATATATATATATATATATATATATATATATATATATATATATATATATATACCGTATATATTTTATATATTTATTTATATATATATATATATACCGTATATATTTTATATATTTATTTATATATATTTATATATTTGAATTAGAATCTCATTTTCTGTGTTTCAATGTCTACTACCTATCATTAATTCCCTGTATTGATATGGTACCTTTTTTATTATATATTTTTTTATTATATTTTTATATATTTTTTTATTTAAGTCTATACATCTGACCTTTTTTAATGCAATTTCCAATGTAAATTTATTTTAAGTCTCCAGTCTGTAGTGTACGATATATACTGTTCTGATCTATATCCCACCTAAAACACCTGGACGTGGACTGGTATGGAACTTGGAATAATCAATTATCCATCACAGGACATCCCCTCCTACTAGCCACTCCTTCCCATGTACACATGTCGGCCTACTGGCCCATACAGACTGTGCTCCTGTTCTCCTGGCTCTGATGAAGAGGTTACCCTCGAAACGCGTCAGCCTTTTTTAAATACCTGCCTCAACATGGGCATACCCCAATTTTAACTTTTTAGTGCCTATTTTGTTACCTGTTTTTATGCAACATAGTATTTGTATGATTCAATATTTATATAATTGTATTCCTTATACATGATTAAACCATACATGTCTTGATGTAGGCGTCTGACCATGCGCCTTCCATCCACCTCCTACCAAACAATCCGGCACCCCCACTCTATCCCAGGACAGCCATCCATCTGGATCTCTAAGCTCGTTTGATTCGGTGCTACCGGCATCCGAATTCACCAGTTCCGGTAAGAGTATTTTATCTCTCTACACTTCAAGAGCTCCATGTAGATGAATCACATACCAGAATCACATACCAGAAGATTTCTCCACACATATTGGATTTCATTTTTCACTATAATGTGGGACTTTTATCACTGACTTTATTTATACCTACATCACAGTGGGGAGTAACTCATAAGTTTTTGCATTTTGTTCTCACATTTTTTTTGACACGTTGTAGCGCTACATATTTACACCATTTTACCTGTGTGAACAAGTGCTTGGGAGGAGTAGAGGAGGCAGCCACACCCCCAGCTCCGCCCACCTTCTCGGGCTGCCTTGGGATCTAGTGAAGATCCCCGAGGGACAGTCTATTGTGATTAAATGAAAGGGGAGTATTACAGGCAGAGGCAGCCTCCCACGCACCGCTGATGCTCCTGCTGACTCGATCGGCTTGAAAGCAGAACGTTTACAAAGTTTACAAAGCTGCAAGGGGACAGGGGAAGTGCAGGGGCCCCCAATGCAGCTCATTAAGATGGCCCTGCCCTTCTCCCCTCTCATGCATTGAGAAAAGTCCATGCATTGTTGCACTTTATGCATGTAGCAAAAATGAGGGAGAGTCTGATGAACGACAGGATTGTCTTATATGCAGTGTCAAAAATTCTCAGGCTTTTATCAAGGGATGAGAGGATATGTCAGGAAATTAACACAACTGATGCTCGTTTTCATGCAGCTTAGGCCCCTTTCAAAACCAGCGGAATGATCGGGTCCATCTGTCTGTTTTTCAGGTGGACCCGATCGGACCACCCATTTTTCTCTATGTCACCTGCTGGCATCCAATCTGGTCTGCTAAAAACAGATGGATGGTGATATGATCGCCTATAGCTTCCAACTGTCCCTGATTTCGAGGGACTGCCCCTGATTTGGAGCAATCTCCCTCTGTCCCTCATTCCTCCCCATTTGTTCCTCATTTTGGTCTGGTCTATAGAGTTGCATATAAAATGCACTTTTTATCTTTCAAAAAGTGGTTCCCAGCGCTAAACCTTTCATCTGATTTCTAAATTGCTGCATTGGTAAATTGTAAAAGCCAATATAAATGAATAGTAGTGGTAAGAAAAAGTCCTTGTGCATTTAATTAACCTTTTTTCGGTTAATTCTCCTTTAAGGGTGTGTGATTGTTCTAAATCAGGGACAGTTGGGAGCTACAGTATGACCAACATGCACTGACACATCTGTGCATCTACGTGCTCCAGCGTGCAAGGGCGGGCACATCCACATGTATTGGCGCACTTCCAATCTCGGGAAAGGCGCCAAGTTGCCTATTTAAAAGGAGGCCAGCTGTGTGCTAATCACTGGATATTTTTCAGCTTCCCAAAGCTGAACACGATCTGACTTGTTTACATAGGCTGATCACAGTTATTTCTCTGTGCAGGATGATCAGTGGGTGCCAGCGGACATCGAGTCTGCGGTGCCCACCGCTGGGCTCCCGCTGTGTATGATCACAGCGGTAATGAGCCTCTGGCGGCGCGCATACATGCCTCCTACCCGAAGGAGCCAGGTCAAGTGCAGGAATATATACGTGATCTGGTGCAGAGGTGCCGCCCTGTAGCAGTAAAGATGCTATGGGGCGGACCTTAAGTGGTTAAAGGATAATTTCACCTTTGTTAAAAAAACAATAAAAAATCCACATCTTTTTGCAGGTAAAAAAAAATAGCATTTATTATTCTTTTTATCGAGGAACTTGGACAGCATTGTACCTGCAATCAGCAGATTGCGGGTGCAATGCAGGGCTACTGCAGACTGTCAGTGTAAGCTGTTTAACCACTTCCGGACCGCCCACCGCAGTTTTACGTGATGACTTTGAAGGAGGATATAGTTGTTATGGCAGCAGCTAGCTGCCATAACCCCGGTATCCTCGTCTTCAGCGGGCGGTCCGGTTTAAGATAAAAGGGGTCTCTGCAGCGGATTCGCCGCAAGATCACTTTTATCAGTGGCGGGAGAGGGCCCCCCACCGCAATCCGCTTGCTGGGTATGAAGACGAGTGAGTGGAAGATGGCCCCCACCCGTCTCCATATCACTGCAGGGTGGAAGCAACGTCAAAACTTTACTTCCGCCCAAAGCTCTTAAAGGGCCATTTTTCTTTTTACATTTTTTTAAATGACCAATTTTTTTTTTTTTTTTTAATTGCATTTTAATGTAAATATGAGATCTGAGGTCTTTTTGACCCCAGATCTCACATTTAAGAGGTCCTGTCATGCTTTTTTCTATTACAAGGGATGTTTACATTCCTTGTAATAGGAATAAAAGTGACACAATTTATTTTTTTTAAAAACAGTGTAAAAAATGTAAAAAAAAGGTAAAATAAATAAGAAAAAAAAAATTTAAACGTGCCCAGTCCTGACGAACTTGCGTGCAGAAGCGAGCGCATACGTGAGCAGCGCCCACATATGAAAACGGTGTTCAAGCCACACATGTGAGGTATCGCAGCGATCGGTAGAGCGAGAGCAATAATTCTAGCCCTAGAACCTCCTCTGTAACTTAAAACATGCAACCTGTAGAATTTTTTAAACGTTGCCTATGGAGATTTTTAAGGGTAAAAGTTTGTCGCCATTCCACGAGCGGGCGCAATTTTGAAGCGTGACATGTTGGGTATCAATTTACTCAGCGTAACATTATTTTTCACAATATAAAAAAAAATTGGGCCAACTTTACTGTTGTCTTAATTTTTAATTCAAAAAAGTGTATTTTTTCCAAAAAAAGTGCGCTTGTAAGACCGCTGCACAAATACGGTGTGACAGAAAGTATTGCAACGACCGCAATTTTATTCTCTAGGGTGTTAGAAAAAAATATGTATAATGTTTGGCGGTGCTAAATAATTTGCTAGCAAAAAAAACAGTTTTTAACTTGTAAACAACACATCTAAAAAAGAGGCTTGGTCTTTAAGTGGTTAAAAAAAATGCCATAGTTTGTAGACGCTATAACTTTTGCGCAAATTTTTTTTACTAAAAATATGTAGCAGAATACAAATTGGCCTAAATGTATGAATAAATTAGATTTAAAAATGTATTGGATGTGTTTTATAGCAGAAAGTAAAAATGATTATTATTATTTTTTTAATTGTCTTTATTTTTTGTTTATAACGCAAAAAATAAAAAACCCAGAGGTGATCAAATACCACTAAATGAAAGCTCTATTTGTGGGAAAAAAAAAACCAAAATAAATGTTATTTGAGCACAGCGTCGCACGTCCGTGCAATTGTCAGTTAAATTAACGTAGTGCCGTATTGCAAAAAATGGCCTGGTCATGAAGGAGGGTAAATCTTCCGGAGGTCAAATGGTTAAAGCGACACTAAAAACTATACTTATTCAAAAATAATCCATATACACTTAATGGCCCTGTAATCTCTTTTTCACAAAATGGTTACTGTTTTTGCTTCCTCCTTGTAACGTCCTCCATGAGCTCCCAAACTTTTTCTTTTCCCCTCACTGTTTGTTATGCCGCGTACACACGGTCGGACTTTTCGTCTACAAAAGTCCGACAGCCTGTCCGACAGACTTCCGGCGGACTTCCGGCGGACTTTCGGCGGACTTGCAGCAGACTTTCTAACGAACGGACTTGCCTACACACGACCACACAAAAGTCCGACGGATTCGTACGTGATGACGTACACCGGACTAAAATAAGGAAGTTCATAGCCAGTAGCCAATAGCTGCCCTAGCATGGGTTTTTGTCCGTCGGACTAGCACACAGACGAGCGGATTTCGGGGTCCGTCGTAGTTACGACGTAAAGATTTGAAGCATGTTTCAAATCTAAAGTCCGTCGGATTTGAGGCTGAAAAAGTCTGCTGAAAGTCCGGAGAAGCCCACACACGATCGGATTACCAGCCAGCTTTAGTCCGTCGGCGTCCGTTGGACTTTTGTAGACGAAAAGTCCGACCGTGTGTACGCGGCATAACAAACAGTGCAATTTTTAAAGGTGAACAGTGATGAGCTGGTCAATCCCAGTCACTTCCCAGGCAAGAGTTGTCTCAGATGAGTTTTGCGCGAATCCTGGTACTGACAGTGCACGGCTCTATGCACACTATAAGGCCCCTTTCACACGTGCGGACCGTATGTCCGTATTTCATCCATCCGTTTTCGGATGAAATACGGACATACATGCATCCCTATGGGATAGCGGGTGTCAGCGGATGTACATCCGCTAACACCCGATGTTGTCCGCCTCCGCTCTCGTCCGATTCTGCGGACGGAAGAAAATCCTATTTTTCTATCCGTCAGCAGAGCGGATCGGAGGAACACGGACAGACGGTCCGTGTTCCTCCGATCCCCCATAGGGAAGAGCGGAGATCTGACAGGGCGGTCCCTGCACAGTGTGCGGGTCCCGCCCTGTCATCTGCCTGCTCAGCTGGGGAAAGCGGAGCGATCCCCGCTGAGCAGCGGATAAACATGGGGCGGATCAACACGGATCCGTCCCGTGTGAAAGGGGCCTTAGTGAGCGAGCAAATCAGATCACATGCATACTCCATCACACCTGCATGGTGTGAACGGAGCATAAGGGAGGGTTACAACCCCTGTCAGTTTATTTTTATTTATTTTTGCCATCCCCGATGGGGAGATTTGCCCTCACTTCCAATCTCCACTATATCCAAAGCCATAAAAGTTTTTCCTATAGTTATACTTTAAATGCTATAGATGATATATGATAGATGAAAGTGAAAGTCGCTGACTGATAAGACGAGGGCTGAATTCATTGGCTCTGCAGTACACATATAAAAATAAGATAAGATAAGAAACAATTTGAAAAAGGAGCGCCAAAGGGAGTTTGAATGAGCAGTTAAACCTCGTGCAGAACATGTCCTTCTGTGCAATTCTGATTCTATCTTTATTGTCCATAGCGGGTGAGTACAATTATTTAATGTTAGGTGTGTTTTTCTATACTGTATAGCCTGCAGTATGTTTTCTGATTAAATCATGTAACAACTCCATTACAGCCTGTGCTATGTGCTTTGGATAGCAAAGTCACATAGGCTCCATTCACATCTATGCATGTTGCTTTTGTGCGTTTCTACATTGCTTTCCACATTTTTTACAGCAACTTTGCTGCGATTTGCTCCTTGTTTTTTTTTTTTTAATTTGTTGTTTGGCAGATTTAAAAATGAAAACCGCTGCAAAATCACAGTAAAAATGCACTACATGCTTTTCCGCAGCTTCTCCGTTGAAGTCTATTGAACCAAAAAAGCATTGTTTTGCGTTTAAATAAGTCCCCAACCCTTTTCAAAAATGCAGAGGCACAAAAATGCATTGAGGTGAATGTGTTCCATAGGAACCCACATTAAAAAAATGCCCTGCGTTTTTGCATGAAGCATGAAAATTGCATTGGTGTGAGCCTTAGTAGGTATATGACCTTGGATTTTTCAGTACTAATACAAATGTATCATAAAACGATTTGTTTAATTCTCTGTGCATTATGATTGGCCATTCTTTGCAAAGTAAAATTTCACTTAGCTTCACTTTCTTCACTAAGCTAGGTAAAAATGTATTATACAAAGTGAAAAAGCTCTACTTCTTTAGTGGATAATCTTTCTGTATCTGCATGATGTGTTTGCTTTCCATGCCATGTATATACATTTCTACTACAATGTAACCATAATGTGCTCATAACATCCTTGTAACATTACAAGCCTTCCCGTCTCTTGTTTCTGATATTGTTCACATCATTTCCACACCCTATTAAAAGAGAAGTATGGGATTTTATTGTTTTTTAGGAATCGTACATACCTAGGTAGATGCTGCATCTGTCCCCCCGGTGCCTCTAACACTGAGTACCGAGCAATCGAACACCTCTGATGGCCAAGTTCTCACAGCTCCCTGAGCAGAGAGATGGTGACTGTCAGTCACAGCTCTCTGCTCTTCTCCCTCCTCACTCACTGGAGCGCTGGGCTGTGGAGGGGAGCGAGCCGCTGAGAGCCTGAGCTGGGTGTCAGTCCAGGCACCTGGGGGATCCAGACTTCCATTGTTGGTATGACGCGGTGCCTGGACTGACAGTAGGGAGCGTAGGAGTAGGGTACAGCGTGGCTCTCTCTCTGGTAGTGCGGGTACAGCATAGCTCCCTCTCTGGTGGTGTGGGTACAGCGTGGCTCTCCTTGGTGGTGCGGGTACAGCGTGGCTCTCTCTCTGGTGGTGTGGGTACAGCGTGACTCTCTCTGGTGGTGCAGGTACAGCGTGGCTCTCTCTCTGGTGGTGTGGGTACAGCGTGGCTCTCTCTCTGGTGTGGGTACAGCGTGGTTCTCTCTCTGGTGGTGTGGGTACAGCATGGCTCCCTCTCTGGTGTGGGTACAGCGTGGCTCTCTCTCTGGTGGTGCGGGTACAGCGTGGCTCTCTGGTGGTGTGGGTACAGCATGGCTCTCTCTCTCTAGTGGTGCGGGTACACGTGGCTCTCTCTCTAGTGGTGTAGGTACAACATGGCTCTCTCTCTGGTGCGGGTACAGCGTGGCTCTCTCTCTGGTGGTGCGGGTACAGCGTAGCTCTCTCTGGTGGTGCGGGTACAGAGTGGCTCTCTCTCTGGTGGTGCGGTTACACATGGCTCTCTCTCCTAGGTGGTGCGGGTACACGTGGCTCTCTCTCCCTGGTGATACGGGTACACGTGGCTCTCTCTCTGGTGGTGCGGGTATAGTGTGGCTCTCTGGTGGTGTGGGTACAGCGTGGCTCTCTCTCTGGTGGTGCAGGTACAGTGTGACTCTCTCTGGTGTGGGTACAGCGTGGCTCTCTCTCTGGTGATGTGGGTACAGCATGGCTCTCCGATGGTGCGGGTACAGCGTGGCTCTCTGATAGTGTGGGTACAGCGTGGCTCTCTCTGGTGGTGCGGGTACAGCGTGGCTCTGGTGGTGCTTATGCAGCGTAGCTCTCTGGTGGTGCAGGTACAGAGTGGCTCTCTCTCTAGTGGTGCGGGTACAGTGTGGCACTCTCTCTGTTGGTGCGGGTACAGCGTGGCTCTCCTTCTGGTGCGGGTACAGCATGGCTCTCTCTCTAGTGCGGGTACAGCATGTCTCTCTCTCTCTCTGGTGCGGGTACAGTGTGTCTCTCTCTCTCTTATATCCTTAAAAAAGCGAATAGTGACACTGATGGTGATGACACTGGTATTGGAGCAGAGTTGGGAGCATCCTTACCCTCTGAAACAAGTGTAGATGAGGACTCTATATTAAACATATTAGAAGAGCTATATCTTGAGGCACAGCCTGATGGACAGACCACTTCTATACCAGTGGCTTGTCCCCTAGGGGAAAGTGCAATAGTCCATACCCCTTTTAGACCCAGATCGTCTTTCTTTCCCCATTGGGCTAAAGGAAAATGTATCTCCACATTTTATGATGTAGTTTTTAATACTTTTAAAAATACGTTTGATCATTCTAATAATAAGACAAGTTATGCCAAAAATACTGACCCTCTTTCTAAAACTATAGACAGTCTGAAACAGAATCAGGATATAGTCATACGAAAGGCGGACAAAGGGAGTAGTCTGGTTATTCAAAATAAAGATGAGTACATCATTGAGGCAAAGAGACTTCTGGGTGACACGGATACCTACACTAAACTCAGTAAAGATCCTACAGTGGAATATACGAAAGAGCTTAAAATACTTTTAGATGAGGCACTATTGGAGAAAGTGATTACAAAGAATGAGTACTACTTTTTGTATAATAGGCATGCGGTGACCCCGCATTTTTACCATATACCTAAGATACACAAAAGCCTAACGAACCCCCCGGGCAGGCCAATAATAGCTGGGATGGATAGTCTCTCTAGTAATCTGGGCTCTAACATTGACTATTTTTTACAAGACACTGTACCCAATTTACCATCCTTCGTAAGAGACTCTAGTCACATGCTTGAGATTCTGTCCAATTACAAATGGCAACCTAGCTATAGATGGCTTTCCCTAGATGTGGCTTCCTTGTACACATCCATTGACCATACACATGGCCTTAGAGCCATTAATCACTTTCTACTAGAGGATGATAAATTCAATCCCTCACAAGCCAAATTTTTGTTGGACTGTGTCAGGTTTTCCCTTACACATAACTATTTTTCTTTTCTGGGCGAATACTATCTGCAAACTAGGGGCACAGCTATGGGGGCAAGGTTTGCCCCTAGTTATGCTAATATCTTCATGGGCCTTTGGGAGAACACTTATATATGGAAAAACAATCCTTTTGGGGCCAATTTGGTGCTGTACGCCAGGTATATTGATGATATCTTAATCATATGGGACGGGTCAGATGATGATCTTAATAACTTTTTAGAGTATTGTAAGAACAACTCCTTTGGCATAGAATTTACACATGTTATAGATAGCAAGAGTTTGGTCTTTTTAGATCTAGAACTCCAGGGAGATCCCGACGGTGACATCTGTTCCAGAACCCACTTTAAACGTAGTGGAGGCAATTCGTACCTACAGTAGGTGACCGCGATATTGTGTCAATCTCGCCGCACTTCTCGGCGAGATTTGACACCTACGAGCCCTGTCGCAGGAGCCAGCGCCGAGATGGCTCGCTCATCGGGAAAGGAAAACGTTGTTTTCCTCCCGCGATGAGTGACAGGCAGCGCTGACAGCTGTCTAGTATGAATCCTGAGGCGGGAACACCGCGCCAAATTTTAAATGAAAAAACCGGCGTGGGTTCCCCCCTCGGGGGCATACCAGGCCCTTAGGTCTGGCATGGATTGTAAGGGGAACCCCCTATGCCGAAAAATCGGCGTGGGGGTCCCCCCCAAATCCATACCAGACCCTTATCCGAGCACGCAGCCCGGCCGGCCAGGAAGGGGGGTGGGGACGAGCGAGCGCCCCCCCCCCTCCTGAGCCGTACCAGGCCGCACGCCCTCAACATGGGGGGGTGGGTGCCTTGGGGGAGGGGGGCGCCCTGCGGCCCCCCCACCCCAAAGCACCTTGTCCCCATGTTGATGAGGACAAGGGCCTCTTCCCGACAACCCTGGCCGTTGGTTGTCGGGGTCTGCGGGCGGGGGGCTTATCGGAATCCGGGAGCCCCCTTTAATAAGGGGGCCCCCAGATCCCGGCCCCCCACCCTGTGTGAATGAGTTTGGGGTACATGGTACCCCTACCCATTCACCTAGGCAAAAGTGTCAATATAAAAAAAACACACTACACAGGTTTTAAGAATAATTTATTAGTCAGCTCCGGGGTCTTCTTCCGACTTCGGGGGGTCTCCTTCCGACTTCTCCCGGTGTTCGGCCTCTTCTCCCGGGCCCCGCCGCTATCTTCTTCCAGCTCTATTGCCAGCGAGGGGCCCGGTCTGCTGCCGCTGTCTTGTCGCCGCTGTCTTGTCGCCGCTGTCTCGCCGCTGTCTCGCCGCTGTCTCGCCGCTGTCTCGCCGCCGCCGCCGCCGCTGTCTCTCCGCTTCTTCTCTTCTTCCCCGATGTTGACACGACGCTCTCTCCGGCTCGAATGCTGTGTGCGAGCTGCGGAGCCATTTATATAGGCGGTAACCCCGCCCCCTTATGACGTCATGGTCCCAGCATGCGCAGGGACTCTGGCGTCATAAGGGGGCGTGGCCCCAGAGTCCCTGCGCATGCTGGGACCATGACGTCGTAAGGGGGCGGGGTTACCGCCTATATAAATGGCTCCGCAGCTCGCACACAGCATTCGAGCCGGAGAGAGCGTCGTGTCAACATCGGGGAAGAAGAGAAGAAGCGGAGAGACAGCGGCGACAAGACAGCGGCGACAAGACAGCGGCAGCAGACCGGGCCCCTCGCTGGCAATAGAGCTGGAAGAAGATAGCGGCGGGGCCCGGGAGAAGAGGCCGAACACCGGGAGAAGTCGGAAGGAGACCCCCCGAAGTCGGAAGAAGACCCCGGAGCTGACTAATAAATTATTCTTAAAACCTGTGTAGTGTGTTTTTTTTATATTGACACTTTTGCCTAGGTGAATGGGTAGGGGTACCATGTACCCCAAACTCATTCACACAGGGTGGGGGGCCGGGATCTGGGGGCCCCCTTATTAAAGGGGGCTCCCGGATTCCGATAAGCCCCCCGCCCGCAGACCCCGACAACCAACGGCCAGGGTTGTCGGGAAGAGGCCCTTGTCCTCATCAACATGGGGACAAGGTGCTTTGGGGTGGGGGGGCCGCAGGGCGCCCCCCTCCCCCAAGGCACCCACCCCCCCATGTTGAGGGCGTGCGGCCTGGTACGGCTCAGGAGGGGGGGGGGCGCTCGCTCGTCCCCACCCCCCTTCCTGGCCGGCCGGGCTGCGTGCTCGGATAAGGGTCTGGTATGGATTTGGGGGGGACCCCCACGCCGATTTTTCGGCATAGGGGGTTCCCCTTACAATCCATGCCAGACCTAAGGGCCTGGTATGCCCCCGAGGGGGGAACCCACGCCGGTTTTTTCATTTAAAATTTGGCGCGGTGTTCCCGCCTCAGGATTCATACTAGACAGCTGTCAGCGCTGCCTGTCACTCATCGCGGGAGGAAAACAACGTTTTCCTTTCCCGATGAGCGAGCCAGCGCGACATTCACAGTACCCTGTCGCCGAGAACCAGCGCGATGGTATCGCGCTGGAAACACAATCTCGCGGTCAGGTACTGTATATGCCAAAAGTAATCACCATCCAAGGTGGATACAAAACGTCCCCTATGGTCAATTTTGTTGCTTGAGGCGTACATGTACAAAAAAAGAAGACTACTTAGAACAGAGTAAGCTTCTTATACAGAAGTTTAGAGAAAAGAACTATGATGCAAGCCATATTGAAATGGCTTTTAATAAATATCTGGTTCTCTATGGTAACCCATCAGATGACACCACTGGTCCCCGATGCCGTATTACACCTGATACCCAACAGGTTAGATTCTCCACCCAGTATACGAACAAAGCCTTCGAGATCCAGAACATCCTGAAGAGAAATTGGAATATCCTCAAACATGACCCTGTACTAGGTGACACACTCCCAGACCATCCAAATATTGTATTCCGGAAACCACGTGACCTTAGGAGCTTGGTTGCACCTAGTAGGGTAAATAACACTACCATTAGACCAACTAGCCTTTGGACCACAATATTCGATCAGAAAGGGAGCTACAAGTGCGGCGTAAAAAACTGTGGCACATGTATGTACATGTGGCACAGAAAGAAAACCGTTGTAGGGAGAGATGGAAGGGTCCACAAACTCAAACAGTTTATGAACTGTGGGACTCAGTATATAGTCTATGGCATGGTTTGCCCCTGTGGCCGTCTCTATGTCGGCCGCACTCAGCGCCCTATGAGGGTCAGAATAGGAGAGCACAAGTGTGGCATCATTAATTTAAGGGATAAATCAAGTCCATCAAGGAAACCCTGCAGGTATGAGGGTATTTGGTATTGAGTCGATTGGGGGTGATTTAGACTTAGGGAGAAGACATCAGAGACTATGTAAGCGGGAGGCTTACTGGAGTTTCACCCTCGGAAGTCTCGCTCCCGGTGGCCTCAATGAAGACCCTGAGATACATAAAATAGTGTGACGGTGGTTTTAGGTATCTCCTCAACCCATCCCATTTTTCCATTTTTTCATTCATTGATTTATTTTCATATCCATCTTCTTCCTTTGCAATTTGTTATCCCCTTTCCCTTCACCCTTTCCCCCATTTCCCCCCCTCCCTCCTCCCCCCCTCCTGATTCCATTTCTTTCTCTCTACACATGCGTATACATATATGCATGTGACCTTCAGTATTCATTCTACACATATGGCCTTTATGTTTATTTAGCCTTCAAGAGGCTTATAGGTGTGTATATATATGATTATGTGTATGTATATTCTAGTTACGATAATACGCACAGGCTGTGCGGGTATATGTATGGTTTCATACTTCTGTTCTAATAATTATTTTGGTCCGGTACACTGCGCATGTGGGCATGTGTGCACTCGCACGTGTACGTGAGTGTGTGCATATGTATATATGGGAGTGTATGCGCATGGGTGTATGTGTATATGGACATATGTTTGGCTAATTTTCCATAGCCATTTATTGTGATTTCCCCCCCCCCCCTCTGTTTTCTCCCTTTTGCTGTTAAAAGGTCTCTATAACGATAATAATAGAGCGTTCAAAATGTAATTATTGGCAAATATTCATTCGATCTGGGAACCTTTTTATTTATCTATTTATTCATTTGTTTTTAATCTGTTTCATTTATTTACTGGAATGCTATTGTATACCATTTTTAATGACAACCTGCGCTCATTTATATGTATCATATATATGTAATATTTATATACCTTTGTAATTGGAGTGCAGGTTTTCATCTCTTACTCACATGTGTCGCGCGGCGTGCATGCGTTTATACGCACGCGCACATGGGCGTACGCGTGTATGTCTATGGGTGCTTGCGTGTGAGTGTGCATGCCCTGTTGACTATTTGGCCATATTCTTTTATCTAACTACAATACTGACCAACATGCTCCCTTTGTATACATGTAGACACGCATTAGTTGTGTGGGGTTGCGGGTTATACAAGTGCACGGATGGTATTGGAAACTAGACATTTGTTTTTGCCCTATGTTTTTCTATCCCCTTGATATGGTATTCCATTTAGCCACCCAATATGTGTCTGCCTTCAGCCTCTATAGTTGGTCTTCACTTATATGGCTGCTGGTATCTTTACTGCTGACACAGCCCATGTTTTACTATCCCCTTGATATGGTATTTCGTTTAGCCACCCAATATGTGTCTGCCTTCAGCCTCTATAGTTGGTCTTCCCTTATATGGCTGCTGGTATCTTTACTGCTGACACAGTCTAGAGCGACAGCGGGCGCACAGGAAGCGATACAGAGCTTCTACTTCCGCCCCCTGGACTGCACTACATGTAATGAATATGGCATGCGTTCCTACCGCTGCCTGCAGCTACACAGCGTCTTTGAGGTAAGATCTGTGATATATTTTTACACACTATGGAGATTAAATCATTTATCTCCTTGGAGGACAAGTGTGGATGGGTCCTGGTGATTTATTTATTTATTTATTTATATATCATAGTCTCATGTGAAGTCTATTGTGCGCTGCTCATGGTACAGATTATTGTATTTGATCTTGTATTTAATTTGATAGCTGGGTTTCTTTGTTTGCGCAGGTGGCCGCATTTGTAAGATTTAGGATTGGAGATTGCCTGGTTGTCTGGTGTACTGTATCGCACACTATGCGCCCATTACAAACACCCCTTTCCCCCCCCCTCTTTATGATACTCATCACACTATAGATCTGTGCACTTTTTTTTTTTTTTTGCGTTTTTTGTGTGCATTTTTTTTTTTATGTATATGTGTATACAAATGGTTACTATGGTGCTGTGTCAGGGCCCGCCTCTTGACTGCCCACTTTATGGGAGTGGCTCCTAGGTCAGTTTGGTCTGTGCTCCCTTGATGAGCACATTATTTAAGGTACCATAAGAGATGGATACTGTTAGGCTCTGAAGAAGAAGGTGCTACCTTCGAAACGCGTCAGCCAGCAGCGGTCTGCACGTCTTGTCCATAGGCCTGGAGACTGCTACCATCATTTGACTATTATGCGTGATTTTTATCTACCCTTGTGAGTAGTACTTTTACGTTTTCTGTTTTACTAAACCTTTTTAAAGATAATGCACTAGGCCGGTGCGCCCTCTCTTTTCTGTTTTTTGTCTCTCTCTCTCTGGTGTAGGTACAGCATGGCTCTCTCTTTGGTGTGGTTACAGCGTGGCTCTCTCTTTGGTGGTGTGGGTACAACATTGCTCCCTCTGTCTTCCCTCAGCATAGTCCTCTCTTTTTCTCTTCTTCTGTAGCACTCGGCTCTCTCTCTCTCCCCCCAGAGTGCGGACATGCTGGGGCCTGTAGTTGTCTGTGGACACATCTAGGGCCGCCAATCTTTCTTGGACTACATTTTCCATGATGCTTCCCCAGTGTCTTCTGATTGGCCCTCTGCTGTTGCCAGAGAGATGGGGAGAGTGGGCAGGAAGGTGGGCGAACCTACAGATTAGAGCCGCTCTCTTCTCCCGTTCAGCTGACAGGAGAAAGGGGAGGGGGCGAGCGGGGGAAATACACCTGCAGCTCTCCTCTCCCCTGTCACATCCCCACTACCAATTTCCCTGGCAAACAGAGCAGGGGAAAATCGGCCCGCTGTGCCGATGGGGGGGGGGGGGGGCTAGACGGCACCCACTGCAACAACTGCTTCCTGGTCCAGCCCCCCCTCACCCCCATAGCGAGGCTACATAACTTGCGTGCAGTGCACTTACCATACCACTGCACCCCCTAGATCGGAGCCAGCCCTGATGGGGCCCCATGAGCACTTGTGGCCTGCCTGCTCGATAAGACGGCCCTGGATTGCACTATAATTGCATTATATTGGCTACAACTAATACAGACATCCCAACCTGCAAAAACTAATTTCAGGGAGGTTCCAAACTCATTTCAGGGAGGTGACGCTTTGCGCCGGCGCCAACCCCCCCCCCCAATAAAATGCAGCCTGATCAGTGCCAATGAAATGCAGCTATACCAGTGCCCAATGAAATGCAGCCTGATCACACAGCTGCTGGGGGGCTGGACTACTGGCCCTGGGGTCTGGCTGCTGGAGCTGGGCTGCTGGTTCTGGGGTCCAGCTGCAATGGGGCTGGTGAGCCATCCCAGTCAGATAATTCCCCAGAAGGAAGGGGGTGGGCTGAGGCAGAGGGGGGGGGGGGGGGGGGCAGCCCATACTGCTGTCTCCAGCCTGCTGTATGGGAACTTTTAAACCAAGAATCCCATTTTTTTTGTCATAGAATTTTGTATGGATTTTTTTTCCATGAGGCTTATTGTATTTATTCTCATGTTCAGTTGTGTTATGCCCGTACACACGGTTGGATTTTCTGACGGAAAATGTGTGATAGGACCTTGTTGTCGGAAATTCCGACCGTGTGTAGGCTCCATCACACATTTTCCATCGTATTTTCTGACACACAAAGTTTGAGAGCAGGATATAAAATTTTCTGACAACAAAATCCATTGTCGGAAATTCTGATCGTGTGTACACAAATCCGACAGACAAAGTGCCATGCATGCTCAGAATAAATAAAGAGATGAAAGCTATTGGCCACTGCCCCGTTTATAGTCCCGACGTACGTGTTTTACGTCACCGCGTTCAGAACGATCGGATTTTCCGACAACTTTGTGTGACCGTGTGTATGCAAGACAAGTTTGAGCCAACATCCGTCGTAAAAATTCCTAGGATTTTGTTGTCGGAATCTCCGAACAAAGTCCGACCGTGTGTACGGGGCATAATAGGGACTGAGGAGGTCTTCCAATGGAATGCTATTGGCCAAAGTGAGGCAATACTTATAGTGTGGATATGTCTCATATATGGGAGGGATATACCTGGGATGGGCTTAAATAGTAGGCAGTTGGCCAAGGAGAAACTGATCCAATTACCAGTGATTTTGGAAGCAAAATGTCCTAATTGATGCCAAATGTAAGACACCGTCGCACTTCCAAAAAATGTGGGAGAAGGAGCCAGGGGAAGGGCAACCCCTGAAACAGATTGAGGGAATGATGATTATATTATATATATTCATAAGAAATCGACCATGAACATGGGTGTATGTTGGCATCACGTGAATTCAATAGTATAATGGGTGTACAAAACATAGGTGTGAATAGGAATCGCGAGGGTGTGAATAGAGTGAATATTCCCATGCTCCTATGTTGGGGGGGGGGTCTCTCCGTGAGTCTATAAGTTGTAATGTGTTAGGATAGGTAGATTTAATGTGCAGGGAGATTTGGAGAAAGCTTTAAAATTTGGGGTATGTTTACCGGCTAAAATGATATGCGTTGAGTGATAGCGTTGTAAGACATCAAAAAATTGGGTAAAAAAGGTGGCTTGGGCATTGTTTGGAGTGTATATATTAGCAATTGTTAATTCCCGACCCTCTAAGTATCCTTTGACTATAATAAATCAACTGTCAGCATCCTTATATACCTGCTGAACATCCATAGGGAAGGAGTGACGGAGGAAGATAGCAATGCCTTTGCTTTTGCTTTTAGAAGAAGCAAGGGTATACAAAGATTGGTTATAAGTTTTATGGAACAAAGTAGGATAATTCTCTTTTGAGAAATGAGTATCTTGTAACAAAATGATCTTACCACCTAGTTTTTTTTATATTGAAGAAAAGTTATCTTCTGTTTATTTGGGGAGTTGAACCCCTGAACGTTATGTGAAATAGTGACAATCGTCATAATGGGTGGGTATTTTGGGAATATCAACTACTGTAAATATGTTGATCAGGCAGTTGCTTAAGGGCGATAGTGTATATCTCCAAATCCTTGAGTATTGAAGTATCAGGAAAGCATAACAGAAGAATATGAGCAATGCATATATCTTATATAATAGGTACATATGAAAAGGTAATTGTCCTGTACTACA
Organism: Aquarana catesbeiana; assembly: GCA_037953035.1. Taxonomy (NCBI): domain Eukaryota; kingdom Metazoa; phylum Chordata; class Amphibia; order Anura; family Ranidae; genus Aquarana; species Aquarana catesbeiana. The sequence goes on from JBBHAA010002037.1 coordinate 440,936, forward strand.
AAAGTTAACCCACCTCGAACCTGTCTTCCCTCCCTAGGGGAACCCGACTTCGCCTAAAAGATCTTTTACACTCACACCAACTAATCGATATCTGGAGAATAATGCACCCTCAAGAACGGGACTACACCTTCTATTCCACCGTTCATGGGTCTTACTCCAGAATCGACCTTTTTTTCTTAAAACACTCAGCCATCCCCATGGTCACCAAGACGGACATAGGTCATATAGCACTTTCCGATCACGCTCCAATTCTGTTGGAGATGTCCATTTCACAAGCATCCCCCAGGACATCCACGTGGCGACTTAACGAAACGCTCCTAAAAGACCCAGAGATTGCCGCTGACGTCCTTCGGGAACTCAAGTCATACTTTTCTGTCAATAAAGATTCTGTAGACAACCCAGCCATTGTATGGTCAGCACATAAGTGCGTCATTAGAGGCATACTAATCAAACACGGTCATGCGGCCAAACAACGTCGTGTTAAAACCTTGACTGACCTCTTAACGCAACTTCACACTTTGGAACGTCAACATAAGAGTCGGCCCGATAGTGCTACCGAGACGGAACTCGTCCGTCTTCGGGAAGCTATACGAGACCATTCCATGTACGAGGCGAAACATGTACTACTAAAGGCCCGACGTTCTTTTTTACGAATACGGCGATAAATGTGGTCGGCTTTTGGCCCACGCCATACGTGCGAAGCGCTCTCAGACATACGTGCCCGCTCTTCTCTCGTCATCGGGCTCCAGAGTCCATTCGTCCCTGGAGTTGGCGGATACTTTCCGTACTTTTTACTACAAGCTGTATAATTTGGATCCAATTCCCACCCCTCAGTTGCTACCCCAAAAAACCCTAGACATTTGCAAATATCTTCAAGAGACTGACCTTCCCACGCTGACGACTGAAGAGCGAGTTGACTTGTCCAAACCTATTACCATGGAAGAATTTGCAGCCGCAATAGCTGACACCCAGCCCGGTAAGGCTCCTGGACCGGATGGTTTTACCCTCCCATATTACAAACTATACCTGGATACTTTGGCACCTTCATTTCTTGCAGCCTTTAATTCTGTGCTAGATGGACACAATCTCCCTGCTGACATGCTACGCGCATCTATATCTGTGATCCCTAAGCCGGGTAAAGACCACTACTATGCGCCAATTACAGGCCCATTTCACTTCTGAATTGTGATATGAAACTTTTCACTAAAATCCTGGCCTCCCGGATGAATGCCTTATTACCACGTCTGGTCGGAGTAGACCAAGTCGGTTTTATTCAAACTAGAGAGGCCAGGGACAACACCACCCGGACACTGAACATCATAGAAAAAGCGAAACGTTCCCGAATACCCTTACTGCTCCTTTCCACGGATGCCGAGAAGGCTTTTGACAGGGTGGACTGGACCTTCCTTCGGGAGACACTTAAATTTGTGGGTATGCCAGATTCCATCCTGTCATGGATTTCGGCCATCTATGAGAATCCCACAGCGACTGTCCGGGTAAACGGCTTTGACTCCAGCCCTTTCTCTATCTCGAACGGCACCAGACAGGGCTGCCCCCTGTCTCCAATGCTGTTCGTCCTCTCCCTGGAACCTTTTCTACGCCACATCAGAAGTAACCAGTCCATAAAAGGCATCCAATCGGATCAATGCCAACACAAAGTTGCGGCTTATGCCGACGACCTCTTGTTCTACATTACCGAGCCCCTCACCTCTCTACCCTCCTTGTTACAGGAGCTAAAACGTTATGGCACCCTTTCTAATTTTAAGGTCAATTTACAAAAATCAGAGGCCTTAAATGTATCCTTGTCAGATTCTACCATTTCTAACTTACGCCCCTTCTTTCCATTCAAATGGGCTGCCCGCTCAATACAATATCTAGGAACAAAAATCTCTGCAAAACTACAAGACATTGTCACCCTCAACTTTCAGCCCCTTCTATCCACGCTCGCTGCTGATTTAGAGAGATGGAACTCTCTGGCCCTTTCCTGGTTCGGCCGCTGCAATATACTTAAAATTAATGCAATGTCCAGACTCCTGTACTTATTGCAGGCGCTGCCCGTTAAGATACCTCAAACATTTTTTCACGCCGTTCGCTCACTATTCATCAGATTCATCTGGCGTGGAAAACACCCACGTCTCGGCAGAACACTCCTATTAAGACCAAAGACTAAAGGCGGTCTCGGATTCCCAGATCCAGCTCTATACTATACCGCGGCACATATGACCAGAGTGGTGGACTGGTGCCGTCACAGTGATTTGAAGCTCTGGGTCTCGCTGGAGCGGGAGGCAGCCGGAGCCCCTCTGGCGGGACTACCTTGGGCTGGGAAAACTCCAGCCACCCACTTGACCACTCACCCACTGATTGGACCAACTCTTATGGAACTGAAGAGGTTCTTCCGTTTAGCCTCATTAAGAAACTTTCCATCCCCACTGACGCCACTTATTGGTCATCCGGATTTTCTACCTGGCCTCACTGACCCGTCCTTTCGATCGCAAGCCCCGCAGGGGCTCATGAGGGCCTCCACGCTCCTGCGGTCCTCCGGTTGGCCAGCTGCAGAGAGCCTACTCTCAGGTCGGGCTCCACTTCGGTTGGACCACTGGAGGATAAATCAATTATCCCACTTCCTTGGCTCACTGCCCAAACCAAACCACTTTGTCAGAGAGCTCCATTCTTTTGAGGAGCTCTGTTTGGGTGAGGGACTGATTCGGAGATCCTTATCAGCCTCCTATAAATCCCTCTTGGAACTGCACGCCACAGAGGATCCCCCATTCTAAGCAAAATGGGAGAGAGACTTGCAAGTCACCTTCACAGAACCCCAAAAAGAACGCATACTCTTTTTCGCACAGAAATCCTCTATGTGCAGCAAATACCAAGAGACCGCATATAAAATAGTGACGCGCTGGTACAGGACCCCTTCAGTGTTAGCCAAGATATTTCCTTTACAATCTGATCGCTGCTGGCGTTGTAACCTACATCCAGGCACTCTAATACATATTTTCTGGGACTGCCCTGTACTGAAAACTTTTTGGCAGCCGGTGCTTAAGCTCATACAGAAACTCACGGATATCTCCCTTCAGGATAATCCAGCTGCGGTTCTTCTTAACCTTACTCCCCTGTCAAAGAAACGTTACCACAAATCCCTTCTCAAGCATCTCCTTAACGCGGCCCGGGCTAGCATTCCACCTCTTTGGAAGCAACAGTCTGCGCCAACGGTGGCCCAATGGTTTGCGAGGGTGAAGGACATTGAGCAGATGGAGGATCTGACCTCTGTGTTGCGGGACAGGTCAGAGGAACATAAGTCCAGATGGTTTCATTGGAACCTTTTTCGCTTCTCCGACGAGTTCCACCAATACCTGTCGGGGTCCATCGTCTAGGATTCCCATGGACAGTTCAGCATTACAGAATTTGGCTCCCCGGGGGCAAACGTCTCTTCCCTCCCCCCCCCCCTCCCAGGAATGTTGTTTAATTTTTAATTATTTATCTTTTATCTCTCTTTCTTCTTCTCTTTCCTCAGTCTTCTCTAACTTTACTATTTCTCTCTCTATAAAAAAAGATATAAAAAGTGATGGGCACAGATGTTTGAGTTTACATTATATTAGACTTCGGCGAGTGGTATCTTAGTCCTAACTGAATAATGACCTTCACTCACATTTAACTGTTAAATTTCTGACTGTTATACTTGACGAGTTCATTACAGTTTAAATGCAATGCGAAGCTACCGTTATATTTGTATCTGTGTCATATCTTTAAATAAAAAATTAAAAAAAAAAAAAAAAAGTTAACCCAGATATACTAAGAGTTGCAAAAGTAACAGATGTAAGTAAAAAGGTATATAACCATCTAGCAATGAACCTGGGGTCTGGGAAGAGAAAAACTTCCCAACCAACACAAAAACCATAAGAGACCAGAAGGTCCCAAACACAGTCCCACCAAGTTGGAGCTCAATATGAGCAATATGGTAAAAAAACAACCATCTAGTAAAAGAAATAAAAAACATGTTTAAAAAAAATGCCATAATTCTGACAAAATGCTTGGGAGGTAGTGACTGTGTGGGGGGAAATCGTGTCAGCATAGAGGCGGGCAGCTTCAAATTCAAGCAAATAGTAGGACATTCTGTAACAACCATATTTTGTATTGAGGTATTGAGTCTGTGGGGGTTATTTATGAAAGGCAAATCCACTTTGTACTACAAGTGCACTGCAAGTGCACTTGGAAGTGCACTGAAAGTGTACTTGAAAGTGCAGTCGCTGTAAATCTGAGGGGAAGATCTGAAATGAGGGGAGGCTCTGCTGATTTTATCATCCAATCATGTGCAAGCTAAAATGCTGTTTTTTATTTTCCTTGCATGTCCCCCTCAGACCTACAGTGACTGCACTTCCAAGTGCATTTTCAGTGCACTTTTAAGTGCACTTGCAGTGCACTTGTAGTGCAAAGTATTTGCCTTTTGTAAATAACCCCCTATGTCCTTAAAATGAAAGTAAAAAGAAAAAAAGTAAAAGAAGAACTCTAATGCCGCGTACACACAACCGGTTTTTCCGTCAGAATAAACTCTGACGCTTTTTCTGACGGAGTTCCGATGGAGTTCCGCTGAAACGGACTTGCCTACACACGATGACACCAAAGTCCGATCGTTTAGAACGTGATGACGTATGACGGGACTAGAAAAAGGAGGTTCAACAGCCAGTAGCCAATAGCTGCCCTTGCGTCGTTTTTGGTCTGTCGGACTAGCATACAGACGAACGTTTTTTCTATATCTAGGTCCATCAGAATTTTCAAAAGATAAATTCCGATGAAGCCAACACACGATCAGAATATCCGGTGGAATGATTCCGTCCGACATTTTCTGCCGGAAAGTCCAGGCGCGTGTACAAGGCATTAAAGGACACTAGATGTCACTAGTGTGCCTTTTAAACACTTTACTTCAAACATATGTGTATTTAAAGTACAACTAAAGGCAGCATGCTCGTTGTAATAAACCCTTATATAAACACCTAAAAGTTACACATGGTCAGTGGCGGCCGCTCCATTAGGGGCGCAGGGGCAACCGCCCCCCCCTAATCCATGCCCCCGACCCCTAATCTACATGCAGGGTGCCGGACGCATGGATTTCAATGGGGGTTTTTTTTATCGAAGCACATAATTAGAGCCTGAGGCTCTAATTGGCTTCAAAAAGGGTAGGCTTGAAGCACAGAGCACTATGCCCTGAGCCCACCCAGTTGTGTGACAATAGCGAATTAATATTTGCTAATGTCTTCCTGCTTCTCCTCCCAGCAAATCAGATCATTAGTACACCGCTTTTAAGAGCTGATTATGACAGTTCATGTGAAAATATTAAAAAATAAGCACAAAAAGTCCAAATTTCTTGTGAGAGAACAGAATGAACGATTTTCATGTAATTAGTATGGTTTTTGCACAAAATAAATCTACCCTTGCTCCGAAATGAAAGAATACATTACAATACATCATTTCTTAAGTTGTATTCTGTCTAATGAGAATTTTTGAAACTTTAGTAACCTGTTTTCCATATGAGACTAGCATGGAAAAAAATTGTCTAATATTCTCGTTGTGTGTATGGGCCTGTTATTCTAGGAGCAGTGGATTAGGGTAAAACCACTTAAAGAGGAAGTAAACTCTGCATTCTTATCCCGATTTTCATCTCATGTGATATGAAAACGTATTTCCAACCCTTGCACAGTATAATGTATGCATAATCGCAGAGAGCTGAGCCCTTCCTGCGCCGAGGGGAAGTGATGTCACCAGCCCAGGCACTGCAGGAGGCAGACTACGAGGGACCCCCTAGCAACAGCCATTTAGAGGTGAGTAAAAAAAAACATTTTTCCAAATGTTTTTTTTTTTTTTAGGCACATTCGTGCATTTTTTTTTTTTTGGGTGAAACACCACTTTAAGTACTGTTTTCTGACTCATCTTCCGCCCTTCCTTGTTTCCCCTGCTAAAATCTCGCACATGCGTGATCGTTTCTTAACCAAGCCTCTTTCTTGAGGCACTTTCTTCATTAGGAGTCTGTAGTATGCCCTGGTTTACTCCCTGTGTTACGTCATTAGAGAGAACCAGGAAGCTGAGAATGACTGCTTAGTCTCGCGAGTCTGCAAAGCTGTGCCGCAGAAAGAGGAGCTCTTGTACACAGCATATTGTGGATGGGGAAACGGCACACAGAGCATGCCGTTAATCACAGGACGAGAAGCGCATGCGCCGGTGACGTAATCAAACATTGTGGGATGGATTGCAAGCAGATTAAACAAGTAAGGAGAATTTCACAAGCTGAGATCAATAGGTTTATTTATGAGGAGTGCAATGTGCTGAAGTTGCTTTGGAGAGTTTACAACCGCTTTTAACTGGCACACATGCATACTGTAGGCTTTTTTTTCATTCAGCCAGCCAGTTCACACTTATGCAAATTTGATGTGGGTTTTCCCCGCATCCTGTTTGCATGTCAGGAAATTGTGACTGGCTCTCTATGGAGCCGGTACACACATCCCTGGACCAGCTGTGTCCAATCACAGCCGATCATAAATATAAACAAACGGGGGGGGGGGTAACTGTCTGTTACCGGGCTCCCTTCTTCACACACCGATCCAGTGTGAGGAGGAGACCACAGAACAGTGAGTTACCATTTACTGTGTATACTACTGTGCCCAGATTATCCCACTGAATAAAGAGGACTTGTCACCAGCTCATCAGAGTATCTGTCTTTGAGCCCATCAGAGTACCTGTCACCAGCTCATCAGAGTACCTGTCACCAGCTCATCAGAGTACCGGTCACCTGCTCATCAGAGTACCCGAGTATCTGTAACCAGCCCATCAGAGTACCTGCCTTCAGCTTATCAGAGTACCTGAGTACCTGTCACAAGCCCATCAGAGTACCTAAATACCTGTCTCCAGCCCATCAGAGTACCTGTCACTAGCCCATCAGAGTACCCGAGTACCTGTCTCCAGCCCATCAGAGTACCTGTCTCCAGCTCATCAGAGTACCCGAGTACCTGTCACCAGCCCATCAGAGTACCTGTCTCTAACCCATCAGAGTACCTGTCGTGCAGTCCAGAAGTGCCTGTCATGCAGTCCAGCAGTACTAACCTGATGTGCAGCCCATCACTACCTGTCAAGCAGCCCATCACTACCTGTCGTGCAACCCAGTGTCACCCATCATACAGCCACCATGTCCAAAAAAGTTTTTACTAATGAAGAGGCGTATCAAATCCCAAGCCTGACAAGGGAGAGCAGCGGGGAGCTCTCACTGTCCGATTCCAGTTCCGAAACCGGTTCAGAATTTGAGCCCGTCGAAGGCAGTACATCAGCGACTGAATTGGAGGAGGAAGCAGTCCGACCTAAAAGAAGATGGTCTGAATACCAGGCAGCCACCAGCAGCGCCATACACTCCAAAGGCCAATCGGCAAATGCCAATGGTGCTAGAGCCCAGGAGGAAAGGCCCAGTACAAGCACTGGAATTTCACACCAGACCCAAAGAATTAGGGCCCAAACCCATCTTCTAGATGCCTCAGCAAACCCATTGTGGCTGCCTTCTAGCTCAGGGTCAGCTACAATCCCCCTTTTCACAGCACAGCCAGGTGTGCAGGCCAACACCGAAAATGTTTCTGAGATAGATTTTTTAAAATGTATTATTCCCTGATGAGTTACTTCAAAGCATTGTGGACCAAACCAATATTTTTGCCCGACAATACATAGATAACAGCCCCAACTCATGCTATGCCCGTCCTTTCGAATGGAGATGACGAACAGTGGAGGAGTTTAGATTGTTTTTGGGCCTTATAATCTTCATGGGGCTTACAAAAAAAATAAAAAATTGCATGCTTGTTGGTCTACCAACCCCATTCACCACATGCCAAATTTTTCAGCTGTCATGTCTAGGTCCAGCTATGCGCTTCCTGCATTTCAGCGATAACTCACAGTGCCCTTCCCGAGATCATCCCAACTTTGATAAATTATATAAAATTCACCACCTAATTGATTTTTTTTTGCCGAACTTTATGTCCCTGACCAGAAAATCTCTGTAGACGAATCCCTGGTCCATTTCACAGGCCGGCTGGGATTCAAGCAGTACATTCCCAGCAAGAGGGCCAGGTATGGATTGAACCTCAACAAGCTCTGTGAAAGCACCACTGGATATGTGCATGCCTTCCACGTGTACGAAGGCAGAGACTCCCAGCTCCAGCCCCCTGCATGCCCAACAAACATGGGAATAAGCAAAAAAATTTTCTGGGGCCTAGCATTCCCACTGTTCCAAAGGGGTATCACAATTACATGGACAATTATTATACGAGTTTGCCCCTTTTCCGCCACCTGTACCTTAAGAAAACTTAAGGTACAGGTGGCCTTTGGTACAGCAAGAAAAAAAAGGTAGGGCTTCCCACAGTGTCTAGTCACCACAAGGCTACATAGGGGGAATCAGCAAGCCTGAGGAACGAGGAAGTGTTGGCCGTGAAGTGGAGGGATAGGAAAGATGTGTACGTCATGTCCACCATCCACCATGACACCTCGATCGTACTTCACAGAAGATGCGGTCCCGTTCAAAAGCCTAGGTGTATCCACAAGTACAATAAGTTTGTGGGGGAGAGGTGGATTAAAACAATCAAATGCTGCACCCCATTTCTATCAACATAAAAGTCCCTCTTCTGGTATAAAAAAGTTGCAATTTACTTTTTCCATTTGGCCATTTATAAAGCATACGTCACCTATCAAAAGTCAACGGAAATACCCAACACCTTCCTCAAGTTTATTAAAGATATTGTCACTCCCCTGATTTATCAGCAAGGATCCCCCCAGAAAGCATTCGCTCCGATTGTGTCAGCAGACTGCATGAGCGCCATTTCCCTGATAATATTCTACCATCAGAAACCGGAAAAAGATGCCAAAAAGAATGTCGGGTGTGCAGCAAAAGAGGAGTTAGGAAAGACACCAGTTTTCATTGTCCCCAATGTTGCTCCCAACCTGGCCTATGCATCGGAGAATGCTTCAAATATTATCACACTTCTGTAAACTATTAGCCCATATTTCCAACAGACTGCCATTTCCCGTTTTCAATTTCTGTGCTGAATATTTCCCTGCTGCCTCAACCAACCACTGCCTTCCATGTGAACAGACCCTGGCCTGTTTATCGACCATGTCTCTGCCTGCCGTCTGCATTGTTTATCTGCTACGTTTCTGCCTTTCATGTGAACTGACCCTGGACTGTATCGACTCTGCCTACCGTCTATTTCTGCCTTTTACCTGCACTGACCTCGGCCTGTTAACCATGTTTTTTGGCCACTTGGACTGATCTTTTGCCCTGCTACTGTAGTAGTGGAATTCAAAATAACACAGGGGTCTCACATATGTGAGGGGCCTCAGAATAATGTTCTGAGTTGAGAAGACCAGTTTTTGGTTTTCTCTGGGGTCTGTAATTCTCAGAACAGGGTCTGGAGTCTGGAGGCTTCAAAGCAATTTGGGTGGGAGAAGCCTCTACCCCGGTCCCCATTCTTTCCTGATCGAGGCCCTAAGCTTGATGGTTCTGATTGCTGCCTGGACCAATTCTTTGGCTGTGCTGACAATATTTCTGCCTGCACTGACCCAGGACTTTTTATGGATCATGTGTCTGTTGCCTGGACCAATACTTTGGCTGCACTGACCATATCTCTGCCTACTGCCTGTACTAACTATGGACAGTATTCCTGCCTGCTGCATGGACAATCCTTTCACGGCTGCTGACCACATCCCTGCCTGCTACCTGAACCAATGCTTTGTGTGCAGACAATATCTCTGCCTTTACTGACTGTGGACAGTATTCCTGCCTGCTGCCTGGATGATCCTTTCACTGTCGCTGACCTTTTTCCTGCCTGCTGCCTGGACCAATGCTCTCCTCTGTGGACCACTGCACTACTAAAACAACAGGTAATCTTTTGTTTACCCTTTGCTCAGCAGAATGTATTTTCTTGTGTAATTGGTATGTACATGTATGTGTTAGAAATATGAAGGGCCTTCAACAATGTTTCTTTCTGTAAAGAGGACCTGTCATGCCCTATGCAGCATTGCCAACATTGAGTTCCACTTGGTGGGCATGTCACAAATGAGGCGGTTGGTGGGCAGGTTGCATTCCCTTTGAATGTCAGCCAGCCGAGCACTGGCATTGTATGACCGGCGGAAATGACCACAGACTTTTCTGGCCTGCCTCAGGAGATCCTGTAAGCCTGGGTACCTGCTCAAGAACCACTGCACCACCAAATTCAGGACATGTGCCAAACATGGGACATGGCTCAAGTGCCCCTGTTGGAGGGAGGAGAGAAGGTTGGTGCCATTGTCGCACACAACCATTCCTGGCTGAAGCTGGCGTGGCGTCAACCACCTCTGAGCCTACCCCTGCAGAGCTGACAGAATCTCTGTCCCAGTGTGGCTCCTGTCCCCTAAGCAGACCAACTCAAGTACCGCATGGCATCTTTTTGCCTGAGTGCTTGCGTAGGCCCTTGAACGCTTATGGAGCACCGCTGGTTCAGAGGACAAATCTGCAGAAGAGGCCATAGAGGAAGAAGAAGAGGAGGGGGTGGAGGAGAGAGCTGTGGCAGAATCACCACTAGCATTTTGGAGGCATGGTGGCGGAACAACCCCAAACAATACTGGACCCTGTCCTGCATCCTTCCCAGCTGCCAACAGAGTTACCCAGTGCACCGTGAAGGAAAGGTAATGTCCCTGCCCATGCCCACTAGACCATGAGTCAGCGGTAATATGCACCCTACTGCTGACCGCCCTGTCCAACAAGGCCAAAACATTGCCTTCTACATGCCGGTAGAGAGCCGGAATGGCCTTCCATGAAAAGAAATGGCATTTTGGAACCTGCCACTGAGGCACAGCACATTCCACAAATTCATGAAAGGGGGCAGAGTCCACCAGCTGAAAATGCAGCAGTTGCAGTGCTAGCAATTTAGCCAAGCTAGCATTCAGACGCTGAGCATGTGGATGGCTGGGACCGAATTTCTTTTTATGGTTTAGCAACTGGGGTAGGGAAATTTGCCTGCTAAAATCAGATGGAGGTGTACTGATAGCAGATTGGCTGCAAGTACTTGGGACGCCTATTGCTATACCTTCATTCCTCTCAGTGCAGGTTTTTGAGAGGACTGGAGGTATAGTGGGGTTTTAGATCCCAGATGAGGAGCAAGGAGGAGTCCGCCTTTTTCTTTGATGTGGGTCTTTCAAGTGCTGTTGCCCATGGACTGCATGGGAGGTCGTCATATGTCTGGTCAAGCATGTGGTGCCCAAGCGGCTGCTGTTCTGGCCATGCTTGTTCCGCTTCAGACATATGTTGCAAACAGCAATGGCGCGATCTGCTGCACACGTGTCAAAAAAGCCCCACACCAAGGAATTTTTCAAAATCATTGGGGAGTCAGCAGTGCCTTGCACCTGCGGAGCTCTGCGGTGTGATGCAGTAGGATGGCTGCCCTTAAGCTGCTCACTAGAGGACATCCTGCCTCAGAGTTGTTCCTCCTCTTACTCCTCTCTTCTATCAAGCACCCAAGTAGAGTCAGTGACCTCATTATCCCCTTCCTCTTCATCATTGGAGCAGACTTGGCAGTATGCTGCAGCTGGGGGGTGCCCAAGAAGGACAATAAACTGCCAGTTTATTGTCCTTCTTGGGCACCCCCTCTCTCTAGGTTCATGTTCCTCCCTTCCTCAACCTGGGGACCAACATCGGAGCCATCTAATTGCTGCGCATCCTCCAGCAGCATGTAGCCAACACTGTGTTCAAATAGTTCGGGGGACTCCTCCATGCATGATGGTGGGGCTACGGAAGGAGTGACTGTGGACAAGGAGCCGGTGGAATAGGCTGCTTTGGCAGCTGCATTGGAACGCAAACTACTCTGAGCCTGGGTGACAGAGGATGAGGAGGATGAGGACGGCTTTGTTATCCACTTCACTAACTCTTCTGCATGTTCTGGCTCAATAACACGGCCAGCAGCAGAAAAAAAGGACAAGCGTGCCCCACTGCCACCTGCAGAGGATGCACCATGTCCACAACCAGCACTGTTGGCTGTAGACACAGAGCCTGCTTGCCCTCTTTTAGTGGCCTGTGAGCGTCTGCCTCTCCTTGGTATCCTTCCAGACATGATGTATATTTTGTTTTTCAACACCACACTGCACTGTATTGTGTACTGTGTACACCACCAGAAAAGTAGTAGCAACTACACTACAGCTGCACTGTATTGTGTACTGTGTACACCACCAGAAGTGTGGTAGCAACTGTACTACAGCTGCACTGTATTGTGTAATGTGTACACCACCAGAAAAGTAGTAGCAACTACACTATGGCTGCACTGTATTGTGTACTGTGTACACCACCAGAAGTGTAGTAGCAACTGCACTACGGCTGCACTGTATTGTGTAATGTGTACACCACCAGAAAAGTAGTAGCAACTGCACTACGGCTGCACTGTATTGTGTACACACACACACACTAGATTGACTATATATATATATATATATATATATATATATATATATATATATATATATATAAAATCAAATACACTGCCACTAACTGAATAACCTGCCTGCTTAATCTAAATCACACTATCTCTCCATCCACGCCAACAACACTACACAGGGCCGCCATGTAGGCAGCCTTATATAGTGTGGGGTGTGGATTTAATCCCCCTGAGCCATGATTGGCCAAAGGCACCCTGCACTAGGATTGGCCAAAGCATGCAGGTCAGGTGCATGCTTTGGCCAATCATCATACAGCAATGCACTGCGATCTCGTAGTGCATTATGGGGCATTCCACAGTAATCAAATTTCCCGCAAACGCCCTATAATGTTCGCTGTTCAGCGAACGGGCGAACACCCGATGTTCGAGTCGAACTTATGTTCAACCTGAATATTTAGCTCATCCCTAGTCATGAATATCCCCACATGGGGAACATCTCCACTGGGAGCTGAGATGGTATGTTAAGCGACAGCCTGCCCAACAGGCAACCCTCCAAGGGACGGTCATGCATCAGGCTGTGATGTGTGAGTAAACGTGTGATCACAAAAACCAAATTGGGGCTGTAGAAAGTAAATAAAATTCTAAAAGTTAATGATGAGTAATGAATAAACTGAATAGGAAAATTAAGTGCAAGAAGGTATGTGAAAATGAACCAAATAAAAAAAAATAAATAAGAGTGAAAATCGCAACAAAAAATACCCAGAGGGGAAAAGAGTAGGAGAAAACAAAAAGATGTGCAGTCTATGTGATGGAGAGGAAATCAGAAATAGTTACCTGGTGATATCGTACAGAGACACGCTCTGAAACATGAAGTGCATGTGTGAAGAGAAAAGCCAGAATGTGATCAAGACTCCCAGTGGGGGTATAAATAACACCAAACACTGCCTGGGCTCCTGTGTCAATTATATAGTATTGATAAATCTAAATTTACAATCAGATTGAATAATGTATGGCCACCTTTAGGGCTCATGCACAGGACGTTTTTACAACTGCTGTTAAGGACATCTGACTTTTTTTTTTCCACTGCCTCTAAACGCCCCATTCATGTTAGCCTATGTGTCCATGCACACATAAACTTTCAGAGGCGTTTGGAGACATAAGTGTTAAGGGGCAGTAGAAAAAAACGACAGCCTGTGCGTCCAGGAGCAGAGGCTGTTGAGCTGTAAAAACGCAAAATGCTAAATGCTGTAACAAGCTGTTAGTCGTGTTTAGCTGCTTTTGGCGTTTTTAGACATTTTTACATTACAGGAACTTTTTTTACTTAAAAACAATTAAAAAACGCTAACGCCTAAAAATGCACATAAACGCTAGTCAAAAACGCGGCCAAAAGCACATTTTTTTTTTTCAAAGATAAAGTTTATTGAGCATAATAGTCAGTACATAGTGGAAATATTAAAGTACAAAGTATGACATACACTGGAAACGGATGGATTAGCTTTTACACTGAGAGTCTTGACAGATTATTGCAAAACAATGTCAGGGTGTACCTTTTAATTATATTAGTAAGAGGTTTGGTCATAAGTAAAATTAAGTGCCATTAAACCAACAGTCATATACATACAATGTATTGCTAGTCTGTGCACGTAGAGGCCTCGTTTATCCATCTATCCCATATTTTGTGATATTTGGCTGGACAACCGCGGTGGGTATACAGAACTTTTTTGTAGGGTAGAGTGAGGTTCACTGCTCTCTTCCACTGTTGCACAGTGGGGGGGTCAGGCCGAAGCCATAGTTGGGCAACTTGCAACCTGGCTATGAAGAGGGATTCCTGCATAAATATTGATAAATATTTCTCCTCCTCCGAGACCACGAGCAAACCAAGTAAACATTGGCGAGGGCATAGTGTCAGAGGGGAGCCCATTTGGTCGTGGAGAAATTTGACTACTTGCATCCAGTAGTTCTGAATAATTGGGCAAGACCATATTAAGTGATAGTATGTACTGAGGGTGCTTCCGCATCGGGGGCAGTCTGAAGTTGCCTCCGGCCTATATTTAAGGATGCGTGCGGGGATGAGATAAGATCTGTGGAGGATGTATAAGTGAGTGAGGCGGTCGGATAATTTCGGGGAAACTTTTGTGCAAGTCTCGAGTATGTCCCCCCACTGGTCATCATCAAAGGCCCCGGTGTCTGCCTCCCATTTAACCCTTAATTTTTGTGTGTGGCTGGTGGCCGCGGGTAGGAGGAGAACATTGTATATGGTGGAAATCAGTTTTTTGGGGTTATCACCCAGGAGTAAATCTGTAACTGTCACCACTTCTAGAGTGGGAATAGAGTTTTTAAACTGAGATTTAAGGGCGTGGCGTATCTGGAGGTACCTGAAAAACATATGGTTTGGAAGGGCGAATTCATCTTTCAGAGCCTGAAGGGCCTGACCTCCCCCCCCGCAATGACCTGGTACAGGTATATGATTTTATAGATGATCCATAACTTGAATTCAGGGATGGTCATTAGTTCAGGGAGCTGAGGATTGTCCCATAGCGGAGTATGAGCGTGGATAGGGGGAGCTCCAATAGTGATGAGTGAACGGTGCCAGATTCTGCTGTGATGCTGTAATAGTCGGTTCCCGCGCACAGGGCTGGAGTTACCACTATGTTTGCAGAAGAGTATCTGGAAGGGGTGAGCCACTACGTCAGAGGCATGTGTGCATGCTAGGATAGTGTAGTGAAGCCTGTCGTGCTGGTTGAAATAGTAAAAGTGGGACAGCTGGGAAGCTAAATAGTAAAGTGCGAGATCAGGGGTGGCCGTGCCCCCAAGACGGGTAGGGCATTTAAGGGTCTGCCATGATAGCTTATGTCTGGATGTGCCCCATATGAATGTGTTGAGTATAGACTCGAGGGACCTGAACACATGGACTGGGATATACAATGGGGCATGCCAGAATAGGTACAACAGCTTGGGAAGGAGAATCATCTTCACCAAGCAGTTGCGACCCATCACCCCCAAAGGGAGTCTGGACCATATTTGCGTCTTATTTTTAAGATACTTGAAAATTGGTTCAATATTTAGGTGTATGTAGTCTGCTAGGGATCGTGAGCACTGTATGCCTAGATACTTGAGCTGGCTGGTTCTTACCAATGGGAGGGGCACCTGAGTATTCGCTGGGACAGAGACATCTATTGGGAGTATTTGAGACTTAGACCAATTAATTTGTAGCCCTGAATAGGTCCCATGCTGCTGGATAAGCTGCAGGGCTGCAGCCAGCGAGGGACCAGCGTCAGATAGATAGAGTAGCATATCGTCAGCATATAAACTAAGTACCTCGGTCAACTGCCCCCGACGGAGGCCCCTAATGCCAGGGTGCGCTCTGATGGCTATGGCCAATGGCTCGACAGCTAGGGCATACAGCATGGGAGAGATTGGGTAACCCTGACGTGTTCCCCTCGACAGCAAGAATGGGGTGGACATTTTGCAGTTGACCTGGATCCGGGCAGTGGGAGCCTGGTAAAGGAGTTGGAGCCATTTAATGAACCTGGGGCCAAAACCGAACCTATGGAGGCACTCCCAAAGGTAGCTCCACTCCACAGAATCAAACGCCTTGGCGGCGTCCAAACTGACCACTACCCTGGATCCAGTCTCATCATGTGTAGCTTGAAGATAGCCTTCTCAGGTTAAATGCAGTGTTCTTATTGGGCATAAAGCCTGTTTGGTCAGGGTGGATGAGGCTAAGAATGACTTTGTTGAGTCTCATGGCTAGGATTTTAGCGAGAATTTTCACATCCAATTGAAGGAGAGAAATTGGGCGGTAGGACTCGGGCTGAAGGGGATCTTTGCCAGGTTTGGGAATGAGGACAATCAATGCCTCGCTCATGGTGCGCGGGAGTGTGCCTGATGCGTATATGTGTGAATATAAAGCCTCTAGTCTGGGAATAAGGACCTCCTGGAACTGGGAGTAAAACTCCAGAGGAAGGCCTTCTGAGCCAGGGGCCTTTGATGCTGGGAGGTTCGCTATCGCCGCTTTGATGCACTCCTCAGTTATAGGTGCCTCCAAGGTTTCTACCTGAGTGGCTGAGAGGGAGGGAAAGTCTATATTGTCTAGGAGAAGATGCAGTTCGTCCACAGGACGGTTGGTTCTAGAGGTGTAGAGGTCAGCATAGAATCTTTTGAATTCGTGGGCAACTTGTTCAGGGTCTGTGAGCATGGTACCATCCTGTGAGCGGAGCTGAACCACCACCGGAGGCGAATGGTCCAGGTGGGCCATGTAGGCTAAAAGTTTCCCCGCTCGTTCTCCATGCTCAAAGATCCTTTGTTTTCTAAAAAATATTCCCTTCTTTGCTTTCTCGAAGTGTAAGTTATCAGTAAGCCTAGATTGCAAGCGTAGTTGGGCAGAGTTTGAGGGAGTTGGGTGTGACAGGAAAGCCTGTTCGAGGGAGCCCAAGTGTTCCTCGGCCTGTAGCAGAATATTGTTAGAGGAGGCTTTGTGCCTGTTGATATGGGTGGATAGAATCAGGCGGGCATGGGCCTTGAAGGCCTCCCAGACCGCTCCGGGCGAGGCCGACCCCTGGTTAGTCTGAAAGTAGAGAGACCATTCGCGCTGTACGATCTCAATGTCAGTGAGGGTTGTGAGCCAAAATGGATTTAGTCTCCACAGGCGGGACGACGGGGAGGACTGGAGCCTCAGAGTGATCCAGTAGGGTGAATGGTCAGAGAGAACTCTCACGCCAAACCCCGCTGCAAGGAGGCCCGGAATGAGAGTAGGGGTGAGCATGATCATGTCTATGCGGGACATTGCGTTTTGTGCGGGTGTGAAGCAAGAGTATGCGGATGTGTTGGGATACTTAAGTCTCCATGTGTCGGATAAAGCAAATTCCGAAAGGAATCTACCAAATCTAGTGAGGGCCGGCTTGGTTTGTGGCGTATCTGAAGGGTGAAGCCTATCCAGGAGGGGGTCAATTACCATATTAAAATCCCCCATCCAGATCGCTGGTACGGTGGGATGCTCAGACATAAAGGCTAGCCCCTCTCTGAGGGCAGTAAATTGGAAGGGTGGGGGTATATAAAAAGCCAGTATAAGGGTTTCAAGACCCCCCACAGTTACATGCAAGAACAAAAACCTCCCCTGCTGGTCCGACCTTAGATTGTGCAGTTGGAAATTAACTGTTTTGGCTATGAGGATAGCTATGCCTCTGGAATTGTTGGTGAATGGAGCCTGGTAAGTCCAGCCCACCCATGGTTTTTTGAGGGCCATTTGAAGTTGCCCTGTGATGTGTGTCTCCACTAATACAGATATATCCGCGCGCATGCGCTTAAGGTGAGACAGCACAGCCAAGCGTTTGGACTTATCGCACAACCCCCTCACATTCCATGTGACTATTTTTAAAGAGGCCATCAGGTATTTGAGTGGAATGTGATGGCAAGTCAGACCAGCAGGAGAAGGCCCACCACCCCAGCTATCGCAGACACTCCCGCACCGGGTATCATAATATAGAAGTAATAAGCATTTCCAACTTTAGAGGTCTTAGCTGGGAGGTCCCGCAGATCGGCAGACCAGTACCATAACGCAGGCTTACGCAGGAAGTCCCACATGTCAGCAGTACAGTGAATACAGACATAAACAGACTATCCGTGTGTTGTACGGCATACAGTTTTAGACATTGCTCGTATGTAAAGAGATCAATAACATTAATAAATAAAAAAAGAAGAAAAAAAACAAAAACTGTGCCAACTCTGGACCAGCGTGGCTCATCAAACTTGTGGCAACCCTCCGCATCCGTGGGGGTTGTTGCTGGCCAGGGAAACATTTCTTTATGCAGATGCAGGGGGGCACCCAGACCGGTTAGCAACGTAAGCAAGGGATTTAAAACCAGGGATACAGCTGGAGCAGGTGCCACCTCATGATCTGTTGAGGGCAAACAAGAGTTAACTGAAGAACATGGCGGTGCTAAACAAATCAGCATCCGAACGTCTGAGGGGGGGTGCTTCACATTGCTTGAGCCCGGCTGGGCATGCAGTTCGTCTTAGGGGGCTGAATAAAATGTCGGAGTGACAAAAATTGGGATGGCTTTAAAACCGGGTAGGTGTTGAAAGAGGAAAATATGCAGTCAAACAGTACAGGCATCCTTTAGAGCAGCAGGGAGTTTGGGTTTAGTATAAGGGAGGAAGAGTGAACAGGGTATCTCACTGTTGGGATGGTATAAGTCTCCAGGATGGTAGATTTCGGCACATCGCGGGGTGAAAGAGCGAAGGGGTGGTGTTCGGTGCATGATGTCGTCTGGATTGGCGCGGCTCAGCCCTCCAGCCAGGAAATGACCGCCGAGGGATCCTCGAAAAAGTGCGCCTTGCCGTCTCGGACCACGCGGAGGCGCGCTGGAAACAGCATGGCATATGCCAGGTGGCGGTTGCGTAGCTGACGCTTGGCCTCCGAGAATTGTGCCCTCTTCTTTTGCACCTCGGCGGAGAAGTCGGGGTAAACCGCTACATGTGCATCTTCAAATGGGATATTACCCTTTTCCCGAGTAAGGCGCAGGATGGTGTCTCTATCTCGAAAGTTATGCAGTTTTGCGATAAAGGTTCGCGGAGGGGCTCCAGGAGCAGGTGGCCACGCCGCCAGCCGGTGCGCGCGCTCCACCACGAAGGTGGAGGAGAAGGCCTCTCTGCCGAAGTTGTTAATCAGGAGATTCTCTGGGAACGTCGGGGGGTTAGAGCCCTCCGCCTTTTCTGGAAGTCCCACAAAACGGAGGTTGCAGCGGTGCAATCTGTTCTCCATTTCGTCCTGTTTGCTTAGGACTGTGTTCAGTTGATATTGTAGTCTCTCCACGTTGATCTGCAATGGCGGGAGTTCATCCTCTGCCTGGCCAATCCTGCGCTCCGTCTCGGACACTCTCTCCCTTAGCTTGTGGATATCTTGCCGGATAAGTGAGATATCCACCTTGACCTCTTCTATCTTTGAGGTGAGGGTCGTTTGGCAGACAAACTGCCTCAAGGATCCGAGCAGTGTCTACGGATGCTGGGGCCTCTTCCCCTGGTGCCGGGGGGGCGCCATCTTCACTCGCCGGCTCCCGCTCCTCATGGCGGTATTTGTCTAGCTTCCCGAGCGTCCCGGTGTTTCGCTTGGGCGGCGACATGATCGCGGAAGACGGCTGGGTGATCTGTGGTACTTGATGCCAAGTTTTAGGGGTGATTTAGCCCCGAAGGATGGGTTTGCAGGATATTTGCAGCCGGAGCTCTCTCACCGCACTCCTCGCTCCATGAAGTTTCAGGCCACGCCCCCCAAAAGCACATTTTTACAGCTGCTTTTTCCTGGTAGCAGAGCTGGCGTTTTTTAAATGTTTTGTGTTCATGAGACCTTATACACCTAAAATGAACTAGTCACACCTTTGTTAATGGCACACCAACATCAATTCACATCTGTGCATTTCTGAACACATGGCAAACATAAAATGTATGCTTTGCTGTGTGTTTCAGAAATGCGCTGCAAATGCATCAAAAATCAGGGTAAAAAACACACCGCTCTGCTCCCAAAAAAAAGTTCTGGAGCTTCTTTGAGGTGATTGTTGCACATAGGGCAGCCAATCCAAGTGAATGGGCTGCCCTATGCGTGGTGAGCAAAAATGCTCCAAAATACCCCACAAAAAAACGCATGTGGGAATGAGAGTTCCAGAGATATGAATGGGGCTTGACAGCTGATTGTCTCCACCCACTCCCTCCCATGCACTTTTTGAGATGGGAACGAAGGACACCTAATAGCAAAAGTATGTAGGCATATGACACACCCCCTGCCACGCCCCCTTAAAGGAGGATTATACAAATAAAAGATTATTTAAACCCACAAGTGCTTTTTTTACCACTACTATTCCTTTATATTGGCTTTTGAAATGTACAAATGTTTTAGAAATTGGATGAAAGGTTTAGCACTGGGAAACACCTTTTGAAAGATAAAAAGTGCATTTTATATACAACTATATAGATCAGACCAAAATGAGGGACAAATGAGGAAGAAAGATGGACAGAGGGACTTTGTTCCAAATCAGGGACAGTCCCTCAAAATCAGGGACAGTTAGGAGCTATGAACATGTCACCGGCCCTCCTGATAGTTCTAAGTTTTGCTAAACAAAGTTTTGAAGGAAAGGCAGGGAAAGTATCACATGTTCCTTATACCCAGAAGTACTGAGTATTGCTCAGACTAGGGGTCTTGGCAGGAAAATAGGTTGAAGGGAAGCACTGACTCCTTCTGGCCCTGTCATTAAGGTGAACCCATTTTTTGCCAAGTATGGGAAAACAACAGTTTCTGAAAATATTGAGCACTACCACCTATCCTACCTCTGTGGTGAGCCTAATGCCCCGTACACACGGTCGGATTTTCCAACGGAAAATGTGTGATAGGACCTTGTTGTCGAAAAATTCCGACCGTGTGTGGGCTCCATCACACATTTTCCATCGGATTTTCCGACACACAAAGTTTGAGAGCGTGCTATAAAATTTTCCGACAACAAAATCCGTTCTCGGAAATTCCGATCATGTGTACACAAATCCGACACACAAAGTGCCACGCATGCTCAGAATAAATAAAGAGATTAAAGCTATTGGCTACTGCCCCGTTTATAGTCCCGACGTACGCGTTTTACGTCACCGCGTTCAGAACGATTGGATTTTCCGACAACTTTGTGTGACCGTGTGTATGCAAGACAAGTTTGAGCCAACATCCGTCGGAAAAAATCCTAGGATTTTGTTATCGGAATGTCCGATCAATGTCCGACCGTGTGTACGGGGCATAAAACTAACCTAAAACCTTACACTAGACCCTAAGACCAGCTAAGCTCTAACCCCCATACTGCTGCGTGTGGTTCTGAGTTCCAACTCCTCCGACCTTATCCCCGTAATACAACAGGGATGAGAACGCCCTGTAAAGGCCACATCAATTGATGGTGGATCTGGGAACTGGTTGCAGAGATCTTATCACCATTGACCCAGACTAATATAATAGATATTTGGGGTTTATTAGACTCCAAATTTTCAGTTTTGCATGGACTTTAATATTCCCCCCCCCCATGGTATATTATTATCATATTTTGATATTTATTTTCTATGTCACAGTAACCATTTTCTTCTTTTCAGCATCAAGACCTCAAGTATTATGTACAAACACAAGCCGTGCTGTACTGGGAGGAGATGTTATTCTGTCATGTGAGTTGCAAGCTCATCTGGATGTTCTACAAGTCACCTGGCAAAAGAAGAAGGGGAAGAACACTCAGAACATGGCGACCTACAGTGAGAAGTACGGCAGCAACATCGCTGCACCATTTCAGGGACGTGTCTCGATTCTAAGTGTCAGTTCAAGAAACTTTTCTATAAAGCTTTCTAAGCTGGAGAAGGAAGATGAAGCTCGTTATCTTTGCCTCTTTAACGTATTTCCAGATGGTGCCTTCAAAGGAGAAGTTTCCCTGAACAATATCAGTAAGTCATACTAAAATAAACTGTCAAGGAAAAGTTATTACAGAAAAAAGTAGCAAAAATGTGCCCACTTGGATATATGAGTGCTTGTCTGTGATGATAAAAGCATAAGTGATGTATATGGAGGGTGCAGGGAGAAGTAGGGAGGGAGAAAACAGGAGTTGATGGTGGAGAGGATAGAGGAACTTATATTGAAGAAGACCAGCTAAGCCAAGGAAGATGACAGAACAAAGAAGAAGAGGAGCGTAGGGAACCTTAGGATGACACAAAGATGCACATTGATAGTGTCATCTAGACTGCATCATGGATGCGAAAATGGACAGGTTCAAGAGTGCAGTTTTCAGTAACAAATCATAGACTAGAAGGTGTGAGAGAAGGTAGCAAGAAGAGCAGGTCAAAAGACAGCAGGGGGGGAAATATTATGCTGACCTAGAGAGGGCAAGGATAGTGCTTACAGGTCTCCAGCACATCAATAGGAATCTCTCATTTTACCTATTTATGTCACAGTAACAGAATTAATAGCTACTCTCCAACTTGTGTTCTCTTTAACCACTTGCTTACTGGGCACTTAATCCCCCTTCCTGCCCAGGCCAATTTTCAGCTTTCAGCGCTGTCACTCTTTAGGCCTATACACACGATAGGACTTTTTGACAACAAACATGCAAATTAGCTGTTTTAAGGCAACATCCTACCGTGCGTACGCTCCATCGGCAGTGGCGTATCCAGGGTATGGCAGATATGGCAAGTGCCATGGGTGCCATACGAAGGGGGCGCTCCTGAGTGGCTGGGCAGCAAGGCACTTGCAGAGGTCTCTAATTAAAATGGCCCTGATATCGCCACTGTTACTCATTGTCAGCCTAGGGTGGGATGCTGGCCAGTGGAGACTGCTTTAGGTTGTTCACCACTGGCCCCTGGCTCACTGCCCAAACTGGTTGCTAGGCATGACCCGCCTGGTGTCTAACAACCAGTGACGTCACGAGGAGGAGAGAGGCAGAGATCAGCATTCAGAGCGGAGATTTAACTTCCTCCTCCGTGCCCACTGCTTAGCTCCGCCCACCTCCTTCCTGCATCTTCTCCAACATGCACAAGAATCAAAGGGAGAGAGGAGTTTAAGCAGTGGTGTCCCCCTAGGTTATTTGCAAAATAGGCTGCCGGAGAGGGGAAAGGAGCCGGGAGGTGCGCTGTGCTCTCCCTCCTCTCCATCTTCACAGCCCTGACACTGCAGATCTTCTCTCCCAGTGGCTCTGTGTGTGTATAGGAGCGCCATGCAGCTTCCCCCCTCCTGTCCTGTCATTGACTATATAGAAGCAGCAGAAAGGAACCAGCAGCCTGGTATTATATGAACGGCTGCCACTTGGCAAAAAAGAGTTAACAGCAGGAGCTGATCCGCCTCCTGCTGCTTACTGAGCCAATGGGCACTGCTGTAACCACTTTCTCAAGCCGCCCCCTTCGATTGAGAAGAACAGAGTACTGTAGCCATGCTGGAGCCTGGAGAAAGAGCCGAACTGCTGTAGGGACTAGGGAGGGGGCAGAGAAGGAGAATGAGTAAGAGAAGCAGAAGAATGTATTCAGGTGAAGGTAATGTGGAGAATGTGCACAGGAAGAGACATTTACTACAATGCTCCTCTCTTTATTCTCTCTGTACTTGACCAGTGTAGTCCAAATGTCACCTCCATTCCAATTTTGCAATTCCCCCTTTACATACCAAAACCCCATAACTTAACAACCCCACCTAAAATGATGAGACCTCACCTTTATTTATGGAGTAACATGGCCACAACAGCCTCTTTTATTAAAACAACTCCAAATAAATACTCCAAATAATTAAGCAATAAAATAACCAATAAAACCAACAATGACACATTAATAACATAACTGTTAACCCCAGTCTGATGGTCTCTGACGGTGACCCACCTTTTCCAAATATATATATATAAATATATAACTATATGACCACGGATAACCAACGCACTGTGGGACTTTTACCAAACAAATAGGCCTCCAGCTGTAGCCGCTCGGAGACAACCGCTTCCCGCAGCGTCACCAAACCCAGTATTCCCTCCAACATTCAGGAATACACCGGAGGGGAACATGCAAATGATGAGCTCCCCACCCCTTTTAATCCATCCGTTTACCGCCCCCGTCAAAGACCACCAGAATAAAACAGCCCCCAACCAAACTGACCACCTCTGCTGTCATGACGACCCGTTCAGTTCCTGTAAAAGAGAAAAAACACCACAACAACTACTCAAAATTTTGCACGCATATCTATATAACATTATAGGGAGGGAGGGTGGGAAAAACTGCCTCCTCTGATGCACTCTCCTCACACTGCCCCCTTTTACTCCTCCCCCCCTTTAAATACTACCACTCCCCTTTCTCACAAAGTTTCCCAACTTACCTCCCCTTTTTCCCATACTACCTTTCTCTTTATTTTGTTAACCCTTCCCGTGTCTCCCTTGGGCACACTGTCATGCCCGGCCATACATTACCCCTCCTTTCAGTCCTTCTCCTTCAGTGCCTCACTTTCTGATGTATTCTGTGTTCCTCTTCTCTCTCCCTCCCCCCTGCCCCCTTCTCTCTCTCTCTCTCTCTCTCTTCTCTCTTCCCTCCCCCCTCCCCTAGTTCTCTCTCCTCCCCCTTCCATCTTCTCTCCACCCTCCCTTTTTTCCCCTCTTGCCATAACCAGTATAAACATTGTAAATATTACAATAAAATACAATGCTGTGCTTCCTTCTGCACCTTAGTGTTTCAATTTAAATGTAATGGAATAATTTAAAGCTGTTGTATACTGCTGGACTTTTTTTTTTTTTTTTTACCATGCAAGGTAAAGGTATAATCTGCCAGTATGGATCGCTTACTAGCACATAATGTTAAACTTACCTTAAAACAAACCCTTCCGCACCCAGAAGTCAGCGCAGAAGGCGCTCTCATTTTTACTCATCTTCATCTTGCTTCCGGGTTCGCAGGCTCTGTGACTGGCCTGAGCCATGATGAAGTTACTCCCGTGCATGCGTACGGGAGCCACCATTTATGGCACAGGGTTGTACCTATATGTAAGCCTTATTATAGACTTACCTATATGTAAAAGGCAGTAAAGGAAGTTTACTTCCACTTGAAGTGACGGTGGAGCCCTCCCTCTGAATACCATATACTGTATATGTGGTGTCCTGTAAACCAAATATACAACTTGATATCTTTCAAACAAATAACAATATCAAAATATAAAATTGCAGCATATTAGTGACATCGACAGCCCCTCAAAAGATTTTTGATAGCAAGTTGCAATATATAAGTGATGGTAACACCCCCTCAAGAAATAAAATAACTCCACTTACAATAGGGGGTGTCACCATCACACTATACTACAATTTTATATTTTGAAATTTTGCCTTGTCGTTTTGTTAGGTGTTTTTTTTTTTGTTAAGGTTATCTGAAAGATGGGTTTCAAATGTTTGACTGGGGCGCAGTTTCAGTGCTTGCCATAGGCGCCATTTTCACTAGATACGCCTCTGTCCATCGGACAAACTTTTTCGGTTTTCATCGGACAAATGTTGGCTGTGCAAACAGACAAACTTTCTGGCAACAAAAGTCGTATGGTGCAAATTCCTATCCTATGTACACAGGTCCATAGGACTTTAGTCCAAAGTACAAACACGCATGCTCAGAACCACTGCAAAAGAACAGACAACAATACAGAAGTTGATCAAAGGGTGGCGGTAAAGAGCTGAAAAACCACGTGATTTGGTGAAAGTTGGCTGAAAAAGTCCCGCCGTGTGTATGCTTAATTAGTTTACGGCCGACGCCCTTTGTACAAATATCCACGGGAAAGTTTGTACAAAGTCCTATCGTGTGTATGGGCCTTTTGAATGACAATTGCGCGGTCATGCTACAGTGTACCCAAATGAAATTTTTATCATTTTTTTCCCACACAAATAGAGCTTTCTTTTGGTGGTATTTAATTGCTGCTGGGTTTTTTACTAAATAAAATAAAAAAAGACAGAAAATTTTGAAAAAAACCCCAAAACTGTTCCATAGTTTGTTATAAAATTTTGAAAACAGGTATTTTTTCTCCTTCATTGATGTGTGCTGATGAGGCTGCACTGATGGGCACTGGTAGGCTGCACTGATGGGCACTGATAGGCGGCACTGATGAGCAGCACTGATGGGCACTGATAGGCACTGATAAGGCGGCACTAATGGGCACTGATAGGTGGCACTGATAAGCACTGATGAGGCAGCACTGATAGATGGCACTGAGAAGTGGCACTGAAGGGCACTGATGGGAACTGGTAGGTGACACTGATAGGCAGCACTGATCTGTGGCACTGATTATGAGACACTGATGGGCATTGATTGGCAGCACTACTGGGTATTGATGGGTGGCACTGTGGGCAGTGGTAGGTGGCACAGGTAGATACTGATAGGTGGCACTGGTAGATGGCACAGTGGGCACTGGCGGCTGACACTGGTGGGCACAGGAAATGCAGCTGCTGCTTTCTGTGTGAGGGACCGATGTCCCTCTGACAGAAGCCGGTGATCGGCTTTTTTTTCCCCTCATGCCGACAGGAAAAAAAATACCGATTACCGAGCTTCTGTCTACATCACATGATCAGCCGTCATTGGCTGACAGCTGATCATGTGGTAAGGGGCCGGGATCAACCCCTTACTCTGATCTGTGATCAACCGAGTCTCACAGACTCGGTGATAACAGAGTGCGCCGCGCGACGCGCAGACAGCGCTTGCTGGGGAGGACATCCATGGACACCCTCCCGGCCCGCACTGTAGCCATCTTTCGGCTATAGTGCGCGGGCAAGTAGTTAATGAAGTGTCAGGAGACATTTCACTAGAGCTTGGGAGGCTAGATTTTGTACAATTAGAAGCCTGATATGAGGTAAAGTAAAGATTAGTAATAGCGGATGGGAATGAGACAATGGTTGGTTCCAAACCTGCGGTTGGACCGAACTTCTGCCCATTCAACCCCTATTTGGCATAAACCGATAATCATATAGAGAAGCAATATTTTTGACACCCTCTTTATTAGCCCAGAAAATTGACATTTTTAAATTTGACAGATTTTGCTTTTATTGATTGCAATGGGGTTGGGTTTTGGCACCCAACTTTTGTGAAGTGTGCTGAACTCAAATCGAACTCTGCCTTACTTAATCCCGACCCCTGAACTTTTTGTGTATGCATCACATACTAGCACATTATGACAGATTTACCTCTCAAGCGGAGGATGAGTTGTCACTGCTCTTGGTGCTTCCATCTTCTCCTGGTCTTCCTTCCTGGGTTTGCTCTCTTAGATGGCCAGGCCCTAATGACATCACTCCAGCATATGTGCAGTGAAGTCACTTCACCATGGCATACAGCAGGTGCCGTAAATTACACATGTGCAATTTGTTTCGTAACCAAATTTTGAAATTCGGCCACATTTTGCATCTTACGAATACATAACGAATAACGAATTTCAACTAATACAAAAGAAACTATAGTGAAGTAACAAATAGATTTGGCATAATTCGTTAATTCATTAAAGGTCTAATGAAACAATGAAACAAAAGGACAACTCGGAGTAAATCTTACAGTCCAATCAGCTGATTAATTTTGTGCTGGAGGTTGGATTACTGCAAAGTGCATTCCTGAGAACTAAGTGAGAAGGGTGTTTTATTGTTTTTGAGCAGAGAAGAGATATTGTCATTGTGTGTGTTAATGGATTCAATAAACAAACAAATGGGTATCATGTATCAACTAATCAATTCGTTATAACGAATATTGATACTCTACAGAAATAACAAATTATCTGAAAACTAATTAACGTAACATAACAAATTTAACAGAACGAAATGATGTATTTTACTAATGAAAACGAAAGTAAACAAAATTTTCCGTTGTGCACAAGTCTACCGTAAACGTGGTCTAAGCTGTGCATGCATGGCTCAGATTACTTTTGATAGGCTTGGAGAGGCATTTATGACAGGGCGGCAGTGTTGTACAGGGAAGGGATAGTAAGAGAATAGTTGGAGGGGATAATGTAAAAAAGGGGTAGGAGTAGTGTGTACAGGAGAAAAAGGGGTCAGTTTATATAGGGGTGCAGTGTGTGGAGAGGATGGCACAGTGTGTACAGTGGGGGAATTTTATTTCGGATAATTCCCAGGTTGTGTTTATTTGTTATTTCTAATCAGACTAAAAAGCCACGCCCAGTATTCATCATGATTTAACCACACCCCACTTTTTGCTGTTGCCATTTCTCTTTTGTGACCCTCATTCTCAAGTTCAAAAGTCGGGAAAGAGCAGAATACATTTTGGTCTAAATTAATGAAGGAAGATTAATTAGTTGGAAAGTTGATTAAAAACCACCAAAAGAAAGCTCTATCTGTCTAAAAAAAAAGATACAAAAATAAATTTAGGTACATTGTTGCATGATCAAGTAATTGTTAAGTCTCGGTTCACACTGGGATGGCTTCAAAGTCGCTCAAATCTGAAGCCGTCCTGCACAGCGCAACTTCAGCGCGGCTTGCAAACGACTTCTTTAATAGAACTCAATGCAAGCCGCTCCAAAGTCACCCCCAAGTAGTACATTAACCTTTTTCTAAGTTAGAGAGACTTGAGTTGCTCCGATTAGAACTGTTCCATTTCACTGAATGGAGCATGGCTTGTCAATCGGCTAAGTCCCCTGACAGGTCGTCCGAGTGTGAACCGAGCCTAAAATATGACAGCGCTGAAAACTGAAAAATGGCCTTGAGAGGAAGGGAGCTTAACATGCCAATCCTTCAAGTGGTTAAGAAAAGTCCTCTATGATACAGAGAGACACACCGTATGGTGCAACTGCCACAGAGGCTATGCTGGGAGACTGCATGGAAACGAATGCACAGAGGGGCTGCCAGAACGGCTACACAATTTAAAGCGGCCACCTTAATAAAGTCTGCCTAATGCAAAGTACCATAAATAAAATACAGTAAAAGCTTGGATTGTGAGTAACTTGGTCTGCGAGTGTTTTACAAGATGAGCAAATTTTTTGTCATAAATTTTAACTTGATAAACAAGCGAGGTCTTGATATACATGTAGTGTCACGTCACAACTGAGTGTAAGGCTCGGTTCACACTGCAGCGACTTGGGATCCGACTTGTGAGACTCCAAGTTGTGTGACATGAGAAATCAAATGTTAGTCAATGAGAGCTGTCTTAATTAGCACTACTGAAGTTGCTCCAACTTTAGAAAAGGTTCCTGTACTTCTTCAAGGAGTCTTCTATCTGATTTGTGCCCATAGACTTTAATGGAAGTTGCCTCCAAGTCGGATCCTTATCTTAGTTGATGTGATTTGGATCCAACATTACAGGAAGATTACACAGACATTCCCTAAAGTTGCCTCGAAGTTACCTGGCAAAGTCATGCCGACTTTCAGGTCGTGGCAGTGTGAATCCCCTCTCTTCTCTTTTATACTCTGTAGCTCCTGAAGTGCAGGTTAGTTTTATTTTTACAGTACACTTTATACTGTATTTTGTATTGCTGTAATCATTTTTATATGAATAAATGGTTGTGGAACGAATCATCTGAGTTTCCACTATTCTTATGGGAAAATTTGCTTTGATATACGAGTGCTTTGGATTACAAACACCTTTCTGGAATGAATTATGCTCGCAATCTAAAGGTTTTACTTTATTGAGCACTGACGTGCCAGCAGAGGCATATCTAGTGAAAATGGCATCTATGGCAAGCACTGAAACTGCGTCCCTGTCAAAACATTTGAAACTCATCTTTCAGATAACCTTAACAAAAAAAAACAGCTAACAAAACTACAAGTTAAGCTCTTTAATCTTTCAATTAACAAATTATGTATTGGCACTGATGAGCTGCACTAATGGACACTGATAGGCAGCACTGATAGGAAGCACTGATGAGCTGCACTGATAGGCATCTCTGATTGGCTGCACTGATGGGCACTGATTTGTGGCATTTATGGGCACTGATAAGGCAGCACTGATGAGGCAGCACTAACACTAATAGGCGGCACTGATGAGCTGCACTGATGGGCACTAATAGGTGACACTGGCACTGACAGGTGGCACTAGTAAGCTGCACTGATAGGTGGCACTGTCTGATAGGTGGCACTGATAAGCTGCACTGATATAGGTGGCACTGATAGGTGGCACTGTCTAGCCCTGTTTGGGGGGGGGGCTTTTGGTGACATATCAGGGTTCTAAACAGACCCCTAATATCTCACTTTTGAGACAGAGAAAGCGACTGAGGACAGAGATTCCCCGGTCCCTTTCTCTGCAGCCTCAGCTGCACTGGACAGTGAATGGATGGGAAGTGCTCTTTGGTGAGCGGCTTACCATTCATTCACAAACTGAATCATAGCAACCCCCCCCCTGACAGGTGAGAACAGAGGGAAGCTATCAGTGCTGCAGGGAGCCATTGCAGAGTGAAACAAGACAGGTGGCAACCCTGTCTCCCTCCGCACCCCGACTTCTCCTATCCGGGGCTCAGGAACTGGGTACAGTGCTCCTTCTGCAGCATTCTCCTGAGTGAGCCGAGAGCCCGGGACCAGTTGTGTCCCTTCCTCTTGAGAACCGAGCTGGATAACGGACTGCGCGGTGTGGGACATACAGGTCAATATCACTTTCAGGTGCAGGAGGAGTGATTTACTGCACTGCGGCTCCCAACAATTAAATTAAAGCCCTAGCCCGCCTCAGCGTATTGATATAGAAGGGGCCGGGACTTTCATTTAATTGTGGGGAACCGCAGTGCGGTAGATCACTCCGCCTGCACCCAAAAGTGGTGAAATAATCCCTATTTCTGCCCATTATGGGCCCTGAGTTGCGGACGTCAATGCTCCCAGTGTCAGTTTCATTTAATTGGGGGGCACATGGGGGGTACAGGATAATGTTGGGGGGGTCATGGCCCCCTCTTGCCCCCCTCACGAGTGCCCCCTTCATATGGCATCCATGGCACTTGCCATATGTGCCATACCCTGGATACGCCACTGTGTTCTAGAACAATATGTGTAGTGTGAAATTGAAAGCTTTCATTTTCCAGATAAAAAAAAAAATAGTCTGCTGCAGTTTTGGGTCACCTCTGCTACATTAACCACTGCTTGCCCACTGTATGCAAAATGACGGCCAGGAAGTGGTTCAGTTATCCTGACTGGGCATCCTATGAGGTCCAGCAGGATAAGGTGCTAGCGTGCACAGTGATGAGTGGTGTGGTGTGTCAGTCTGACACACTGCATCTCTGATCTTGGTAAAGAGCCTCTGACGTAAGCTCTTTACCACATGTTCAGCTGTGTCCAATCAAAGCTGATCACAGTGTAAATAGGAAGAGACATTTATTGGCTACTACTTTATTGCCCACTCAGGACCACTAGGTATGCCAATCAATGCCCAATAGGGATAGCACTCAGTGCCTATCAGTGATGCCTGCCAGTGCTTCCTGATCAGTGCTGCCTAACAGTGCCCTCTATCAGTGCCGCCTATCAGTGCCCACCAGTGCCACCTTTCAGCGCCACCTATCAGTGCCCAGTGCTACCTATGAGTGCCTATCAGTGCCACATATATGTGCCCATCAGTGCTGCACTTCTGTGCCACCTATCACTGCCCGTCCATGCTACTTATCAGTGCCGCCTATTAGTGCCAATCAGTGCTGCATATAAGTGCCACCTCACCAGTGCAGCCTCATCAGTGCCCATCACTGAAGGAGAAAACATACCTATTTACAAAGTTTTGTAACAAAAACAAAGAAAAACTTAATTTTTTTATTTGTAGCGCAAAAAATAAAAACCCCAGTGGTGATGGCTGAAAGCTGAAAATTGGTCTGGGCAGGAAGAGGGGAAAGTGTCCTGTATTGAAATGGTTTTTGTTACTTCTGGAATCAATCGCCTAAAATATGTGCCTGTTAGCATGACAACAAGGGGACAGCACTCAGATACCAACCCATATGATTGTTGTGTTGGAACCTGTCAACATCTTTGATCATTTGTTCATTACATTTTGCCAATGCAGTGACTCCTCAGCAAGTAAGGCAATAGATAAGTTGTCTCATACTTATGAGTGGTGGAGCAGAATTCCCTGGGTGCAATTACCATTGTAAATGTTAATGGTAGATTTTTAACTTGTCTGGGCAGGTCCGCCTCTGAAGGAACATCCCAATAAAGTTGTATCCATCGCAGAAGAACTGGACATGGAGGGTGCCAATAAAGGTGAGCGTGATTCCTTGCTGTAGCCTGACATTGGTCAGGTCACATGATGTGATCTTTTCTTGCCTACATGAGAACCAATGACAGGACACCCATACACAACAAAGTGGCCATTCGTCAGTCTCTTGCCTATTTAGAAAATTGATTGTTAATTTTACCACAAGCCCGCTTCATCCAACCATATGCTGAGCTGGAAGGAAAATCCATTGCTGTCAGGAGAACATATTCTAATAACTAGCAAATATGTGCCAGTTTCTTGATAAGGTCATACCAACTAGTGATTTCAGATTACTTTGGATTTGGAGATCATGTTGGATTTTTGAAGGTCTGGGATTGGAAGATGTGATGAAGAGAACTGGTCCCTTATCTGTACTTTCTAGGGAGTATAGATTGAATTGTACAGAATCTAAAGGCTCATTCACACTGTGTACATTGGCCAGCATCGCTCAGCACAGGCCCAATGCAATAACAGGTAAAAGTGCATTGTTCTCAATTGGTCCACATGTTGCTTTGATGTGCATTAAATGAAAATAGGCCATGCTGCATTCAAACATTGCGCAACATTCTGCGACACACTACAACACATCACAGTGCACATAAGGGGAATTTAAAATAACATATTTTGGATCCTGATGTGAAAAAAGACAAAAAAACAAATGTTTACAATATAGTAGCAAAGTGGTGAAATAATCCCTATTTCTGCCCATTATGGGCCCTGAGTTGCGGACGTCAATGCTCCCAGTGTCAGTTTCATTTAATTGGGGGGCACATGATAATGTTGGGGGGTCATGGCCCCCTCTTGCCCCCCTCACGAGTGGCCCCTTCATATGCCACCCATGGCACTTGCCATATGTGCCATACCCTGGATATGCCACTGCATTCTAGAACAATATGTGTAGTGTGAAATTGAAAGCTTTCATTTTCCAGATTAAAAAAAAATAGTCTGCAGCAGTTTTGGGTCACCTCTGCTACATTAACCGCTGCTTGCCCACTGTATGCAAAATGACGGCCAGGAAGTGGTTCAGTTATCCTGACTGGGCATCCTATGAGGTCCAGCAGGATAAGGTGCTAGCGTGCACAGTGATGAGTGGTGTGGTGTGTCAGTCTGACACACTGCATCTCTGATCTTGGTAAAGAGCCTCTGACGTAAGCTCTTTACCACATGTTCAGCTGTGTCCAATCAAAGCTGATCACAGTGTAAATAGGAAGAGACATTTATTGGCTACTACTTTATTGCCCACTCAGGACCACTAGGTATGCCAATCAATGCCCAATAGGGATAGCACTCAGTGCCTATCAGTGATGCCTGCCAGTGCTTCCTGATCAGTGCTGCCTAACAGTGCCCTCTATCAGTGCCGCCTATCAGTGCCCACCAGTGCCACCTTTCAGCGCCACCTATCAGTGCCCAGTGCTACCTATGAGTGCCTATCAGTGCCACATATATGTGCCCATCAGTGCTGCACTTCTGTGCCACCTATCACTGCCCGTCCATGTTACTTATCAGTGCCGCCTATTAGTGCCAATCAGTGCTGCATATAAGTGCCACCTCACCAGTGCAGCCTCATCAGTGCCCATCACTGAAGGAGAAAACATAGCTATTTACAAAGTTTTGTAACAAAAACAAAGAAAAACTTAATTTTTTTATTTGTAGCGCAAAAAATAAAAACCCCAGTGGTGATGGCTGAAAGCTGAAAATTGGTCTGGGCAGGAAGAGGGGAAAGTGTCCTGTATTGAAATGGTTTTTGTTACTTCTGGAATCAATCGCCTAAAATATGTGCCTGTTAGCATGACAACAAGGGGACAGCACTCAGATACCAACCCATATGATTGTTGTGTTGGAACCTGTCAACATCTTTGATCATTTGTTCATTACATTTTGCCAATGCAGTGACTCCTCAGCAAGTAAGGCAATAGATAAGTTGTCTCATACTTATGAGTGGTGGAGCAGAATTCCCTGGGTGCAATTACCATTGTAAATGTTAATGGTAGATTTTTAACTTGTCTGGGCAGGTCCGCCTCTGAAGGAACATCCCAATAAAGTTGTATCCATCGCAGAAGAACTGGACATGGAGGGTGCCAATAAAGGTGAGCGTGATTCCTTGCTGTAGCCTGACATTGGTCAGGTCACATGA
The DNA here is from genome assembly GCA_037953035.1 of Aquarana catesbeiana. Lineage (NCBI taxonomy): Eukaryota > Metazoa > Chordata > Amphibia > Anura > Ranidae > Aquarana > Aquarana catesbeiana. The sequence goes on from JBBHAA010002037.1 coordinate 475,136, forward strand.
TGTGATCTTTTCTTGCCTACATGAGAACCAATGACAGGACACCCATACACAACAGAGTGGCCATTCGTCAGTCTCTTGCCTATTTAGAAAATTGATTGTTAATTTTACCACAAGCCCGCTTCATCCAACCATATGCTGAGCTGGAAGGAAAATCCATTGCTGTCAGGAGAACATATTCTAATAACTAGCAAATATGTGCCAGTATCTTGATAAGGTCATACCAACTAGTGATTTCAGATTACTTTGGATTTGGAGATCATGTTGGATTTTTGAAGGTCTGGGATTGGAAGATGTGATGAAGAGAACTGGTCCCTTATCTGTACTTTCTAGGGAGTATAGATTGAATTGTACAGAATCTAAAGGCTCATTCACACTGTGTACATTGGCCAGCATCGCTCAGCACAGGCCCAATGCAATAACAGGTAAAAGTGCATTGTTCTCAATTGGTCCACATGTTGCTTTGATGTGCATTAAATGAAAATAGGCCATGCTGCATTCAAACATTGCGCAACATTCTGCGACACACTACAACACATCACAGTGCACATAAGGGGAATTTAAAATAACATATTTTGGATCCTGATGTGAAAAAAGACAAAAAAACAAATGTTTACAATATAGTAGCAAAGTGGTGAAATAATCCCTATTTCTGCCCATTATGGGCCCTGAGTTGCGGACGTCAATGCTCCCAGTGTCAGTTTCATTTAATTGGGGGGCACATGATAATGTTGGGGGGTCATGGCCCCCTCTTGCCCCCCTCACGAGTGGCCCCTTCATATGCCACCCATGGCACTTGCCATATGTGCCATACCCTGGATATGCCACTGCATTCTAGAACAATATGTGTAGTGTGAAATTGAAAGCTTTCATTTTCCAGATTAAAAAAAAATAGTCTGCAGCAGTTTTGGGTCACCTCTGCTACATTAACCACTGCTTGCCCACCGTATGCAAAATGATGGCCAGGAAGTGGTTCAGTTATCCTGACTGGGCATCCTATGAGGTCCAGCAGGATAAGGTGCAAGCGCGCACGGTGATCAGTGGTGTGGTGTGTCTGTCTGACACACCGCATCTCTGATCTTGGTAAAGAGCCTCTGATGTAGACTCTTTACCACATGTTCAGCTGTGTCCAATCAAAGCTGATCACAGTGTAAATAGGAAGAGACATTTATTGGCTTTTCCTCCACTTACACTGACAGACGCGAGTAGAGGAGAGCCGATCGGATGCTCTCCTGACAGGGGGGGGTCTGCGCTGATTGATTGATATTAGTGCAGCCCCCCCGAGGATGCCCACCTAGGACGAGCAGGGATGCCCACCATGTACCACCAGGAATGCCCACTCAGGACCACCAGGTATGCCAATCAATGCCCAATAGGGATGGCACTCAGTGCCTATCAGTGATGCCTGCCAGTGCCTCCTGATCAGTGCTGCCTAACAGTGCCCTCTATCAGTGCTGCCTATCAGTGCCCACCAGTGCCACCTTTCAGCGCCACCTATCAGTGCCCAGTGCTACCTATGAGTGCCTATCAGTGCCACATATATGTGCCCATCAGTGCTGCACTTCAGCGCCACCTATCAGTGCCCGTCCATGCTACTTATCAGTGCCGCCTATTAGTGCCAATCAGTGCTGCATATAAGTACCACCTCATCAGTGCAGCCTCATCAGTGCCCATCACTAAAGGAGAAAACATAGCTATTTACAAAGTTTTGTAACAAAAACAAAGAAAAACTTAATTTTTTTATTTGTAGCGCAAAAAATAAAAACCCCAGTGGTGATTAAATACCACCAAAAGAAAGCTCCTTTTATAGGAAAAGAAAGGATAAAAATGTAATTTGGGTACAATGTTGCATAACCGTACAATCGTCATTCAAAATGCAACAGCACTGAAAGCTGAAAATTGGTCTGGGCAGGAAGAGGGGAAAGTGTCCTGTATTGAAATGGTTTTTGTTACTTCTGGAATCACTCGCCTAAAATATGTGCCTGTTAGCATGACGACAAGGGGACAGCACTCAGATACCAACCCATATGATTGTTGTGTTGGAACCTGTCAACATCTTTGATCATTTGTTCATTATATTTTGCCAATGCAGTAACGCCTCAGCAAGTAAGGCAATAGATAAGTTGTCTCATACTTATGAGTGGTGGAGCAGAATTTTCTGGGTGCAATTACCACTGTAATGCCCCGTACACACGGTCGGATTTTCCGACGGAAAATGTGTGATAGGACCTTGTTTTCGGAAATTCCAACCGTGTGTAGGCTCCATCACACATTTTCCATCAGATTTTCCGACACACAAAGTTTGAGAGCAGGATATAAAATCCGTTGTCGGAAATTCCGATCGTGTGTACACAAATCCGACGGACAAAGTGCCACGCATGCTCAGAATAAATAAAGAGATGAAAGCTATTGGCCACTGCCCCGTTTATAGTCCCGATGTACGTGTTTTACGTCACAGCGTTCAGAACGATCGGATTTTCCGACAACTTTGTGTGACCGTGTGTATGCAAGACAAGTTTGAGCCAATATCCGTCGGAAAAAATCCTAGGATTTTGTTGTCGGAATGTCCGAACAAAGTCCGACCGTGTGTACGGGGCATTAATGTTAATGGTAGATTTTTAACTTGTCTTGGTAGGTTCGCCTCTGAAGGAAGATCCCAATAAAGTTGTATCCGTCGCAGAGGAACTGGACATGGAGGGTGCCAATAAAGGTGAGCGTGATTCCTTGCTGTAGCCTGACATTGGTCAGGTCACATGATGTGATCTTTTCTTGCCTACATGAGAACCAATGACAGGACACCCATACACAACAAAGTGGCTATTCGTCAGTCTCTTGCCTATTTAGAAAATTGATTGTTAATTTTACCACAAGCCCGCTTCATCCAACCATATCCTGAGCTGGAAGGAAAATCCATTGCTGTCAGGAGAACATATTCTAAAAGTGCATTGTTCTCAATTGGTCCACATGTTGCTTTGATGTGCATTAAATGAAAATAGGCCATGCTGCATTCAAACATTGTGCAACATTCTGCGACACACTACAACACATCACAGTGCACATAAGGAGAATTTAAAATAACGTATTTTGGATCCTGATGTGAAAAAAGACAAAAAAAATGTTTACAATATATAATAGCATTTTTCAATGAGACAGGGTTTTTTAAGTTATTGCTTATTTATTTATTTATTTATTTCAGGTACTTATATAGCGCCGTCAATTTACGCAGCGCTTTACATATACATTGTACATTTACATCAGTCCCTACCCTCAAGGAGCTTACAATCTAAGGTCCCTAACTCACATTCATACATACTAGGGACAATTTAGACAGAAAGTGCGCTAGAGATGGTAGGGGGAGAGGCAGAGGGAGAGAGGGCGGCAGAGAAAGAGAGAGGGAGAGAGGGGGGCAGAGAGAAAGAGAGGGACAAAGGGGGTGGAGGGGGTGAGAGAGAGAGAGAAGTGAGAGGGGGATAGAGAGAGGGGGGGATGAGAGAGGGAGAGAGAGAGAGAGAGGGGGTGGAGAGAGGGGGTGAGAGAGAGGGGAGGGGGGAGAGAGATGAAAGGGGAGTGTGAGAGAGGTGTGTGTGAGAGAGAGAGATAGATAGGGGTGTGAGAGAGGAGGGTGAGAGAGAGAGAGAGAGAGAGAGAGAGAGAGAGAGGAGGGTGAGGGGGAGAGAGAGGTGAGAGAGGGGGTGACAGAGAGGGGGGTAAGAGAGAGGTATGAAAGAGGGGGGTGAGAGAGAGGGAGTGGGAGACAGAGAGAGAGAGGTGAGATAGATGAGAGATAGAGAGGTAAAAGAGAGCGGGGAGGGGGAGATGAGAGAGGTGTGAGAGAGAGAAGTGAGAGAGAGAGCAGGTGTGTGTGAGAGAGAGGAGAGGGGGAGAGAGTGGGAGAGGGGAGAGAGAGATGGGGGAGAGGGGGAGAGAAAGAGAGATGGGGAGAGGGGGGAGAGAGAGAGAGGGGTATGAGAGAGAGAGGGGAGAGAAGGAGACAGGGAGAGAGGAGGGGGAAGGGAGAGAGAGGGGTGTGGGAGAGAGAGGGGGGAGAGAGAGGTATGTGTGAGAGAGAGAGAGAGGTGAGAGAAGGAGAGAGGAGAGAGGGGGGTGGGAGAGAGAGAGGGGGAGAGAGAGAAGAGAGAGGGGCGGGAGAGAGTAGAGAGAGAGAGAGGGGGGGTGTGAGAGAGAGAGGAAAAAAGAGGTGAGAGAGAGAGGGGGGAGTGAGAGAGTGGGAAAGGGGAGAAAGAGGAGAGGGGGAGAGAGAGGTGTGTGTGAGAGAGAGAGGGAGAGATGAGAAGGAGAGGGGGAGAGATGAGAGAGAGAGAGGAGTGTGTGAGAGAGAGGGGGGAGATGAGAGAGAGGGAGGGAGATGAGAGAGGGAGGGAGGGGGTGGGAGAGATGAGAGAGAGGAGTGTGTGAGAGAGAGCGGGGGGAGAGACATTAGAGAGGGAGAGATGAGAGGGGGGGGGGGGGGAGATGAGAGAGGAAGAGAGAGGGGTGGAGGGAGTGAGAGAGAGAAGGGGGTCAGAGGGAGAAGGGGGCGTGTTCATATGCCTGCTACCCACAATCATGGCAGCCAGGATCTATACCTGCTGTGTGCTGTATATTTAAATCTGCCACCTTCATTAAAAACCCTTTCACAGCAGCGCGTGCAAGTCAGAGGTTGGAGTGTGGGGAGGGGTGGGGTGGGGCAGAGTCAGCAGGGATATGATGGAAGGCGGAGCAGATTGAGCCTATCCTGTTTGAATACACTGTAATTGGCACCGCCTTGCGCCGATCGGATTGGCACTGCACAGTGCACCCCCCAAAGCTGACAACATAGTTACATAGTTAGTCAGGTTGTAAAAAGACACAACCCCTTCCAGTTCAACCAAAAAAAATAAATTATACATACAATCCCATATACACAATCCTTCACACACAGTTGATCCAGAGGAAGGTAAAAAACCCCAGCAGAGCATGATCCAATTTGCTGCAGCGGGGAAAAAAATTCCTTCCGTGGACAGATCTTGGGATGACACACAGGAAATAGTTCACCAGCTAATCTCATTAGCACACACCCTGCATCTGCCCTCCCCCCTCCAGCAGATCACTACCACCCACCTCATCAGGTGTACATTTTTCCAATGCAATCAGTGAATACTGTTCTCACTAAATGAACAGCCATAGATCATTCATTTGGCAGAGTGTGTAGGAGCTGAGTGATCAGATAACAGCCTATGTGGATCAGAGCTGTTGTATAAAAAAGAGGAGAAGTATGTCCTGGGTTCTGTAAAGCTCACCATACACTATACAATCTGATTGTACAATCTCAGTTAACTCTACCATCAAATATGTAATGCAAGGACCTGCCTGATTGGATAGATAGGTGTGTCTATTATATAGTTTTGGTAAATCTAAATGCACAATCAGATTGAATAATGTATGGCCACCTTTAGGGCTCATGCACACAGGACGTTTTTACAGCTACTGTTAGGGGCATCTGACTTTTTTTTTTTTTTTACTGCCTCTAAACGCCACTTCATGTTAGCCTATGTGTCCATGCACACATAAACTTTCAGGGGCGTTTGGAGACATAAGTGTTAAGGTGCAGTAGAAAAAAATGACAGCCTGTGTGCCCAGGAGCAGAGGCTGTTGGGCTGTAAAAATACAAAATACTAAACACTGTAACAAGTCGTTAGCCGCTTTTGGCGTTTTTAGACATTTTTACATTCTAGGAAGTGTTTTTACTTTAAAAACACCCAAAACGCATCAAAAATCAGGGTAAAAAACACACCAAGCTCCGCTGCCAAAAAAAGTTCTGGAGCTTCATTGGGGCGATTTTTGCACATAGGGCAGCCCGTCCAATTGAATGGGCTGCCCTATGCGTGGCGAGCCAAAATGCACCAAAATACCCCACAAAAATGGGGCTTGACAGCTGATTGTCTCCACCCTCTCCCTCTCATGTACATTTTGAGATGGGAACGAGGGACACCCAATAGCAAAAGTATGTAGGTATATGACACACCCCCTGCCACGCCCCCTTAAAGGAGGATTATACAAATAAAAGATTATTTAAACCCACAAGTGCTTTTTTTTACCACTACTATTCCTTTATATTGGCTTTTGAAATTTACAAATGCTTTAGAAATTTAGAAATTGGATGAAAGGTTTAGCACTGGGAAACACTTTTTGAAAGATAAAAAGTGCATTTTATATACAACTATATAGATCAGACCCAAATGAGGGACAAATGAGGAGGAACGAGGGACAGGAGGACATTCCCTCAAAATCAGGGATAGTTAGGAGCTATGAATGTGTCACCGTAGTGAGAAAATGACAGTTTCTCAAAATATTGAGCACTACCACCTATCCTACCTCTGTGGTGAGCCTAAAACTAACCTAAAACCTTACACTAGACCCTAACACCAGGTTAGCTCTAACCCCCATTCTGCTGCGTGTGGTTCTGAGTTCCAACTCCTCCGACCTTATCCCAATAATACAACAGGGATGAGAACGCCATGTAAAGGCCACATCAAGTGATGGTGGATCTGGGAACTGATTGCAGAGATCTTTATCACCATTGACCCAGACTAATATAATAGATATTTGGGGTTTATTAGACTCAAGATTTTCAGTTTTGCATGGACTTTAATATTTCCCCCCCCACATGGTATATTATTATCATATTTTGATATTTATTTTCTATGTCACAGTAACAATTTTGTCCTTTTCAGCATCAAGACCTCAAGTATTATGTAGAAACACAAGCCTTGCTGTACTGGGAGGAGATGTTATTCTGTCATGTGAGTTCCAAGCTCATCTGGATGTTGTACAAGTCACCTGGCAAAAGAAGAAGGGGAAGAACACTCAGAACATGGCGACCTACAGTGAGATGTATGGCAGCAACATCACTGCACCCTTTCAGGGACATGTCTCCATTCTAAGTGCCAGTTCAAGAACCTCTTCTATAAAGCTTTCTAAGCTGGAGAAGGAAGATGAAGCTTGTTATCTTTGCCTTTTTATTGCATATCCAGATGGTGCCTTCAAAGGAGAAGTTTCCCTGAACAATATCAGTAAGTCAGACTAAAATAAACTGTCAAGGAAAAATTATTACAGAAAAAAGTAGCAAAAATGTGCTCGTTTGGATACATGAGTGCTTGTCTGTGATGATAAAAGCATAATGCCGCGTACACACGGTCGGACTTTTCAGCTACAAAAGTCCGACAGCCTGTCCGACAGACTTCCGGCGGACTTTCGGCAGACTTGCGGCGGACTTGTGGCAGACTTTCTAACGAACGGACTTGCCTACACACGACCACACAAAAGTCCGATGGATTTGTACGTGATGACGTACACCAGACTAAAATAAGGAAGTTCATAGCCAGTAGCCAACAGCTGCCCTAGCATGGGTTTTTGTCCGTCGGACTAGCACACAGACGAGCGGATTTCGGGGTCCGTCGTAGTTACGACGTAAAGATTTGAAGCATGTTTCAAATCTAAAGTACGTCGGATTTGAGGCTAAAAAAGTACGTTGAAAGTCCGGAGAAGCCCACACACGATCGGATTACCAGCCAGCTTTAGTCCGTCAGCGTCCGTTGGACTTTTGTAGACGAAAAGTCCGACCGTGTGTACGCGGCATAAGTGATGCATATGGAGGGTGCAGGGAGAAGTAGGGAGGGAAAAAACAGGAGTTGATGGTGGAAAGGATAGAGGAACTTATATTGAAGAAGACCAGCCAAGGAAGAGGACAGAGCAAAGAAGAGGAGCGTAGGGAACCTTAGGATGACACAAAGATGCACACTGATAGCGTGTCGGCTAGACTGCATCATAGATGGGAAAATGGGCAGGTTCAAGAGTGCAGTTTTCGGTAACAAATCATAGACTAGAAGGTAGCAAGAAGAGCAGGTCAAAAGACAGCAGGGGGGAAATATTATGCTGACATAGAAAGGGCAAGGCTAGTGCTTACAGGTCTCCAGCACATCAATAGGAATCTCTCACTTTACCTATTTATGTCACAGTAACAGAATTAATAGCTACTCCCCAACTTGTGTTCTCTTTAATTAAGTGTCAGGAGACATTTCACTAGATCTTGGGAGATTTTGTACAATTAGAAGCCTGATATGAGGTAAAGTAAAGATTAGTAATGGTGGATGGGAATGAGCCAATGGTTGGGTGCAAATCTGTGGTTGGACCAAACTTCTGCCCATTCAACCCCTATTTGGCATAAATCGATAATTATATAGAGAAGCAATATTTTTGACACCCTCTTTATTTGACCAGAAAATTGACATTTTTAATTTGAGAGATTTTGCTTCTATTGATTGCAATGGAGTTGGGTTTTGGCACCCAACTTTTTGTGAAGTGTGCTGAACTCAAATCGAACTCTGTGTTACTTAATCCTGACCCCTGAACTCTGTGTGTATGCATCACATACTAGCACATTTATGACAGATTTACCTCTCAAGCGGAGGATGAGCTGTCACTGCTCTTGGTGCTTCCATCTTCTCCTGGTCTTCCTTCCCGGGTTTGCTCTCTTAGATGGCCGGGCCCTAATCACTCCAGCATATGTGTATTGAATTCACTTCACCATGGCATACAGCGGGTGTCGTAAATTAGACCTGTGCAATTTGTTTAGTAGTGAATCAAAATGCAGCCAAATTTTGCATCTTACGAATACATAACGAATAACGAATTTCAACTAATACGAAAGAAAGTATAGTGAAAATAACAAATGGATTCGGCATGATTCGTTAATTCATTACAGGTCTAATGAAACAAAAGGACAACTCGGAGTAAATCTTACAGTCCAATCAGCTGATTAATTTTGTGTTGGAGGTTGGATTACTGCAAAGTGCATGAATCGATTCGTTATAACGAATATCGATACTCTACAGAAATAACAAATTATCCGAAAACGAATTTACGTAACATAACAGATTTAACAGAACAAAATTATGTATTTTACGAATGAAACGAAAGTAAATAAAATTTTCCGTTGTGCACAAGTCTACCGTAAATGTGGTCTAAGCTGTGCATGCATGGCTCAGATTACTTTTGACAGGGATAGTAAGAGAATAGTTGGAGGGGATAATGTAAAAAAGGGGTAGGAGTAGTGTGTATAGGAGAAAAAGGGGTCAGTGTATATAGGGGTGCAGTGTGTGGAGAGGGCGGGACAGTGTGTACAGTGGGGGAATTTTATTTGGGATAATTCCCAGGTTGTGTTTATTTGTTATTTCTAATCAGACTAAAAAGCCACGCCCAGTATTTATCATGATTTAACCACACCCCACTTTTTGCTATTGTCATTTCTCTTTTGTGACCCTCATTCTCAAGTTCAAAATTCGGGATAGAGCAGAATACATTTTGGTCTAAATTAATAAAGAAAGATTATTGCAAAGTTGATTAAAAACTGAAAGAAAGCTCTATCTGTCTAAAAAAAAGATACAAAAATGAATTTAGGTACATTGTTGCATGATCAAGTAATTGTTAAGTCTCGGTTCACACTGGGGCGGCTTCAAAGTCGCTTGACTCTGAAGCCGCCCCGCACAGCGCAACTTCAGCGCGGCTTGCAAACGACTTCTTTAATAGACTAGCTAAGTCGCCTGACAGGTCGCCCGAGTGTGAACCGAGCAGAACGTATGACAGCGCTGAAAACTGAAAAATGGCCTTGAGAGGAAGGGAGTTTAACATGCCAATCTTCAAGTGTTTAAAAAAAGTCCTCTATGATACAGACAGACACACCATATGGTGCAACTGCCACAAAGGCTATGCTGGGAGAATGCATGTAAACAAATGCACAGAGGGGCTGCCAGAACGGCTACACAGTTGAAAGTGGCCACCATAAAGTCTGCCTAATGCAAAGTACCATAAATAAAATACAGTAAAAGCTTGGATTGTGAGTAACTTGGTCTGCGAGTGTTTTACAAGATGAGCACATTTTTTGTCATAAATTTTAACTTGATAAACCAACGAGGTCTTGATCTACATGTAGTAGTCACGTCACAATTGAGTATAAGGCTCAGTTCACACTGCAGCGACCTAGGATCGGACTTGTGAGACTCCAAGTTGTGTGACATGAGAAATCCAATGTTAGTCAATGAGAGCTGTTTTAATTAGAACTACTGAAGTTGCTCCAACTTTAGAAAAGGTTCCTGTACTACTTCAAGGAGACTTCTATCTGACTTGTGCCCATAGACTTTAATGGAAGTTGCCTCCGATTTGGATCCTTATCCAGTGGCGGCTGGTGCTCAAAATTTTTTTGGGGGGGCGCAAACAAACGGAAAAATACTGAACCCCCCCCATCAATTGCAGCCTCACTGTGCCCATCAAATGCAGCCATTGTGCCCATCATATGCAGCCACTGTGCCCATCAATTGCAGGCATTGTGCCAATCAAACGCAGCCATTGACCCCATCAAACACAGCCATTGTGCCCATCAAATGCAGCCATTTGTGCCCATCATATGCAGCCACTTGTGCCCATCATATGCAGCCACTTGTGCCCATCATATGCAGCCACTTTTATGCAGCCACTTGTGCCCATCAAATGCAGCCACTTGTGCCCATTAAATGCAGCCACTTGTGCCCATCATATGCAGCCACTTGTGCCCATCATATGCAGCCACTTGTGCCCGTCAAATGCAGCCACTTGTGCCCGTCAAATGCAGCCACTTGTGCCCGTCAAATGCAGCCACTGTGCCCGTCAAATGCAGCCACTGTGCCCGTCAAATGCAGCCACTGTGCCCGTCAAATGCAGCCACTGTGCCCGTCAAATGCAGCCACTGTGCCCATCAAATGCAGCCACTGTGCCCATCATATGCAGCCACTGTGCCCATCAAACGCAGCCACCGTGCCCATCAAATGCAGCCACCGTGCCCATCATATGCAGCCATTGTGCCCATCATATGCAGCCACTTGTGCCCATCAAATGCAGCCACTTGTGCTCATCAAATGCAGCCACTTGTGCCCGTCATATGCAGCCACTTGTGCCCGTCAAATGCAGCCACTTGTGCCAGTCAAATGCAGCCACTTGTGCCAGTTAAATGCAGCCACTTGTGTCAGTCAAATGCAGCCACTTGTGCCCGTCAAATGCAGCCACTTGTGCCCATCATATGCAGCCACCTGTGCCCACCGTCCCCCCCCCCACTCGCGGCTCTGGCAGCGCATACACCCCCGTGAGCGGCTCTGGCAGCAACCCCCCCGCGTGGCTCTGGCAGCACCGCACCCCACCCCCGTGCAGCTTTGGCAACACTGTACCCCCAGCATGTCTTTGGCAGTGCGCGGCTCTTTCAGCACCCCAGCGCGTGTGGCTCTGACAAAGGGGACTTACCGCAGCAGCTCCTCCAGCGTGTCTCCTCCTCTCCTCTTCCTAAGCGCCAGGCATCCAATAAGGTGGCCTGGAGCTTTGGTCAATCAGGAAACAGGTCTGCCGCCCTGCCTTCTGATTGGCGGGGAGGAAGGTTAGTGTGAAAATAGCGAAAATTTATTCACGATCGTCACACAATTGGGTGGGATCAGGGCGCACTCTCTGCACCCTGAGACCACCATATTTTGAAGCCTATTACAGCCTCTGGCTCTAATCAGGTGCTTCAAAAAGTACCACCCCGCCTTAGGAATACATGCGTCTGACATTTTAAAAGAGGCTGGGCGCATGGATGGGGGGGTGGCGCCCGTGCGCCCACAGTGCACGGGCCACCACTATCCTCTATCTTAGTTGATGTGATTTGGATCCGACATTACAGAAAGATTACACAGGCATTCCCTAAAGTTGCCTCGAAGTTACCTGGCAAAGTAGTGCCAACTTTCAGGTCGTGTCAGTGTGAATCACCTCTCTTCTTTGCTTTGATATACGAGTGCTTTGGACTACAAACACGTTTCTGGAATGAATTATGCTCGCATTCTGAGGTTTTACTGTATTGAGCACTGATATGCTAGCAGAGGCGTATCTAGTTAAAATGGCGCCTATGGCAAACACTGAAACTGCGCCCCTGTCAAAACATTTGAATACCATCTTTCACCTTAACAAAAAAAAAAACAGCTAACAAAGTCAAGCTCTTTAATCTTTTAATTAACAAATTATGGATTGGCACTGATGAGCTGCACTAATGGACACTGATAGGCTGCACTGATGGGTTGCACTGACAGGCAGCACTAATGGGCTGCACTGATGGGCACTGATTTGCAGCATTTATGGGCACTGATAAGGCAGCACTGAGGCAGCACTAACACTGATAGGCGGCACCGATGAGCTGCACTGATGGGCACTAATGGGTGACACTGGCACTGACAGGTGACACTGATGAGCTGCACTGATAGGTGGCACTGGTAGGTGGCACTGATATAGGTGGCACTGTCTGACCCTGTTTTTGGGGGGGGCTTTTGGTGACATATCAGGGTTCAAAACAGACCCCTAATATCTCACTTTTGAGACAGAGAAAGGGACTGAGGACAGAGATTCCCCCAGTCCCTTTCTCTGCAGCCTCAGCTGCACTGGACAGTGAATGAATGGGAAGTGCTCTTTGCTGAGCGGCCTACCATTCATTCACAAACTGAATCAAAGCAAACCTCCCTTCCCCCACAGCAGCTGACAGGAGAGAAGAGAGGGAAGCTATCAGTGCTGCAAGGAGCCATTGCAGAGTGAAACAAGACAGGTGGAAAACCTGTCTCCCTCCGCACCCCGACTTCTCCTACCTGGGGCTCGGGAACTGGGTGCAGTCCTTCTGCAGCATTCTCCTAAATGAGCCGAGAGCCAGGGACCGGTTGTGTCCCTTGCTCTTGAGAACTGAGCTGGGCAACAGACTGCGTGGTGTGGGACATACAGGTCAATATCACTTTCGGCTGCAGGCAGAGTGATCTACCGCACTGCAGCTCCCGACAATTAAATTAAAGCCCTAGCCTGCCTCAGCATATTGATATAGAAGGGGCCGGGACTTTCATTTAATTGTCAGGAGCCACAGTGTGGTAGAACCCTCCGCCTGCACCCGAAAGTGGTGAAATAATCCTTATTTCTGCCCATTATCGGCCCTGAGTTGTGGACGTCAATGCTCCCAGTGTCAGTTTCATTTAATTGGGGGGGCACATGGGGGGTACAGGTTAATGTTGGGAGGTCATGGCCCCCTCTGGTCCCCCTCACGAGCGCCCCCTTCATATGGCGCCAATGGCACTTGCCATATGTGCCATACCCTGGATATGCCACTGCGTTTTAGAACAATATGTGTAGTCTGAAATTGAAAGCGTTCATTTTACAGATTTAAAAAAATAGCCTGCAGCAGTGTTGGGTCACCTCTGCTACATTAACCACTTCCCGCCTGCCGTATGCAAAATGACGACCAGGAAGTGGGTCAGTTTTTCTGACTGGGCGCCATATGACGTCCAGCAGGATAAGCTGCTAGTGCGCGTGGTGATCAGTGATGTGGAGTGTCAGTCTGACACTGCATCTCCGATCTTGGTAAAGAGCCTCTGATGTGGGCTCTTTACCATGTGTTCAGCTGTGTCCAATCACAGCTGATCATAGTGTAAATAGGAAGAGCCATTTATCGGCTTTTCCTCCACTCACACTAATAGGCACGAGTAAAGGACAGCCGAACGGCTGCTCTCCTGACTGCGCTGATTGATTATTAGCGCAGCCCCCCTGAGGATGCCCACCCAGGACCAGCAGGGATGCCCACCCAGTACCACCAGGAATGCCCACTCAGGACCACTAGGTATGCCAATCAATGCCCAATAGGGATGGCACTTAGTGCCTGTCAGTGATGCTTGCCAGTGCCTCCTGATGAGTGCCGCCTATCAGAGCCCATACGTGCCCACCAGTGCCACCTTTCAGGGTCACCTATCAGTGCCCAGTGCTACCTATGAGTGCCCATCAGTGCCGCCTATAAGTGCCCATCGGTGCTGCACTTCAGTGCCACCTATCAGTGCCCGTCCATGATACTTATCAGTGCCGCCTATCAGCACCCATCAGTGCTGCGTATACAGTGGGGAGAACAAGTATTTGATACACTGACGATTTTGCAGGTTTTCCTACTTACAAAGCATGTAGAGGTCTGTAATTTTTATCATAGGTACTCTTTAACTGTGAGAGACGGAATCTAAAACAAAAATCCTGAAAATCTCATTGTATGATTTTTAAATAATTAATTTGCATTTTATTGCATAACATAAGTATTTGATACATCAGAAAAGCAGAACTTAATATTTGGTACAGAAACCTTTGTTTGCAATTACAGAGATCATACGTTTCCTGTAGTTCTTGACCAGGATTGCACACACTGCAGCAGGGATTTTGGCCCACTCCTCCATACAGACCTTCTCCAGATCCTTCAGGTTTTGGGGTTGTTGGTGGGCAATACGGACTTTCAGCTCCCCCCAAAGATTTTCTATTGGGTTCAGGTCTGGAGACTGGCTAGGCCACTCCAGGACCTTGAGATGCTTCTTATGGAGCCACTCCTTAGCTGCCCTGGCTGTGTGTTTCAGGTCGTTGTCATGCTGGAAGACCCAGCCAGAACTCATCTTCAATGCTCTTACTGAGGGAAGGAGGTTGTTGGGCAAGATCTCGCGATACATGGCCCCATCCATCCTCCCCTCAATAGGGTCCAGTCATCATGTCCCCTTTGCAAAAAAGCAGCCCCAAAGAATGATGTTTGGAGTTTAGACCAAAAATCTCTATTTTTGCCTCATCAGACCACATGACCTTATCCCATTCCTTCTCTGGATCATCCAGATGGTCATTGACAAACTTCAGACAGGCCTGGACATGCGCTGGCTTGAGCAAGGGGAACCTTGCGTGCGCTGTAGGATTTTAATCCATGACGGCGTAGTGTGTTACTAATGGTTTTCTTTGAGACTGTGGTCCCAGCTCTTTTCAGGTCATTGACCAGGTTCTGCCTTGTAGTTCTGGGCTGATCCCTCACCTTCTCATGAACGAGGTGAGATCTTGCATGAAGCCCCAGACCAAGGGAGATTGACCATCATCTTGAACTTCTTTCATTTTCTAATAATTGCGCCAACAGTTGTTGCCTTCTCACCAAGCTGCTTGTCTATTGTCCTGTAGCCCATCCCAGCCTTGTGCAGGTCTACAATTTTATCCCTGATGTCCTTACACAGCTCTCTGGTTTTGGCCATTGTGGAGAGGTTGGTGTCTGTTTGATTGAGTGTGTGGACAGGTGTCTTTTATAGAGGTAACGAGTTCAAACAGGTGCAGTTAATACAGGTAATGAGTGGAGAACAGGAGGGCTTCTTAAAGAAAAAATAACAGGTCTGTGAGAGCCAGAATTCTTTCTGGTTGGTAGGTGATCAAATACTTATGTCATGCAATAAAATGCAAATTAATTATTTAAAAATCATACATTGTGATTTTCTGGATTTTTGTTTTAGATTCTGTCTCTCACAGTTGAAGAGTACCTATGATAAAAATTACAGACCTCTACATGCTTTGTAAGTAAGAAAACCTGCAAAATCGGCAGTGTAGCAAATACTTGTTCTCCCCAATGTAAGTGCCACCTCATCAGTGCAGCCTCATCAGTAGGGATGGGCGAACGGTTCGGCCCGAGCATAACTTTGGTTGTTCGGACGTTCAGCGAACAATGAACATTATGCAGTGTTTGTGGCAAATTCGAAAGCCACGGAACACCGTTAAAGTCTATGGGACACTAACATGAAAAACCAAATGTGCTCATTTTAAAGGCAATATGTAAGGAAAAACCGCGCTAGATCAAATAGCAATAATGATTAAAAAATTAACATGATACATTTAACATATTAAAAAGTTCAAACAGCAGCAGCTTAATTGCAGGATAACACAAAACATAGAATGGAAGAGGGAAGCTGCGCTATATTATTATTATATATAAATATAGATATATAGATATATAGATATATATATTTATATAGATATATATAGATATATATATCTTGGAGTTGAGGAGTCCCGGTGGAGTCGCATAGTGGGCAGCGTTCAGTTACCAGGACTACCGCATATCCACGATCACAGGAGATTGCGGTACACAGACAACTCATCTGGGTATATCAGTCTGGACGTTTCCTTATCAAGCAAAGGCCGTGGCTGGGCTATAGCCATCTGCATGCTTTTGCTTGCCATCTGGTAAGCGAGTTTTCTATTAGGTGGCGGCACTTAAGTTTGGATCAAGCTCACCTGGGTGTTTTTTACGGACTTTGTCAATGCACACATATTTGTTATCTATAAGCCATTGCTGGTTTAGATATATATAGCGCAGCTTCTCTCTTCCATTCTATGCTCATTTTAAAGGCTTATATGCAAGCTATTGTCATAAGTGTTTGGGGACCTGGGTCCTGCCCCAGGGGACATGTATCAATGCAAAAAAAAAGTTTTAAAAACGGACGTTTTTTCGGGAGCAGTGATTTTAATATATAGAAAAACAGTGAGGGCACACCGACCTTGTGCATTACTAAAGATAAAAATTATTTGACTAGTAAAAACAAACAAGCGTTTAAAAAAAGGCTTAACATTACTCCAAAGATTAGGAGCCGTGTCTTACAGATGCCTGCAACCTGGACCGGATATTAGGAAGAACCAGATGGCATCGCAAAATGGCTTACGCGTTACGAGGGAGTACCCTCTTCATCAGAGCCTCAGCAAGCGCTGAGATGTAAATCCATCTCACGCCGCCGACAAGCCGAAAAAAGAAAAAAAAAAAGCCACAACAGCTCCGCCTCCATGGGAGGCTCCCGCCGAGTGACGCTTCTTCTCGATGACAGCTGTTATATAGCTAAGGGCGGGACCATCTAGTGACGTAAATGTGTGACCCCACCCCCCTCTGACAACACCTGACATCAGAGGAAGGCGGGGTGGCCCGTTTTATGTCACCAAGTGGCCCCACCCTCAGCTATATAACAGTTGTCATTGAGAAGAAGCATCACTCGGCGGGAGCCTCCCATGGAGGTGTAGCTGTTGTGGCTTTTTTTCTTCTTTCGGCTCGTCGGCGGCGTGAGATGGATTTACATCGCGGGCCATTTTTATTTTTTTATCTTTTAATAAAGAACTTGTCCCAAAGTATCTCCTGTCTATTTTGTGAAATGGTAGGGGTACATTACCAATTCACATAGTGGGGGAGGCCGGGATCTGGGGGTCCCCTTGTTAAAGGGTGCTTCCAGATTCCAATTAACCCCCCGCCCGCATACCCCCACAACCACCGGGCAAGGGTTGTGGGGATGAGGCCCTTGTCCCCATCAACATGGGGACAAGGTGCTTTGGAGGGCTACTCCAAAGCACCCTCCCCATGTTAAGAGCATGTGGCCTGGTACGGTTCAGGAGGGAGGGTGCTCTCGTCCCCCCCCTCTTTTCCTGCGGCCTGCCAGGTTGCATGCTCGGATAAGGGTCTGGTATGGATTTTGGGGGCCTACGCAATTTTTTTTTTACATTTTGGCCCAGGGGTTCCCCTTAAAATCCATACTAGACCTGAAGGGTTGGGTCTGGATTCTGGGGGGGACCCCTACGCCTTTTTTTCATTTGGTGCAGGGTTCCCCTTAAAATCCATACCAGACCTGAAGGGCCTGGTATGTATTTTGGGGGGACACCCACGCAATTTTTTTAAAATTTTTGGTTCGGGGTTCCCCTTAATATTTATACCAGACCCAAAGGGCTTGGTAATGGACTGGGGGGGAACCCATGCCATTTTTTTTCTATGCATTTATCTATATTGCCGAGACCCGACAATTCATTACAGTCGAGATCAGTTTTAAATGACTTTTTTTCCTTTAGAAATGTAATTTTGCTGCAGTACTCTTCTAAATACAGGAAAACTGCGCCACTTTACAGGCATACTATAGACACCCCCCAGGCACAATATTTAAAGGAATATTTCATTTTTATTGTTTCACTTTAAGCATTATTAAAATCACTGTCCTCCAACGCCTGCCGATTGTCAAGTAGAGACTTAGAAGTGAGCTCTGCCTAACAGGGGGAAGGGATGGATTTTGTATTCCTACAAAGCAAGGGACTAAAATACACCTCTTCCCATAATGTGGGAAAGAACGTCCCAGCACAGTATTCCAGCACCTGACACCCTCTGAGGGTTTTGCGGCGTCTCCTTGATCCTGCAGGATACCGGTGGGACAGTGTCCACAAATTTATTTATACGGTATATCAGGGCTATATCAGAGAATAGGTGCAGGAACTTTACAAGTCACCCCTTGTCTCCGCCCCTATCCACCTCTGAGTAATGATAACAAGAAAAGCAGTTAAATAGATACCCTGCAGGATACCGGTGGGACAGTGTCCACAAATTTATTTATACGGTATATCAGGGCTATATCAGAGAATAGGTGCAGGAACTTTACAAGTCACCCCTTGTCTCCGCCCCTATCCACCTCTGAGTAATGATAACAAGAAAAGCAGTTAAATAGATACCCTGCAGCCAGCAACTATAGATCCCCCAGCAACAATGGACCACCCACAACTAAAATACTCCCCTCCCCAGCAAAAATAGACCCTCTGCAGCAACAACAGATCTCTTCGCAGCCAGCAACAATACATCCCCCATCAACAATAGACCACCTACAAGAAAATACCACTCCCCTCCCTCAGCAACAATAGACCCTCAGCAGCAACAACAGATATTCTGGCAGCCAGCAACAATAGACCCCTCCCTCAACAGTTGACTCCTCCCAGCAACAACTCACCCCCCAGCAACATAAGACCCACCCCCAGCAACAATAGATCCCCTGCCAGACCTTACCAGCAACAACTGCAAAAATACAACCCTCTCCAGTGACAATAGATCCCCCAGCAGCCAGCATCAACAGACCCTGCAGCACACCCTAGCACCCCTTGCCATTACATACATTCAGTGCTGCTGGAGGTGCCGAAACTGCATTCCCCAACGTTCCAGCTGAAAAAAGTGGGAAGGGAATGCGGAGGGAACAACAGCAAGCAGGATGTGCTGGAGAGGAGTGCAGAGGGTATAAGGTGATAAACCTCTGTATATGAATGAAGAGTCTAGTTTTGTCAGTAAGTTGAATGAGTTTAGATGTAGTGATCTTTGCACATTCCTATCCATGTAGGCATATTTATGTATTGGCATGTCCTCCTATCAATGTTATGTTTGTATTCTTGCAGGTGACCAAGAAATACATGAGACCCATCAGCACTATTCCAGGGATCGGTATCCAATCGTTTTTGGTGGAGTAATCTTATTGGTGACAGTGATTTTGATCCTGTTCTACTATACAGCATGGAGAAAGTAAGTTAAATAAATGTGAGTGTCTGATCATTTTCCTCTTACAGAGGAAGAGGAGAAAAGAGGAACTAATGAATGAATAAGTAGCAGCTGAAACCCATTCCCTCCTTTTCTATACATCTGATCTAAATGCTGTCCCTGCATGTGACCTGTATATTAACCCTTCAATTCCCTTTTACTGCACATTTGTACATTAACCAGTTCCATACCTCCCAACTTTTGAACTTCAGAATGAGGCACACTTGAAACTACTGCATGTGCACCTGCAGCGGTGTATAATTCAGGTTTATTATACACCACTGTGGGTGCACATGCCAAAGTTCCAATTGGTACTGTCCCTTTAGGCCCCATTCACACTAGCGCGTTTTTTGATGCATTTTGCATTTTGCAGAAATGCATGGGAATTTTTTAACATGGGTTCCTATGGAACATGTTCACATCAATGCTTTTTTGTATCTCTGCGTTTTTGGAAAGGGTCGGGGACTTTTTTTCATGCAAAAAGCAGCGTTTTGCATGTAATGGTTTTCAATGGACAAGCATCAAAAACGCAAGTGCACCGTTTTTGCAGCGTTTTTGATGCGTTTTTGGTGCGTTTTTGGTGCGTTTTTGCCATTTTTTTTTTTTTTGTAATTTTTTTTTAAGACTGTAAAAAAAAAATGAAAAAAAAAAAAAAAAAAAAAAACCGCAAAACGCAAATCGCGGCAAAAACGCGGCAAAAACACCGCAAAAACGCGGCAAAAACGCGGCTCAAAAACGTGCCAAGCATGAAAAAAAAACCTCCAAAAATGCTCAAAAGCAACATGCATAGGTGTGAATGGAGCCTTAGGCTCCATTCACACTAGCGCGTTTTTTGATGCATTTTGCATTTTGCAGAAATGCACGGGAATTTTTTAACATGGGTTCCTATGGAACATGTTCACATCAATGCCTTTTTGTTTCTGTGCATTTTTGGGAAGGGTCGGGGACTTTTTTTCATGCAAAAAGCAGCGTTTTGCATGTAATGGATTTCAATGGACAAGCATCAAAAACGCAAGTGCACCGTTTTTGCACCGTTTTTGATGCGTTTTTGATGCGTTTTTGCCGGTTTTTTTTTTTGAATTTTTAAAAAAATTTTTTTTTAGACTGTAAAGAAAAATGTAAAAAAAAAAAAAACGCAAAACGCAAATCGCGGCAAAACGCGGCAAAAACGCCACAAAAACGCTACAAAAACGCTGCTTAAAAACATGGCAAGCATGAAAAAAAAACCTCCAAAAACGCTCAAAAGCAACATGCATAGGTGTGAATCGAGCCTAAGACCTTCTTCCCTGGCTAGCAGTGTATAAATGTCAGCTGTGTGTATGCCAGTGTTTCTCAACTCCAGTCCTCAAGGCGCTCCAACAGGTCATGTTTTCAGGCTCTCCATTATTTTGCACAGGTGATTTGATCAGTTTCACTGCCTTAGGCTCGATTCACACCTATGCATGTTGCTTTTGAGCGTTTTTGGAGGTTTTTTTTTCATGCTTGCCACGTTTTTGAGCAGCGTTTTTGTAGCGTTTTTGCGTTTTTGTTTTTTTTTTTACATTTTTTTTTACAGTCTAAAAAAAAAATTAAAAAAAAATTAAAAAAAAAACAAAAAAAAAAAAAATGGCAAAAACGCATCAAAAACGCTGCAAAAACGCTGCAAAAACGGTGCACTTGCGTTTTTGATGCTTGTCCATTGAAATCCATTACATGCAAAACGCTGCTTTTTGCATGAAAAAAAGTCCCCGACCCTTTCCAAAAATGCAGAGAAACAAAAACGCATTGATGTGAACATGTTCCATAGGAACCCATGTTAAAAAATTCCCGTGCATTTCTGCAAAATGCAAAATGCATCAAAAAACGCGCTAGTGTGAATGGAGCCTGATGGCCCGTACACACAATCCGAATATCGGACGACAGATCGCACGACTTTCCCCGCTTGCCGGACGCATCGGGAAAAGCTCGTACGACGACAATTGACCTTCCTGCTTGCGTAACAGCGGTGGAGCGTAGTGATGTAATGTACGTGTGACCCCTCCCTCTAGCCACGCCTGCAGCATAGACGACCGAGAGTTGTGTCATTTTAAACGCACGGTCGTTCTGACTAGCAGGATTCTCTAGTACGGTCGTTCTGACTTGGCGTTGAGTAACACGGTCTTTCTGACTTGTCTTTCTGACTAGCACGGTTCGGTAACGATGGATCTGTCCCTGCAAAATTCCAACATAGCAGTATCCATGCTTGGAATATTGGCCATAGAAAATGTCCTCAAGCATAAAAATAAATCGCGAAGAAGGACATGGACAAAAGAATGGCTGCCCAACCGAGAAAAGTACTCCCACATGTGTTTGCTGAAGGATCTCCAAGAAAACAATCCAGAAGATTTTAGAAGTTATTTAAGAATGAATGATGAGTGCTTCCAAGAATTGTTAACAGCAGTTACACCGCATATCCAGAAGCAGGACACTGTAATGCGAGAGGCTATTAGTGCAGAACAAAGGCTCATAGCCACCCGACGTTACTTGGCTACTAGACGCAGTCTGCAGGACCTGAAATTCACCACAAGAATTTTGCCACAGGCAATTGGCAAGATCATCCCAGACACCTGTAAATCTCTCATCCTGACACTTAACCACTTGAGCCCCGGACCATTATGCTGCCTAAGGACCAGAGGTCTTTTTCCAATTTGGCACTGCGTCGCTTTAACTGCTAATTGCGCGGTCATGCAATGCTGTACCCAAACGAAATTTGCGTCCTTTTCTTCCCACAAATAGAGCTTTCTTTTGATGGTATTTGATCACCTCTGCGGTTTTTATTTTTTGCGCTATAAACGGAAAAAGACCGAAAATTTGGAAAAAAAATGATATTTTCTACTTTTTGTTATAAAAAAAATCCAATAAACTAAATTTTAGTCATACATTTAGGCCAAAATGTATTCGGCCACATGTCTTTGGTAAAAAAAATGTCAATAAGCGTATATTTATTGGTTTGCGCAAAAGTTATAGCGTCTACTAACTAGGGTACATTTTCTGTTGTTTACACAGCTTTTAGTTTATGACTGCCTATGTCATTTCTTGAGGTGCTAAAATGGCAGGGCAGTACAAAACCCCCCCAAATGACCCCATTTTGGAAAGTAGACACCCCAAGGAAATTGCTGAGAGGCATGTTGAACCCATTGAATATTTATTTTTTTTGTCCCAAGTGATTGAAAAATGACAAAAAAAAAAAAAAATATTTACAAAAAGTTGTCACTAAATGATATATTGCTCACACAGGCCATGGGCATATGTGGAATTGCACCCCAAAATACATTCAGCTGCTTCTCCTGAGTACGGGGATACCACATGTGTGGGACTTTTTGGGAGCCTAGCCGCGTACGGGGCCCCGAAAACCAATCACCGCCTTCAGGATTTCTAAGGGTGTAAATTTTTGATTTCACTCTTCACTGCCTATCACAGTTTTGGAGGCCATGGAATGCCCAGGTGGCACAAAACCCCCCAAAATGACCCCATTTTGGAAAGTAGACACCCCAAGCTATTTGCTGAGAGGCATATTGAGTCCATGGAATATTTTATATTTTGACACAAGTTGCGGGAATGTGACAATTTTTTTTTTTTTGCACAAAGTTGTCACTAAATGATATATTGCTCACACAGGCCATGGGCATATGTGGAATTGCACCCCAAAATACATTTAGCTGCTTCTCCTGAGTATGGGAATACCACATGTGTGGGACTTTTTGGGAGCCTAGCCGCGTACGGGACCCCGAAAACCAATCACTGCCTTCAGGATTTCTAAGGGTGAACATTTTTGATTTCACTCTTTACTGCCTATCACAGTTTCGGAGGCCATGGAATGCCCAGGTGGCACAAAACCCCCCCAAATGACCCCATTTTGGAAAGTAGACACCCCAAGCTATTTGCTGAGAGGCATGGTGAGTATTTTGCAGCTCTCATTTGTTTTTGAAAATGAAGAAAGACAAGAAAAAACATTTTTTTTTTTCTTTTTTCAATTTTCAAAACTTTGTGACAAAAAGTGAGGTCTGCAAAATACTCACTATACCTCTCAGCAAATAGCTTGGGGTGTCTACTTTCCAAAATGGGGTCATTTGGGGGGGTTTTGTGCCACCTGGGCATTCCATGGCCTCCGAAACTGTGATAGGCAGTGAAGAGTGAAATCAAAAATTCACGCCCTTAGAAAGCCTGAAGGCGGTGCTTGGTTTTCGGGGTCCCGTGCCCGGCTAGGCTCCCAAAAAGTCTCACACATGTGGTATCCCCGTACTCAGGAGAAGCAGCAGAATGTATTTTGGGGTGTAATTTCACATATTTCCATGGCATGTTTGAGCAATATATCATTAAGTGACAACTTTGTGCAAAAAAAAAAAAAAAAAAAATTTGTCTCTTTCCCGCAACTTGTGTCGCAATATAAAATATTCCATGGACTTGACATGCCTCTCAGCAAATAGCTTGGGGTGTCTACTTTCCAAAATGGGGTCATTTGGGGGGGTTTTGAACTGTCCTGGCATTTTATGCACAACATTTAGAAGCTTATGTCACACATCACCCACTCTTCTAACCACTTGAAGACAAAGCCCTTTCTGACACTTATTGTTTACATGAAAAAGTTATTTTTTTTTGCAAAAAAATTACTTTGAACCCCCAAACATTATATATTTTTTTAAAGCAAATGCCCTACAGATTAAAATGGTGGGTGTTTCATTTTTTTTTTCACACAGTAATTGCGCAGCGATTTTTCAAACGCATTTTTTGGGGAAAAAACACACTTTTTTAAATTTTAATGCACTAAAACACACTATATTGCCCAAATGTTTGATGAAATAAAAAAGATGATCTTAGGCCGAGTACATGGATACCAAACATGACATGCTTTAAAATTGCGCACAAATGTGCAGTGGCAACAAAATAAATACATGTTTAAAAGCCTTTAAAAGCCTTTACAGGTTACCACTTTAGATTTACAGAGGAGGTCTACTGCTAAAATTACTGCACTCGATCTGGCCTTCGCGGTGATACCTCACATGCATGGTGCAATTGCTGTTTACGTTTGACGACAGACCGCCGCTTGCGTTCGCCTTAGCGTGAGAGCAGGGGGCAACAGGGGTGCTTTTTTTTTTTTTTTTTCTTTATTATTTTTTTGCTTTTTTAATCTTACTTTTAAACTGTTCCTTTCATATTTTTTTTTTTAATCATTTTTATTGTTATCTCGGGGAATGTAAATATCCCCTATGATAGCAATAGGTAGTGACAGGTACTCTTTTTTGAAAAAATTGGGGTCTATTAGACCCTAGATCTCTCCTCTGCCCTCAAAGCATCTGACCACACCAAGATCGGTGTGATAAAATGCTTCCCCAATTTCCCAATGGCGCTATTTACATCCGGCGAAATCTAAGTCATGAAATGCTCGTAGCTTCCGGTTTCTTAGGCCATAGAGATGTTTGGAGCCACTCTGGTCTCTGATCAGCTCTATGGTCAGCTGGCTGAATCACCGGCTGCATTCTCAGGTTCCCTGTGGAGACAGGAGAGCCAGAGAAAAACACGGAAGACGGTGGGGGGGGGGCATTCCCTCCCACGGCTTGTAAAAGCAGTCTAGAGGCTAATTAGCCGCTAGGATTGCTTTTACATGAAAGCCGACCGCTGGCTGAAAAGAATGATACCAAGATGATACCTAAACCTGCAGGCATCATTCTGGTATAACCACTCAAAGTCGTGAATGGCATACCTGAAGACAAAAAAATGGTTAACAATGGTTAACAATAAAGCACAGTAAACAGTAAAGTATAAATAATTACATACCTGAAAAACAAACATGATAAAACATAATAATAACAATAACAATAAAACATTGCAGAATAGAATACAGTAAAAAAGAGCAGAACAATAGAGAGAGAGAATAGAGAGAGAGAGAACAATAAAACGACAACTATTTTTTTTTATTTTATATATTTTTTTTTTTTTTACACTTTTTTTGTAACTAACTTTTATAACTGTAACCGGTTCCAGGTTCGGGTCTCTCAAAATGCGATGGCATCTTGGGAGACCCTGTGAAAGTGTGCCTAGTCTGTGCAATGCTGTACCCTACGCTAATACTCAACTAGTGAATGGTAGCGTTCAAAATATTCACCAATGCAAAGACCAGGATTGTCAGGACAGGAGGGACAATAATAGCGGGTGTCACGCCTATATCTGCGCTTGCTGCAGACACAACATCTTTTTTGGGGGGGTTCGTTGGGTAGGGGTACTCGGGAGCACATAAAAATGCCTCTCATGCAGCCGACTGCATTTGGTTGGGGATGTGAATGGGGGAAGTACGGGCGCAGCAGAAGCGGTGGGTTCCCAATTAGGATTGGCGATTGCAGCAGGAAGGGCATTATGGGCACGACGGCCTGTGTTTGTCTTTTTGGTGGCAGCGGGACACTACTTGTGCTTGCCACCTCACCAGCTTGAACTGCACTTATGGGACTCGCCACGTCCCCAAATGTTACTGCAGTGCTGGTTTGACTACGACCGGGGTGTACTAGGCCGCTGGTGCTTGCCAGTTCCCCAAAACGCTACAAAAAAAACTGTTAGCGATCGCAGGGATCAGGCCTGACTCTGCGAACGCTGCAGTTATGCGTTTAGAGTTTTGTAAGTGACAGTGATCGATCGATACTGCACTTGGGTGGGCTGGGCCGGGCCGGGCGGAGGGGCAAAACGCAGGTGCTAGCAGGTATCTGGGCTGATCCCGCTAACACTGCGTTTTTGGGAACCCTAAACTGCTGGTGACGCTAGTATAGATCTGATCGGATCAGATATTGATGCGATCAGATACTATACCACTAAGGGAGGTGTACGGTGCGTGCGTGGGTGTTAGCGGTACTGGCGCTAACCTGACGCTGCCTGGGGCTGGTGCTTGCCAGTTCACCAAAATGCTACCAAAAAAACTGTTAGCGATCACAGGGATCAGGCCTGACTCTGTGAACGCTGCAGTTATGCGTTTAGTGTTCTGTAAGTGACAGTGATCGATCGATACTGCACTTGGGTGGGCTGGGCTGGGCCGGGCGGAGGGGCAAAACGCAGGTGCTAGCAGGTATCTGGGCTGATCCCGCTAACACTGCGTTTTTGGGAACCCTAAACTGCTGGTGACGCTAGTATAGATCTGATCGGATCAGATATTGATCCGTTCAGATACTATACCACTAAGGGAGGTGTATGGTGCGTGCGTGGGTGTTAGCGGTACTGGCGCTAATCTGACGCTGCCTGGGGCTGGTGCTTGCCAGTTCACCAAAACGCTACCAAAAAAACTGTTAGCAATCGCAGGGATCAGGCCTGACTCTGCGAACGCTGCAGTTATGCGTTTAGTCTTTTGTAAGTGACAGTGATCGATCGATACTGCACTTGGGTGGGCCGGGCGGAGGCGCAAAATGCAGGTGCTAGCGGGTATCTGGGCTGATCCCGCTAACACTGCGTTTTTGGGAACCCTAAACTGCTGGGGACGCTAGTATAGATCTGATCGGATCAGATATTGATCCGATCAAATACTATACCACTAAGGGAGGCGCATGCTGCGTGCGTGGGTGTTAGCGGTACTGGCGCTAATCTGACGCTGCCTGGGGCGACGCATATCACCGCCGGGCGATTAGGGGGCTAAACCTTTATTCGGTAATAAACGGCGGGTGCCCTGACACTATAAAAAATAAACGAACTAACCAGCGTCAACCGTAACGGTTATACGGTGATCAGTGGTGAAAAGGTTAACTAGGGGGCAATCAAGGGGTTAAAACATTTATTAGATAGTATATGGGGGTCCCTGACGCTATAAAACGCTGACGGCGAACCTAAATATTTACCTCACTAACTAGCGTCACCAGCGACACTAATACAGCGATCAAAAAAATGATCGCTTAGCGACACTGGTGACGGGGGGTGATCAAGGGGTTAAAACTTTATTAGGGGGGGTTAGGGGGGTACCCTAGACCTACAGGGGGGTAACAGTAACTGTGCTAACACAGTAACTGTCACAAACTGACACCTAGCAGTAATCAGAAAAACAAAAAAAAAACAAAAAAACTGCTGGTGTCAGTTTGTGACAGGGGGGGGGGGGTGATCGGGGGGGGATTGGGGGGCGATCGGGGGGGGGGATCGGGGTGTTTTATGTGCCTGGCATGTTCTACTGTGTGTGCGTGTGTTGGTGCACTCACATACCTGTCTTCTCTCCTCGGGCCGGAACGGAAACTACCGACCCGAGGGGAGATGACATCACTTCCTTTGCTGCTGTTTAGCATACTGCAGCAAAGGAGTGTTCCCATTGGCCGGCGGCGATCGCGAGGGGGGGGCCACGAATGGATGGCCTCCCCCTCGTTTCCGATCGCCGGGGAACAAAACGGGACCGCCTCGGGCGGCGGGGGGGGGGGGTCCTATCGGACCCCCCACCCGCAGGAGGCAAATCACGTACATGTACGTGATTTTGCCTGCCCGTGCCGCCTTGCCGACGTACATCGGCGTGAGGCGGTCCTTAAGTGGTTAAGGATGAATATATCAAGGTACAGTGGGTATTATTATAAAGTTATTTTCAGAATATCACATGTCAAATGTATATATCGCATGCCAAATTGCCAGCAATTGCAAGCAAGTGCACAGTCTAAATTGATGCGATATTCACAATGCAGTGTTGCACCAACTGCCAAAAGTTGTTACTGTACTAGTTTTGTCATGTTTAGGTGGGATTTAAATAGCTATCTGGGCAGGAACCCGCACAGATGTCACTCAAATATTACCCCTGAAGTCTGAGTGACATGCGGTAAATAAACGTACGACTCCAGCTCAACTAACAAGCCCGCAGCTTTGTAAACCTTGGCTAATAAATTATATATATTATATTTTATATATATTGTTAGCATAGAATATCATAATTATTGACTATTTATCTCTCCTTTTCGTCATAGTTTCCAACCAATATATCGGAATGGATGGAGGTGGCCAAAACATTTTATGAACAATGGAACTTCCCGAACTGTGGTGGTGTAATAGATGGTAAACATGTCAGGATAGCACCACCCCCAAAGTCTGGGTCATTTTTTTACAATTCTAAAGTTTTTTCCAGTATTATTATGCTAGCCATTGTAAATGCCAATTATGAATTCTTATATTTGGACATCGGCAAAAACGGACGCAATTCAGATGGAAGTGTGATAGAACATACTAAGTTCTACCAGCTCCAGCTCCTTCAGAGTGGATCCCTGAATCTTCCACGCACCAATGAAACTTTGGAAGGTCTGAATTTCGTCTTTGTCGCACACGATGCGTTTGCATTGGGAGACCACCTCCTCAAGCCCTTCTCCATGAGAAATATGACCCCTGACCAGAGGATCTATAACTATCATTTGTCCAGGGCACGGAGAGTGGTTGAAAACGCATTTGGTATAATGGCCAACTGTTTTCGCATTGTCCAAACAACAATCAGTCTGTCATTACCAAAAATAGACAATCTTGTGCTGTGTTGCTGTATATTGCATAATTACCTGCGGAGACATGCACAATCCTATATTACAGCTGTGTCGTCTGAAAATCATACCAACAGAGGAGCATCAATGTCTATCCAACCTGTGCGTGATAACAGTAATGCCACCATGAATGCATTAACACCACTTGCTCTTGCACATTCAAGGCTGCCAACTCAAAGTGCCCGTCAATGCCGGCTGGATTATATGAATTCTTTTGTGGGTCGGGGGGCAGTGTCATGGCAGAATGACATGTAAGATATTCTGTAGCCAAAAACCTGTTTGATGTTGATGGTATTTCTAATATAATAATCTTCGACAATTGTATGCTTACCTATTTAGCTTGTATATTGCAACGTGTTTATATATTTAAAAAAAAAAACGCCACTGCCCACACAGTGCCATTAATGAGTGCATAAGTGCCATCAATCAGTGCCACCTATCAATGCCCATGAGTGCCATCTATCAATGTCCACCAGTGCCACCTAGCAGTGCTGCCTATCAATGCCCTTCGGTGCCCACCAATACCACCTATCAGTGCCCACCAGTGCCACCTCATCAGTGCCTCCTTATTGAGTGCTGATCAGTGGAGCCTATCGGTGCCCATCAGTGCAGCCTCATTAGCGTACATTAATGATCGAGAAAATGTAACTGTTTGCACAATTTATTAACAAAATCTAAAATGGTTTTGTATTTTTTTACAAAAATGATGGTCTTTATTAATTAAAAAAAAAAAAAAAAAAAAAGGTGATCAAATACCACCAAAAGAAAGCTCCATGTGTGTGCAAAAAATTATAAAAATGTAATTTGGGTACAGTGTTGTATGACCGCAGTCTGGGCAGGAGGGGGTTTAGGTGCCCAGTAAGCAAGTGGTTAATTAATTAATTACACATATACCAAGATGCAATTTATATACAAAAAAAAAACACCTCAAAAACAAGTTTTATTACAACCAGACTATATGGTTGTTAGAACCCACATTTGGTGCGCGCAGCCTACGAAGAGACGTCGCTTAAATTGTACGTTCGCACTGTAGTGATGTCATAAGAGACGGTCGGGCCGATTGACACATGCTCAGTGCACGAAAAAACGACCGTAGAAGTAACGTTCGTGCAGGAAAGACCGCCGATATGAACGATAAGCTGCCCCGAACGAAGTTAAATTTTAGTCCAAAAATATTTTTTGGAAATTAGATTGATAGATAAGGAAGATATTAATCTGAGCTCATACAGTTTATTTTGCAGGAATCATGCCAGACAAATTTACCTCACCAGATTTTCTACCCCAGTTTATTGATATGTACAGGCATATGTCCTGTTTATGGACAGTAACTTCAAAAGAATATTCTAATAGAGATAAGAAGCATGAGGCCCAGACCACACTTCTTGAACTTTGTAAAACGGTGTGCCCAAATCCAACCCTAGAATGTGCCAGAAATAAAATAGCTAATTTACGGACTGTCTTTAAAAAAGAACTGAACAAGATTTGTGAGTCCCAGAAGTCTGGTGCAGGAACAGATGACATCTATGTTCCACGTCTCTGGTATTTCGAAAGCCTACAATTCCTCACAGAGCAGGTGGATGCAAGAGCATCATTATGCACTCTGCAAGACACATCCGCTGTGTCACCAGAGCCCCGGTCACAAGATGAGGATCAGGACAATATTGAGGAAATCCCGAGATCACAGGTCCAATTTTACATCTGAAAATAATGTGTTACTTGATAAAAAGAAAGTAAAAGCATGATGTGCTAGTATGGACAGCATACTAGCACATTATGTGCCACTTACCTGCAAACAAAGCACACGCTGCCCCCATGTGTATTGTATACTGTTGGTACTATATAAATACTGTGTATAATATTAATAATAATAATTTGTCAAATGTGAAGCAATCACCAATACACATTACATTAAAGGGGTTGTAAAGGTTTGTGTTTTTTCACCCTAATGCATCCTATGCATTAAGGTGAAAAAACACCTGTCAGTGACCAGCTGTAGCCCCCCCCCCCTTTTTACTTACCTGAACACTGAAACTCGTCCTACAGGGACACGCCATTTCTCTGCTAGGGGGTTCTTGGCTGTTGATCGGATAGATTGATAGCAGCGCAGCCATTGGCTCCCGCTGCTGTCAATCAAAACAAGCTGCACAGTGGAGGTCAATATGACGTGTTTGTTATTGTAAAAAATAATAATAATTTACCTTTCACTTTAAACACCATGTGGTTGTTTGCACATACCTGTAGAACGCTCCAGTGATTGCTCATTTTCATTTCCTGAGGTGCTTGCCAACAAATCATTTTTTGACTTGTGACTTGTTCTCTTTTTGTTTTGTTTTTCCTGAAAATAAACACAATAAATGCATTGTAAAATACAGTTACATATGACAATATACATTTTTAGAAAATAATTACATTAAAATTAAAACTTACTTTTTTTTATGATCTGATGAATTTTTTGGAGTTGCTCATGTTCTCTGTGCTTTAAATCAGACCATCTTTTGCATAGTTGATCCTTGGACCGCAGGATTCCATGTTTCTTATTTATAACTTTTATTACTTCATCCAGTATGCGATCCTTACGTGCATTTGGTTTGTTGTAGTTTTTTTGCTTTCCATCATAGTCATAAGTTTCGAACAACCTCACGAGCTCCACCATTTCTCCTCTACTCATTGCTGTTGCCTTCGTTTTGCCTGGATTCTTTATTTTTTGCCCAGGCCGGGTCTCCTCTGCGTTCTCCATGCTGTAATGGCGCTGTGTGTAGGCCCGATGTCACAGATGGCATTGCGCAATCACGGGGCACAGAGGGGCGGAGCTTATGACACATGTGCTGTGACTCGAAATCATCAGATCTTTCGCGGAACGTTCTTTCAGTACTTTATTCCATATTGGTTATTTGATATTCCTTCCGGGGTTATTAGCAGCTTCCGATTATGCGCAATTGTTCGCTTACGAGTTTTTTTCGGACGATTGCTGTACACATTAAACGATTATTGTTAGTTCCATTCATGTACGAGAAAAATTATGGAGCTTGCTCCTTCGAAATTTTTCGTTTGGACAGGCAGAATCGGCTGTCGAAAGTGGTGTACACACGATCCGAAAATCGTACGATTCTTCCTCGGACGACCGCTTTTGTACGATATTCGGATCGTGTGTAGAGGCCATTAGTAATTACCACAGCCGTTTCACCTGAGGGAAATCTTGAAAACACGACCTGTTGGTGCGCCTTGAGGACTGGAGTTGAGAAACACTGGTCTATGGACTGGTTGCTTGACAAAGGGGGCGGAGCCCTGAAATGCATATTGGCCCGCCCATCCCCGACATTGCAGGATGGATTTGACACCTGCACTCTCTCTCATTGCGCCTGTACCCCCGCTGTCTTGCCTGCCAATCCCTGGCTGTGCTGAATGCTCACATTGCTGCAGGTCCTGCTCAGCTATTCGCATATACTGAATAGATGGAGTAATTATGCAGAACAAAGCCCTTGTACCCCCGGGACTGTTGGGCAATCGTGAAAATGCAGGAAAGTCCTGCCCAATCTGGGACTGTTGGGAGATATGCAGTTCATACCCATCCTTCCACTGTACAGTGTCTTGAAAAAGTATTCATACCCCCAACATTTTGTCATGTTACAACCAAAAACGTAAATGTATTTTATTGGGATTTTATGTGATAGACCAACACAAAGTGGCACATAATTGTGAAGTGGAAGGAAAATTATAAATGGTTTTCTAACATTCTTTACAAGTAAATATCTGAAAAGTGTGGCATGCATTTGTATTCAGCCCCCTTTACCTTGATACCCCTAACTAAGATCTAGTGGAACCAATTGCCTTCAGAAGTCACCTAATTAGTAAATAGAGTCCACCTGTGTGTAATTAAATCTCAGTATAAATACAGCTGTTCTGTGAAGCCCTCAGAGGTTTGTTAGAGAACCTTAGTGAACAAACCGCATCATGAAGGCCAAGGAACACACCAGACAGGTCAGGGATAAAGTTGTGGAGAAGTTTAATGCAGGGTTAGGCTATAAGAAAAATATACCAAGCTTTGAACATCTCACAGAGCACTGTTCAATCCATCATCCGAAAATGGAAAGAGTATGGCACAACTGCAAACCTACCAAGACATGGCCGTCCACCTAAATCAACAGGCCGGGCAAGGAGAACATTAATCAGAGAAGCAGCCAAGAGGTCCATGGCAACTCTGGAGGAGCTGCAGAGATCCACAGCTCAGGTGGGAGAATCTGTCCACAGGACAACTATTAGTCGTGCTCTCCACAAATCTGACCTTTATGGAAGAGTGACAAGAAGAAAGACATTGTTGAAAGAAAGCCATAAGAAGTCCCTTTGCAGTTTGCGAGAAGCCATGTGGGGAACACAGAAAACATGTGGAAGAAGGTGCTCTGGTCAGATGAGACCAAAATTGAACTTTTTGGCCTAAACGCAAACGCTATGTGTGGCGGAAAACTAACACTGCACATCACCATGAACACACCATCCCCACTGTGAAACATGGTGGTAGCAGCATCATGTTGTGGGGATGCTTTTCTTCAGCAGGGACAAGGAAGCTGGTCAGAGTTGATGGGAAGATGGATGGAGCCAAATACAGGGCAATCTTAGAAGGAAACCTGTTAGATTCTGCAAAAGTCTTGAGACTGAGATAGACAATGACCCTAAACATACAGCCAGAGCTACAATGGAATGGTTTAGATCAAAGCATATTCATGTTTTATGCCCTGTACACGCGATCACACATTCCGACAATAAAATCCATCGGATTTTTTCTGACGGATGTTGGTTCAAACTTGTCTTGCATACACACAGTCACACAAAGTTGGTTGGAAATTCCGAACGTCAAGAACGCGGTGACGTACAAGACGTGCGATGAGCCAAGAAAAATGAAGTTCAATAGCCAGTGCTGCTCTTCTGCTTGATTTTGAGCATGCGTGGCACTTTGTGCGTTGGAATTGTCTACACACGATCGGAATTTACGCGAACGGATTTTGTTGTCGGAAAATTTTAGATCCAGCTGTCAAACTTTGTGTGTCGGAAATTTCAATGGAAAAAGTCCAATGGAGCCTACACATGGAATTTTCCAACAACAAGCTCCGTACGCACATTTTCCGTCGGAAAGCCCGACCGTGTGTACAGGGCATTAGAATGGCCCAGTCAAAGTCCAGACCTCAATCCAATTGAGAATCTGTGGCAAGACTTGGAAATTGCTGTTCACAGACACTCTCCATCCAATCTGACAGAGCTTGAGCTATTTTGCAAAGAAAAATGGGCAAAATGTCACTCTCTAAATGTAGAGATGTATGTTTTACATCTCTAGAGACATCCCCAAAAAGATTGTAATTGCAGTGAAAGGGGGTTCTACAAAGTATTGACTCAGGGGGGCTGAATACAAATGTACCCCACACTTTTCACATATTTATTTGTAAAAAAATTTGAAAACCATTTATCATTTTCCTTCCACTTCACAATAATGTGCCACTTTGTGTTGGTCTATCACATAAAATCCCAATAAAATACATTTACTTTTTGCTTGTAACATGACAAAATGTGGAAACTGTCAAGAAGTATGAATACTTTTTCAAGGCACTGTATGCGTCTTTTGCATTAGCTCTGTCACAAACTGCCTCCTTTTATATAAGACCTATGATGTTGCTGTATTTAGTGCACCATTACCAATATCCATGTTTTAAGCACAGAAATTCTAGAAATAGAATGAATCTGAATTTTGAGGTACCATTCATATACTGTACTTACATTTTTTTTTAATACAAAATATATATATTTTTGTTGTAAATAAATAAAATTGCCTCCCAATGCTTAATTATATGTTTTTAACCACCTCAATACAAACATGTTTCCTTATTTTAAAACAATGTGGCAAAAAATTAGATCACTTTGGGGTATCTACTTTACAAAGAGGGACAATTTTGAAGGTGCACACACTGCCCTGGCATTTTTATTCTAACCAAAAGTAACCAATTTTATAACCAATTTTTTTTTCCCTATATATATATATATATATATATATATATATATATATATATATATATATATATATATATATATATATATATATATATATATATATATAGTAAAAAAAATAAATAAATAAATAGACAGTTATTCAAACCACCAAATGAAAGTTCTATCTGTCTAAAAAAAAGAAAGAAAGAAAAAATACAGTGGACACAGTGTTTAGTAACTGTGAGTCAAAGTATCACAGCAATGAAAACTGAACAATCATCTGCTCTGTAGATCACAATTTATGCTGGATTTACAATGCTGGATTTTTTTCAGGTTTAATTCAGATTATTTTGTAAAAAATATGTATTCTTATTTAAAGGCGTCACTAATCTTAAAGGGGGCCTGCAAAATTCTGCTATCTGTCCTCTGCACCTCCACAGCCAGGGTTGTGGAGTATATGTCCTTGTCCTCATCAACATGAGGGCCCTCCAACGTTGAGGTTGTATGACCTGGTATGGTTCGGGGGGGGGGGGGGGTGAATGCTCAAATTAAGGGTCCTGTGTGGATTGGGGGGGGGGCCTACGCAGGGTTCCCTTGAAAATTTGTACCAGATCACAAGGCTTTGGTTTGGATATTTTAGGGGAAGCCATGTCATTGCTATTTGTGTCTCCAAATATTGAGTTCCCCCTAAAAGCAGTGTTACTTTCATCAACAAATATATTTTCGTCGACTAGAATACGACTAAAACTAAAACAATTCAGATGACTAAAATACGACTAAAACTAAAATGGCATTTTAGTCAAAAGACTATGACTAAAACTGAATTGAAATTTGACATCAAAATTAACACTGCCTAAAAATCAATGCTAGATCCGAGGGTCATTTTCTGTTATTTTTGCATGCCCCCCCCAAGATGTATACCAGTGGGGACCTCGCCAAATGCACACAACAGACCCTCATTCTCATTCTATAACTTTAAGCAATATTAGAATGTTTAACAATCATATATCCTCGCAATTTGTGAATTTTTTTTGCCTTGGTACATGGCACCCAGGGAAGTGCCCAGCACCCCCTCCCCATCAGACCCACACTGGCCTTAGAGTAGACTGGGTAATTGCCATGTGGGCCGGGGCTGCCCGGTCCATTCACCTCCTGCTATGCGGCCATACATGTGTCTCTTCCCCTGGCAGAACTACCAGCGTGGTTGCTGGCTGCAGGGATTTGAGCTGTGTCTCTCTCACAGACAGCTCAGAGTCAGCGCTGACAGTTCCCTCCGCATGGACGGGAGAGGAGAGAGAGCTCATCTGTTCCTCCTCCCACCCCTCTACTCCTGTGTCTGCCCCACCCACACTCACTGGGGATGTGTGGGCAGGAAGTTTGAAGCCAGCAGCCACCAGCCAGTAGAGGAAAGGTGCTGACAGGCTATGCATGAGCCTCCAGCCTGGGGTGTATAAGCTTACACTCTCTCCTGCCTCCCAGTGTATAAACTAATATAGGGGGTGCTCTGTGGACTCTGAGTTCCCCTTTACTCCAGAGTCCACAGCATTTCCTTTTACATAAGAGCCCCCCCTTAATCAGGGTTCCCCTTTATATTACAGTCCACAGAGCTCCCCCTTACAGCATAAGTGGAAACTCTGCGGACTCTAAGGTGGGCTATGCAGACTCTAATGTAAGGGGGCTGTGTGGATTCTGATGCAGGGAGGGTTGTGCAGACTCTGATGTATGAGGGTCTCTGTGGACGCCGATGTAAGGGGGTCTCTGTGGATGCTTATGTAAGGGGGTCTCTGCAGACTCTGATGTATGAGGGTCTCTGCAGACTCTGATGTATGAGGGTCTCTGCAGACTCTGATGTATGAGGGTCTCTGCAGACTCTGATGTATGGGGGGCTCTGTGGACTCTGATGTAAGGGGGGCTCTGCTGACTCTGATGTAAGGGGAGCTCTGCAGACTCTGATGTAAAGGGGGCTCTGTGGACTATGATGTTAGGGGGGCTCTGCAGAATTTAATGTAAGGGGGCTCTGTGGACTCTGATGAAAGGGGGGCTCTGCAGACTTTGATGTAAGGGAGTAGGGAGCGGTAGGAGCTGGAGATCTGCACAGTGAGCACAGAGTAAAAGGGGGCACTGTGAATAGAGAGATAAGGGGGGCATGACTGCACTATAATGGGGGGGGGGCTGTGATTGCTAGGGGTACTGTAATGTAAAGGGACACTGTGATATAAAGGGGACTGCACTGTAATCATTACAGTGGCCCTTTACAGTGCAGTCCCCTTTATATTACAGTGTGGAGGACTCTATGAATTCCCATCACCAACTGCCCCCGCAAACGCCAGTCAACCCCACCCCACCCCCATTGGTCCCTGGAAAAATTGGCTGCTCAGTCTAAAATGCCCGGCCTATTTTTTGGCCCCAGTTCGGGTCTGCCCCCATGATATTTGTTTGACAATCCCTTGCCTTTTAGCCTAGAAAGTGTCTGTTACTGATATCTAAGATTTGGCTCCTATGGAATTCAGTGAGGTCCATATTTGGCATCCGAACTTTGACAAAATTAGCCAAATTGGCTCTGAGCCAAACCTAGGTACGTTCGGCTTATCACCAATTATCTGCAGCAATCCATGTACAATGATTTATGTACAGCGATCCATGGCAGCCAACTGAACTTTTATTTCACTGCATTTAAGTCAGTAAAAGTTGAAATCTAATTATTATAGGTATCTGTAGGAAGATGTTATTCAACATCATTTTGAATAACGCTTAAATGACTGTATTCTATTTTCTTTAGTAAACTGATCAAAACTGAGTGCATGGATTGCCCAAAGCAGCCAATCAGATTTCAACAGTCTTGTTTTTATTGCATCTTGAAAATTAAATGCAAAAACATGAAGCTTACATTACCTATTCCCAATCAAATAAAAATCAATTGTTAGTAAACTTTGTTTCATATAAATATAGGAAAGAGCCCATGACACCAAAGAACAGATCAGACGAGGTGAACAATGGATCAGCAAAAGTGGTCAACTCTTCATTGTACTCACTGATGAATGACTCTGGAATAGAAACACCACCCAGGAGTATTCACAAGGTAACTTACTATAAATAAATTCTTCTCTAAGTTAACTGTTAAAACATATATACAATATGTAATTAGTTTTATCTACAAAAATGTGCCATTTTGTTTCATTAAAGGGGTTGTAAAGGTGTTTTTTTTTTTTTTTAAAAATAACAAACATGTCATACTTACCTTCACTGTGCAGCTCGTTCTGCACAGAGTGGCCCCGAACCTGGTCTTCTGGGGTCCCTCGGCGGCTGTCTCAGCTCCTCCCCGCAAGCATTTACCACCTTCATGCGAGCTCTCTCGCACGGTGGTGAGTGCTTGCGGGCGCGCTCCCGTGATACAGCCGGCGGCTATAGCCGCTCGCTGTATCACTCGGCCCCGCCCCCCGGCGCGCCGCGTCATCGGATGTGATTGACAGCAGCGCGAGCCAATGGCTGCGCTGCTTTCAATCCATCCACTGCAGCCAATCAGCGGCCAGGGTGAGCGGAGGAACAGATGTCGGGAACGCGAAGCTGACTTTCGAGGCGTCAGGTAAGTAAAACGGGGGGGCTGGGGGCGGCGGTTCTGTCAGAAGTTTTTTCACCTTAATGCATAGAATGCATTAAGGTGAAAAAACTTTTACCTTTACAACCCCTTTAAAGTCAACCACATACAAATTTTTTTTTAAAAAAATCACTTTCCCGGTTTAGCTGCAATTTGCAACTTCTTTTCTGTGCTATCCTTTGAAGACTTACCACCCATCACCATTTATCTTTCCTCTTGTGAAACCGGATGCATGCCCCCCTGTGCATGTATCATCATTCTACCCTGTCCTCAGAGTACTAATGCATAGAATGGCACTCACTTCAAGCCGCAATAGTGGGTGATTTATGCCTGTTATACTCTGCACAACATTTTAATGTAGGCTTGCTCAATCTTCTTAACTTGAAGGAACCCTTGATTTAACTTTCCAGGTTCAGGGAACCCCTGCTAATAATTACTATATCTATGCTCCTTGTATTTATTGTCATTAAGAAAAATTTCCCATTACAGATCGCTAAAATGACTATTGCTGCCAGTGGTTACTGTTCTGAGAGGCAAAAGTTGTTTATCTCCCTGGGGATGTGTGGGCAGGAAGTTGGAAGCCAGCAGCCACCAGCCAGTAGAGGAAAGGTGCTGACAGGCTATGCATGAGCCTCCAGCCTGGGGTGTATAAGCTCACCCTGTCTCCTGCCTCCCAGTGTATAAACTAATATAGGGAGTGCTCTGTGGACTCTGAGTTCCCCTTTACACCATAGTCCACAGCATTCCCTTTTACATAAGAGCCCCTCTTAATCAGGATTACCCTTTATATTACAGTCCACAGAGCTCCCCCTTACAGCATAAGCGGAAACTCTGCAGACTCTAAGGGGGGCTATGCAGACTTTAATGTAAGGGGGCTGTGTGGACTCTGATGCAAGGAGGGTTGTGCAGACTCAGATGCAAGGGGGGTTGTGCAGACTCGGATGTATGGGGGGTCTCTGTGGACTCTGATGTATGAGGGTCTCTGTGGACTCTGATGTATGAGGGTCTCTGTGGACTCTGATGTATGAGGGTCTCTGTGGACTCTGATGTATGAGGGTCTCTGTGGACTCTGATGTATGAGGGTCTCTGTGGACTCTGATGTATGAGGTTCCCAGTGGACTCTGATGTAAGGGGGGCTCTGTGGATTCTGATGTAAAGGGGGCTCTGCTGACTCTGATGTAAGGGGGGCTCTGTGGACTCTGATGTAAGGGAGGCTCTGTGGACTCTGATGTAAGGGGGCTCTGTGACAAAACACTGGCCACCGCCCACACCCATAACTGGCCTTCACAGTAAGGAGCACATGGAGGGCATATACATGTAAGACAAAGACAATTCCATAGCTCAACTCACCAACCAGTCTGCTGACCAACCAAATTAGCCTGTCTAACCGTTAGGGATGAGCCGAACACCCCCCGGTTCGGTTCGCACCAGAACCCGCGAACGGACCGAAAGTTCGCACGAACGTTAGAACCCCATTGACGTCTATGGGACTCGAACGTT
This sequence comes from Aquarana catesbeiana, assembly GCA_037953035.1. Classification (NCBI taxonomy): domain Eukaryota; kingdom Metazoa; phylum Chordata; class Amphibia; order Anura; family Ranidae; genus Aquarana; species Aquarana catesbeiana. The sequence goes on from JBBHAA010002037.1 coordinate 514,890, forward strand.
CGAAATCAAAAGTGCTCATTTTAAAGGCTAATTTGCATGGTATTGTCCTAAAAAGGGTTTGGGGACCCGGGTCCTACCCCAGGGGACATGTATCAATGCAAAAAAAACTTTTAAAAACGGCCGTTTTTTCGGGAGCAGTGATTTTAATGATGCTTAAAGTAAAAAAAAAAAAAAGTGAAATATTCCTTTAAATATCGTACCTGGGGGGTGTCTATAGTATGCCTGTAAAGTGACGCGTGTTTCCCATGTTTAGAACAGTCCCTGCACCAAATGTCATTTTTAAAGGAAAAAATCTCATTTAAAACTGCTTGCGGGTTTAATGTCATGTCGGGTCATGGCAATATGGATGAAAATCAGTGAGACAAACGGCATGGGTACCCCCCAGTCCATTACCAGGCCCTTTGGGTCTTGTATGGATATTAAGGGGAACCCCGCACCCAAATTAAAATAAGGAAAGGTGTGGGGCCACCAGGCCCTATATACTCTGAACAGCAGTATACAGGCGGTGCAAACAAGACAGGGACTGTAGGTTTGTTGTTAAGTAGAATCTCTTTGTAATTTTGAACATTTTTAACGTGTTTAGCTCCAGCCAAAAAATCTTTTCTAAGCTTTTTGGAAAACATAGGGAAGGGTTATCACCCCTGTGACATTTGTTTTGCTGTCTTTCCTCCTCTTCAGAAGATTTCACCTCACTTTTTTGTCCCAATGAAAAATGTTTTTTGAAAATTTGGGTTTTTTTGTGGAACAAGGATTAGAAAGCATCAGTGGAAAGGAGAAATTGTTTTCCCATATTAACTCTTACAGGAGAGAATTTCCCTTCCTAGGGGTAGATTTCATCTCACTTCCTGTTGTCTCCTTCCGTTTGCAAGTAGGAGTCGTTTGTAAGTTAGATGTTTGAAAGTAGGGTCCTGCCCTATATACTCAGCAGAAATTTGGGCCTTAGGTGTTGCTGTGGCCACAACACTGTAAGCCCTCACAGGGCCCTGCTGTGAAATATTAGATCAAGAATTGTAATTACATGCCCCTGTTGAACAGGAGCTTAAAAATTAGGCCTTAGGCACTGGTGCTGGTGCCACAACACTGCAACCCCTCACAGACACTCTAGTTGGAACGCAGGAACGAGCCCTGCTGCAAAGTATTGCTTCAAAAATTGTAATTACACGCCCCTGTTAGACAGGGGCAGAAAAATTGGGCCTTAGGCACTGGTGCTGGTGCCACAACACTGCAACCCCTCACAGACACTCTAGTTGGAACGCAGGAACAAGCCCTGCTGCGAAGTATTGCATCAAAAATTGTAATTACACGCCCCTGTTAGACAGGGGCAGAAAAATTGGGCCTTAGGCACTGGTGCTGGTGCCACAACACTGCAACCCCTCACAGACACTCTAGTTGGAACGCAGGAACGAGCCCTGCTGCAAAGTATTGCATCAAAAATTGTAATTACACGCCCCTGTTAGACAGGGGCAGAAAAATTGGGCCTTAGGCACTGGTGCTGGTGCCACAACACTGCAACCCCTCACAGACACTCTAGTTGGAACGCAGGAACAAGCCCTGCTGCAAAGTATTGCATCAAAAATTGTAATCACATGCCCCTGTTAGACAGGGGCAGAAAAATTGGGCCTTAGGCACTGGTGCTGGTGCCACAACACTGCAACCCCTCACAGACACTCTAGTTGGAACGCAGGAACGAGCCCTGCTGCAAAGTATTGCATCAAAAATTGTAATTACACGCCCCTGTTAGACAGGGGCAGAAAAATTGGGCCTTAGGCACTGGTGCTGGTGCCACAACACTGCAAGCCCTCACAGACACTCTAGTTGGAATGCAGGAACGAGCCCTGCTGCAAAGTATTACATCAAAAATTGTAATTACACGCCCCTGTTAAACAGGGGCTGAAAAATTGTGCCTTAGGCACTGGTGGTGGCGCCCAGAACCAAAAATGTTCTTACAAGCTATCAGCGTGATGATTGAGGAGGAAGAGGATAATTACTCAGGGATAGTCACTCAGCATCAGCATAGGCAGTCTTTGAAGGGATCTGAGATTTCAAAAAAAATTATTCGGTTACATCAGCATCAGGTGCTTGGTAGCTGGTGGTGATCCAAGACTCATTCATTTTTATGAAGGTCAGCCGATCGACCGAGTCGGTGGACAGACGCACCCTGTGATCGGTTACCACGCCTCCAGCAGCACTGAATGTGCGTTCCGAAAGAACGCTGGATGCAGGACAGGCCAGTAGCTCAATTGCATACTGTGCAAGCTCTGGCCAGTGATCCATCCTCAAGACCCATTAACCCAGAGGATTTTCGGTGGGAAAGGTGTCCAAGTCTGATCTTGCCCCTAGGTATTCCTGCACCATGTAAAACAGACGCTGGCGATGGTTGCTGGAACCGATCATACCTTGGGGCTGCGGACCAAAAAATTGTCTGAACGCATCGGTCAGACGGCCACCTTCTCCACCGCTCCTTCTTTGACTGACTGAAGCCTCAGCAACACGTTGTCCAGAAACAGGAGTTTGTAACCTCCCAGTCTCTGGGAACGCGTTGCACAGACCTTTCTGCAAGGCCTCCCGAAGATGTTCCATCCTCTGCTCCCTCTGCGATGGCAAGATAAGGTCCGCAACCTTACCCTTGTAACGTGGATCAAGGAGGGTTGCCAGCCAGTATTGGTCCTTCTCCTTGATACCACGAATACGAGGATCCTTACGCAGGCTTTGCAGGATCAGGGAGGCCATGCAGCGTAGGTTTGCTGAGGCATTCGGTCCGGAGTCCTCTGGGTCACTAAGGACAACAACGTCCGCAGCCACCTCCTCCCAGCCACGTACAAGTCCATGTGTTCCTTGGGACTGATCCCTTAAAGACTGCTGCTGATGCTGAGTGCCAGGCTCCACCTCCATACTGACACAATCTTCCTCCTCCTCCTCGTCCTCTTCCTGTGTGATAGGCGGGCACGCAGGAACACTGTCTGGATAAAGGGGGCCTTGAGAGCTAAGGAAGTCCTCCTCTTCCTGCCTCTGTTCTGCCTCAAGTGCCCTGTCCATTATTCCACGCAGCGTGTGCTCCAACAGGTGGACAAGGGGGACAGTGTCACTGATGCATGCACTGTCAGTGCTCACCATCCTCGTGGCCTCCTCGAATGGTGACAGGACAGTGCATGCATCCCTGATCATGGCCCACTGGCGTGGGGAAAAAAAACCAAGCTCCCCTGATCCTGTCCTGGTGCCATAGTCGCACAGGTACTCATTGATGGCCCTCTGCTGCGTGTGCAGCCGCTGCAGCATGGCCAACGTTGAGTTCCACCTGGTGGGCATGTCACAGATTAGGCGGTTCTTGGGCAGGTTAAACTCCTTTTGGAGGTCCGTCAGCCGAGCACTGGCATTATATGACCGGCGGAAATGCACACAGACTTTCCTGGCCTGCCTCAGGACATCCTGTAAGCCCGGGTACCTGCCCAAGAACCGCTGCACCACCAAGTTAAGGACGTGAGCCAAACAGGGCACATGGGTCATTTGTCCCTGTCGGAGGGCAGAGAGGAGGTTGGTGCCATTGTCGTAAACCACCATTCCTGCCTTAAGTTGGCGTGGCGTCAACCACCTCTGAACCTGCCCCTGCAGAGCTGACAGAACCTCTGCCCCAGTGTGGCTCCTGTCCCCCAAGCACACCAGCTCAAGCACCGCATGGCATCTTTTGGCCTGCGTACTTGCGTAGCCCCTTGAACGCCTACGGAGCACCGCTGGTTCCGAGGAAGAGGCCATGGAGGAAGAAGAAGAGGAGGGGGTGGAGGAGAGAGGTGTGTCACAATCAGCATTTTGGAGGCGTGGTGGCGGAACACCCTCCAACACTACTGCACCTTGTCCTGCATCCTTCCCAGCTGCCAGCAGAGTCACCCAATGCGCCGTGAAACTTAGGTAACGTCCCTGTCCATGCCTGCTGGACCATGAGTCAGCGGTAATATGCACCTTACCACTGACCGCCCTGTCCAGCGAGGCATGGACATTGCCTTCCACATGCCGGTAGAGAGCCGGAATCGCCCTCTGTGAGAAAAAGTGGCGTTTGGGTACCTGCCACTGAGGAACCGCACATTCCACAAACTCACGGAAGGGGGCAGAGTCTACCAACTGAAAAGGCAGCAGTTGAAGTGCTAGCAATTTTGCCAAGCTAGCATTCAACCGCTGGGCATGTGGATGGCTGGGAGCAAACTTCTTTCGGCGGTGCAGCAGCTGGGGCAGGGAAATTTGCCTGGTACAATCTGACGTCGGTGTACCAAAAGCAGATTGCCCACAAGTACTTGGCTGTGACACACCTAATTCTACACCTTCATTCCTCTCACTGCAGGTCTCAGAGAGGACTGAAGGTCTAGTGGGGTTGGAAATCTCAGCTGATGAGGAGCAAGGAGAGATCCTCTTTGTTCTTTGGTGTGGGTCTTTTAGATACGCTTGCCAACGAACTGCATGGCAGGTCAACATATGTCTGGTCAAGCATGTGGTACCCAAGCGGGAGATGTTTTGGCCACGCAAGATACGCTTGAGACATATGTTGCAAATAGCAGCGGTGCGATCTGATGCACTCGTCTCAAAAAAGGCCCACACCAAAGAACTTTTTGAATAACGCGCAGAGACTGCAGCGCCCTGCACATGTGGAGCTTTGGGGTGTGATGCAGTCAATGTGCTGCCCTTAGGCTGGCCCCTGGAGGGCATCCTGCCTCGTTGGTGATGTGCCGCCTCCTCCTCCTCCTCCTCCTCCTCCTCCTCCTCCTCCTCCTCCTCTCTCCTATCAGGCACCCACGTTGAGTCAGTGACCTCATCATCCCCTCCCTCCTCATCACTGGAGCAAACCTGGCAGTATGCTGCAGCAGGGGGAGCATGACTGCCAGATTGCTGTCCTTCTTGGGCACCCCCTCTGTCCGTGCTCATGTTACTGCCTTCATCGAGCTCAGTATCATCATCAGAGCCTTCCAAACGCTGGGCATCCTCCTGGAGCATGTACCCAACACTGTGGTCAAACAGCTCGAGGGAATCCTCAGGAGGACATGGTGGAGCTAGGGAAGGAGTCACTGATGACATTGAGCTGAGGGAAGAGGCCGCTGCTTTGCCAGACAAAGCACCCTGGGCATGGGTGAGAGAGGATGAGGAGGATGAGGACGGCTTGGTCATCCACTCGACCAAGTCTTCCACATGTTGCGGCTCAACACGGCCAGCTGCCGAAAAAAAGGCCAAGCGTGTCCCATGGCCACGTGCTGATGAGGATGCACCGTCTCCACGACCAGCACTAGACACAGAGCCTGCTTGCCCTCTCTTATTGGCTTGTGACTGTCTGCCTCTCCTTCTTGGCCTTCCAGACATACTAATGGCCTGTAGCTGCACTAAGCTGGGATAGAACACCTGTAATTTTCTTCAGGTAGCTTTATATACTGTAACCAGACAAGCCTGCCTGTCAGTAGGAAGATAACAGGAACGGATCTAGCTGAACACTGTGAGCAGGACGCACTGCACTAAATGTAAATAGTCTAGAAGATAACAGGAACGGATCTAGCTGAACACTGTGAGCAGGACGCACTGCACTAAATGTAAATAGCAGGAACAGATCTAGCTGAACACTGTGAGCAGGACGCACTGCACTAAATGTAAATAACAGGAACGGATCTAGCTGAACACTGTGAGCAGGACGCACTGCACTAAATGTAAATAGCAGGAACGGATCTAGCTAAACACTGTGAGCAGGACGCACTGCACTAAATGTAAATAGCAGGAACGGATCTAGCTGAACACTGTGAGCAGGATGCACTGCACTAAATGTAAATAGCAGGAACGGATCTAGCTGAACACTGTGAGCAGGACGCACTGCACTAAATGTAAATAGCAGGAACGGATCTAGCTGAACACTGTGAGCAGGACGCACTGCACTAAATGTAAATAGCAGGAACGGATCTAGCTGAACACTGTGAGCAGGACGCACTGCACTAAATGTAAATGGCAGGAACGGATCTAGCTGAACACTGTGAGCAGGACGCACTGCACTAAATGTAAATAGCAGGAACGGATCTAGCTGAACACTGTGAGCAGGACGCACTGCACTAAATGTAAATAGCAGGAACGGATCTAGCTGAACACTGTGAGCAGGACGCACTGCACTAAATGTAAATAGCAGGAACGGATCTAGCTGAACACTGTGAGCAGGACGCACTGCACTAAATGTAAATGGCAGGAACGGATCTAGCTGCACATTGTGAGCAGGACGCACTGCACTAAATGTAAATAGCAGGAACGGATCTAGCTGAACACTGTGAGCAGGACGCACTGCACTAAATGTAAATAGCAGGAACGGATCTAGCTGAACACTGTGAGCAGGACGCACTGCACTAAATGTAAATAGCAGGAACGGATCTAGCTGAACACTGTGAGCAGGACGCACTGCACTAAATGTAAATGGCAGGAACGGATCTAGCTGAACACTGTGAGCAGGACGCACTGCACTAAATGTAAATAGCAGGAACGGATCTAGCTGAACACTGTGAGCAGGACGCACTGCACTAAATATAAATAGTCTAGAAGATAACAGGAACGGATCTAGCTGAACACTGTGAGCAGGACGCACTGCACTAAATGTAAATAGCAGGAACGGATCTAGCTGAACACTGTGAGCAGGACGCACTGCACTAAATGTAAATAGCAGGAACGGATCTAGCTGAACACTGTGAGCAGGACGCACTGCACTAAATGTAAATAGCAGGAACGGATCTAGCTGAACACTGTGAGCAGGACGCACTGCACTAAATGTAAATAGCAGGAACGGATCTAGCTGAACACTGTGAGCAGGACGCACTGCACTAAATGTAAATAACAGGAACGGATCTAGCTGAACACTGTGAGCAGGACGCACTGCACTAAATGTAAATAGTCTAGAAGATAACAGGAACGGATCTAGCTGAACACTGTGAGCAGGACGCACTGCACTAAATGTAAATAGTCTAGATAGAAGATAACAGGAACGGATCTAGCTAAACTGAATACTGTGTATATATATATATGCAACACCTGGGATGCATATATATACACAATACACTGTAAGTGCAGCTAACTGACTGACTGTTCTGCCTAATCTATCTAACTCAAATCAAATGACACAGTCTCTCTCTCTCTTTATCTCTCAGCACACCGGAACACACACTACACAGGGCCGCCGTGCAGGCGGCCTTATATAGTGTGGGGCGTGTACTAAATCCCCTGAGCCATAATTGGCCACCCTGGCTTTGGCCAATTACAGCTCTCTCTACTGACGGCGCTGTGATTGGCCAAGTATGCGGGTCATAGTGCATGCTTGGCCAATCATCAGCCAGCAATGCACTGCAATGCCACAGTGAATTATGGGCCGTGACGCGCCACACGAATTTGGCGCGAACGGCCCATATCGTTCGCAATTCGACGGACGGTCGAACAGCCGATGTTCGAGTCGAACATGGGTTCGACTCGAACACGAAGCTCATCCCTACTAACCGTCTGTTAAAAGCAGGGGTTTAGTTAGCACACATTTGCAAACGCATGTGAAAGCTGCAAGGCCTCGTCAAGGCACCCTGTATTACTTGCAGTCCTAACACTACTAAATTTATAAGTGTCTCCACAGTGGAAGCACATGCATTGAATGGATAGGTTCTGTGGACTCTGATGTAAGGGGGGGCTCTGTGGACTCTGATGTAAGGGGGGGCTCTGTGGACTCTGATGTAAGGCGGCTCTGTGGACTCTGATGTATGAGGGTCTCTGTGGACTCTGATGTATGAGGGTCTCTGTGGACTCTGATGTATGGGGTTCCCAGTCAACTCTGATGTAAGGGAGGCTCTGTGGACTCTGATGTAAGGGGGCTCTGTGGACTCTGATGCAAGGGGGGGGCTCTGTGGACTCTGATGTAAGGGGGGGCTCTGTGGACTCTGATGTAAGGGGGGGCTCTGTGGACTCTGATGTATGAGGGTCTCTGTGGACTCTGATGTATGAGGGTCTCTGTGGACTCTGATGTATGGGGTTCCCAGTCGACTCTGATGTAAGGGAGGCTCTGTGGACTCTGATGTAAGGGGGCTCTGTGGACTCTGATGCAAGGGGGGGGCTCTGTGGACTCTGATGTAAGGGGGGGCTCTGTGGACTCTGATGTAAGGGGGCTCTGTGGACTCTGATGCAAGGGGGGGGGCTCTGTGGACTCTGATGTAAGGGGGGGCTCTGTGGACTCTGATGTAAGGGGGCTCTGTGGACTCTGATGCAAGGGGGGCTCTGCGGACTTTTTTAAGGGAGCAGGGAGTGGTAGGAGCTGGAGATCTGCACAGTGAGCAGAGAGTAAAAGGGGTACTGTGATTAGAAAATTGTTTATAGTTCAAGGGACCCCAACAAACCACTGGAGGAACCCTAGAGTTGCACAGATTCCTGGTTGAGAAAGGATGTTTTAATGATTTAGTAAACAACATACATAAGACACAATTAAAAAAGTGTTACTGATTTGACCAACCCCACCAAGGTCCAAACTTGGTCAGTGAGACCACCCATTACATTGTGGGACCAATAGAGAGCCCCAGATTCGCAGAAATCGACAGTGTTAGCCCTAATGTTTTACAGTTTTTCAACTGCTTATATCTATGGATCTGCAAATTGTTTTGATGTGTAGTCACCTCTGCTTATGCATTTATTCATATCATAATCCATTCATAATCAATAGGGATGCACCGATACCATTTTTTTTACAATGAGTACAAGTACCCATACTTTTTTTTTAGTACTCGCCGATACCAATTATCGATACCTACCGCAACTGTTTTGTTTTAACTTCAGCTGTCAGCAATGGTACAAAGCATTGAAAAGTTATTTACAAATTAAACAAAATTGATTTTTTTTAATTTAGCGCTTTTTCAATGTGAAATGTGTTAATATATGTTAATATATATGTGTAAAAATATTCACTAACAAAGCAAACAAAAAAAAAAAGTTTTAATTGTTTATTGTCTATAAAATAGACGTGAACAAAAGAAAAAAAGCAGGAAAATAATATATAAATGGAGGAGAATAGGGAGTTAATTAAGGCTGATTGGAGTAAATTAAGGGTTATTAACCACTTCAGCCCCGGAAGAATTTACCCCCTTCCTGACCAGAGCACTTTTTGCGTTTCGGCACTGCGTCGCTTTAACTGACAATTGCGCTGTCGTGCGATGTGGCTCCCAAACAAAATAGATGTCCTTTTTTTCCCACACATAGAGCTTTCTTTTGGTGGTATTTGATCACCTCTGCAGTTTTTATTTTTTGCGCTATAAACAAGAATAGAGCGACAATTTTGAAAAAAACGCATTATTTTTTACTTTTTGCTATAATAAATATCCCCCAAAAATATATAAAAAAAACAATTTTTTTCTCAGTTTAGGCCGATATGTATTCTTCTACATATTTTTGGAAAAAAAATCGCAATAAGCGATTATTGATCGGTTTGCGCAAAAGTTATAGCGTTTACAAAATAGGGGATAGTTTTATGGCATTTTTATTAATATATATATATATTTTTTTTTAAATGGCGGTGATCAGCGATTTTTATCTTGACTGTGACATTATGGCGGACACATCAGACATTTTTGACACATTTTTGGGACCATTGTCATTTATACAGCAATCAGTGCTATAAAAATGTACTGATTCCTGTGTAAATGACACTGGCAATGAAGGGGTTAACCACTAGGTGGCAGTGTAGGGGTTAAGTGTGTCCTAGGGGCGTGTTTCTAACTGTGGGGGGTTGGGCTGTGTGTGACGTCACTGATCTCTGCTGCAATAACAGGGAGCAGAGATCGAGTGACACTGTCACTAGGCAGAACGGGGAGATGCTGTTTACATCAGCATCTCCCCTCCCCGTGAAGCGATCGTGGGTATCCCCGCGGCGATCGAGTCCGCGACCGACTCACGGAGCTTGCCGCGCGCGCGCCGCCTCTTCAAGGGCAAAGTACAGGTATGTGATTCTGCCTGTACGAGCCCTTCTGCCGACGTATATCGTCATGAGGCAGACGGCAAGCGGTTAAGGGGTTAAACAAAGGAACATTTGTTGATCCCTTTGATCTGCAGATGAAGAAACAGAAGTATAAAAAAAGAAACAATTTTTCTTTTTATTTTAGTGTTTCAGGGCTGAGCAATGTTGGTAATAAACAGTATTGGTGCAACCCAATCAGAGGCTATCACAGCGATCAGGTGACCCGGAACTGGGAGATCCGGGTCCCGATCGTTAGTACGGGACCCGGGGCTGTCGCTGAGACCCTAATGTCTGTGCTGGAGTGTGCTGTGTAGCGTGCTCCCAGCACAAAGACAGATATACATATATGTGGGTCCACGGAAAAAAGCCCAGTCCAGTGAAGCCGCATATATGTGTTACGTCGGTGTAAAGGGGTTAAAGTGGTTGTAACCTCAGACGTGAAAGATGAACAAAGCATGTCCTTCTACAGTGTGTACTTGTCTGAAACCAGAGCACTGAGTGTCGTTTCTGTCTGCTGCTTCCTTCCTCTGCTATCAGCATTAATCACTTCTGACAATTTTTCCTGACACCAAGAGAAAAATGATGACAGGGGAGGGAGCTCCAGCACACAACCTGTGATTGACAGCATCAGCTCTGTCGCTGTGTGAAGGGGGGGTGTCCCTTCCCACCAATCAGCTCTTAGAGCTCTCCTCACTGAGCTCTGCAGTGTGTAACTTCAGCTCTTTGCCTCTTGTTTTCTGAAAGCTCAAACAAGCTTTATAAACTCTGCACTTTGAATGGATGTAGAGAAGAGAAGACTGCAGATAAACGGGTACAACTTATGTAGGAGGATTTGTTTCCTCTCTGTGTATCAACTAAGGCCAGGTCACTTCACTGGGTATATGTAAGGGTTTACATCCACTTTAACTCCAAACTGATGACCAGTAAGGCCTATGGGAAAGTTGGTTATCACAGTTCGACTTCATTTCAAAGGCGTGTGCAATTTTAAGGCTTGACATGTTAGGTGTCTATTTACTTGGCACAAACTTGTTTTATATGTAAAAAAATGGAGAATATGGTGCCTTTGTGTGCCCTAAAATTAAAATAAGTGCATTTTTTTTTAGAAAATTTGATAAACGGTTGAGCTAATATGATGTGGCATTAAAAATGTAAACTACCGCCATTTTATTGTTCAGGGTCTCTGCTTTCATAAAATATGTACTGTTTGGGGGTTTTAACTGATCTTCAGGCCTAAAAAAATTCTAAATCAGATCTGGCAGCAAACGGGTTCAAAAGCAAACCTTCATGTTAGTGCTTCAATGTGACATCAGTCGATGAAACTCACAGAAGAACTGATATTAAAAAGTGTCCCACAATATATTAATATTTGGACCTCAGATATATGCAGCATATTTCTTTGTGCCATTTTTGCATGTTTGTGCCATTAAATTATTCTTTCTTATTCTCAGGAATCCCCGGACAGTTTATTAAACAAAAGAAAACAGCAAACACCTGGAACACCTACCAATGCAATAAGTCTTTTCTTCAATTTAAATACAGCTGTTGATATTCCTCTTTGAATTATTAGGAATACGATTATTAAAGTAATTAGTAATAGATGGAATGGGTCATGCTGTGACATGGCGGTGGGAACATATGAAGCAGTGGGTCCAATGAAGAGCACCGGTGGGAGGAGTCACAACAAAGATCCTACCAGATGTAGTGGAAGTTACCTCAGTCCGCTCTTTGGAGCAGCAGGAGAAAAGTCCCCTTTAGCCCCATGTTTTTCTTTTTTCTGTTTGTTTTAGTCATTTGTGTATGTGCATAGGTATTTTCATGTGTATATTTGGGTGTATGAAAAATTCTATACTTAGCCCTTCAAACTGTCTTCTAATCTTAAAATTTCTTTGAATACTCCTGTAGTGGGACGGGGAGTGTTTAAATTTTTTTTTTCTTATTTATTTTACCTTCTATTTTTTATCCTTACACAGTTTTTTAAAAAAAAAATGTCACTTTTATTCCTATTACAAGGAATGTAAACTAAAATGCAATAAAAAAACAAAAAAAAAACAAATTTGTCATTTAAAAATTAAAAAAACAAAACAAAACGGCCCTTTAAGAGCTGTGGGCGGAAGTGATGTTTTAACGTCGCTTCCGCCCTGCATTGTTATGAAGTCGGGTGGGCCCATCTTCCCCTCACTGGTCTCCATACCCAGCAAGGGAAAACATCCGATCGGAGCGCGGCGGGAGATGGGGGGGGGGCGATAAAAGTGTTCTCGTGGCGAATCCGCCACAGAGACCACTTTTGTCTTAAACCGGACCGCTCACTGAAGAAGAGGATACCAGGGTTATGGCAGCTAGCTGCTGCCATACCAACATTATTTCTCTTCAAACAGCCGATGTATAACGACGGTGGGCGGTCTGGAAGTGGTAAACATTTGTTGCAGGTTTTTTTGGAATGACTGAAGCCCCGGTAGGCTCTTGAACCAAAGTAAGTGGTTGGGGGCAGTATTGGCTTCAGGCATAAATAAGTTGGTGTTTTTTTTTTTTGGTAAAACCAAGCAGATTTTGCTTGTAAAATCTCAGATCAGCCAAAAGGGATTTTTGGTATGTGCATGATTTTGACATCATAGACTCTGTTATCTTATTGGGCTCTGGCTAATATATATATATATATATATATATATATATATATATATATATATATATAGTGACAGTAGGAGATGCTGTCACAGTAAAATTGGTTGTTTGGGGGATACAGGGTATGCACATTTGCTTGGTGCAAGACTGCAGAGCATAGATGTGGACTGGAGAAAACTGCTTTCACAGCTTTCTCCAGGTTTTGGTATTCCATGATGGGGCTCTGAAGTTTGGAGATTCCATAGTGTCTTGGGTGGGACGGGATCTCCAACCCTGTGTCCAGATTTTGTAGATGACCAACCCTTATAATGAGGGTATGGGAAGACCTCATGGCTCACAGTTGGAGACTGCTCCACACCAAGAAACAGGAGGTCTCCAGGAGTCAGGGGGGCTGCAGGAGGCAGTGAAACGGCCTGAGGACCAAGGCCAGAGCGGAGCTGGGGTCGCTAAAGTAAAGCTGTCCACATTGAAGAATCCTGTGGTCTGGGTGACCAAGATAAGGAGCAGAGGTACTGCTAAAGAGAGCCAGGTGGGCTAGCATTTTTCGTTGTGTGTATTTGCTGGAAGAAGAACCCCTGCGTGGGAAACCTTTATGTTATGGACTTTTATTTGCCTTTTTAATAAAAATGGGCTACCATGCCCTAAAATATAGTTCCTGACTGGCTTGAATCACTGGCAAAAGCATCTACTACGAGAGCTAATGGTCCCCCATGTTTCTATATATATATTTTTTTATTTCTTTTTATTACAGAATTAAAGTATATAGATACAAAACATAGCCTTTGGGCATTCCCTGGCTAGCAAGCACATAAAACATAACATTACTAACTGTCATCTTATCTAATAACAAAACCACAACATTCCATACACTTCGCTCAGTTGTTCTCATATAAATTCAATGCAAGGATTAATGGAAGATAAAGAGATTCCTGTCCCCTCTCTACCTTCAGATGATGTGTCAGGAGAACATGAACTCATAATTGGAATTCATACCTGAACAAATGTAACATGAGTTGCTGCAGAATAGTAATTCCACATACAGTATCTCACAAAAGTGAGTACACCCCTCACATTTTTGTAAATATTTTATTATGTCTTTTCATGTGACAACACTGAAGAAATGACACTTTGCTACAATGTAAAGTAGTGAGTGTACAGCTTGTATAATGCCGCGTACACACGGTCGGACTTTTCGTCTACAAAAGTCCAACGGACGCTGACGGACTAAAGCTGGCTGGTAATCCGATCGTGTGTGGGCTTCTCCGGACTTTCAACGGACTTTTTTAGCCTAAAATCCGACGGACTTTAGATTTGAAGCATGCTTCAAATCTTTACGTCGTAAGTACGACGGACCCCGAAGTCCGCTCGTCTGTATGCTAGTCCGACGGACAAAAACCCATGCTAGGGCAGCTATTGGCTACCGGCTATGAACTTCCTTATTTTAGTCCGGTGTACGTCATCACGTACGAATCCGTCGGACTTTTGTGTGGTCGTGTGTAGGCAAGTCCGTTCGTTAGAAAGTCTGCTGCAAGTCCGCCGAAGGTACGTCGGAAGTCTGTCGGACAGGCTGTCGGACTTTTGTAGACGAAAAGTCCGACCGTGTGTACGCGGCATAACAGTGTACATTTGCTGTCCCCTCAAAATAACTCAACACACAGCCATTAATGTCTAAACCGCTGGCAACAAAAGTGAGTACACCCCTAAGTGAAAATGTCCAAATTGGGCCCAAAGTGTCAATATTTTGTGTGGCCACTATTATTATCCAGCACTGCCTTAACCCTCTTGGGCATGGAGTTCACCAGAGCTTCACAGGTTGCCACTAGAGTCCTCTTCCACTCCTCCATGACGACATTACAGAGCCGGTGGATGTTAGAGACATCTTGTATAACAGTGTAAATTTGCTGTCCCCTCAAAATAACTCAACACACAGCCATTAATGTCTAAACCGCTGGCAACAAAATTGAGTACACCCCTAAGTGAAAATGTCCAAAGTGGGCCCAATTATCCATTTTCCCTCCCCGGTGTCATGTGACTCGTTAGTGTTACAAGGACTCAGGTGTGAATGGGGAGCAGGTGTGTTAAATTTGGTGTTATCGCTCTCACTCATACTGGTCACTGGAAGTTCAACATGGCACCTCATAGCAAAGAACTCTCTGAAAAAAAGTATCTGAAAAAAATAATTGTTTCTCTACATAAAAATGGCCTTGGTTATAAGTAGATTGCCAAGACCCTGAAACTGAGCTGCAGCACAGTGGCCAAGACCATACAGCGGTTTAACAGGACAAGTTCCACTCAGAACAGGCCTCGCCATGGTCGACCGAAGAAGTTGAGTGCATGTGCTCAGCATCATATCCAGAGGCTGTCTTTGGGAAATAGACGTATGAGTGCTGCCAGCATTGCTGCAAAAGTTGAAGGGGTGGGGGGTTAGCCTGCCAGTGCTCAGACCATATGCCGCACACTGCATCAAATTGGTCTACATGGCTGTCGTCCCAGAAGGAAGCCTCTTCTAAAGATGATGCACAAGAAAGCCTGTAAACAGTTTGCTGAAGACAAGCAGACTAAGGACATGGATTACTGGAACCATGTCCTGTGGTCTGATGAGACCAAGATAAACTTCTTTGGTTCAGATGGTGTCAAGCGTGTGTGGCGGCAGCCAGGTGAGGAGTACAAGACAAGTGTGTCTTGCCTACAGTCAAGCATGGTGGTGGGAGTGTCATGGTCTGGGGCTGCATGAGTGCTGCACTGGGGAGCTACAGTTTTTTTGAGGGAACCATGAATGCCAACATGTACTGTGACATACTGAAGCAGAGCATGATCCTCTCCCTTTGGAGACTGGGCCACAGAGCAGTATTCCAACATAACGACCCCAAACACACCTCCAAGATGACCACTGTCTTGCTAAAGAAGCTGAGGGTAAAGGTGATGGACTGGCCAAGCATGTCTCCAGACCTAAACCCTATTGAGCATCTGTGGGGCATCCTCAAATGGAAGGTGGAGGAGCGCAAGGTCTCTAACATCCACCGGCTCTGTAATGTCCTCATGGAGGAGAGGAAGGGGACTCCAATGGCAACCTGTGAAGCTCTGGTGAACTCCATGCCAAGAGGGTTAAGGCAGTGCTGGATAATAATGGTGGCCACACAAAATATTGACACTTTGGGCCCAATTTGGACATTTTCACTTAGGGGTGTACTCACTATTGTTGCCAGCGGTTTAGACCTTAATGGCTGTGTTGAGTTATTTTGAGGGGACAGCAAATTTACACTGTTATACAAGCTGTACACTCACTACTTCACATTGTAGCAAAGTGTCATTTCTTCAGTGTTGTCACGTGAAAAGATATAATAAAATATTTACAAAAATGTGAGGAGTGTACTCACTTTTGTGAGATACTGTGTATCTTAGGCTAAACCTTATCAGGAGCACGTGGATTCAGTGGCCTAATGAGGCAGTGTAAAGTTACTACTAAAAGAAAAAGAGTGAATCTCTATAGCCAGTGTGATGGACAATCCAGTGCTATGTACATAAAGATAGCACTGGATTGTCCCTCACACTGAGAGGGTGAAGAAAGGAAGCGCCACCTGAGTGCAGTATTAGTAGGTACGTTTAATGACACATAATAAAAAACACTTACAAGAGAGACATGAATAAAAGGCTCATCTGTAGATGGGCAATCCTGGTGAATTCCTCGAGCTCCAGTCTGGATGCTGTCCCAGCGGTGTGAGGCTGCAGGTGGAAGCTGTTCAGCAGATGGTTCTTCCTGTGGCCATCAGGGAGAAGCTGGGGCCGGCGTGGAGCGCACAGAGGGTGTGCGTGACGTCACGGATCGTCCAGCGGCTTTCGGCTTCCGGGTACACTCCGGGGGGGGGGGGCTTACACCGAGGGAGGATTCAGGCAGTGGGAGAGCACTGATTAGGCTACGCGCTCGGAGCGGCTGCTCCTTCGATAGGCCCGAGGGGGCAGTGTGTCAGTGCTGTGCTATTTATAAGCCAACGCTGTGGGACAACAAGGCTCAGCGCCAGCTAATAGCGCAACACTGTTAAGAAACGGTAAAGTGCGGTGGACTCAAAGGGGGAGGGGGTATGGAACACAGTTTATGAGAGACCGCACCGAAGTAACACAAAGAGAATGACATCTGGGGAGGAGGCACATAGTGGTTGAAGAGATAATAATAAATATATATAAAATATATGGTGTATATATAAATAAAATAAATTATAAAATATAATATATAAAAAATATAAAAACAAGGAATTATGTGTAAAAAGTTATATAAATGGAACATATACGTGTATATATATGTATACACACACATATATATGTATGTACACATACACCTGTACACAACATACGAAATTTGATAAGGATTACGGACAATATGTGTGTAAATAATCAATACAAAAAATAATATATAATTCTATAAATATATAATATTAAAATATATATATAAGGTTTCTATATATAGAGTAAAAAATAATAAATAATAAGAATAGAGGGAGGGTAGGGCTGTATTGGGGGGAGGTGTATATTTATATGCGTATGTCTGCGCACAATGGGGTGTGCGCATATGTAAGAATGTAAAAAAATCAGAAGATGGAGAATAGACAGGGGGGTGGGCTTATTAGGGCGGTGGGGGAATAAGGGCAAAAGGGGGGGGGAGGGGGGAGAAGAAGGGTGGTATTGGGGGGGGGGGAGGGGAGAAAGAAAGAGGAAGAAAAAAGAAAGGGGGAAGGAGGGGGAGTGGGGGAAGCTGGATAGGGGGAAGGTCTAGTGGGAGGGCGAGGTGGCTCATAACAGTGTGTGTACCTCGATTTCTTCGTTTAGCCCACCGGGTGTGAGGGTACCCAAGGAATAGATCCAGTAGGTTTCTTGTTGCCACAGACGTTTGTAGCGTTCGGCTGTAGGAAATGTGGCTGGAATGGATTCAATAACCCACACGCCAAGGCCAGCAGTGGACCGACCATGGTGTGTAAGAAAATGTTTGGGGACGTTGTGATAGTCACGGCCCTTTTCGATAAAGCGCCGGTGTTCCCTAAATCGTGCTCTGAGTGCCCTTATGGTGCGACCAACATAGAATAGCCCGCAGGGGCAGGTCAGGCAGTACACGACAAAGTCCGTGGAGCAGTTGTAGAATTCTTTGAGGGTGTAACTTTTGCCTTTGACGTTAAAGGTTTTCTGACCATGGTGTACGAATGGACAAGTAAGACAGAGGGTTTTTTTACATTGGTACATCCCTCTGAGGGTTATAAGGACTGGTTGCAGGGGGATGTGTTGAGAGGACTTGATTTTGCTGGGTGCAATTTTGCTCTTAATGTTCCTTGATCTTCTATATGTTAATTTTGGTTTTGTGTGTGTATACATACATATACACGTATATGTTCCATTTATATAACTTTTTACACATAATTCCTTGTTTTTATATATTATATTTTATAATTTATTTTATTTATATATATATATATACCATATATTTTATATATATTTATTATTATCCCTTCAACCACTATGTGCCTCCTCCCCAGATGTCATTCTCTTTGTGTTCACCTTATTACTTCAGTGCGGTCTCTCATAAACTGTGTTCCATACCCCCTCCCCCTTTGAGTCCACCGCACTTTACCGTTCCTTAACAGTGTTGTGCTATTAGCCGGCGCTGAGCCTTGCTGTCCCACAGCGCCGGCTTATAAATAGCACAGCACTGACACACTGCCCCCTCAGGCCTATCGAAGGAGCAGCCGCTCCGAGCGCGTAGCCTAATCAGTGCTCTCCCACCGCCTGAATCCTCCCTCGGTGTAAGCCCTCCCCGCTGGACGATCCGTGACGTCACGCACACCCTCTGTGCGCTCCACGCCGGCCCCAGCTTCTCCCTGACGGCCACAGGAAGAACCATCTGCTGAACAGCTTCCACCTGCAGCCTCACACCGCTGGCACACCATCTAGACTGGAGCTCGAGGAATTCACCAGGATTGCCCATCTACAGATGAGCCTTTTATTCATGTCTCTCTTGTAAGTGTTTTTTATTATGTGTCATTAAACGTACCTACTAATACTGCACTCAGGTGGCGCTTCCTTTCTTCACCCTCTCTTGCATACCACAGAGCCAGCTCTCTGAGGACAGCAGCCGCCTCCTAGATCCACTGCTCCACCAACCCACTTTACATGCTCTGAACTGTCAGATCCTAATTAACCCCTGGACTGCCAACACTTTAGCCATGGACTATACGCCTGGCTAACCAGATTAATTCCTATTACTGTATGCTGTATATGCGCTTATAGTTAAAGATAAAAACAATGTGTCTGCGCTAGAAAAAATCGCTACACTCAAAGTGCAGTATTAATATAAACAACATAGATGTTGATATAAATGTGCATGCGTGAAAATACCCCTAAGTGCTAAAGTATAAAGTGCACAATGCTATGTAAAACACAGAATGTGAGTGATCAAACAAAACAACATATCAATTAAAATATCAAAATAAAATACAAGAGAATATAACAAATAGTGAATAAATGAAATCCAAAACCGTGTATATCCAATGATATAAAAGTGCCCAAATAAATTAGTCCAAAGATTTGGTGAATTTCACATATCCTATCTTCCAAAATGTGCCACCAAGAAACATGCTGTGGTGTCTTCCAGCCGCCCCCACAGGTGTATATGCTCACCTTCCTATGTGTGACACAGCGATTAAACTATGTCAAACAAAGCCTTGGAGCCACTCCTGTGCTCATTAGGAACCAGCTGTGCAAACTTCCAATGTTCTCAAATGGAGATGGTTTATGCAAGAGAAAAAAACTCCATAGCGCAATATGTAGGTATAAAGGATTTTAATCAAATAATTAACTCCCCTAGCTGGGGTACTCACATATTGTGGGTGCGTGAGTGCACCATCCTTAACAAGCATAAAACGGTCAATCTCTCGGTGTATAGCATCAAAATTATTGGATCCTCAGCTTCGTAGTCTGGGATCAAAAAGGCATTAATCAAATGATCTGGGGATATGCTGAATGGTTCCTCAGTAAAATCTTGCAGGGAGACGGTTTAAGACAAGAAGGATATGCCACACGGAAAGCCTGCGACCACCCTTATTTAGGGGGGTCAAAAGAGGCTTAGTAGAATAATCGGAACCGCAGGAGACACTGCTGGAATCTCACCAACTTCCTTCATTGATAGCCGATCAGCAGCAACAGGAGACACCTTAGATGATATATTCCCAGGAGGCAATTACCACACAGCAATAGATGTGTACTTCCAAAGATCCAGCCAAGGCGATCTTTTTTGATTTGAAGGGATGGCTCCTTGTTAGATAATGTCTTGTGTCCTGCACAAGACATTATCTAACAAGGAGCCATCCCTTCAAATCAAAAAAGATCGCCTTGGCTGGATCTTTGGAAGTACACATCTATTGCTGTGTGGTAATTGCCTCCTGGGAATATATCATCTAAGGTGTCTCCTGTTGCTGCTGATCGGCTATCAATGAAGGAAGTTGGTGAGATTCCAGCAGTGTCTCCTGCGGTTCCGATTATTCTACTAAGCCTCTTTTGACCCCCCTAAATAAGGGTGGTCGCAGGCTTTCCGTGTGGCATATCCTTCTTGTCTTAAACCGTCTCCCTGCAAGATTTTACTGAGGAACCATTCAGCATATCCCCAGATCATTTGATTAATGCCTTTTTGATCCCAGACTACGAAGCTGAGGATCCAATAATTTTGATGCTATACACCGAGAGATTGACCGTTTTATGCTTGTTAAGGATGGTGCACTCACGCACCCACAATATGTGAGTACCCCAGCTAGGGGAGTTAATTATTTGATTAAAATCCTTTATACCTACATATTGCGCTATGGAGTTTTTTTCTCTTGCATAAACCATCTCCATTTGAGAACATTGGAAGTTTGCACAGCTGGTTCCTAATGAGCACAGGAGTGGCTCCAAGGCTTTGTTTGACATAGTTTAATCGCTGTGTCACACATAGGAAGGTGAGCATATACACCTGTGGGGGCGGCTGGAAGACACCACAGCATGTTTCTTGGTGGCACATTTTGGAAGATAGGATATGTGAAATTCACCAAATCTTTGGACTAATTTATTTGGGCACTTTTATATCATTGGATATACACGGTTTTGGATTTCATTTATTCACTATTTGTTATATTCTCTTGTATTTTATTTTGATATTTTAATTGATATGTTGTTTTGTTTGATCACTCACATTCTGTGTTTTACATAGCATTGTGCACTTTATACTTTAGCACTTAGGGGTATTTTCACGCATGCACATTTATATCAACATCTATGTTGTTTATATTAATACTGCACTTTGAGTGTAGCGATTTTTTCTAGCGCAGACACATTGTTTTTATCTTTAATACTTTGCACGAATATGGAACGTGACTGAGTGTTTGCAGCTGGTCTCCACTGTTCACTTATCATTCTGTAGGCATTTATCCGTAAGTGGCTCGCAGGGTTTTGCATATAATTTTATGCGCTTATAGTTATTATCACTTTTGTCCCTCACACTGGCTATAGAGATTCGCTATGTCAGTCTGTGAGCTCACAAGTTCACACTATACAGTGGGAATCTGGTGCTACATTTTATACATATATACCAGGGGCGTAGATAAGGGGGGGTCGGGGGTGTTCAAACCCCCCAGAGCATCCTGGCAAAATGCCAATACAGTGTCCCTGCTGTTTAGCCTCAGCATCAGCACAGTAGAAGCAATCAGAGATTCGGACTGCAGCAGCCAACCCCCCTTCAATTGTGCCCCACCCACTAAATTTAATAACGGGTTCCCCTGAAAAGCATGAAATTACTGCATCAGAGGGGGACGGGGTCACCGGGTGGCCCCGCCCCCTGTTATTTAAGAACCGTCAGAAGAGGAGAAGCGTTACACAGCAGGAGCCTCCCTCCATGCCATCATGGATGCGGAGCGGCCTGAAAAGAAGATGAAGACAAGGAGATGAAGAGAAGAAGATGAAGAGAAGAAGATGAAGAGAAAAAGATGAAGGAAAAGATGAAGAGAGAAGCGTCACACAGCGGGAGCCTCCCTCCTAGCCATCATGGAAGCGGAGCAGCCCGAGGAGAAGAAGATAAAAAGACGCCGCGGAGGAGATGCCGGACGAGAACACCGGAGGAAGAACCAGAAGAAGAAGAAGATGGAGGAAGAAACCAAAGGAAGATAGAAGATAGAAGAAAGAAGATAGAAGATAGAAGAAAGAAGAAGCATTTAAATAAAGGAATTGTCAAAAACTGTCTCTTGTAATTTTTAACATTTTTGACAGTTTTTTGTGAAATGGTAGGGGTGCTTTTGTACCCCTTTACTATTTCACACAGGGGGGAGGGCCGGGACCTGGGGGTCCCCTTGTTAAAGGGGGCTTCCAGATTCCGATAAGCCCCCTGCCCACAGACCCCCACAACCACCGGCACAGGTTGTGGGGATGAGGCCCTTGTCCCCATCAACATGGGGACAAGGTGTTTTGGGGGGCTACCCCAAAGCACCCTCCCAATGTTGAGGGCATGTGGCCTGGTATGGTTCAGGAGGGGGGGGCGCTCTCTCGTCCCCCCCTCTTTTCCTGCGGCCTGCCAGATTGCGTGCTCGGATAAGGGTCTGGTATGGATTTTTGGGGGGACCCCACGCTGTTTTTTTTTTTTTATTTTGGCACGGGGTTCCCCTTAAGATCCATACCAGACCCTTTATGGATTTTAAGGGGTTATCCCAGGCCATTTTTTTAAAATTTTGGTTCGGGGTTCCCCTGTGGGGAATTCCCATGCCGTTTTTATCAATGAACTTTTATGTGTATTGTCGAACCGGCAATTCATTAATAGCCGCGAGTAGTTTTAAATGCCTTTTTTTCCTTTGAAATGTCATTTTGCTGTCAGACTGTTCTAAACACGGAAAACATGCGACCCTTTACAGGCATACTATAGACACCCCCCAGGTACGAAATTTAAAGGGATATTACACTTTTATTGTTTCACTTTAAGCATTATTAAAATCACTGCTCCTGAAAAAACTGCCGTTTTTAAAACTTTTTTTTGCATTGATCCTTGTCCCCTGGGGCAGGACCCAGGTCCCCAAACACTTTTTATGACAATAACTTGCATATAAGCCTTTAAAATTAGCACTTTTGATTATTCATGTTCGTGTCCCATAAACTTTAACGGTGTTCGCGTGTTTGAACAAATTTTTTGCCTGTTCGCAAGTTCTGGTGCGGGGGTGTTCGGCTCATCCCTAGTGCAGAACGAACTGCGCTTCTCCCCAGGAGAAGTACAACCAAGCGGTATGCTGTCCCTTTAGACCGCATGCACCGGTGACATCACCGGCTGCTTTCCATGTGCATATCTCCTAAACATCACACGTTCAGGAGATATTCACTGTACCTACAGATAATCGTTATTGTAGGTACAAGTTCAAAAGCTACTACAGTTTAAGACTGAATAAAAGCAAACCATATTGACCAGGTGCAATCATCCTGTGGTAGGCAGTGCACAATATTTTTTTTTTTTCATCTCTTAAAACATTTCATAAAATTTCTTGGGACACATTTTTTTAAGGTTTAAATAAATCACCAAATTTACTGCCCACCACAATATGTTATCCTTTGCACCTGCTCAACTTGCACAGTAAGGTTAGCTAAAATCCAGTCTTGGGTCTCATTCATACAGTGGGGCAAAAAAGTATTTAGTCAACCAATTGTGCAAGTCCTCCCACTTAAAAAGATGAGAGAGGCCTGTAATTGTCATCAAAGGTATACCTCAACTATGAGAGACAAAATGTGGAAACAAATCCAGACAATCACATTTGTCTGATTTTTGAAAGAATTTATTTGCAAAATATGGTGGCTCTCACAGACCTGTATCTTCTTCTTTAAGAGGCTCCTCTGTCCTCCACTCATTACCTGTATTAATGGCACCTGTTTGAACTTGTTATCAGTATAAAAGACACCTGTCCACAACCTCAAACAGTCACACTCTAAACTCCACTATGGTGAAGACCAAAGAGCTGTCGAAGGACACCAGAAACAAAATTGTAGACCTGCACCAGGCTGGGAAGACTGAATCTGCAATAGACAAGCAGCTTGGTGTGAAGAAATCATCTGTGGGAGCAATAATTAGAAAATGGAAGACATACAAGACCACTGATAATCTCCCTCAATCTGGGGCTCCACGCAAGATCTCACCCCGTAGGGTCAAAATGATCACAAGAACGGTGAGAAAAAAGAACCACACGGGGGGACCTAGTGAATGACCTGCAGAGAGCTGGGACCAACGTAACAAAGGCTACCATCAGTAACACACTACGCTGCCAGGGACTCAGATCCAGCCGTGCCAGACGTGTCCCCCTGCTTAAGCCATGTCCGGGCCCGTCTGAGGTTTGCTAGAGAGCATTTGGATGATCCAGAAGAGGATTGGGAGAATGTCATATGGTAAGATGAAACCAAAGTAGAACTGTTTGGTAGAAACACGTCGTGTTTGGAGGAGAGAGAATGCTGAGTTGCAACCAAAGAACACCATACCTACTTTGAAGCATGGGGTGGCAACATCATGCTTTGGGTCTGTTTCTCTGTAAATGGAACAGGAAGACTGATCCGTATACATGAAAAAATGAATGGGGCCATGTATCGTGAGATTTTGAGTGCAAACCTCCTCCCATCAGCAAGGGCATTGAAGATGAAACGTGGCTGGGTCTTTCAGCATGACAATGATCCCAAACACACCGGGCAACGAAGGAGTGGCTTCATAAGAAGCATTTCAAGGTCCTGGAGTGGCCTTGCCCGTCTCCAGATCTCAACCCCATAGAAAACCTTTGGAGGGAGTTGAAAGTCCGTGTTGACCAGCCACAGCCCCAAAACATCACTGCTCTAGAGGAGATCGGCATGGAGGAATGGGCCAACATACCAGCAACAGTGTGTGACAACCTTGTGAAGACTTACAGAAAACGTTTGAGCTCTGTCATTGCCAACAAAGGATATATAACAAAGTATTGAGATGAACTTTTGATATTGACAAAATACTTATTTTCCACCATAATTTGCAAATAAAGTCTTTCAATAATCAGGCAATGTGATTGTCTGAATTTGTTTCCACATTTTGTCTCTCATAGTTGAATTATACCTATGATGACAATTACAGGCCTCTCTCAACTTTTTAAGTGGGATAACTTGCACAATTGGTGGCTGACTAAATACTTTTTTGCCCCACTGTATATCCTACATGACCATGGTGCAGCAAGTATACTGCAAATACCTGCACCCGGGATCTCAGATGTTCTAATATCTGCTCAACCTGTACACCTGAGTGATGGGCTGAAAATAGCCAAGGCTGTCTGCTGCTGTAAACATGTATCCACCTGTATCTGCACATCCAGTGGTGACCTGCTGGTAAGGATACATTTTTGCCCTTGGATAAAATCTCTCTGCATCCAGGGTCAGAAATTTGTCCCTAACAGCAGGTAACCACTGTGACCCATGGTTTGTTAGTATGTCGCTCAGGCTGATTCGATGTAGGGAGTAATGTAGGAGCCTATAAGTGAATCTAAAGGTTTAAAAAATAATTTTGGTAGCCAGACTGGCGAGTGCCTAAGGCTGTACAGTAGAACAGGGAGGATTTTCATCATAATTAGAGTGATTCTAACGATAAGGGATAAAAGGAGATGTGACCAGGGTTTCAGCTTCTATTTTCACCACTGAAAAGCCGGGGATAAATTAAGTTGTCTGAAATCCCTAGTGTTGGAGGAAATAATAATCCCTAAATATTTAATAGTTGTTGCCCATTGCAAAGGGGAATTGGGATCAGCCAACCTTTTAGCCTCCTGATCAATCGGTAAGACAAGAGATTTACCCCAGTCGGTATAT
Organism: Aquarana catesbeiana; assembly: GCA_037953035.1. NCBI lineage: Eukaryota > Metazoa > Chordata > Amphibia > Anura > Ranidae > Aquarana > Aquarana catesbeiana. The sequence continues at coordinate 540,334 of JBBHAA010002037.1, forward strand.
AGACCCAAAAGGGCTGCAAAACGATCCAGGATCTGTAATGCTTCTAAAAGTGAGGGGCCGGGGTCCTGCAGAAAGATTATTAAATCATAAAGCCCTATCTTGTCTACGATGGACGATCTACACAAATCCCAACTACCTCATTGGATGCCTTCAGTGCCTCTGCCAACGATTCCATAGCCAGCACGAGCAAGGCAGGGTAAAGAGGACACCCCTGCCTTGTCCCCTTTTGGATCGGAAAAGGATATGACAACCTGCAATTCAGCTAAATATTTGCCACAGGGACTTTGTATAAGATGTCAATCCACCTCTGAAAGACCAGACCAAAACCAAAGAGCTCTAACACCTGCATCAAGTACTCTCACTGGACTGTGGCAAAAGCCTTTTCGATATCAAAGGCTACCACGACTCTTGAGGCAGTCTCGTCAGGCTGAAGTTGGAGATGAGTGAAAACCCTACGGATATTGACATCAGTGGATTTGCCAGGCATAAAGCAAGTTTGGTCAAAGTTAATAATTGATGGTAACACTTTCATTATCCTATTGGCCAGAACTTTGGTGAGGATCTTTAAGTCATAGTTCAGTATCAGTAGTGATATAGGCCTATAGGAAGAGCACTGGTAAATCTTTACCAGGTTTGGGGAATAGCACAATATGTACATATTATCTGGTAGCTGTCCAACCTCTAAGCAATAAGTGAAAAGCTTTTGTAACCTAGGGCCAATAGGGCCATATGCACCTTATACCATTCTCCCGGCAGACCATCTGGTTATGAGGACTTGTGATTAGGGAAAGATTGGACAGCAGCCTCTATATCCAGGAGTGATAGGGGTTTATCAAGTCCTCCCTATCCTCGGCAGACAAAAGCGGCAATCTTACGTTTCCCAGGAAATCAAGCAGGGACCTACTTGGGTCCAGAGGGGAATCCAGATACAGCGTATTATAGAACTGATGAAACTTCCCTTAGGATGCCTTCTGGGTCTGTAACATAGCTCCCCGCGGGAGACTGTTCAGTTCAATCAGCTTGATAGGAAGGTTCCGCCACTAGATTAGCTAACAATTTCCCATTTTCTCACCTGATTCAAACAATTTGGCAGCCAGACATTGTGCATTGGACTGCACCAATGAGGTGTAATGGAGCTTTAGCTCCCTCCTAATCTGTGACAGGCCAGAGAATGATTCAGGAGTCGGATCCTCTGTGAAAGCTACAGAAGTCTCTGACTCACGCTGCCCCAGTTGGCAGCCCAAGGCCTTGATAGAGGAAATATATTCAGTTCTAGTGTGAGTTTTGCACATCTCCCACACCACATCAAGGGAGGTGGAATCTTCATTAAGCTGCCAAAATTCAGAGACACCTTTTCGTGAACCTTTGGCTCACCAATCCAGTTTGGCGCTAGTCTCCAACATCCTGGTTCATGGCTCCCAAACAGAGGGAGCAAGATTTAGAGAGGAGAATGTTGTAAAAGACCCGCCGGGAGGTAGGAGGCCGCTCAAACACAGGAGAGAGCCGAGGCAGATACAAACATTAAGTCTATGCGAGAACCTGATTTATGGGTACTCGAAACATGAGAATAAAATTTGGCCCCCAGATGCTTACACTGCCAAATTTCTTGCAGGTTGAGAACATCCACCCAGACACCCAGATCTAGAGGGACAGCTCTAAATGGGTTGGATATGTCCAAAGTATTATCCAAGATGGCATTAAAATCCCCTCCCAGAATTAAATGTTGGATCTGGAAAGAAGCTTGGTATAAAGCGTGTAGAGAATGGTGCAATCAAATGCATATGATGAGCACTATGGCTGCATTTTATGGGCACAGTGGCTGCTTATAATGGGCACAGTAGCTGTATTGTATGGGCACAGAGCACAGTGGCTGCATTTTATGGGCACAGTGGCTGCATATGATGGGCACAGAGGCTGCATATGATGGGCACAGAGGCTGCATATGATGGGCACAGTGGCTGCATTTTACGGGCACAGAGGCTGCATATAACGGGCAGCATGGGCCCTGGCAAATTCTAGATGTGCTTTTTTGTGCATGGGCTTTAGGAGAGGCTTCCTTCATGGATGACACCCATGCATGTCATTCCTCTGCAGTGTATGACATATTGTGTCATGGGAAACAACCCCCCCAAGTTTGGCTTTCTACTTGTTTAGCTATCTGCAGTGAACTTGCATGGCGATTTTCTTCAACCCTTCTCATCAGAAGACGCTCCTGTCGAGGCTTTAAAGTGGTTATAAACCCTCCTGTTTTTTCACCTTAATGCATCCTATGAATTAAGTGAAAAAACTTCTTTCACTGACCCCCCAACCCCCCCGTTTTACTCACCCGAGCCCTGTATTTCCCACGCCGGAGACGCACTCTTCCCCTCTGCCCGTTGTCTCAGCTCTTGATTGGATAGATTGATAGCAGCGCAGCCATTGGCTCCCGCTGCTGTCAATCAAATCCAATGATGTGGAAGAACTGGGGGAAGTGTGCATGAAGGAATGAGGGGGTGTATCCCACCGGGAAGTGGGTTTCTTGCAGTAGGACCACGTCAATATGGTGGGAACGATATGCCTGAAAGGCTTTCCGTCTTTTCAAAGGTGAGTTTAACCCTTGTGCATTATTGGAAATTATACGTAGGGGAGAAGTGGTTATTTTGTCATTGGCCATGACAAGAGATGAGAGATGACAGCCATTCGATCTATCGTCACATACCTTGTCCCGGAGGGGATTTGGGAGATAGCTGGTCTGACGTGTGGTTGTTAGGACACCTGTGGAAGCTTCACACTGAAGTAGCATCTGTAGTTTGGCTGAAAAAAAGAAGAGGTTAGAAAAGAGAGAGAACAATCTAAAAAACATTAGAACAGTAAGGCCTAACACAGGCCCGGAATGAATAGAGGGGAGAAGCTCCCTCTTTCCATTCAAAACAAACATCTTTTTATAGCCCTCAACCGGGGCTATTGTCCCACCACTCAGGTTCGGAGACATCATATCCGAGTTGTGGGTGGAGGCGCGAGGCAACTGCCCCGGCCATGAACAGCTCTGTAAATAATATAAGTATTGTCATAGGCAGAATCAAAACCATCAAAACCCCCAACCCATTGCCCAAACGTGGAGGGCTAGGGTAAACGTGGAGTTGTCAGGGGGTCATGTAGTTGGTAAGGGGGATCTGGGATAGCCCCCTGTGAGTGTTGGCTAAAGTGAGGCGAACACCCCTAAACTTGTTAAACTGAGTGTGTGAACAGATGTCGAGGTTCAACCTCGTAAACGAGTCCTCAGGCTGGGAGTCTGGCCTGACTGGGAGTAACGAGTTAGTTAGTGGGCACTCGAGTCAGGGGGGTAGATTGGCCTTGACTCTCTTGGTCTTAGCCTTTTCCCATAGCGGTGATGTGGGGCTCGTTGGCGTGGGACAATTAGCTGACCCCTACTGTAAATTTGAAGTGCCCATCACGGACTCCTAGGAGATGAGTTTGAAGTCCAGTAGCAGTCGTTCTCCTTTCAGGAAGCTGGAAATTGCGTGCTGCTTGCCCTTGTAGGTGAATTTTAAGGCGAAGGGGAACAACCATCTGTATTTAATGTCTTTCTTAGTAAGGGCGACAAGGAGGGGTTAAAGGGGCCTCCATTTTTGTATAGTGAAGGGGGATATATTAGCAAATATCTGGATGGTATGTCCCTGGGACTTTAAATGGGCTTGCTGGCGAGATCTCTTCATCAATTCCTCTTTGATGGAGTAAAAGTGGGGTTTCACCACAATGTCCCTTGGGGATCCGTCTTTCCCTAGGTGGACCTAGGGATCTGTGGGCCCTGTCTAGTTCAAGTTTGTGTGCTGGAATAGAAGGGATGAGGGCTTTGATAATGTCCTGTACCACTGAAGGAATGTCCGTAATGGATTCAGGGAGCCCCTTGATTCTAAAATTGTCCCTCCTCGATCGATTTTCAAGGTCGTCGATCCTAGCATGGGCCGTGTCAAGTTGTTCTTGGAGAAAGTGGATATGGTCTGTATTTTGATTAGCTCTGGAGATGGTGATATCCAGTTTATGCTTGATGGTTTCTATTCTCGAGCCCAGATTCTGGAAATCTGACTGAATGTCTCCAGTGATTCTGTCAGCAGTCTGTGTCAGCCCCCTATCCAGCAGCTCAGAGAATTTAGTGAAGAGATCAGAGACATTAAATGGGATGTCCTGGGCTGAGTCTCCTGGAATTGAGCTGGGGGCCTGGGTGTGCAGGGGTTAATCCCATCGGGGACAGTCCATATGACCCCATGGAGCGCTCTATGAGCGATATTGTGGAAGCTGGGAACGAAGTGTGCTGGAACTTGGGGATCTCCCCTGTGATCTGCTGCTGTTTGCGGGTGCCCTGCAGGTCCCGTTCTGCTGCGCTGTTAGCTGTGTGGCCGGGGCAGTGCGGAGCTCTGGGCTTACACGGCCATCTTGGGAGGCTCCGCGCATGCGCCTCCCTCAAACTTTTTTCTTATATGTATGGTCGGTGGGAAGACCAGATTGCTTTGCACTGAATACAAACCGGGTGCAGATCTCCTCAACTACATTGAAGATATTGATCCCTTGAGAGCGTGCACCGGTAATAGCTTGGAATCGCTACGGAAATGGCTGTCAATGGTTCGTTTTCGTATTCCCAGGCTGATGCTTCTAAGATCTTCACGGACATAATAGGATCGAGAGACTTTCGGACCCAGTCCTCCATGATACAACTAACTCGGAAGATGGAGAAACTCATGCAGCAATCGGTCACAATGGAGCTACATGAGGTAACTGTAGCTAAATATTATAAGCTACAAATGATCCAGAGAGGTTTAAGAGTCTGTCTGATTCCAACTCTTCTCGCAAAATGTGGACTTTAAAACTAAATTTGCACAGATCATAAACAAGTGCGCATTTGATATTATGACTTTGACGGTACAATTTTTATAACAGGAAAGAATTGTCATTTGTCAACAACAGATTAAGAATTGTCAACAACAGATTATGGAGCTTGAGAAACAACTTGAGCAATTTCCTAATCAGGATGAGTTGTCTGACTTTAAAAAGAATAATGATGAAAAACTTGCTGGATTTTGAAAAAATTTTCAATTACGAAAAAGGACCAAATTGGAATGTGATCGTGATGATTACAGCAATGATCGGGTATACTGTATAACTGGTCTGATCCGAACTACTACCTGACCAAATTGTTCAGAAAAGGCCAACGAAAACAGCAAATTTCTAACTCCTCTTCATCTATTGCCTCCACTGGGTCATCAGCAAATGTACCCACTGCATCTTTTTTACAACCGACTCTGAACCAGGAGGGGAGGCAAGAGACACCAGAAAAGGTACAGCCAGAGGAGTGACTACAGGGGGTCCCCTAGTTACAAACATCCGACTTACAAACGACTCCTACTTACAAACGGAGAGAGACAACAGGAAGTGAGAGGAAATCTACCCCTAGGAAGGGAAATTCTCTCCTGTAAGAGCTATTATGGGGAAAAGGTACCTCCACTGATGCTTTATCACCAAGGCCTGTTTCCGCAACAACCCAAAATTTTCAAAATCCAATTGTCATTGGGACAGAAAGTGAGGTGAAATTTTCTGAACAGGGGCACAGACAGCAAAACAAATGTTACAGGGGTGTTAACCATTCCCTATGCTATCCAAAAAGCTTAAAAATAGTTTTTTTGGCTGGAGATACACTTAAAAAATGTACCTGTTCCGACTTACAAACAGATTCAACTTAAGAACAAACCTACAGTCCCTATCTTGTTTGTAACCTGGGGACCCCCTGTACAAGACGCCAGAACCGCCAGAGACCCTGAACAACAATGTGGTATATATTATATCTTCTATTTCTTTAACGGAGACTGAAATACGGGTTCTAAATAAGGGTTTGGGATTTTGTCCTAAAGAAAAAATGAATGATTTCATCTTGAAACAAAAACTTACCGATTTTATAGGCAGTTAAAGTGGAGTACCACCCACTTTTACAACTCTTCAGCATCCCTTACTAAACTGTGCACTGTAAACAAATTGGATATATATATATATTTTCTTTTTCTTAGCACCTACTGTATATCTGCTGTATTCATTTTTCACTTCCTCCTCCCTGGCCGTGGCCCATCGCATCATTTCCTGTTTGCAATGCCTTCTGGGAAGGGGCGGCAACTTCCTCTGACACTGCCGTTGCTATGGAAACCTGACCTGAAACCTATTACACTGCTTGTGCTGCACTGAGCATGTGCAAGATCTGCAAGGATGAGATCCAGGAAGAAATACAGTCTGGCTTCAGATGCCCACACTTAAGATGGCCACGGCCTGCTGTAAGTTTATAAAATAACAAACTACTGCTATAAACTAACAAAACAGACCTTAGTTTACAGACTGACTTTACTAGAATACATTAAGCTTGTGTATTATAGGGGTAATTTTATTTAAAAAGTATAATTTCGGCCGGAACACCACTTTAAGATTTAAAGCATATTTTGCATTTCAAACTGCTATCTTGAATAGAGAATATTTGCCTTTATCAATTAAAAATTTAAATTTAAGATCTAAATGTTCTAAGGTACCTCCCACTTCTTGGTGGATGAAAATGTAGCGCTAATATGGGCTGTGTGAAACAGCTAAATGATCTAAAAAGTATATATGATTAATGTGTGAATAAACATATAGGGAATCTAGACATATAGGGAATCTAGACACGTAAGTCTTGTTAGGTAATAAACACAAGTGATACAAAACAATAAATAAATAAAAAGTGAATCTCAAAAGAGAAACAATAATAGTGACAAAAAACGGTCCGTCAGATGATGGACAACTGTGAACAATCAAGGATAAAAAATGTGAATGTTATGGCAACTGGTGTCCCAAATATTGAAGGTTTTGAAAAAACAAGGAGTCCATCAGGTAGAGAACAACTTCATGTAGGCAATTGGAGACATCAAATATAATGTTGACAGCAGATGTCACAAAAAAGGAATAAAATGGGTACTCTTACCGGAACATGTGGATCTGGATGTCAGCGACACCAGATCAAACAGGCATGGATAGAAGCAGCACGGTATCCTGGGATGATCAGCATGGAAACTGGAGCGGGCTCCGGTATCTTTAAAAGACGGTATCCTTCCAATACGATCACCACAGATGGAACAACTCTCCTCTGCTGCCAAATTCAGCAATGTCTCCTCTCTACTTCCTCCCGACTTCTTGCTCTGCCGTTGAGGTGTTCATTGACAAAGTTGATAATGATTTGAAGTCCTTTTTAGAAGACAAAAATAAGATTGACCTTAGACCGAACAATTTGAGTTGGGAAGAGATTATGTCGTTAACTTGCTTGTCAGCTCGGCGAGATATTGTTATCAAGTCTGCTGACAAGGGGGGAGCTATTGTGATTATGGACACCCCAAAGTACAAAGCAGAAGTGTTGAAGCAATTATCAGATGTTGATACATATAGACAACTGGATTTTAATCCGGTATTTAAATTACAAACTAAAATTAAGAAAGCTTTGACAGTAGCATTACAAGATGGAATTATTGATGATGAAACATACAGATTTTTATTATGCGATCATTCCATTACACCTGTGATGTATATTTTACCTAATATGCACAAAGACCCCATTAACCCACCTGGACGTCCCATCGATTCAGGGATGGAATCGGTGACAACACCATTGGCACAATATTTAGACAAATGTGTAACTCCATTATTGGTTAACACCAAACCATTTATACGAGATACCCTTAATCTTATTAAGGAAATCACTGGTATCAAATTGTCACCTGATTCCATCCTTGTTATATGGGACGTATCTAGCATGTTGACGGCTCTTGGTACAATCACATTGTTACAATAATCGACAAATTGCTTTTCTCTTGGAATTACTAAAAATTGTCCTGGAGGAGAATTATTTTCTCTTCAAGGAAACCCATTATCCACAGCTCAAAGGAGCAGCAATGGGTTCCAATGTCGCACCCCCATACGTAAACTCGTTCATGAATATGATTGAAACATCATTTATATAAATTAATAAAGAAACTTTGGAACACTGCCAGGGATGGTACAGATTTATAGACAACATGTTTGCTGCGTGAGGTGGTGACATTGAAAGCCTTTGATTATTTGATCAATACCTTAATTACCTTATTCCCGGTTTGAAGTTCAATATGGTACACAGCAGGGCGGATATTCCCTTCCTGGATACCATGTTGAAAGTGAATCAGACCAAAATTGAAAGCAATCTGTATGGTAAAAGTACAGATCGCAACCATTTGTTACACTATGACAGTTTTCACCCTCAAGGAGTCTTCAACTCTATCCCCAGGAGCCAAATAATGAGAGTGCAAAGAATAGTCAGTGATCCACAATGTTGAGAAGAGAGATTAAATGAAATGGAAACTAAACTAATTAGTAGAAATTATCCAGAAGCAGCAGTTAAAAGAGAACGTCTAATGCCGCGTACACACAGTCGGACTTTTCGACCGGACTGGTCCGACGGACCTTCAGCGGACTTTTCCAGTCGCAAATCTGACGGACTTTAGATTTGGAACTTGCTTCAAATCTTTACGTCGTAACTCCGCCGGACCCAGAAATCCGCTCGTCTGTATGCTAGTCCGACGGATAAAAACCGACGCTAGGGCAGCTATTGGCTACTGGCTATCAACTTCCTTATTTTAGTCCGGTGTACGTCATCACATACGAATCCGTCGGACTTTTGTGTGATCGTATGTAGTTAAGTCCGTTCATTAGAAAGTCCACCGCAAGTCCGCCAAAAGTCAGTCGAAAGTCTGTCGGACGAGCTGTCGGACTTTTGTAGCAGAAAAGTCCGACCGTGTGTACACGGCATAAGGCTCCATGCACACTGGAGCTGATAAACTGCAGTTTATTGGAGTTTGGGCATTTTTTTTAAAAGCCCATAAACTCCACTCTATGTTAGCCTATGTGTCCATGCACACATGGAAGGTTTTTAGCTTTAATGAGCAGTGGAGTTTATGGGCTTTTTTCTGAATGCCAGAAATTCGCATTCAAGAGCAGTACTGGAAACGCCAGACACCGGTAAAAGGTGTTAAACGAGGGTTAACGCTGTAAAAAGAGCGTTAAGCCTCGTTCGGCGTTTCTCTGCCTCTATTCAAAATCAACGGTTCCCTTTGGGAGCCCACTAATTTGAATAGAAATCGCAATGCAAGTCGGATCACCATGATCCGACTTGCGGTGCAACATGTGTGCTGATGATGAAGGGGAACCCTCGCCACAATGAAAAAAAAATTGGCGTGGGGTCCCCCCCTCAGACAATACCAGGCCCCTCGGTCTGGTATGGATTTTCAGGGGAACCCCCATCACCGAAAAAACGGCGTGGGGGCCCCCCAAAATCCATACCAAACCCTTATCCGAGCACGCAGCCCGGCCGGTCAGGAAAGGGGGTGGTGATGAGTGAGCCCCCCCCCTCCTGAACCATACTAGGCTTATCGGAATCTGGGAGACCCCTTTAATAAGGGGGCCCCCCACCCTATGTGAATGAGTATGGGGTACATCCTACCCCTACCCATTCACCTGGGGAAAAAAAGTGTCAAAAATAACACACACTACACAGGTTTTTAAAGTAGTTTATTAGTCAGCTCTAGAGCTGCACAATTAATCATCAAGAATCGTTATCGTGATTAATCGTCAAGAATCGTTATCGCGATCTTGACTAAAGTGTTTCACAATTCTTTCTATGCAAATAATTCTCTCTGCTCTTCTCAAGCCACAGCCCTCAAAAGAAAGGAAGAGAAAAACGGGCAGTCTGCCAAGAAACAAAACATTCTTTGTCAGTTGAACTTAACCACTTCATATCCGGGCCATTTCTGACACTTCGCTCCTACATGTCAAAAATCATCATTTTTTTGCTATAAAATTACATAGAACCCCCAAACATTATATATGTTTTTTTTAGCAGAGACCCTACAGAATACAATGGCGGTCATTGCAACTTTTTATCTTGCACGGTATTTGCGCAGCAATTTTTCAAACGCGTTTTTTTTGGAAAAAAAACAGTTTCATGCTTAAAAAAAAAACAAAACAGCAAAGTTAGCCAAATTTTTTTGCATTGTGTGAAAGATGAAGTTACGCCGAGTAAATAGATACCTAACATGTCACGCTTCAAAATTGCACACGCTCGTGGAATGGCGCCAAACTTTGGTACTTAAAAATGCCCATAGGCGACGCTTTAAAATTTTTTACTGGTTACATGTTTTGAGTTACAGAGGAGGTCTAGGGCCAAAATTATTGCTCTCGCTCTAACGTTCGCGGCGATACCTCACATGTGTGGTTTGAACACTGTTTTCATATGTGGGCGGGACTTACGTATGCGTTCGCTTCTGCGTGCGAGCTCACGGGGACAGGGGCGCTTTAAAAAATTTTTTTTTTTTTTTTATTGTTAATTTTACTTAAAATTTTTTATTTTGACACTTTAAAAAAATATTTTTTTTTTTGATCACTTTTATTTCTATTACAAGGAATGTAAACATCCCTTGTAATAGGAATATGACACGATCAGTCCTCTTTACAGTGAGATATGGGGTCAATAAGACCCCACATCTCACCTCTAGGCTGGGAAGCCTAAAATAAAAAAAAAAAATAAAACGATCGCCGCTTCACAACCGAAGCGGCGCCGTTTTTTTTAATGCAGAGGCCGGGCGTGACGTCATAACATCGCGCCCGGCCTCCGAACGATCATAGAGACTCCGGCGACCATCTGGTCCACCGGAAATCTCTATGGTGAACATCCGGCGCCGGCGGATCCGCTATCCGACTCACCGATCGCTGAGGTGAGTCGGTAGTAGCACCGGAGGGCGGCGGGAGGGGGGTGGTGTCCCCTCCCGCCGCCCGTAAGAACGATCAAGCGGCGGAACAGCCGCTATGATCGTTCTTATGGTGTACGGAATCGCCGGCTGAAAATGCCGGTATCTGAATGATGTCTGTAGCCTCAGACATCATTCAGATATAAGCCCTGAAAGTGGAGGCCATCATATGACGGCCTCCGGATGTCAAGTGGTTAAGTATAAACATTGTAAATGTAGACTTCCCGTGTAAGTGAAAAAAGTTTAACCACTTAAACACTAAACCTTTTTCTGACATTTGTTGGTTTCAAGTTAAAATCATTTTTTTTGCTAGAAAATTACTTAGAACCCCCAGACATATAAATTTTTTTAGTAGACACCCTGGAGAATAAAATGGTGATTGTTGCAATATTTTATGTCACACTGTATTTGCGCAGCGATCTTTCAAATGCAATTTTTTTTGAAAAAATTACTTTAATGAATTAAAAAAAAAATCTAACCAGTAAAGTTAGCCCATTTTTTTTTTGTATAATGTGAAAGATTTTACGTCGCGAGAATCGTGAGAGAATCGTGATCTTTTTATTCTAAGCAAAAAAATCGTGATTCTCATTTTGGCCAGAATCGTGCAGCTCTAGTCAGCTCCGGGGGTCTCTTCTGACTTTGGGGGTCTCTTCTTTCTTCTGCGCGCTCTCCGGCCTCTTCTCCCGGTCTCCGGTTCTTCTGCCGCTCTCCGGTTCTTCTGCCGGGCTCCTCCGCTATCTTCTGCTCTTTTGCTAGCGGTGGCCCGGTCTTCTTCGATGTCTTCTTCCCTCCGGTCTTCATCCGATGTTGACACGCCGCTCTCTCCCACTGTAATGCCTGGTGAGCGGTACGCAACGACTTATATTGGCATGGGGCGTGGTCACCGGGTGATGTAATCCGGTGACCCCGCCCCTTATGATGTCACAGTCCTGGTGTATGATGGGAGTGTGAGGTCATAAGGGGCGGGGTCAACGGATGACATCACCCGGTGACCACGCCCCATGCCAATATAAGTCGTTGCGCACCGCTCACCCGGCATTACAGCGGGAGAGAGCGTCGTGTCAACATCGGAAGAAGACCGGAGGGAAGAAGACGACAGAGAAGACCGGGCCACCGCTAGCAAAAGAGCGGCAAAAGAGCAGAAGATAGCGGAGGAGCCTGGCAGAAGAACCGGAGAGCGGCAGAAGAACCGGAGACCGGGAGAAAAGGCCGGAGAGCGCGCAGAAGAAAGAAGAGACCCCCGAAGTCGCAAGAGACCCCCGGAGCTGACTAATAAACTACTTTAAAAACCTGTGTAGTGTGTTTTATTTTTGACACTTTTTTCCCCAGGTGAATGGGTAGGGGTACGATGTACCCCATACTCATTCACATAGGGTGGGGGCCTGGGATCTGGGGGCCCCCTTATTAAAGGGGGCTTCCAGATTCCGACAAGCCTCCCGCCCGCAGACCCCGACAACCAATGGCCAGGGTTGTCAGGAAGAGGCCCTTTTCCTCATCAACATGGGGAAAAGGTGCTTTAGGGTGGAGGGTGCAGCGCTCCCCCTGCCCCAAAGCATCTACCCCTTTGTTGAGGGCATGGGGCCTGGTACGGTTCAGGAGGGGGCGCGCTCGCTTGTCCCCACCCCCTTTCCTGACCGGCCGGGCCGCGAGCTTGGATAAGGGTTTGGTATGGATTTTGGGGGGCCCCCACGCTGTTTTTTTGGCGAAGGGGGTTCCACTTAAAATCCATACCAGACTGAAGGGCCTGGTATTGTCTGAGAGGGGAACCCCACGCCAATTTTTTTTTCATTTTGGCGAGGGTTCCTCTTCATCCTCAGCACACAAGTCGCACCGCAAGACGGATGATAATGATCCGACTTGCAGTGCGACTTCTATTCAAATCAATGGGCTCCCATATGGAACCTTTGGTTTTGAATAGAGGCAGAGAAACGCGGTTAAAAGCTAGTGCCACTAAACGTGCATTGACGGCAATGCAAAACGCTGATAAAATTGCGTTTTTAAAGCAGCGTTTTCCTGCCAGCAATGCAATGTTAATGTGACAGACCTAGCCGGGAGAGAGACTTTTGGAGGGGACTGTATGCTAGCCTCTTGCCAATCGATCGGGGGCCCTTGCATTTGGGGGAACGATGCTCTTTGTGAGCTGTATGCCTGGGGACTCTTGAGGTGGTATTACTGTGGATTCGGGTCCCGGTCCCCCAGGACACACAGACTCTGGGGACCCTGGATTTGCCATATTGGAATAGTGGCTGATTCATAATGCTGGGACAGATACTGTTAGGAGATGCTGATGTAAATTCCAGCACCTGTCTGTCTGTTGTCTGCTAAAATGTGTATTGTAAATAAGTCTATAGTATGGGATCTAAGAGTCATTTGATCCCCATTGTTGTTTGTGTTAATTAACTCTGCTATTGTGTAAAGAAGAGTCTATGTTGATTGTGATAATGTTGATTGGATTTTCTGAACTACAAGACGGCCAGTCTGGCCTAAAGGTCATGTCTGAGTCATCTAGGCTGTCTAAAGGGATTAGTTAATTAGCTCATGTTAATTAGGTTAATTAGGTTACAGCTGTATTGTTAGAGTAATATGAGCAGGAGGTCTGCACCTCCACTTTTAGTGTATAAAAGCCTGTATTTTGCAATAAAGTGAGATTCCTGGTTGAACTTACATACAGCCTGCCTGGTGTTTGTTCTGAGCTATCACAACTGGGTTAGAACGGCACATAGCTGAAGTTCTAATCCCGGAGCATTGGATGACCGAGCAATCAGATGGTGCGATCTGCAATCTGATTCTATAGCAGCAGAGGAGTGTCGGGAGAGTGGAACTGAGCGAGCAAGGGGCTCGTTACAGTTCAGAACGGCCGTTTATGAGCTCCAGTATGCATGGAGCCTAAATCTAACGAATAGTAGGCTCAGTAATAGACATATTAAAAGAATTCCTTTTGTAACACAATTTCATCCATTTTCTTATGACATTTTTAATGTTATTAAAAAAACACTGGAGCTTATTGAGAGAAAGTTATCCCACTATAGATTAATTTTCTAATCCACCGCTACCTTCCTATAGAAAAGGTAGGACGTTGAGAGAACGTTTAGTAAGATCAGATCAACACTTTCCATCCACTCATAAAACAACCCTTTTGGGACCACAAAACATGGGATCATTTCCCTGTTTATCACGTATTCAGTGTAATTCAATGATTAAAGGAAAAAGTATATCACACCCCCACAAAGGTTAGGATATTCCAATTAAAGGCCACTACACCTGTCAATCATCTTATGTGATCTATTCCATTAAATGCCCATGTAGCTTACTGTATATTGGAGAAACAATTCAAAAGGTTTAAGACAGAATAGCTAGGCATAAATACTCGATTAGTAATAAATTAATACAATTACCCCTGGCTAGACACTTTTTAGAGAAGGGACATTCAAATTCCCAGTTAAAATATATGGTGTTGGAAAGCATTGGTAAAAATAGGAGAGGGGGGTGATCGGGAGTTGGTTTTAAGAAAACGTGAGGTTTATTGGATAAATTTCCTTAATACTATTGCTCCGAAAGGATTAAACACAGATTTAGATTTTTACTTGTTTGTATATCTGATTAGGAATAATTTATTCCTTCTCCCTTTTTCCCTTTTTTTTATTTTTTATTTTTCTTTTCAGAATTATTTATACTCATTCTATTTTTTTATTATACATAATAATATTATTTTTTTTGAATATCTAAACCATGATATTCATATACTTTCTTTGACAGATTAACAATATGATGGTTTCAGATGGAATAGTGAGATGAATGTCTGCTTGGTTAACCATTTCTGTATCAGTGGCTTTGAAAAAAAATCAACCCATGAAGGAATACAATTATACTAATGAGTAATTAACCACGTAATTGATTCCATATGTGATTATTTGAAAAAAAATTAAATTCTCATGAATGTGATTATGATGTTGGATGTGTTCTGATCTGTATAATACACCCGTCACCATCATCGTCCTCATCATAGTATAATACACCCATCATCATCATCATTGTATAATACACCCATCGTTATCCTCATCATTGTATAATACACCCGTCATCATCATCATCCTCATTGTATAATACACCAATCATCATCATCTTCATTGTATAATACACCCGCCATCATCATCCTCATCATAATATAATACATCCATCGTTATCCTCATCATTGTATAATACACCCATCGTTATCCTCATCATCCTCATTGTATAATACACCAGTCATCATCATCCTCATTGTATAATACACAAGTCATCATCATCCTCATTGTAAAATACACCAACCATCATCATCCTCATCATAATATAATACACCCATCGTTATCCTCATCATTGTATAATACACCCATCATCGTCCTGATTATATAATTATCCTGCCATCATCATCCTCATTGTATAATACAGCTGCCATCATCATCCTCATTGTATAATACAGCTGCCATCATCATCCTCATTGTATAATACAGCTGCCATCATCATCCTCATCATAGTAGAATACACCCATCATCATTGTATAATACACCTGTCATCATCATCATCATCCTCATTGTATAATACACCCGTCATCGCTATCCTCATCATTGTATAAAACACCCGTCATCGTCCTCATTGTATAATACACCCGTCATCATCATCATCCTCCTCATCTTTGTAATACACCCGGGTTCAACAAACAGTTGAATTCTAAATTCCAAATGCCAAAATAGTGGATGCTTCTAATCTAGAAGCATGGAGCACCAGCCCTGGTTTTATGAGATGATCCTTCTCCTTTAGCCTGGGTTCACACTGATGCGATGCGGGAACCAGTGCGATTACAGCGCCGGTTCCCGCATCGCATCTCTCCCGCAGGCAGTTCACACTGCCCTCGGCAGGGCCGGACTGGCCAACCGGGATACCGGGATATCCCCCGGTGGGCCGGTGGTCTGGCTACCCCTGCGGCCGCCGGCCGCTGTGAGGGCAACGGCGCCTGAAAGAAAAATGGCTGCGGGGGCCGGGCCGACGTGCAACTGCGCAGGCGCCAGCGCTGTTCCGAGGTTGGCCGTGCTCGGGAAAACCCGTACACGCTCGGCAATTTTCGGAAGTGCGGGCGCATGCGCAGTGACACGATGGCGCCGAGCGGCGCCATTTTCAAAGGTAAAGCGGTTGCAGTGCTCAGTGTCTGGCGGCCTGTGCCTCTTCCTGCGTCCCCCCACAGCCTCTGACCTCCTGCCCGCCCCCCCCTGCAGCCTCCGATCACCTGTCCCCCCCCTGCAGCCTCTGATCACCTGTGCAGCCTCTGACCACCTGTCCCCCCCCTGCAGCCTCTGACCACCTGCCCCCCCCTGCAGCCTCTGACCACCTGTCCCCCCCCTGCAGCCTCTGACCACCTGTCCCCCCCCCCTGCAGCCTCTGACCACCTGTCCCCCCCCCCTGCAGCCTCTGACCACCTGTCCCCCCCCCTGCAGCCTCTGACCACCTGTCTCCCCCCCCCCCTGCAGCCTCTGACCACCTGTCCCCCCCCCCTGCAGCCTCTGACCTCATTGTCCCCCCCAGCCTCTGACCTCCTGTCCCCCCCCCACAAGCCTCTGACCTCCTGCCCCCCCCTGCAGCCTCTGACCACCTGTCCCCCCCTGCAGCCTCTGACCTCCTGTCTCCCCCCTGCAGCCTCTGACCTCCTACCCCCCCCCTGCAGCCTCTGACCTCCTGCCCCCCCCTGCAGCCTCTGACCACCTGCCCCCCCCTGCAGCCTCTGACCACCTGTCCCCCCCTGCAGCCTCTGACCACCTGTCCCCCCCTGCAGCCTCTGACCTCTTCTCGTCCCCTCCTCAGCCTCTGACCTCTTCTCGTCCCCTCCTCAGCCTCTGACCTCTTCTCGTCCCCTCCTCAGCCTCTGACCTCTTCTCGTCCCCTCCTCAGCCTCTGACCTCTTCTCGTCCCCTCCGCAGCCTCTGACCTCTCCTGTGGTCCCCTCCGCAGCCTCTGACCTCCCCTGCACCATCCGCAGCCTCTGACCTCCCCTGCATCATCCGCAGTCTCTGACCTCCTGTCCCCCCTGCAGCCTCTGACCTCCTGTCCCCCCTGCAGCCTCTGGCCTCCTGTCCCCCCTGCAGCCTCTGACCTCCTGTCCCCCCTGCAGCCTCTGACCACCTGTCTCCCCTGCAGCCTCTGACCACCTGTCCCCCCTGCAGCCTCTGACCACCTGTCCCCCCTGCAGCCTCTGATCACCTGTCCCCCCTGCAGCCTCTGATCACCTGTCCCCCCTGCAGCCTCTGACCTCCTGCCCCCCCTGCAGCCTCTGACCACCTGTCCCCCCTGCAGCCTCTGACCTCCTGTCTCCCCCCTGCAGCCTCTGACCTCCTACCCCCCCCCTGCAGCCTCTGACCTCCTGCCCCCCCCTGCAGCCTCTGACCACCTGCCCCCCCTGCAGCCTCTGACCACCTGTCCCCCCCTGCAGCCTCTGACCACCTGTCCCCCCCTGCAGCCTCTGACCTCTTCTCGTCCCCTCCTCAGCCTCTGACCTCTTCTCGTCCCCTCCTCAGCCTCTGACCTCTTCTCGTCCCCTCCTCAGCCTCTGACCTCTTCTCGTCCCCTCCTCAGCCTCTGACCTCTTCTCGTCCCCTCCGCAGCCTCTGACCTCTCCTGTGGTCCCCTCCGCAGCCTCTGACCTCCCCTGCACCATCCGCAGCCTCTGACCTCCCCTGCATCATCCGCAGTCTCTGACCTCCTGTCCCCCCTGCAGCCTCTGACCTCCTGTCCCCCCTGCAGCCTCTGGCCTCCTGTCCCCCCTGCAGCCTCTGACCTCCTGTCCCCCCTGCAGCCTCTGACCACCTGTCCCCCCTGCAGCCTCTGACCACCTGTCCCCCCTGCAGCCTCTGACCACCTGTCCCCCCTGCAGCCTCTGATCACCTGTCCCCCCTGCAGCCTCTGATCACCTGTCCCCCCTGCAGCCTCTGACCACCTGTCCCCCCTGCAGCCTCTGACCCCCTGTCCCCCCTGCAGCCTCTGACCTCCTGTTCGCACCCCCCTGCAGCCTCTGACCTCGTGTCGTCCCCTCCTCAGCCTCTGACCTCGTGTCGTCCCCTCCTCAGCCTCTGACCTCGTGTCGTCCCCTCCTCAGCCTCTGACCTCGTGTCGTCCCCTCCTCAGCCTCTGACCTCGTGTCGTCCCCTCCTCAGCCTCTGACCTCGTGTCGTCCCCTCCTCAGCCTCTGACCTCGTGTCGTCCCCTCCTCAGCCTCTGACCTCGTTTCGTCCCCTCCTCAGCCTCTGACCTCGTGTCGTCCCCTCCTCAGCCTCTGACCTCTTCTGTGGTCCCCTCCGCAGCCTCTGACCTCCTGTCGTCCCCTCCTCAGCCTCTGACCTCGTGTCGTCCCCTCCTCAGCCTCTGACCTCGTGTCGTCCCCTCCTCAGCCTCTGACCTCGTGTCGTCCCCTCCTCAGCCTCTGACCTCGTGTCGTCCCCTCCTCAGCCTCTGACCTCTTCTGTGGTCCCCTCCTCAGCCTCTGACCTCCTGTCGTCCCCTCCTCAGCCTCTGACCTCTTCTGTGGTCCCCTCCTCAGCCTCTGACCTCTTCTGTGGTCCCCTCCTCAGCCTCTGACCTCTTCTGTGGTCCCCTCCTCAGCCTCTGACCTCTTCTGTGGTCCCCTCCTCAGCCTCTGACCTCTTCTGTGGTCCCCTCCGCAGCCTCTGACCACCCCTGCATCATCCGCAGCCTCTGACCACCCCTGCATCATCCGCAGCCTCTGACCTCCCCTGCATCATCCGCAGCCTCTGACCTCCCCTGCATCATCCGCAGCCTCTGACCTCCCCTGCATCATCCGCAGCCTCTGACCTCCCCTGCATCATCCGCAGCCTCTGACCTCCCCTGCATCATCCGCAGCCTCTGACCTCCCATGTACCATGCGCAGCCTCTGACCTCTCCTGTACCATGCGCAGCCTCTGACCTCTCCTGTACCATGCGCAGCCTCTGACCTCTCCTGTACCATGCGCAGCCTCTGACCTCTCCTGTACCATGCGCAGCCTCTGACCTCTCCTGTACCATGCGCAGCCTCTGACCTCTCCTGTACCATGCGCAGCCTCTGACCTCTCCTGTACCATGCGCAGCCTCTGACCTCTCCTGTACCATGCGCAGCCTCTGACCTCTCCTGTACCATGCGCAGCCTCTGACCTCTCCTGTACCATGCGCAGCCTCTGACCATCTCCTGTCTTATATCACGTCTGCAGTCTGGAGTGGAGTCAACAGTGGGAGTGCCTCAGGGATGGGGGTCATGGGAGAAGTCAGACATGTATAGACTATGGAGAGGAAACTATGGGATAAAACCAGAGCCACCGAGCTGGAGCCGACTGACTGAGCCCTGTACAGTGCACCTGAGAGGAGGTCAGTGACAGCGCCGCCAGGCCTACCTGAGAGGGGGGGGGGGTCAATACAATATTGTAAGGGGGCACTGATATATAGGTTTCCCCCTATATCAGTAAACCCCTGTACCTTAGTGTTTTCTTTCTGCGGAAGGTGGTCTCTGGTCAACAGAGTCCTCCCCACATTCCCAGAGTTCCCCTTTACATCATAGTCTGCAGGATTCCACCTTACAGTGCAAGGGGGAACTCTGATGTAAAGGGCAATTCTGCAGACCCTGATGTAAGTGAGAACTCTGATGTAAAGGGGAAAGCAATGGACTCTGATATAAGTGGGGTCTCTGGTCACCAGTGCCCCCCTTTTATATCAGAGTTCCTGCTTAGATCATGATCTGCAATGTTCCCCTTTATGTCAGAGTTCCCTTGCACTGTAAAGGGGAATCCTCCTGATATATGGGGGAACTCTGTGTTGGGTTATATTAATCTGACCTTCATGTAAGAGGAGAAATATGGTTTTTGACTTTTGTTTAACTTAACACATTGCTAATAGCAGTTTATAGCTTAAATATTGATATTTGCACTGAAACCTGCCATTTACGGCACCTTTTTTTTGCAGTATCAGTAAAAAATGTGTCAGTAAATGCCATGATTTTTTTGCCAGTAAAAAAATAAAAAATTGCTGCTGTTTGTAAATTCCATGTCTCTCTTATCTATAGATAATACACTCTTCAAATGTGCTTTAAAATGCATGGTTTTCCCTTTTGTGAACAAAAACAATATCGACGTTATGCGGTTGGGCTGGTATAAAAATGCTATGGGGCTGGTATGAAATTATTTCCAGGGCTGGTTTTTATTCCCAGTCCGGCCCTGGCCCTCGGCGAACCGATGCAGGTGTCATTACAATGTTAATGACACCCCCAGATCGTATCACAGATCGCAGTGTGAACTGTGAACTCGCACAGGAATCGGATCACATAGGGGAGAACACCCATGCGATCCGATTTCAGTGTGGAGGGAAAACAAGTCCCTGCACTTTTTTTCCTGTGAATCTAATGTAAGTTCAGCCATACAACTGTATGGCTGAACTCGCATCTCACAGACATCGCATGTGATTCGCACCTCAGTGCGGGTGCAAATCACATGCCATGTCTTAGATCGCAGTAGTCTGAACCTGGGCTCATACCCAACCTCCAGTAGGTAATAAGAGAACCCAACAAAAGAAATGCAGGGAAGTAAAGGGTTAACCTCTTCACCTGATAACAGAACATTCACTACACACTCAGGCTCTGCCTTATTTACTGCTGGGACAGTATAACTCCATAACTGGAGACAAGTTCAACAAACAGTGAGAGCCCTTTCACACTGGGGCGGGGGGCGGTGTCGGCGGTAAAACGCCGCTATTATTAGCGGCGTTTTACCGTCGGTATGCGGCCGCTAACGGGGCGGTTTTACCCCCCGCTAGCGGCCGAGAAAGGGTTAAATACCACCGCAAAGTGCCTCTGCAGAGGCGCTTTGCCGGCGGTATAGCCGCGCCGTCCCATTGATTTCAATGGGCAGGAGCGGTATACACACCGCTCCTTCGCCGCTCCGAAGATGCTGCTGGCAGGACTTTTTTACCGTCCTGCCAGCGCATCGCTCCAGTGTGAAAGCCCTCGGGGCTTTCACACTGGATACACAGCAGCGGCACTTTCGGGTCGGTTTGCAGGCGCTATTATTAGCGCAATAGCGCCTGCAAACCGCCCCAGTGTGAAAGGTCTCTGAGATAGCAGCACTCAGAGGGGCAACCTGTCACATGGGAAGATTGGTGTCTCTCCAGCAATAAATAAGGCTGAGCCTAGTGTGCAGGGAGCTCTGTTATCATGTGAGTGAGTGAAAGATTTACTTCCCACCATTTGCTTGTTGCTACTGAGAGGATGAGCTGCTCCAACTCAGACATCTCAAGTCTCCCACGACGCACGGGATACTCCCTCATTTGACGGCGGTCTCACGGACACCCGCGAGTGCGTCACGATCTCCCGGCTGAGCCTGCACTGCCACTCAGCCTGGAGTAATCACAAACAGCGGGTGTCTCCCGCTGTGTCATGCAGCTGCAGTCTTAACTGTTTGGTGGCCGTCCACTGTAACAAAGCCCCTCCTCCTCATCCATGATAGACGGAACACTGGTTCAATTTCCCAGCATTGTATCAGTGTTCAGTTGACCGTCTATCATGGATGAGGAGGCGGGGCCTTGTTACAGTAGACGGCCGCCAAACAGTTAAGACTGCAACTGCATGACACAGCGGGGGACACCCGCTGTGTGTAATCAAGGTACTGGCGAGGCTGCAGATGGGCACTGATGAGGATACAGATGGGCACAGTGAGGCTGCATTGTTGGCACAGTGAGGCTGCAGATGGGCACTGATTAGGGTTGCCACCTGTACAGGATCCACCCGGACAGTCCGGTTTTTGAGTCATGTGTCCTGTTTTCAGCACGTTCAGCACGCGGACACATTCAGACCAGATGGTGGCTTCCTCTATGCAGGCTTCCGGGAGAGTGTTTATACCACCCGCCGCAGAACCTGCCCCTGTCACCTCCCCGCTCTCACTACCTCTCTCTGATGCTGTATGAATTTCCGGGATTGTAGGGACGCTGCTGAGCATGGAATACCAGCGGATATGTGTGCGGGGTATGTGTTCGCCCCTGGTGAAGTGTCCTTTCCATCTCAGAGCGTCATACAATGTGACTATCAGAGGATGAGTTCATGCAGAGTGAAGACAGCAGTGTAGCGGGTGAGGGGCACTGTACACAGACAATACACATGTCACACACACAAACACACAATATACATTTTACACACACACACATAAACACACAATATACATGTTACACACACAATACACACACACATAAACACACAATATACATGAAAATGATGAAAAATAAAAATGAAGGAGTAGCGGGACTTTTTATATAAACACACGGGAGCAGAAATAAAATTGATAGCTTTTAATGGAATCAAATGGTTATAGAGTTTCTGTATTCAAATAATTCAATGCATGATGCTATATATGAAACTATTCATACAACTACTACAATTCATTGAAACCAGAAAAGATATACATACATACATATTCCAACAAGGAATCAATATATAATATACATAGTATAAACAACACATTTGGAGCATGATTACATGATTAAATGGAAAAAATATGAAAAACAAAGAAAAAGAGGGGGGTATTGTAGGGGGGAGAGAAACCAAATGATATGGAACGGCCTGATCAGATGCATCAATGTGTACACTAGGTTGTTGTTGGCTCTACGCGTTTCAAGGTATTTGACCTATCATCAGGAGCAAGGAACCATAGTGATAATCTAAAAAATGAAGGAAAAATTTTTTATTCGGAAGGAAAAAGAAAAAAAGGAAAAAGAAAAAGAAAAAGAAATTTTTCCTTCATTTTTTAGATTATCACTATGGTTCCTTGCTCCTGATGATAGGTCAAATACCTTGAAACGCGTAGAGCCAACAACAACCTAGTGTACACATTGATGCATCTGATCAGGCCGTTCCATATCATTTGGTTTCTCTCCCCCCTACAATACCCCCCTCTTTTTCTTTGTTTTTCATATTTTTTCCATTTAATCATGTAATCATGCTCCAAATGTGTTGTTTATACTATGTATATTATATATTGATTCCTTGTTGGAATATGTATGTATGTATATCTTTTCTGGTTTCAATGAATTGTAGGTAGTAGTTGTACGAATAGTTTCATATATAGCATCATGCATTGAATTATTTGAATACAGAAACTCTATAACCATTTGATTCCATTAAAAGCTATCAATTTTATTTCTGCTCCCGTGTGTTTATATAAAAAGTCCCGCTACTCCTTCATTTTTATTTTTCATCATTTTCATTCAACCGGGATGGAGGGGGGGACCTGAGCGGCACCCCTATACCTCATATAAAGACCCACATTTTCCCTTATTCTTCTCCCCCTTAATATTAATCAATTAGGGATGATAGGCACACGGTGGCGTTAATCATAATTTAAAACATTTTTCTGACTCCCATCTCTGTCTGTTAGAGGCTTAATTGCCCCTCCAATCAACAAACTTCCTAATCCAATATTTAACTTTTGTCTGTTTTGACATTATAGTTTTGTCCTTTTTCTTTTTCCTCTTTTGATTTCCAATCTTGGATTTATCTTAGCTATCTACTTTCTAATTTTGTTTCTATCTTGCATGCACGCAGT
Source organism: Aquarana catesbeiana (assembly GCA_037953035.1). Classification (NCBI taxonomy): domain Eukaryota; kingdom Metazoa; phylum Chordata; class Amphibia; order Anura; family Ranidae; genus Aquarana; species Aquarana catesbeiana. The sequence goes on from JBBHAA010002037.1 coordinate 563,741, forward strand.
GGTATGTGCGTCTGTGGGTTTGCCGGGCCTGCCTCTTTGTCCCGTTCGGGAGCTGCGATGCGCACTGCGGACCCCCCCTCCACCCTGTTGTGACGGAGGGTGGGCGGGGTTTGTGCTCACTGCGCGTCGACGTCATACATCCAGGCCGGACACGCTGGCGCCTTTATAGCGAGGCGTCTGCCGTCCGAGCGATCACTATCTTCTGGCCCATTGGGGGGTTGACTTGGTCGACGCCGCCGCCGGTGGGACCATGACTGATTTGGTTCCTGGGTTGCCGGCGTTCTCCCCTTCTCTCCCTTTGTGGACCAGCGTCTGACGTTGGGGATATGTTTGCGGGGGCTTGGCAGTTCTGGACCTCATCCCCGCATGAATTCCGCACTCCGTGTGATATACACCTACTATCACCCACCACTCATGGTTCCATGCATTTCTGGTTGGACTTTCTGGTCATCAGGTACACTTTTTCCCCCCCTATCACCATTTGACTTTCATACCGAGTCCCATTTCCCCTCCATCACTTTCCTGGCTTTCAATTTTCCCCTTTTTTCCTCTCACTTCCACTTTTTCTCCTCTTTCTCCCCTTTCCTGTTCCTCACCATTTGCCCCTCTCAAATCCCCCCGCCATTTCCTTCCCCTCCCCCTTTCCTTTTTCAGCTTCCTTCTTTCCTTCACTCTTTTTATACCTTCACACCTTTTTTCCATTCACACTAATCCTCTTCACCCCCTCTTACTCCCTCCTGTGATTTACATCTTTCTTTCTTCACCTCCTTCTTTTCACCTGTGCCTCTCACTTTACAGCAACATAATTTTCTTTTCCTTTTAGATTTGGCTCTCTTGTTCCAATACTTTCTACATTGTTATTCCTGCGGGGTGTCGTCCATTCCTGTGTTTTGCCCGCTGCGGCATGTCCCCTCAGCTCCCGAGCATGGCATACTTGGTTTGGCCTGGGTGTTTCATGGCCGCACCGCCACTGTGTGGACCACACATGTAAGTGTACGGGCGGTTCGGGTCCATCAGGGAAGACCCTTCCTGCCTGTTCTGAGCTATTTCTTTCTTCTTTTTTTTTCCCCGTCTCTTTTTCTTTTTCTTTTTCCTTTTTTTCTTTTTCCTTCCGAATAAAAAATTTTTCCTTCATTTTTTAGATTATCACTATGGTTCCTTGCTCCTGATGATAGGTCAAATACCTTGAAACGCGTAGAGCCAACAACAACCTAGTGTACACATTGATGCATCTGATCAGGCCGTTCCATATCATTTGGTTTCTCTCCCCCCTACAATACCCCCCTCTTTTTCTTTGTTTTTCATATTTTTTCCATTTAATCATGTAATCATGCTCCAAATGTGTTGTTTATACTATGTATATTATATATTGATTCCTTGTTGGAATATATATGTATGTATATCTTTTCTGGTTTCAATGAATTGTAGTAGTTGTACGAATAGTTTCATATATAGCATCATGCATTGAATTATTTGAATACAGAAACTCTATAACCATTTGATTCCATTAAAAGCTATCAATTTTATTTCTGCTCCCGTGTGTTTATATAAAAAGTCCCGCTACTCCTTCATTTTTATTTTTCATCATTTTCATTCAACCGGGATGGAGGGGGGGACCTGAGCGGCACCCCTATACCTCATATAAAGTCCCACATTTTCCCTTATTCTTCTCCCCCTTAATATTACACAATATACATGTTACACACACAATATACATGTTACACACACAATACACACACACACATAAACACACAATACACACACACAAAATACTAGGGATGCACCGAAATTTCAGCCACCGAAACATATCGGCCAAAAATGGCCCTTTCGGCAAAAAGCCAAAAGAGAATTCTTGCCGACGCTGGCGCCGAAAATGGGGTGGGGCCTGGGCAGGGGCGGGGCTTCGCACCTGGTGCCGCCAATCAGGGGGTCTTTCTATGTCGTAGAAGAGAGAAGAGCTACCACCGCCGCCTGTTTGATTACAGCGCCGGGAACATCACAGCTTTCATTTCAATAGCTGTGTGTTCCCCGCTGTGCGAAGTCAGATACAGCAACTCCCCCTTGTCCGGTGAACTTTGATAGACAGATCACCCGTCCAATCCCGGGATGGGTAAACTGTCTATCAAAGTGCCCGGACAAGGGGGAGGGGCTGTATGTGACGGCGTGCAGCGGGGAACACACAGCTATTGAAATGAAAGCTGTGATGTTCCCGGCGCTGTAATCAAACAGGCGGCGGCGGCTCTCCTCTCCCTTCACTGCCTGCAATGGGGACACAGGCTGCACTACTGGAGACATTGGCTGCACTACTGGGGACACAGGCTGCACTACTGGGGACATTGGCTGCACTACTGGGGACACTGGCTGCACTACTGGAGACACTGGCTGCACTACTGTGGACACAGGCTGCACTACTGGAGACACTGGCTGCACTACTGGGGACACTGGCTGCACTACTGGAGACACTGGCTGCACTACTGGGGACACTGGCTGCACTACCGGGGACACTGGCTGCACTACTGGGGACATTGGCTGCACTACCGGGACATTGGCTGCACTACCAGGGACATTAGCTGCACTACCGGGGACACTGGCTGATCTACCGGGGACACTGGCTGATCTACCGGGGACACTGGCTGCACTACCGGGGACACTGGCTGCACTACTGGGGACACTGGCTGCAATGGGGACACTGGCTGGCTGCATCTGATGGGCACTGGTGAGGCTGCATTGATCTCTTGTACCAATTCCCCAGTCTCTGACCATCTCCTGTATACAAATATTTTTAAAAACAGTCACCTTCGGTATCGGTTTCGGTTTTCGGGATCAAGGAAGATTTATTTTCAGTATCAGTTTCGGCACCAAAAAACCCATTCGGTGCATCCCTACAAAATACACATGTCACACACAAACACACAACACACACACATTACACACACAATATACATGTTACACACACACACACAATAATCACAGCTCCCAACTGTCCCTGATTTGAAGGGACTGTCCCTGGTTTGGAGCAATGTCCCTCTGTCCCTCATTCCTCCTCATTTGTCCCTCATTTTGGTCTGATCTATATAGTTGTATATAAAATACACTTTTTATCTTTCAAAATGTGTTTCCCAGTGCTAAACCTTTCATCCAACTTCTAAATTGCTGCATCTGTAAGTTTAAAAGCCAATATAAAATGAAATGTAGTGGTAAAAAAAGCACTTGTGGATTTAATTAACCTTTTTTTTTTTTGGTTAATTCTCCTTTAAGGGGGTGTGGCAGTGGGCGTGTCTTATGCCTACATGCACTTGCTAGTATGTGTCCCTCATTCCCATCTCAAAATGTTGGGAGGTATGCCATATACATGTTACACACACACACAATATACACACATGATACACACACAATGCACACACAACATATACACACACTGTACACACATTCCACATTGCAATCCCCCCCCCCTAAAGACATTCATTGGGCACAATATACTTGTGCGTGTAAATACATACAGTACAATGCATACATATTATATATAATATATATATTTATATTTGCATGGTTAGCATTTTATTTAATAATGCAAAAATGGACATGTAGCCATTCAGTTCCTAGAGAGAGAGAAGGGGGGGGGGGTAGTGAAATAAAAAAGAGAGAAAGGGGGAGGAATAAAGAAAAAGGGAAAGAAAGATTAAAAGATGGAGAGAAGAAAGAAAGACAGTGTGTGTATACAAAAAAACTGCTGTGCGCCGCTTAAGCCCTGGTTCACACAGGGGCGACTTGTCAGGCGACTTAGCCGCCTGACAAGTCGCGTCCCGTTCTGTACTACAGAACCGTTCTAATAGGAGCGACGCAATTTGCTCCGACTTAGAGAAAGGTTCCTGTACTATTTTTGGGGCGACTTCAGGCGACTTGCATTGACTTCTATACAGAAGTCGTTTTGCAAGTCGCCGCTGAAGTCGTGTGCAGGTCGCCTCTGTGAGTCAGCCTGCAAATCGTGTTGCCCCTGTGTGAACCGGCAGTAAGGCTCCTTTCACACTGGGGCGGGGGCAGCATCGGCGGTAAAGCGCCGCTATTGTAATTGTAGCGGCCGGGAAAGGGTTAAAAACCGCCGCAAAGCGCCTCTGCAGAGGCGCTTTGCCGGCGGTATAGCCGCCCTGTCCCATTGATTTCAATGGGCAGGAGTGGTGAAGGAGCGGTATATACTCCGCTCCTTCACCGCTCCGAAGATGCTGCTAGCAGGACTTTTTTTCCCGTCCTGCTAGCGCACCGCTCCAGTGTGAAAGCCCTCGGGGCTTTCACACTGGAATCAAAGCAGCGGCACTTTCGGGTCGGTTTGCAGGCGCTATTATTAGCGCAATAGCGCCTGTAAACCGCCCCAGTGTGAAAGGACCCTAATGCCCCGTACACACGGTCGGACTTTGTTCGGACATTCCGACAACAAAATCCTAGGATTTTTTCCGACGGATGTTGGCTCAAACTTGTCTTGCATACACACGGTCACACAAAGTTGTCGGAAAATCCGATCGTTCTAAATGCAGTGACATAAAACACGTACGTCGGGACTATAAACGGGGCAGTGGCCAATAGCTTTCATCTCTTTATTTATTCTGAGCATGCGTGGCACTTTGTCCGTCGGATTTGTGTACACACGATCGGAATTTCCGACATTTTGTTGTCGGAAAATTTTATAGCCTGCTCTCAAACTTTGTGTGTCGGAAAATCCGATGGAAAACGTGTGATGGAGCCTACACACGATCAGAATTTCCGACAAGGTCCTATCACACATTTTCCGTCGGAAAATCCGACCGTGTGTACGGGGCATTAGTGTTCGGGTTTGACAAGAAGAAAAGGTGACAACCCTAGGTGAAACAATTTCAGAGGGGCACTCACATGGCCTCAGGGAATCAGTGGCCGATTGGCAGGACCGTCCTCTGCAGTTCATCATCCATACAGGTCACTCACAAGCCTCAGCGATGGTAAGGTGAGGATCACAGGCCCCCGGGTTTACTGCGTTGAGGTGATGGGCCCCCAGGTTCAGCAATGATGAGGTGACTACTCAGATAAATAAAGCAGAAATACTTGTAAAAGAAGTGATGCGTGTAAACAATACGTAACAGGGCTAGGGTGTATTAAATGCAAACAATACCCTAGGCAGATAATAATACTAATAAAGTGCTGCGTGCTCCTGAAAGTGGAAAGTGTGCCTTATTTCCAATTAATCAAATATCCATATGTGTGTAAAGGAATATACCACTAATGCAAAGTGTGTAAAATACAAACAGTCTCCCTGACATAAAAATGCAATAAAGTGCAAAGTGCTCCTGAACAAATGTGTCTTAACCTCAATGCATCAAATACCATAAAAAATAAAAAGTATACCCACATATTGCAGTCGGCAGGGACATTCGATGATGTAGGTTACATGGGTGGTGTTGCAGGTGACCAGCTCCCTAATCTCATACTCCTTGCCATTCCTGGCCCTAAAAGATGTTCTCTTTTTAGGTTGTTTTTTTACTGACCCGGCAGGCCAAACACTTTTGACATTTATAAAATCCCTTCATATCAGAGAACAATTTTACATTCTTAGGAGGATCAATAACGTTATGGACCAGGTGGTTTCTGAGAGTAGGTGCTCTCCTATAGATGAACCGAGGTTTTTTTGTCAATAAATTCCCAAGGGTTCTATCGGATTTTAGAATCGGCCAATATTTCCTTACAATGTGCTCAATAGATCTGTATTGATTGTTGAACCCTGTGACAAAGGAGATGTCTACCGGAGAATTCTTCTTGTTGTTACCCTCCTTTGTTAACAAGGAGTTCCGGTCATATCCTTGTATCTCATTTCTTACTTCGACCAGAGTTTCCGGGTCATATCCTTTATCAGAAAATTTCTTAATTAAGGTATCTGTCTGGTTCCGATAGTCTTCGATATTCCCGCAGTTTCTCCGTATTCTCAAGAACTGCCCCTTGGATATGTTCTTTTTCCATTTCGGATAGTGGCAGCTCGAGATGGGTATATACCCGTTGCGGTCAGTGGGTTTAAAAAAAGTCCTTGTTGACAGCTCACCATCCTGTTTAAAAATCTGTAGGTCTAGATATTCTATCGCGTCCCAGTCAGTCTTTCCAGTGAAGGAAATGCCATATTCGTTCTGGTTGAGTTCAACCAGGAACCTCTCAAAAGAATCAGAGTCCCCTTCCCACAGGATAATTACATCGTCAATATACCGACGGTAAAACTTTATCTCGGGTCTTCTGATACCATATATGTAGCGCTCTTCCAATAGGTCCATAAATAAGTTCGCCACACTCGGCGCATATTTGGCACCCATAGCAACCCCCTTCTTCTGTACATAGAAATCTTTTTGATACCAGAAGTAGTTACTCCCCATCGCCAGTTCCAGGCCTTCCAAAATAAATTGTATTTGCTCTTGCTTGAGGTCTGAACATTCGTGTAAAGCTTTCTCAACCCCTCTAAGCCCATCCTTCTGTTTGATACTTGTGTACAATGAATTGACGTCAATTGTTGCCAAAAGACAACGATCAGTTCCAGTGATTGTTCTCAATTCATTGATGAGTTGAGTGCTGTCCCTGAGATAGGACCTTCCCTTTACCACTGCTGGTTTCAGAAAACGATCTATGTATTCACCTAATCTCGAGAATAGGGAATCCAACCCACTAATGATAGGTCTACCCGGTGGTTTGTTCAGCCGCTTATGTATTTTGGGCAGGTAGTATATAACCGGGGTTTTCGTGGAATCCGGAATCAGGTATCTGGCTTCTTTTTTGTTCAAAATTCCTGCTACACTCCCCTTATTTACCAGTCTTTTTAGGTTCCTTAGATATTGTGGTTTGGGATTACACTTCAATTTTTTATAAGTATTTTCAACTCCCAGTAAATTATTCATTTCTTCTTCGTATTCCTCTTTCTTCAGGATGACCAGACCCCCACCTTTGTCCGCGGGTCTTATTACCACCTCCTTCCTCTTACCGATCTCTTTGATCGTTTTCCAAATATGGGAGCTTCTGGATTTCTTTGTGTTCATTTTGGCCAGGTCATTCTCTACCATTCGTTTGAACGAACCTATACATTGATCCCCCGGGACCTTGGGATTGAAAATGGAATTGTTCCTAAGTTCAGTGTGGGTATAGCCATCGGTTCCGCTGGCTCCACTGACTTTTTTATTCAGAGCATAATACTTCTTTATCTTCAATTTCCTAATGAATTTTTGTAAGTCAATGTACACTTCGAACTTGTCAATCACTTTTTCTGGTGCATATTTCAGTCCCAAGTCCAGTATCTTTAATTCATCATCCGTAAAGGTTGCTTCACTTAGATTGTAGATTCCTTGGCCTAGTATTCCCTTCTTCTTTTTCGGCTTCCCTCCTCGTTTCCCTCTGGTCTGTTTCTTTCGTAACCTCTGAGTTGATATTCTGGCCCTCTCTCTGAGTTCATGTTCCTTCCATCTTCTGGGTTCATACGTGGATGTTGTGGGGAAAAATGATCTTGGTACCCATTCGTCCTCTGTGTCCTGTACATACCGGGTGGAGGATCTCTCCTCTGCGGACCATAGGGGTCTTGCCCCGTCCTCCTCCAACTGGGTGGATGATATTGTACCCTCGCATTCCATCTCCCAGGGGGTCTGTCTCGTGGTCTTCCATGTTGAAAATCCCTCTCTCCTTGGTAGTCTCTCCTATTCCTAGGGTCCCACTGAGGCATACGTGCTCTCCCATATCTAAGTGGGGAGTAACGATTGCGAGTAGATACATTATATCTTGGGGTACCTGGAGATCTTCCATAATGCTCATCCCTCCTGTTTTCTGAATGCCTAGGTGGAAAATTGGGGGTTCTGGGGATCTCTTCTATCCTAGTTTGTGTTGTGTGTTCAAATCTGGTATGACGCGGAGTATTCGGGTTCTGAGTATCTCCCTCTATAGAATCATCAATAAAGTTGTCATCCAAGGATAATTCCTCCATGTCTACATTTGTTTCACCCGACTCCATCTGCCATTTATAAACCTTCTTGTTGGTATAATCTAAGACGTCCCTTTTGTATTTCTTTTGTTTTTTAGCCTGGATGTCTGTATCATATTTTTTGATATGCTCTTGCAGCTCCCTTTCTTTAACTTTATAGTCATTCTGGCTGCTGAATGGTAACAGTAGTGATTTTATTTCATTGATGCTGACCTCCACCATCCTCATTTTCAGTTGTCTCCTTTTAATGATATTCCCAAGGAGTTCCTTCTCACATTTAGAGAAGAAGGAATACCACTCCTCCATAAGGGTGGCATCATTCAAGCCATCATTGGGGTTCAGGTCCCATCTCAATCTTCTCGGTGTCATACTCTCACCAATATATGTCTCAAGGGTGGCAATATCCCACCACACCCTGAGTTGCTTTTCAAGCAAATGTCTAAGCTGTTTGAAAAGACTGTTCATGTCCTGCATATTATTGACCTGTTCCTGACTAAATATCCCTGTGAGGTTAATATTGCGATTCACCATATAGCCAAAAATATCCATAGCTGCAGGAATGGGGAGTACACCTATAGGTGACTGAAAATATGTATGGCAGTAATTCCGCGCTTAGGAAAAGAAGGGACTGCTGCCCCCCTACAAATGAATATCACCTAGGTGATATCCAAAAAATGGGTAATGATCTAGACAGGGGTGTTGGCGCTGTCCGGCTATATGTGCATAAAGGTATATGAAAAACTACTCAGATAAATAAAGCAGAAATACTTGTAAAAGAAGTGATGCGTGTAAACAATACGTAACAGGGCTAGGGTGTATTAAATGCAAACAATACCCTAGGCAGATAATAATACTAATAAAGTGCTGCGTGCTCCTGAAAGTGGAAAGTGTGCCTTATTTCCAATTAATCAAATATCCATATGTGTGTAAAGGAATATACCACTAATGCAAAGTGTGTAAAATACAAACAGTCTCCCTGACATAAAAATGCAATAAAGTGCAAAGTGCTCCTGAACAAATGTGTCTTAACCTCAATGCATCAAATACCATAAAAAATAAAAAGTATACCCGCAGGTGAATGAACAATAGTGGCAATCAAGACAGTAATTTTACAAATCAGGCACACAATTTGTGGCATAAAAATGGAAAAAATATTAATTTAAAAGATATCCCCAACAAGCGTGCATAAAGATATATAAAAAGGTATGTAAATGTCCAAAGTTCAAAATCCCAAAAAATGTGTCCTTATAGTGAAAAAACCAGCTGTGAGCGGTGAGGGGTGAGGTAGTCCGGTGAGTGCAAGCACGAGTGGGGGTGCGGTGGAGGATGGGGACCACATCAGTTAAAGCTGAGATCACTGTTTTTTCACTATAAGGACACATTTTTTGGGATTTTGAACTTTGGACATTTACATACCTTTTTATATATCTTTATGCACGCTTGTTGGGGATATCTTTTAAATTAATATTTTTTCCATTTTTATGCCACAAATTGTGTGCCTGATTTGTAAAATTACTGTCTTGATTGCCACTATTGTTCATTCACCTGCGGGTATACTTTTTATTTTTTATGGTATTTGATGCATTGAGGTTAAGACACATTTGTTCAGGAGCACTTTGCACTTTATTGCATTTTTATGTCAGGGAGACTGTTTGTATTTTACACACTTTGCATTAGTGGTATATTCCTTTACACACATATGGATATTTGATTAATTGGAAATAAGGCACACTTTCCACTTTCAGGAGCACGCAGCACTTTATTAGTATTATTATCTGCCTAGGGTATTGTTTGCATTTAATACACCCTAGCCCTGTTACGTATTGTTTACACGCATCACTTCTTTTACAAGTATTTCTGCTTTATTTATCTGAGTAGTTTTTCATATACCTTTATGCACATATAGCCGGACAGCGCCAACACCCCTGTCTAGATCATTACCCATTTTTTGGATATCACCTAGGTGATATTCATTTGTAGGGGGGCAGCAGTCCCTTCTTTTCCTAAGCGCGGAATTACTGCCATACAATGATGAGGTGACGGGCCCCCAGGTTCAGCAATGGTGAGGTGACGGGCCCCCAGGTTCAGCAATGGTGAGGTGACGGGCACACAGGTTCAGCAATGGTTCAGCAACAGTTGCCAGGCTCCTTAATTGAGAGGCCATTACTTAGCGCCAGCAGTCTCCCCTCATGCAGACAGTCCATGGACTCCATTCACACACAGTTCTTATGTCAGAGCAGAAGGGACACACAGAGGTTGTTTTTGTCATCGTCTTCTCTTTACATTGAAATAGAGTTACTTCTTATGCTCAGCTTTGCACTGACTGGCACGGCAGATGCTTTCACTTTACCTTAGAGTCATCCATTGCTTTGTACCAGAGTGCTGCAGTTCAAATATTAAATGCCCAGGGGGCAAAAACCAGGGTCAACAGCACTTCCTCAATCCTTGGGGGCTGTTGACAATATGGGGGGGTTCACATCTTGATGTGTGCAGCCGTCCTCCCAGGAGTAAAAAGAGGAGGCTGTGTCCCTCTGCTCACCACGCAGCAGTTACCTCAGGTGTTCCCGCCATCCAGCTGCTCTACTGTGATTGGTTGAGAGAAGCCTTCCCCAGGCTGCATTTCCCTCACAGGTACCAATTCCAGATAACAGAGCTCAGGGACAGGCCTGGACTGTGTGAGGAAAGTAAGGAATGAATGTCCACTTTTCACCATTGTAGTACCAGGAACACCGACAATAATCAGTCGTATGAATAAATCCTTTTAGGTGTAGCAGAAGTTTAGCTCTTCAGACTATGGCCCATACACACGATACGAAAATCAGACGACAGATTGTCCAAATTTTTTTTTTTTCATACTAGTCGCATATCGAAAATGAAGAGTTTACTAAAGTTACGAAAATTCTCGTATGAGAGAATAAAAAATCGGAAGTGATGTCATGTATTGTAGTGTATATCTATTGTATTTTTGGAAGACAACTGTACTGATTAAGCGAAAATCATATGAGAAAAATGTTCATGTTTGTCCAATTGGATAATATCGGATGAACTGCCGTAATCGTCTCTCGAAAGCTCTGTACTAACAATCCGTTTATCGTACGATCGCTTCGAAATCTGTACTTTTAGGGCCTGTTCACACCAGAATGTAATGAAAAATGCATACATAAAACCATTGCGTTCACATGCGTTTTTTTTTTTTTTTTTATCACACAAGGTCAAACCAGTCAGATACAAAGGATAAACAGCAATTATCACAGAACAGTCAGGTACAGTACAAGGTGTTCAGCTGAACTCGCACGATTTCACTCCCGCATGTCAGTACCGATTTTACAGACATCAGTGCGGGTTTCTGCACAGATGTCAATGGAAAGCGCACCCCGAAATCGCAAAAAAGTAGTACAGAGACGACTTTTTGAAATCGGTGCGGCGCTGCAGATGTAGAGTTGCACCGATTAGGATGGTGCCATTGCCGCCGATTTGACATGTCAAATCGCATGTCAAATTGCATGTCAAAACGCACCAATGTGAACCAGGGTGGAACTACCAGGTTCGCAAAGGTCACACTTGGGTTGAGCCCTAGCATGGGGGGGCCCGATGACGTCAGGAAAGAGCACTTCGCCAGGAAGAGGCTATAGCTTGTTAACACTGCGATCCTCAAATGTCACCGCAGATATCTGGCTGCCAGTGGGAGACTGTTTCAAAAAGCTAACAGAGGGGACCCGCTGTAATGGGAAACCTACGCTTTCCTTCTTCGACAGGTCCTTCTCCCTAATGCTACTCCTAACCTGTTCCTAATCAGTCAGCTGGGGCTCTGTTCTAAACTTACTCCCACAACGTGGCTACACTGAATGATGAAAAATTCCGCTATTTAATTTATTCTCAGTTAAAATGGCTGCCTGAATCCCATGAGATGTCAGAATCCAATAAAATTGCTGTCCACCCCAAGATAGCTGCCTGGAGCCCATAAAAGGGGATAATTATGCCGCGTACACACGGTCGGAGTTCCCGACAACAAATGTTCGATGTGACCTTGTTGTCGGAAATTCCGACCGTGTGTATGCTCCATCGGACATTTTTTGTCGGAATTTCCAACAAACAAAATTTGAGAGCTGGTTCTCAAATTATCCGACAGCAAAATCTGTTGTCGTAAATTCCGATCGTGTGTACACAATTCCGACGCACAAAATTCCACCCATGCTCAGAATCAAGCAGAAGAGCCGCACTGGCTATTGAACTTCATTTTTCTCGGCTCGTCGTACATGTTGTAAGCAGGGCTTTTTTTCTCAGAAAAAAGGTGCAGGAACTCACCTTCCCCAGCCAACTCTCCACCCCCAATCCTGTTGTTCCATGGGGAGAGAAGTAAAGCAGCGCCGAATCCACGTAGGCCCAAAAGGCACAAAGTGCGGGACTAAGGAGCGCATAACACACAGGGCTCAAAAAAGTGTACTCTGCAGTGATTAGGTGTGTGTATCACACATGGCACAGAAAAAAAAATAAGCGGACAGTACTTGCATATCTCCCCCAATGTAACCATCTATTGCTCACCTCTGTGCCCCCCATTCAAACCTCACCTCTGCAAACCTTGTCCACAGATGACCTATGCCCCCTTTCTACAGCTCACCTCTTCTTCCCCCCGTCTGCAGCTCACTTCTTCTTCCCCCGTCTGCAGCTCACTTCTTATTCCCCCCATGCACAGCTCACTTCTTAATCCCTCCATGCACAGCTCACTTCTTATTCCCCCCATCCACAGCTCACTTCTTATTCCCCCCATCCACAGCTCACCTCTTTCCCCTTTCCACAGCTCACCTCTTTTTTACCCTGTCCACAGCTCACCTCTTCTTCCCCCCATCTGCACCTCACCTCTTCTTCTCCCTGTCTGCAGCTCACTTCTTCTTTCCCCTGTCCGCAGCTCCCCTATACTTCCCTCCTGTCCATGGCTCACCTCTTCTTCCCTCCTGTCCATGGCTCATCTCTTCTTCCCTCCTGTCCACTGCTCACCTCTTCTTCCCTCCTGCCCATGGCTCATCTCTTCCAACCTCCTGTCCACGGCTCATCTCTTCTTCCCTCCTGTCCATGGCTCATCTCTTCCAACATGCTGTCCACGGCTCATCTCTTCCAACCTCCTGTCCACGGCTCACCTCTTCTTCCCTCCTGTCCACGGCTCACCTCTTTTTCCCTCCTGCCCATGGCTCATCTCTTCCAACCTCCTGTCCACGGCTCACCTCTTCTTCCCTCCTGTCCACGGCTCATCTCTTCCAACATTCTGTCCACGGCTCATCTCTTCCAACCTCCTGTCCACGGCTCTCATCTTCTTCCCTCCTGTCCGCGGCTCATCTCTCCTTCCCTCCTGTCCACTGCTTACCTCTTCTTCCCTCCTGTCCACGGCCCATCTCTTCTTCCCTCCTGTCCACTGCTCACCTCTTCTTCCCTCCTGTCCACGGCCCATCTCTTCCAACCTCCTGTCCACGGCTCATCCCTCCTTCACTCCTGTCCACGGCTCACCTCTTCTTCCCTCCTGCCCATGGCTCATCTCTTCCAACCTCCTGTCCACGGCTCACCTCTTCTTCCCTCCTGTCCACGGCTCATCTCTTCCAACATCCTGTCCACGGCTCATCTCTTCCAACCTCCTGTCCACGGCTCACCTCTTCTTCCCTCCTGTCCATGGCTCATCTCTCCTTCCCTCCTGTCCACTGCTTACCTCTTCTTCCCTCCTGTCCACGGCTCATCTCTTCTTCCCTCCTGTCCACGGCCCATCTCTTCCAACCTCCTGTCCACGGCTCATCTCTTCTTCCCTCCTGTCCATTGCTCACCTCTTTTTCCCTCCTGTCCACTGCTCACTTCTTCTTCCCTCCTGTCCACGGCTCATCTCTTTCAACCTCCTGTCCATGGCTCATCTCTTCCAGCCTCCTGTCTACTGCTCACCTCTTCTTCCCTCCTGTCCACGGCTCATCTCTTCCAACCTCCTGTCCACGGCTCACCTCTTCTTCTCTCCTGTCCACGGCTCACCTCTTCTTCTCTCCTGTCCATGGCTCACCTCTTCTTCTCTCCTGTCCACGGCTCACCTCTTCTTCTCTCCTGTCCACGGCTCACCTCTTCTTCTCTCCTGTCCATGGCTCAGATCTTATTCTCTCCTGTCCACGGCTCACCTCTTCTTCCCCCCGTAGCTCACCTCTTCTTCCCTCAGTCCACAGCTCACCTCTTCTTCCCCCGTAGCTCACCACTTCTCTCCCCCATTCGCTACTCACCACTTCTTCCCCCGATTCGCTACTCCCTCTGTCCGCAACACACCTTTTCTTTCCCCTGTCCCTCCTCAATTCTGCACCCCTGTCCACATGTCATCTTAGCACCCCCCACAACTCACCTTCGTACCCACTGTCAACAACTTAACTCTGCAGCCCCCACATCTACAGCTTTCACTCCCAGTCCACAACTACACCTACCAACAACCTGCCAGCCCCCCCTACAAGCTCTTGCCACTGTATCACCTGCCCCCCTCCCCACTACTCAGCTCTCACTCTGCACAAACTCTCCCTCTTTCCCACTTTTAACAACTTGACCCCCCCATCACAAATTCACCCCCACTGCGGTCCACAGCTGTCGCCTCCCCTGCAGATGCCACTCGCCCCCCCCCCCCTTTCCTCCATAGTTCTTAGTTCACTGACCTTTTCTCCATAGCTTGCGGTGCAGCTATCATTGATCTGTTTTGAGCATGCAGGCTTTTTTCCAGCTGAACACTTCACTCGGCTCTCAGCTACAGGGAGGCACGGTAGAGTGGGACGAGAGCCGCGGGGCAGGGCGGGACGGTCTGGAGCCGTGGGGCAGAGCGGGATGTAAGCCGCGGGGCAGGGCGGGATGGAAGCCGCAACTCCCAAAGCTCCACAAAAAGTTAAATAAAAATAAAATATGCAGCGGTCACAGTGTGGGGACTGACTGACTTACACATGTCCCGACAATAGGACACAGAAGCCGGTGAGGGAAGAAAGTAGTGCCTACCTCCTCCTACCGCCTTCTGTGTTCAGTGACTAGGGAGATAACAGGGCTGCCAGAGCTGGTGGAACGCCGTCCCACCACATTCCGGCAGAAAAAAAGCCCTGGTTGTACGTCACCGTGTTCTTGACGTTTGGCATTTCCGACAACATTTGTGTGACCGTGTGTATGCAAGACAAGTTTGAGCCAACATCCGTCGGAAATAAATCCATGGATTTTGTTGTCGGAATGTCTGATCGTGTGGCCTGGAGAAATGGCTCAGTGCCACCATCAGGTGGAAGGATATATTACAGCGTCAACCTGCCTACAAGGTTATCCCCTAGCAAAAATGGAAAAGCTCTGTTGTGAGAGCAAGACTCGGAGTGCAATAACCTAGTGCTAGTGGTATGGAGCTCCTTTTTTTTTTAGCAGACTACTAAAAAGGATGTTATCTCCAGAGTTTTGGGAACTGAAACAACTGATTGTTGTTTAGCACTAGAGATGACCCAGCTGCACTTTTCTTTTATTGAGAAAGAGGAGGATAGAATGTCTTCAAAAATTATTTTAGTGAATTAGGAGATAAACTTTAATTCACAAATGTCTGGGTCGAAAAATACCAGTGTTGCATGCGACTCCAGGGAAATAGTGAGAGATTAATCATTTAAAGGGTATCTAAATACAAAAAAGCAAAAATCTTATATATTGCAGATCACCAATCCTTAGATGTAGTAGCTGGACACTTCCTGTCCTAGGGTGACAACACTGTACTGTATCTATAGAGGAGCACCATAGGACAGAAAGTGTTTTAGGACTACACAACACCTCTCCCTATTTCCATTGCATGGGGAAAGATGTTCTGCAGCCCCCAGAGATAGCCGGGATCAATGCTAGCTGATAAGAGTTAGCATTGGGTGGAGGGTACAGGAAGGGATCAGCTTGTAAGCAGGTTGAGTTTAACGCTGCCACAGTGAGGAGGGTTAGGAGTTAACATGCTTCCCGGGTCTTTCTTGGCGGGTTTTCTTGGGTCCAACAAGGGTCTGATCTAGGGGGTGCGCATACTGTAAGATATGTTGCCTTTGCCGGAGTTTGTCCGGAGTAGTCTGCTGCCGAAGCTGGAGTACCCATGGGTATAGAGCCTTCTACAGAGTACGGAACCTCTACGATCTACAATTCACCTGAAGATACCAGTTCTGGAAATCTGCCACTAAGGACTTTGCCATAATGGACTCTATCCTTAGCAGGTATGCTGGGGTAGCTACAAAGCCTGAGTTAGGGATTAGGGATGTTAGGAAGAGACTGTGCACTTTATTCTGTATGCTGTGAATTTCCAGTAACGTTTTTGGAACTTTGTCCTTGCCTGGTCTGAAGCTATTCAAGGTATGCAATGCAAGTCACCAGCAGGCACCCATAGTCTACAGCTCGGATCAGTTACACACATTGGGGTATGAAGGCAGCAGTACAAGAGTTAAAACAGTTGAAGACACAAGTGGTTGTCAATGGTAACGAAGGTTGTCATAAGTATGTACATGTGACAGCTGGGATACCCTTTTGCAGGAGGAGTTGTTGTCGGCACTCTCTCTGTAAGCGGTCCGTCTCCCATGGCAATGGGAGCAGATCAGCCCAGCAGAGGTCCTCAGTCTGTGCACAGGTACAGAAGAGGAAGAGTTAACTGAGTGTGTGCACAGGGTCTGCTCAGGAGCATGGAAGCGCCTCATTCCATTACTGGGAGTTAGGTAGCAGTGATATGATGGACAGGTAGAGAGGGCTTTGGCTCAGCGTGTCCCTCCTAAATGCATCAGTGACTGTTTTTGTACATTAACATTGAGGGAGTCAACTAGAGTTAAAGTGATACTAAACCCACAACAGCAAAATCAGTCTGTATATGCAGTAAAGCATGCTTGTTATACTCACTGTGGAACCTAAGGGGTTAATCATGTACATTGTGTAAAAAGGCTGATCCAGTCTTCTCTGATCCTCTCCTTTTTTCCACACTGTATCTCTTGATAAGGCAGAGCCTTTGGAGTCACTCTGCACATGCTCAGTTTGGTGTTTATTGCTAGAGAGTTGCTATTTTCTTGGGAGGGTGCATGTGATCAGCACAGGGCCAGTCAGCACTGTCCAGACAGAAGGTCAGGGGTCCTACACCCTCATAGGACAGTCAGAGGAGAATCAAAACTCCTCATACAAGCCTTAACCAGACACTGATAGAAGTCACAAGACTGCTATATACTGCTGATGAGAAAAGGTATTTAGCAGTTTATATTTACTAAAATTATTGCATTTCCATATTTTGTGTACTGTTGGAGACCAGATATAGTAAATGCAGTCCCCTGGTTTTAGTGACACTTTCAGTCGTTTGAGAAACAAAAGACTAAAAGAGTGGACTTTAAAGGCACACAGGTAGACCGTCTAAAAACAATTAGATTGGTTTATTAGGTACAAAATTGATTAAGTGAAAAATAATTTTTTGTTACATATAAATGCATATAAAAGTCCATATACTAGTATTTTATACCCCACACATAAGCTCTGACACCACTTAATACAATAGAGAAATACAGTGATACATCCAAAGGAGCGGAAATTGAAATTCCCATAGTATTATTCAAATAAGAATGTAAGTAGAGAGGACTGTGGGTCAGGACGGGGTCTGGGCACAAATATTATTTTATTCGCTCGACATGTTACGCTTCTTCAGGGGCATAGAAAGTTAATGTAGTCATCAAACGCATAGGGAATAATGAAATATATTGCTGGTAAGCAAAAATATCTGGATATATCCGAGGACAGGAAAACATTAACACAGCCCTATAAAAACACAGGTACTGGTAGAGTAGGCCAGTGTTCATGTGATAAAGAGGGTCTGTTTGGGTATCATAGAAAAAACAGACTGGAGGCTCAGAGGGGCTAACACCTCTGGGGTTTTGGAGACAGGCTGTGTGATGTAGGTTAATCTCCTGTTAGCCAGTACATCATTTGCAAACAGACCCCTTTATCACATAAGCGCTGGCCTACACTACCAGTACTGTCCTCGGATATATCCAGATATTTTTGCTTACCAGCAATATATTTCGTTATTCCCTATGCGTTTGATGACTACAATAACTTTCTATTCTCCTGAAGAAGCATACCTAGACGCACAACATGTCGAGCAAATAAAAGAATATTTGTGTCCGGATCCACATCCTAACCCACAGTTCTCTCTACTTACATCCTTATTTGAATAATACTATGGGAATTTCAATTTCCGCTTCTTTGGATATATCACTGTATTTCTCTATTGTATTAAGTGGTGTCAGAGCTTATGTGTGGGGTATAAAATACTAGTATGTGAACTCTACTATGCATTTATATGTAACAAAAAAAATATTTTTCACTTAATCAATTTTGTACCTAATAAACCAATTAATTATTTTTAGACGGTCTACCTGTGTGCCTTTAAAGTCCACTCTTTTAGTCTTTTGTTTCTCATATGTCCATTATTGGGACGTTGGCATGCTGATACTTGTATACACCCATTGTCACCCTGTGAAAGTACTCTAAAAAAAAAAAAAATCGGAATCTTTTGCAACTTTCAGTCGTTTATTCAAGTAAAGGCACCCCATGTGTAAGGCAGTGACCCTGTTCAACATGCCTAGCGTAGCCCAGAAGATCCCACCCTGGGATAGGCCTCCTATGTGACCCACACTTGGTGCCCAATGAGTAGAGTCACCCAAATAGCCCCTACCTCTTACAAGTGTAGCACAGATTTGTAACTAGTCTGGCTGTTTGATCTCAGGTTCCATTCCCTGATAGGCACTCAGCAGCCAGGCACGTGGTATTTCCCAATCACTCAAGCCAGAGAACTGACTGTGCATGTCTGTTTTTTTTTTGTTTTTTTATTTTTGGGTAGGAACTTAGATAGGGTGAGGGTGAGCCTAGGGAAACTCCAATGAACTTCAAACTGGTAGTAGAGGACACTAATGCTGAACTAATACTTCAGGGTGAGGGCACCCCCTTTGAAGTGTAGATAAAGTGATACTAAACAGGAACTCCTCAACAGGAAAACAGAGGTTACCAGGAGTCTCCCAGCCAAACAGTAGCCGGGACCCCATAAAAGATTTTTGCAGCTGCAAGTTGATTTCCCAGGGATGCCATAGCCCTCAGGCTGGGTCTTACTCCCCCAGTAACAAGACAGATCAGCTCTGGGTTCCAGTCTATTTATACCCCTCCCAGCCCCCCCCCCCGCCGGCCATGCACCATACTGACCAGAAATTGGCTGGAGGAGCATTAATATGCAGGATGGGATCTGTGTTCTTTTACCCACTATGCCCCAGCTCCCTGGGATACAGATGGAAGTAAACAAGCCCACACCAGCAGAGCCCCAGAGCAGACTTAACCAAACAGTTGTTGCTCTCCCTGACTACAGGGAGGCTTAAAAATAAATGTAACCATTATTAGTCAAAGGTGACGCTACATACACCCCCCCCACTCTCAAATAGGGCCCTGCCCTCATGGGCCGTCTAACAAAAAGCTCTTGAGCCCAAGAACGAAGTATACTGTGGCAAAACAATAAAAAAGGAGGGGTTTGGGGTAAATAACAAAATAACAAAATCTTGTTTACGGCATACCGCATAATAACTTTTAAATAAGACAATTTAGAAAAATAAATAGCACATTTACAATGAAGGAGAGACTGGTGTCTGGCCTGATAAAATAGTTCCTCTGGGGCAAGGACTAATGTGAATGATTTAACATGGTCTATAAAGCTATAAGGAATTGGTTGGTGCTATATTAATAATGGGAATAAGTGACAGTTTGCTTTTAGTGTTTTTTGTTTTTGTGAGGGATGTTGGGTGACTTAAGATTTGAGAATAAAAGTTTCTCCTGTATTACCACCAGTATTGCATATACTCATCATGACTAATGATAACGAAAAAAAAGTAGCCAACTTACAGCATTCATTGTTTGATTTACTGTTTATTAATTATTTTAGAATAAAAGTGAAATTAAAAAAGGTAAAATAAATTAATCAGTTCACCCCAAAAAAAATCCTAAAAAGGTAAACCAGCTGTCTCTTCCATCTCGCAGGTCTGCACACTTGCTGTGCACATTATTAAGTGGCCCCCATTCTGCGGGAGGATCTGGAACATGCAAAGGAGGATGAGAACACATAAAACTATCAGGTAGACAGGAACAGAGTCGGAAATGATGGAAGGGTGATTTTGCTGTTGTTATATCTAAGGCATAAATGGTTGACTTGGTTGACTTGATCCATCAGATTGAATCGGTTGACTTGATCCTTTAGATTGAATCGGTTGACTTGGTCCATCAGATTGATTTGGTTGACTTGGTCCATCAGATTGAATTGGTTGACTTGGTCCATCAGACTGAATTGGTTGACTTGATCCATCAGATTGAATTGGTTGACTTGATCCATCAGATTGAATTGGTTGACTTGATCCATCAGATTGAATTGGTTGACTTGATCCATCAGATTGAATTGGTTGACTTGGTCCATCAGATTGAATTGGTTGACTTGGTCCATCAGGCTCAACCTACACTATTTTGGGTAACATGGCTCTATAAATACCTGCACCATGAGAATATAAAAAAGAGCAGCCATTTTTTACAATTTCAGAAGTAGATCCTCCTAATTCCATCACATGCAGCCAGGTTTTTCTCCTTTGCTTCTGACAGCTCACTAGTAGAATTGTAGATGGTGTTGACTTTTTGGGTAAAACTGGCATATGGCTCCACATCTTCCACAATCTAACAGAAAAAAAAAATCAACCAGTTAGCAATATTTATGGAACTTATTTGCCAACATTTCTGCTTTAAAAATCTGTTGTCAGGTTCCACCCTTTATCCAGGAAACGTATTATTACCATTATTATTATTTATACTATATTATTTTATGCAGGAAAAACACTTTATTGTGAGTTTCTATGCATTCTATACTTTAAGGTGAAAAACCTTCTGTGCTGCAGCTTCCCCCAGCCCCCCCTCCCTACATTTTTCTTACCTGAGCCTGATCTGATCCAACGATGTGCATGAGAGCAGTGGCTCCCTCCTCACTGGGCAGACTGAGAACCATAGGCTCTCACTGCTGTCAACCAAATGCTGTGACACGGGAGCGGGTTCTACTGTCTGTGTCAAAGGATGCAGCAGTGGGGCTCGGGTGCCCCCACGGAAAGTGGCTTTTCATGGGGGCCCCACCAAAGAGGGGCCTGCAGTGCCAGCGGGTAAACCCAGAAGAAGAGGATCTGGGCTGCTCTGTGCAAAAGCATTGCACGGAGCAGGTAAGCATAGACATATTTGTTGTTTTAATTAAATTAAAACTGATGGTTTATTATCACTTTAAGGCTCCTGTATGACAGTGTAAATAAAACAAAAAACCTCCAGTCAATTCCTCCTTCGTGTCTCCACACTTCCCCTCCCAGACACTGCAGCTCACAGTAGGAGGTTTCAACAACAGAGGCAGTGCTGTCGATCCAGAAAGCAGTGAGTAGGACTAGGTGTGGGCAGGGGATGATTGGCAAGCTTCAGCACACTGGGTAGCTCATCCCTCTGTTACTCTGTAGCATATATAATGTTCTTAGTCAATGAGCTGCAGGTTCATAAAATCCATTTATTGCTTTTTTTGCCAAGTGGCCGCTGTCCTTACCCTGGATGCGGGCGGTGAGAGCAGCGGTCGGAGCTGATGTGGCCATCTTCCAGTGCGGTCGCCCCTGTCCTTAAGCGCGGCAGGCTCTGGAAAAGCTGTTCCGGTGTCCTCTCCTGGAGCAGCTTCCGCGGTGCATCTCCTCTCTGCTCCTCCCGACGCTAGGCGTCCAATAGGATCATCTGATGTTTTGGCCAATCAGGAAACGGGTTTCATACCTGCTTCCCGATTTGCTGGGAGGAGGATCAGTGTTGCAACAGCGAATATCCATTCGCTGTTGAGACACACATGGGTGGGATTGGAGCACATCCTCTGCGACCCCGAGCCCACCCTATTTTGAAGCCTATTAGAGCCGCTGGCTCTAATCAGGTGCTTAAAAAAAAAAAACCTGGCCACTGTAATTCATGCTCCTGGTACCCGGAAATGGGCCAGACGCATGAATAGGGGGCGGCCGCGGCGGCCGTGGATAGATTCATACTATGTATGAATCTATCCACTGCATATAGGGGGTGGCATGGAGAGAGGGGGTGGCGCCCAGGTGCCCCTAATGGACGGGCCGCCGCTGCAAGTGACCGATGTATGGTCAAGTGTTTTCGTCCAGGACACAAACTAACCAATGGATGAAGGTATGTGATTGCCATTCATTGGTTAAATATCATAGTAATCAAACACTTGTACAAAAGAAGAGTGCTACCATATTTGAGCACAACTAAAAAAGCAAATGTAAACAGTATGACAAACATAAAATATGTATTTGCAGTTCCCGGGAACATTTTATCATTTCTTACCACAGTGGGGTTTTCCTGCAATTCAGAAGTGTCTTCTTTTTTATTTGCAAATAAATTCCTACAGACAAGAAACAAAATGTAATGTTAGTTTTGGTGGCCCTCTCTGTTCATACATAAAAGTGAAATACAGAACACTCTGCTGACCAGTTCAATCCACTCAGGGCTGGATTAACATAGGGGCTATTGGAGCTGCAGCTCCAGGCCCCTTACCTTAAGATAGGCCCATTTGCCAAAAAAAATCGAAATGCCATTCAGAAGCTACATACAGAGCGGCCAGTTTAAATACAAGCTGGCACACTCTGTTTGAAGCAGACTGAAAGGATGAGCTCTCAGTGCCTCTCCTCATGTCTTGTCAGAGGCACTGAGCTCAATGGACAGCTTGGAGCCTGCAGAGTATGACAGGCATCACCGCCTGTCAAACTTGCCTATTGATTTCAATGGGGCCACTCTGCAACTGAAAGACGAACTCACTCGCAGTAGCAGCATAGTCTAACAATGTAAAACTACCATTCAGCAATGTAAAAAAAAAAAAAAACAAGGAGGCGGCAGTAACACCTCATGAACGCCTGTCGGCTGCTGCTATACCACTCGTTGAAAAGCAATCCACCACAGATCACTTTTTGGAGGGCAGTAAGCATTACCGCAAATGTAAAAGAAACTTGAAACACATCATCCATTTCACACTCACCACCAACCCTGCATTGATATGTAAATAGAGGCGGCATTCATATGTATATCATGCCCCCCCCGAGGTCATATCTACCATCACTTCTGCTGAATGATGCCCACTGGGGAGGTAAAAGAACATGTTTGAAAGTCCTGCCTACAACTATAGTCATTAAGCCTAACATCAGCTTGTTCTGCAAAGGTAAGCAAATTAGAGGTGGAACCCTTCTTCAATATAATATGGTGCCACAGCACCCTGAATTTTGGTGCATGTGAATACGCACATCTCAGCAATTGCATGAGGATGTCATTAACAATTAATGGCACTGCTGTGTATCTACTAAAGGGCACCACATTTCCGTGTTGTCAGGAAAGCAATTTTGCACGCGTTCCCGATACACACAAATGTCTCAGTTACATTGGTGGTCAGTGTAAATCTTCTCATTACATTGGGGCTTGGTGTACAATGCTTTCATTCACACTAGTGGCCAGTGTGAAGGTCCCCCTTAAATTTGTGGTCAGTGTAAATCCCTCTTTACATTGGTGGTTACTGTGAATGCTCCTATTACATTAGTGGTCAGTGTAAATCCCCATCACATTAGTGGTCAGTGTAGAAATTCCTCTTTTTATTGGTAATCGGTAAAAAAAAATCCAAACTTGCATTTGTGGTCAGTTTTAATTCCTCCCTTACATTGGTAGTCCATGTAGAAGCACCCTTTAAATTGATGGTGAGTGTAAATCCCCTCTTACATTGGTGGCCAGTAGGGATGAGCTTCGAGTTCGAGTCGAACTCATGTTCGACTCGAACATTGGCTGTTCGCAAGTTCGCCGAACAGCGAACAATTTGGGGTGTTCGCGCCAAATTTGAATGCCGCGGAACACCCTTTAAAAGTCTATGGGAGAAATCAAAAGTGCTAATTTTAAAGGCTTATATGCAAGTTATTGTCATAAGAAGTGTTTGGGGACCTGGGTCCTGCCCCAGGGGACATGGATCAATGCAAAAAAAAGTTTTAAAAACGGCCGTTTTTTCAGGAGCAGTGATTTTAATAATGCTTAAAGTCAAACAATAAAAGTGTAATATCCCTTTAAATTTCGTAGCTGGGGGGTGTCTATAGTATGTCTGTAAAGGGGCGCATGTTTCCTGTGTTTAGAACAGTCTGACAGCAAAATGACATTTCGAAGGAAAAAACCCATTTAAAACTACTCGCGGCTATGGCATTGCCAGTCCGACAATACACATAGAAGTTCATTGATAAAAACGGCATGGTAATTCCCCAAAAATCCATACCAGACCCTTATCCGAGCACGCAACCTGGCAGGCCACAGGAAAAGAGGGGGGGGACGAGAGTGTGGCCCCCCCCCTGAACCGTACCAGGCCATATGCCCTCAACATTGGGAGGGTGCTTTGGCGTAGCCCCCCAAAACACCTTGTCCCCATGTTGATGAGGACAAGGGCCTCATCCCCACAACCCTGGCCGGTGGTTGTGGGGGTCTGTGGGCGGGGGGCTTATCGGAATCTGGAAGCCCCCTTTAACAAGGGGACCCCCAGATCCCAGCCCCCCCCTGTGTGAAATGGTAAGGGGGTACTTACCCCTACCATTTCACTAAAAAACTATCAAAAATATTAAAAATGACAAGAGACAGTTTTTGACAATTCCTTTATTTAAATGCTTCTTCTTTCTTCTATCTTCCTTCATCTTCTTCTTCTTCTGGTTCTTCTGGTTCTTCCTCCGGCGTTCTCGTCCAGCATCTCCTCTGTGGCGTCTTCTATCTTCTTCTCCTCGGGCCGCTCCGCACCCATGGCATGGGGGGAGGCTCCCGCTCTTCTCTTCATCTTCTTCATCTTCTTCTCTTCTCCTCTTCTTCATTTTCTTCTCCGGGCGCCTCCTCGTCTGACGGTTTTTAAATAACATGGGGCGGGGCCACCCGGTGACCCCGCCCCCCTCTGACGCACGGGACATGACGAGACTTCCCTGTGGCATTCCTCGTGTGACATCACAGGGAAGTCCCGTCAAGTCACCATGCGCCAGAGGGGGGCGGGGTCACCGGGTGCCCCCCCCCCGTTATTTAAGAACCGTCAGACGAGGAGACGCCGTCACACAGCGGGAGCCTCCCTCCATGCGGAGCGGCCCGGAGAAGAAAATGAAAAAGAGAAGAAGAGGAAAAAAAAAAAAAGAAGAGAAGAAGATGAAGAAGATGAAGAGAAGAGCGGGAGCCTCCCCCCATGCCATGGGTGCGGAGCGGCCCGAGGAGAAGAAGATAGAAGACGCCGCGGAGGAGATGCTGGACGAGAATGCCAGAGGAAGAACCAGAAGAGCCAGAAGAACCAGAAGAAGAAGATGAAGGAAGATAGAAGAAAGAAGAAGCATTTCACACAGGGGGGAGGGCCGGGATCTGGGGGTCCCCTTGTTAAAGGGGGCTTCCAGATTCCGATAAGCCCCCTGCCCGCAGACCCCCACAACCACCAGCCAGGGTTGTGGGGATGAGGCCCTTGTCCTCATCAACATGGGGACAAGGTGTTTTGGGGGCTACCCCAAAGCACCCTCCCAATGTTGAGGGCATGTGGCCTGGTACGGTTCAGGAGGAGGGGCACTCTCTCGTCCCCCCTCTTTTCCTGCGGCCTGCCAGGTTGTGTGCTCGGATAAGGGTCTGGTATGGATTTTTGGGGGGACCCCACGCCGTTTTTTTTTTTTTTTTGGCGCGGGTTCCCCTTAAAATCCGTACCAGACCTGAAGGGTCTGGTATGGAATTTAGGGGGACCCCCACGTAATTTTTTAAAAAATTTTGGCCAGGGTTCCCCTTAATATCCATACCAGACCTGAAGGGCCTGGTATGGAATTTAGGGGGACCCCCACGTCATTTTTTTTTTTTAAATTTTGGTTCGGGGTTCCCCTGTGGGGAATTTCCATGCCGTTTTTATCAATGAATTTCTATGTGTATTGTCGGACTGGCAATGCAATAGCCGCGAGTAGTTCTAAATGGGTTTTTTCCTTCGAAATGTCATTTTGCTGTCAGACTGTTCTAAACACAGGAAACATGCGCCCCTTTACAGGCATACTATAGACACCCCCCAGCTACGAAATTTAAAGGGATATTACACTTTTATTGTTTGACTTTAAGCATTATTAAAATCACTGCTCCTGAAAAAATGGCCGTTTTTTTTTTTTTTTTTTTTTTAAATTCCTTTAAAATGGCCGTTTTTAAAACTTTTTTTTGCATTGATCCATGTCCCCTGGGGCAGGACCCGGGTCCCCAAACACTCTTTATGACAATAACTTGCATATAAGCCTTTAAAATTAGCACTTTTGATTATTCATTTTCGTGTCCCATAGACTTTAACGGTGTTCGCATGTTCGAACGAACTTTTTTCCTGTTTGCATGTTCTGGTGCGAACCGAACAGGGGGGTGTTTGGCTCATCCCTAGTGGCCAGTGTAGAAATCCCCCTTTATTGGTTGTTGATGTTAAATCCCCCATTAAATTGGTTGTCAGTGTCAATTCTTCATTACATTGGTGATCAGTGTACATTTTCCTTCACAATGGTGGTAAGTGCAGAATTGCCCTTACACTGGTGGTCAGTGTAAATCCCCCTTTATATTGGTGGTCAGTGTAAATCCACTCTAACATTGGTGGTCATTGGAGGTCATGGAGGTCATTGTATTTACCTCCTTACACTAGTGCTTGGTGTAAATGCTCCTATTACATTGGTGTCAGTATAGAAATCCCTCTTGATGTTGGTGGGTTCCGTAAAATCACCCGTTACATGGTGGTCAGTGCAAATTCCCCATCACATTGGTGGTCAGTGTAAATCCTCCCTCACATTGGTGGTCACTGAATATTCCCCATTACATTGGTGGTCAGTGTAGAATACCCTACTACAGTATATATGTACTCGCCAAAGATTTCCAGCTTTGCTCTACATGATTCAGAATTTGCCATAGTGTACTGCCTACTAGCTAATCCCATTCCCCCACCACTGCCACTGATCCCATCAACCCCCCAGCATTGCCACTGATCGCAGGAGTCCTAGGATCCCTTGGAGTTTTTTGTCTATTGATGGGTCCCCTCACCTCCCCAATCCAGTGTGTGCAGACAGTGAGAAGATAATAGGATATATCCTTTGGCAACCAATCAGTAAGCAGTAATGATGTGCACTAACCTCATGTAACCAATCATTAAACGGTAAGTATATGCAGTAACCTCTAGCAACCAGTGAGCAGTAATAATGTGCAGTAACCTCTAGCAACCATTTGATGAGTGGTAAGGATGTCTAGTAATCTCTAGCAACCATTCAGTGAGCAGTATTGATGTACAGTAATCTCTAGCAACCAATCAACAAGCAGATGTCATGTGCTGTATCCTCTAGCAAATAATCAGTGAGCCATAATGTGTGCTGCAGCCTCTAGCAGCCAGTCAGTGAGCGGTAATGATACACTGCAACCTTTGGAAACCAATCACAATCGCTGCCTGATCTGATTCAGTAAACTAATTTTGAATCTAGCTGCTATTTATTGTATGTCTCAGAGCAAGTGGAGAGAAAAATTACATGGAGAGGGGGGCCAAAAAAATGTTTGCCCAGGGTCCAACCAATAGGAAAGACGGCCCTGCATGGCCATCCACCTAAACTGACAGGCCGAGCAAGAAGAACGTTAATCAGAGAAGCAGCCAAGAAGCTCATGGTAACTCTGGAGGAGCTGCAGAGATCCACAGCTCAAGTGGGAGAATATGTCCACAGGACAACTATTATGCTGCGTACACATGACCAGTTTTGCAGTCGGAATAAACTTCGAAGGTTTCACCAACGGAATTCCGCTCAAGCGGTCTTGCATACACACAATCACACCAAAGTCCGACCGTCCAGAACGAGGTGATGTACAACACGTACGACGGGACTAGAAAAAGGAAGTTCAATAGCCAGTAGCCAAT
Organism: Aquarana catesbeiana; assembly: GCA_037953035.1. Classification (NCBI taxonomy): domain Eukaryota; kingdom Metazoa; phylum Chordata; class Amphibia; order Anura; family Ranidae; genus Aquarana; species Aquarana catesbeiana. The sequence continues at coordinate 591,688 of JBBHAA010002037.1, forward strand.
AGCTTCCGTCTCGTACTTGCTTCAGAGCATGCGTCGTTTTCGGTTCGTCGGAACAGCATACAGACGAGCGATTTTCCCGATAGGAATTGGTTCCGTCGGAAATATTTAGAACATGTTCCATCTCTAGGTCAGTCAGAATTTTCGAAAAAAAAAGTCCGATGAGGCCTACACACGATCGGAATAGACGATGAAAAGCTTCCGTCTGACTTTTTCTATCGGACACTACGCTCGTGTGTACGCCGCTTAAGTCGTGCATTTCACAAATCTGGCCTTTATGGAAGAGTGGCAAGAAGAAAACCATTGTTGAAAGCAAGCCATAAGAAGTCCTGTTTGCAGTTTGCGAGAAGCCATGTGGGGGACACAGCAAATATGTGGAAGAAGGTGCTCTGGTCAGATGAGACCAAAATTGAACTAAAAGCAAAACGCTATGTGTGGCAGAAAACTAACACTGCACATCACCCTGAACCCACCATCCCCACCGTGAAACAGGGTGGTGGCAGCATCATGTTGTGGGGATGCTTTTCTTCATCAGGGACAGGGAAGCTGGTCAGAGTTGATGGGAAGAAGGATGGAGCCAAATACAGGGCAATCTTAGAAGAAAACCTGTTAGAGTCTGCAAAAGATTTGAGCCTGGGATGGAGGTTCACCTTCTAGCAGGACAACGACCCTAAACATACAGCCAAAGGCTCAATCCTTTTACTTGTGACAGGGATTAACTCTGAGGTGACCAGGAGGATGGGAGGAGGGGGTCTAAGACCGATATCCATGCACATTACAGTATGTGGCTTCGACTGAAAAACCTGTGATGCCCTGCAACCTGTATGTTGAGGTGGTAACTAGGGACTCAACTGTGCATGATGAACACATAGACATATTTGGGCCCTGCCTACACACTAAGTTTCCCCTATCTAACACACTCTCCCTGTCTTGTCACTCTCACTACCTCCAATACACTAACTAACTATGTGGCTCCCGCACCTTAATGACTGCTGTGAGACTCTAAGTTGGGTCAAAGCCTGAGTAGGGCAATATGGGCCACTACCAACATTTTGTGACTCCAAATTCTCAAAGTGGAATCAAATTCAAAGTCTGGAAATTCCCTAAGATTTTAAAGAGTAACTCCACTTTTGATGAGGAAAAAAAACATTCCCCTCTGGGTGATCTATGTACATAGCAAGGATTTTAACAAGCTTTGTTGGAGATTCACACCATTTGTTATTCTAACGAAATCATTATGTGTTTGTCTGTGTCCATGTGCGTGAGTCTAATGGGAGTGGTTTCATAATTATCAACTAGCTGCTGCACCTGCAAGCCTCTAATGAGGAAAATTGCAGGGTCAGCATCCCTTTAGACGTGATTTCCTATTGGGAGTATCACATCAAAATGACATTTTTGTTGCAGGGGATGCCTGAATTGTGGCTTGTATCTTCTGGGAAAATCAGTGAGCCAGTCACACAAGCAAGAAACTGCATTCTGTGTACACAACTCCTCCAGGTAGCCATATTGCATTGCATTTTACAGAAAATTATGGAGTTGCAGATGGAAAAGGAAAGGTAATTTTTGATAACATTCAATCACAATATGACTTGTGCCACAATCGTATACGCTATATTATTTTTTATGTTATTTGCTAATTTTTTCCCACAAAAGTAGAATTACCCTTTAGGTTTGACCCAAGTCCGAATCTAATCCTTAGCCAGCGGGCTATAATAATATAGAGAAAAACTCCACGCTCAGGATAGCAACAATATTATAACAATATTATGACAGGTTGCAGCCTCCCCTAATCAGTCCCTGAAATGGAACTGAAGAAAGTAATGATGTGCAGGTGTGGGGTTGGTGGCGCTACCTACTGGCTAACATATAAGGATAAATATAGTGGCAATGTGCATGCCAGAGGTGAATGTCCAAGGGAGTCTTCCTGGTCACTTCTCCCAAAGTTGATTAGTCAGCTAGTTAGATCCTGTGTCAATTCCATGCTGCCAAATGGAAGGAGAGATACCAGGAACCATCCCAGGCTATCTATACATGCCCATTACCCCTGCAGAGGTGCAGGGAGCTGGTGAGTAGGGACCCATCAGGGGGAGCACAGAAGTCACTTAATTCTCTGAACACAAGAGTCACTTGAGCACTTTGGACTTTTTTGATTTTTGCTGGCCAATTTGGAGCTTCACTAATATTTTATATATTTCTTTTATATATTTTATATTTTTCATTTTTATGCTGATTTTTTATTACGGTTTATGACTACACATATGTGTCACTGGACTTTGCTCGTTTTTGGTAGTTATACATATATATTTTTGCACATAATGTATATACATTTTCTATTTTTTGGACATTAGGTTTTTTGGTGGTACATGGACCCCATGAGGCTTATTTCTCAAAGTTATTTTCATGCACACATATATATGTGAGGTTTATTGGGATTCACTTAATATTTATTTTTATTTGTGTATTGTACAATTTTTTCTATTTTTCCTTTCTTGCACACATTGGTATGGATGCATGGAGCCTGCATTGTCAGGGTAGCTAACCCTCCCGTACATGCATTCACCACTGGCATGCACATTGCCACTATATTTATTCTTATATGTTAGCCAGTTGGTAGCGCCACCAACCCCACAGTGGGCTATAAAAACCTTTGAAAAGCCACATTTGTGTGTGTGAAAAACTAAAACCAAGTTGCAAAAGGTATCTCAGAAGATACCAGAGGAAATGACCTAGAAATTATTGTGAGGTGAAGAAGTGAAGAGATATTCTCTAGTTGGAAATGTCTACTACTTTAAAATATACAACCAATATTTTAGTTCTCTTCTTAATAAAGTTCTTAATAAAGAAAGCCTTAAATTGAACAAGCTAAACACATTTAAACATAACATCCACAGTATGAAAACAAACCCAAGAAATTCTTTAATGACAAGGCAGAACGTTTTTTAAAACAGTGTTTTGGCCAAGGAACGTTAAGTCATTCGAAGCAGAATCAGCTTCTATGTAGCACTAGCTAACATCATATCACCAGCTTAGGCAATATTCTACAGTGATTGACATATGTGACCCTCGCCTCTTCCTATGGTGTATTATGAATTTTTGGTAAGAATTCTCTTCGTTTGTTCCAGTACAGTAACAATATTTCCCTTTGCATCCTCAGGAAAAGGAGGAACCCCTGCAGTAATATATTTTTCAAATGTGTATACCTGAGACAGGGTCTTTGCCAAAGGAGGAGAATGGTGACAATGACCACAATAATGACTGCTACTGGTAGTGACAACCACCACATTTTCTTTGTTCCTGGGAAAATAAATTGGTGTGTTTGTTAATATCAGATATGAGTTATTTGTCAGAGGAAAGAAGGATTAGACCAGGCTAGAAGACATAACCTTACACACAAATCCTAACATTTGGACCTAAGGCACTGACAAATTACAAATTGGTTTATATATTTTTAAATATCTTTAAATTTAAATTTCAGCCCCCACTGTCCCCCACAACAACAATAGCTTCCGCTGTTCACTACAACAACTTGCCTATTCGGCAGGAGCCAAATGTCATGCATGATAGCCAGTGGCAGCCCGTAATGCAGGGCGCACAGGTGCCGCCCCCCCTATCCATGAGTCTGGCCCCCTAATTTACATGCAGGGCGCAGGACGCATGGATTCCAATTGGGGTTTTATTTTTTTTAAGCACAAGATTAGAGCCTAAGACTCTAATAGGCTTCAGAAAAGGGTGGCTTGGGGCGCAGAGCATTACACCCTGAGCCCACCAAGTTGTGTGACAATAGCAAATTAACATTTACTATTGTCTTCCTTATTCGTTTCCTGCTTCCCGGTTGGCCGAAAAAAGAAGCGTTCCAATTGACCTAGGAGGAGGAGGTAGGCGACGCATGGTGGAAGCTGCAGTGATGCTGAGGAGGAGACGCAGGGGAAGCCACCACCTGGAGAGAAGAGCTGCCCGTGCTATAGACGGGGTAAGTGCCAGGTAACAGTCCCACCGGGGGGGGGGGGGGGGGGGTGCGGATCACCTGACCAACCGGACGGGTGGCTGTGGGTGCACTGTTTGACGCCACCACTACCGAGACCTTAACAATCAGTGACTTCCCTGGCCCCATTCACTTACATGACCCAAAATCCTTGGCCATGTAAGCAAAGGGGCAGGGTGGTAGTGACATTACTAACCAAGTATGGACATTTTTGGTGAATGATGTCACCACATCCCACCCCCTTATATAAACCTAATGACAGCTCTGGAGAGCTGTCATGTGCAGTGTGAGTGGACTGAGTGGCATATTGAATGTTTTTTTTCTTTTAACCACTTCAGCCCCGGACCATTTGGCTGCCTAAAGACCAGAGCACTTTTTGCGATTCAGGACTGCGTCGCTTTAACTGACAATTGCGCGGTCGTGCGACGTGGCTCTCAAACAAAATTGACGTCCTTTTTTTCCCACAAATAGAGCTTTCTTTTGGTGGTATTTGATCACCTCTGCGATTTTTATTTTTTGCGCTATAAACAAAATAAGAGCGACAATTTTGAAAAAAACGCATTATTTTTTACTTTTTGCTATAATAAATATCCCCCAAAAATATATAAAAAAACATTTTTTTTTTCCTCAGTTTAGGCCGATACGTATTCTTCTACATATTTTTGGTAAAAAAAATCGCAATAAGGGTTTATTGATTGGTTTGCGCAAAAGTTATAGCGTTTACAAAATAGGGGATAGTTTTATGGCATTTTTATTAATAATTTTTTTTACTAGTTTTGGCGGTGATCAGTAATTTTTATTGTGACTGCGACGTTATGGCGGACATGTCGGACATTTTTGACACATTTTTGGGACCATTGTCATTTATACAGCAATCAGTGCTATAAAAATGCATTGATTACTGTGTAAATGACACTGGCATTGAAGGGGTTAACCACTAGGGGGCGGGGAGGGGTTAAGTATGTCCTAGGGAGTGTTTTCTAACTGTAGGGGGGTTGGGCTGTGTCTGTCAGTACACTGATCTCTGCTCCCGATGACAGGGAGCAGAGATCGAGTGACACTGTCACTAGCCAGAACGGGGAGATGCTGTTTACATCAGCATCTCCCCGTTCCTGCTCCCCGTGAGACGATCGCAGGTATCCCCGCGGCGATCGAGTCCGCGGGACCCGCGACCCGACTCACGGAGCTCCCGGCCGGCGCACACGCGTGCCGCCGCCGGCGCGCACGCAATGACACGGCGGGAAATTCAAATGGACATATATACACCCATTTGCCCAGCCGTGCCATTGTACCGACGTACATAGTCGTTCGCCGGTCCTTAAGTGGTTAACAATTGGCAGGCGACGTTCATTGTGATTGAAGCTAAATTTTTTTCTAATCAACATAGGCCCCACCCTCATGTGGCCTGGTATAGTTAAGTCCTTACCTGATATACCAGGCTGCGTGGGTCTCATATGGATTGGGGGGGTATTTTTTTTCCCTCCTTAACAGCCTTTTATAAACAAGTGGCTGGTAGATTTTCAATTTAAATACACACCTGCCTGCTATAGCAGCTGGGAGTGTGTTTAAATTTGTTCAGCAGGCAATGAGCTATCAAGTAGAATTGATCATTCTTTAGCTGCCACTGTCCACTACAACAATTTCAGCCTCCACTATCCACAAAAACAATTTCAGCTTACTATGCACTACAACCACAGCTCCTACTATCCAGTATATCAACTTCAACTTCCACTATCTACAATAGACCCAATAGACTTCAGTCAACACTGCCCACTACAAATACTTCAGCTCCCACCGTCTATCACAACATCTTCAGCTTCCATTGTCCAAAACAACTTCAGCCTCCACTATCCAGGACAGCAACTTCAGCCTCAGCTATCCACTACAACAACTTCAGCTCCCACTGCCCACTACACCTACCTCAGCTCCCATTGTATACTACACAGCTTTAGCTCTCATTGTACACTACAACTTCAATTCCCATTGCCCACTACAACAAATTCAGCCTCTTCTATCCACTACAACAACTTCAATTCCCACTGCCCACTACAACTACCTCAGCTCCCACTGTCTAATACACAGCTTCTGCTCCCACTGTACACTGCAACTTCAGGTCCCACTGTCCACAACAACATCTTCAGCCTCCATGATCAACTACAACAACTTCAGCCCTCACTGTCCACTACAACAACTTCAGCCTCCACCATCCACTACAACAACTTCAGCCTCCACCATCCACTACAACTTCAGCCTCCACCATCCACTACAACAACTTCAGCCTCCACCATCCACTACAACAACTTCAGCCTCCACCATCCACTACAACAACTTCAGCCTCCACCGTCCACTACAACAACTTCAGCCTCTGCTATCTACTACAACAACTTCAGCCTCCACCATCCACTATAACAACTTCAGCCTCTGCTATCTACTACAACATCTTAAACCTCTGCTATCTACTACAACAACTTCAGCCTCTGATATCTACTACAACAAATTCAGCCTCTGCTATCTACTACAACAACTTCAGCCTCCACCATCCACTAGAACAACTTCAAGTCCCACTGCCCACTACAACTACCTCAGCTCCCACTGTCTAATACACAGCTTCTGCTCCCACTGTACAATGCAACTTCAGGTCCCTCTGTCCACAACAACATCTTCAGCCTCCATGATCAACTACAACAACTTCAGCCCTCACTGTCCACTACAACAACTTCAGCCTCCACCATCCACTACAACAACTTCAGCCTCCACCATCCACTACAACAACTTCAGCCTCCACCATCCACTACAACAACTTCAGCCTTCACCATCCACTACAACAACTTCAGCCTCCACCATCCACTACAACAACTTCAGCCTCTGCTATCTACTACAACAACTTCAGCCCTCACTGTCCACTACAACAACTTCAGCCTCCACCATCCACTACAACAACTTCAGCCTCCACCATCCACTACAACAACTTCAGCCTCCACCATCCACTACAACAACTTCAGCCTCTGCTATCTACTACAACAACTTCAGCCTCTGCTATCTACTACAACAACTTCAGCCTCTGCTATCTACTACAACAACTTCAGCCTCTGCTATCTACTACAACAACTTCAGCCTCCACCATCCACTACAACAACTTCAGCCTCCACCATCCACTACAACAACTTCAGCCTCCACCGTCCACTACAACAACTTCAGCCTCCACCGTCCACTACAACAACTTCAGCCTCCACCATCCACTACAACAACTTCAGCCTCCACCATCCACTACAACAACTTCAGCCTCCACCATCCACTACAACAACTTCAGCCTCCACCATCCACTACAACAACTTCAGCCTCCACCATCCACTACAACAACTTCAGCCTCCACTATCTACTACAACTTCAGCCTCCACTATCCACTACACCAAACTAAAACACTTATAAACATAGTGGTGGTCAAGTGAAGAAAAATTAAGTGTGTACTGCTTGGTGGGAGAAATGTTTGCCCCCTCCTTCTGAGGCAAAGTACAGAGTTATTTTAAGGGCACAGTCATAATACTCTATAAAACCATTAATTTGAGATACAAAAAAATACAAATAATATAGAGAGATAAACAATAAACACCATACCTGTGGCAGGTATTGTGATATTTAATACTACTGGACTTTTGAATGCTGGATGATGAATAATGCACGTTGCTTCAGTCTCATTGTCCTCCTTCGGGGTGTAAGTGCTGGTTACTGTAGTGGTTTTGTTTTCTTCCATGGAAGTTGTATTAGTGACTTCATAGAGGAATGATGAGTTCCACCATATAGTTGCGGCAGGATGCCCTCCAATAGCTTGGCACTCAGCAGACCTGGATCTGGTTAACCTTATTAATACAATTGGTGTCACTGAAAATAAAAAAAAAATTTTTTATACCCTCTTTTTACATAAAACTCCAAACAAATCGCTAACTACAGAGATGAAAGACACATTGTATATGGGAGCTGCTTTACCTGCCAAAAGATTTGTGTTTTAGTCCAGCCAGTCTTTGGATTTATACCTCCCTACCTGACAATATAACCAGGTTGGTGACATGAATTTTCATTACTGTGACATTCCCCGGATTTAGACTCTTTTCCCGACTTTATTAATTCCCGGGAAATGTCCCGAGAAATCCACTTTTTCCCGGCTTTTTCTGCCGGCCGCCATTTTTGAGAAGACCAGAAGTGGAGTGAAGCTGGGTGGCTACAATAGAAACCGAGCTGCTGTGGCCCCGCCCACCCCAGCGCTCCGCCCCGCTCAGGGGACACCTGATGCAAGGACGGTCTCTGCTGGGACACCTGATGCAAGGACGGACTTTGCTGGGACACCTGATGCAAGGACGGACTTTGCTGGGGGCACCTAATGCAAGGACGGAAGGTTGGTGGCAGGCGACGTGGCAGGTGACACGCTCAGGTATCCCACTGATTCAGCATTATGATGAGTTGAATGATTTCATTTTATATTACAATGTAATAATAGAAATAATGCACTTCAATCACCCTGACACCATAACAACCTTTGTGCCGGGATAATGCTGTGCTAACACCAGGTGTTTGGAGTATCTTTATCTGCTGATTGTTAAACTTTCTAGAATACATACACATATTTCCATTGTTGTTTAGGATCTGGGGCTGCTGTCCCTCCATCCCTCTCCCCCCCTTTCCCTCTCCATCCCTCATTCACCTCAGACACTAACCACACCCCCTTTGAGCCACGCCCATTTAAGACATGCCCACTATTTCGTGTAAGCCACACCCATTTTTCGCTCTCCACATTTTTACTTTTCCCCTGTGCCACGCCCACAAATGCATGCCCAGCCCCCTAATTATAACAAAACTCCCCCTACAGCCAAAAAAGTGTCCCTAAATTTTTTTTTACAATGTTGGCAACTATGTATATCCCCTCCAAGAGGGAGGATCTGACACACCTGCAGGGTAAATATGTCATACATGACCTGACCCCCACACCATCAGTTAAAATCTTCATTTTTTGCTAGAAAATTACTTAGAGCCCCCAAACATTATATATATATATTTTTTAGCAGAGAATCTAGAGAATAAAATGGCGATTGTTGGAATATTTTATGTCACACGGTATTTGTGCAGCGGTGTTTTAAACGCAACTTTTTGGGGAAAGAGACACTTTCATGAATTTAAAAAAAAAAAAAAAAACAGTAAAGTTAGCCCTATTTTTTTGTATAATGTGAAAGATGATGTTACTCCAAGTAAATAGATACCAAACATGTCACGCTTTATAATTGCACACACTCGTGGAATGCCGACAAACTACGGTACCTTAAAATCTCCACAGGCGATGCTTTAAATTTATTTTACGGTTACCAGGTTAGAGTTACAGAGGAGGTCTAGTACTAGAATTATTGCTCTCGCTCTGACAATCGCGGTGATACCTCACATGTGTGATTTGAACACCGTTTACATATGCGGGTGCGACTTCCGTATGCGTTTTCTTTGCTGCGCGAGCTCCCGGGTACGGGGGAGCTTTAAAAATTTTTTTTCTTTTTTCTTTTATTTATTTTTATATTAATAAATTGTGTTTTTAAAAAAAAAAAAAAATTTTATGACTTTTATTGCTGTCACAAGGAATGTAAACATCCCTTGTGACAGTAATAGGTGGGGATAGGTACTCTTTATGGAGAGATCGGGGGTCTAAAAGATCCCAAACCCCTCCTCTGCACTTCAAAGTATTCAGATCGCCATTTTCGTGATTCTGAATACTGTATATTTTTTTAAAACCGGCGCCATTGGCAGCTGAGTAAACGGGAAGTGACGTCATGACGTCGCTTCCGTGTTTCCGATTAGGAGGCTGGAATGAAGCCATTCACAGCTTCGTTCCAGACTGTCACTAGCCGCTGGAGGCGGCGGATTGGTTATCGGGCCTCCCGATGGAAGGGAGCGGCGGGAGGCAGCGGGGGGGGGGAAGTCCCCTCCCGCTTCTCTGGTATAACAGCCGAGCGGCTTTTAGCTGCATCGGTTGTTATACCTGGAAAGCCGATCGCCGGCTCTAAAAACAGTACCGGGATGATGCCTGCAGCTGCGGGCATCATCCCAGTATAACCCCCGAAAGCCGAGTACGCACATCTATGTACGCACGGCGGGAAGGGGATAAGCTATACGGGCACGATGTCATAAAAACATCTGTCGGATTCTGTTCATAGATCCCCTGCTGATCACACGGGATAGTGCCAGTGTCTGACCCCTGTTGTCATATAATATAGTCTCTATAATATTTTTAAAAATTATTTGTAAATCCCTTTTGTAGAAGAATATACAGCATTACATAGGATTTCTTTGTCGTTAGAAAGATTGAGGTTTGCAGCATTTATACTTTATGCTCTTTTAACTAACAGAAGAGATAGGGAGCCACACACCGGTAATCAGCCTGGTCACGGAATAAGAGAAATCTGATGAAGCCTGTGGGAAGGGGAAATGTGTCAGAGGGGCATGGCTTCTAGAGGAGACAAGTTAAAGTCGATTTCTCATATTCCAGCGGATGCCAAACTTTCTAAACAAAGGGCCAGTTTACTGTCCTTCAGACTGTAGGGGTGCTGGACTCTGGCCATCAGGAGTACAAAATGTCCCAGCATTAGTGGGAGTAAACAATCCCCCATGATTGGTGTCAGTGGAAGGATTTGTGCCCCATGATTGGTGTCATTGCGAGGAATTGTGCCACATCGTTGGTGTCATTGGGAGGAATTGTGCCCCATCATTGGTGTCATTGGGAGGAATTGTGCCCCATGATTGGTGTCATTGGGAGGAATTGTGCCCCATCCTTAGTGTCAGTGGTAGGAATTGTGCTCCATTGTTGGAGTCATTGGGAGGAATTGTGCCCCATCATTGGTGTCATTGGGAGGAATTGTGCCCCATCCTTGGTGTCAGTGGTAGGAATTGTGTCACATCGTTGGTGTCATTGGTAGGCACTGTGCCCAATCATTGGTGTCATTGGGAGGAATTGTGCCCCATCCTTAGTGTCAGTGGTAGGAATTGTGCTCCATTGTTGGTGTCATTGGGAGGAGTTGTGCCCCATCATTGGTGTCATTGGGAGAAATTGTGCCCCATCCTTGGTGTCAGTGGTAGGAATTGTGTCACATCGTTGGTGTCATTGGTAGGCACTGTGCCCAATCATTGGTGTCATTGGGAGGAATTGTGCCCCATCATTGATGTCATTGGGACATATTGTTGGTGTCATTGGGAGGAACTGTGCCCCATTATTGATGTCATTGGTAGGAATTGTGCCCCATCGTTGGTGTCTTTGGGAGGAACTGTACCTTTCATTGGTGTCAGTGAATAAAATAGTGCCCCAAGGCCTGGATAAAAGGAAGCAGAGGGCCACATCTGGCCACCGGTCCCCAGTTTGGAGACCACTGTCATATTCCATACCTGGGCTGATTACCTGTGTGAGGCTCCCTAAATCTTCCGTTTCTGTTTGTTTCTGTGGGCTGGGCAAGCACCCGACAGCATTGGCATCACTAGGTGGATGCGTGTCAGCACTTGGAGTGGCGCTTTTTGTTTGTTTTTATACTCTTTTAGTTTATAATAATTGTGTTCATGTGATCTTTGTTATTTTGTGTAAAGACTCTTACCTAATGCTTGTAATGTAATTGTACTTATTAAAGTTCCTCTTTCATTTACAATCTCACAAGTATATTTTCCTTCATCAGAAAGTGTGATGTTCTTGATGGTGAGGGTCACCCTTTGTGTGCCAGTGTCCTGGTCTGTGCCTTTACTGCAGTTATTGAATGTCTTGTTGCCATCTATTGCAAATGACACGAGGCAAGGTGGCTTATACACACGATGGACCTTCCAAGTAGACATGATAAATTCATTTCCCGGCTCATTTGCGCAGTTTAGAGTAGCCGTGCTTCCCGCAGAAACTACTCTGAGATCTAGAAAAGAAATACAAGTACATGGAGTAAATTTAGCATACCAGTACACGTATCAGAACTTTTTTAAATAAGAAAGAGGATCTATTTGAATGTTTTTTTTAAAGCGCATTTCCACTTTTGAGGCCAAACTGGGATAATACTTACTTTACAGTATATTTGTTGCATGTTCCCATTAACATAGCGTTACTTTCCGCCCAGCTGCTCCATTTATAAAAGGTGGTACTACCATAATTGAAACCCAGGACCCTGCATTCACCATATCTGGTCTCCCCAGGACCCTGCATTCACTATATCTGGTCTCCCCAGGACCCTGCATTCACTATATCTGGTCTCCCCAGGACCCTGCATTCACTATATCTGATCTCCCCAGGACCCTGCATTCACTATATCTGATCTCCCCAGGACCCTACATTCACTATATCTGGTCTCCCCAGGACCCTGCATTCACTATATCTGGTCTCCCCAGGACCTGCATTCACTATATCTGATCTCCCCAGGACCCTACATTCACTATATCTGGTCTCCCCAGGACCTGCATTCACTATATCTGGTCTCCCCAGGACCCTGCATTCACTGTATCTGTTCTCCCCAGGACCCTGCATTCACTGTATCTGTTCTCCCCAGGACCCTGCATTCACTATATCTGGTCTCCCACAGTACACAGAACATGGAAATGCAATTATTTTAGTAAATATAAACTGCTAAACACCTTTTCTCATCAGCAGTATATAGCAGTCTTGTGACTTCTATCAGTGTCTGGTTAAAGCTTGTAGAAGAAGTTTTTATTCTCCCCTGATTGTCCTATGAAGCTGCATGACCCCTGAACCTCTGTCTGGACAGTGCTGATTGGCCCTATACTGATCACATGCAATCTCCCTGGAAAAAAAAAACTCTCTAGCAATACACACCAAACTGAGCATGTGCAGAGTGCACTCCAAGGCTCTGTAATATCAGGAGATGGTTTGTGGACTGTGGAAGAAGGGGAGGATCAGAAAAGACAGGATCAATCAGCCTTTTTACTTGCAAAGGATTAGCCCCTTAGGTTCCACAGTGAGTATAACAAGCATGCTTTACTGCATATACAGACTGATTTTACTATTGTGGGTTTAGTAACACTTTAAGTCTGTACTGTACTGGCAGATCTCAATATTAGTTGTAAACTAGATGAGCACACCATCTGGCCTAATGGAGGGTTAAAGGATAGGGTTATACATTGTATGTTATTCTGCTTAAAAATAAACAAAAACTGTCCCCTAACTGCATGTTAAAAGCTGTTCTGAACAATGCAACCTGTCTTTAGAGTCCTATATATAAATCTGCCCCAAAGAGGCAGCTGGAAAGGTGATTATTTTTTAAATCATTTTAGGTATGTTATGTGAATGAGAACACATAACAAACATAGAGTGTGCTTTCCCAAATTTGAAACAAAAGTGGAAATACAATTTAAAGGTAAACCCATTTCAAACATAAAGGGTTGATTTACTAAAGAGGATTTGCACTTTGCAAGGGAAATTCAGCAAGAGCTTTGTGATTGTGGTGTCCAATTGCTTGCAACAAAAAAAAAGGTTTTGCTTGCACATGATTGGATGATGGAATTCAGCAGAACTTTATCTCATTCGGTAAGCTCTGGAGAAAATTCCCTTGCGAAGTAAACAGTCTATTTGCCTTTTGTAAATCAACCCCAAAGTCTTATGCCCTGTACACACGGTCAGATTTTCCGATGGAAAATGTGTGATAGGACCTTGTTGTCGGAAATTCCGACCGTGTGTGGGCTCCATCACACATTTTCCATCGGAATTTCCGACACACAAAGTTTGAGAGCAGGCTATAAAATTTTCCGACAACAAAATCCGTTGTCGGAAATTCCGATCGTGTGTACACAAATCCGACGGACAAAGTGCCACGCATGCTCAGAATAAATTAAGAGACAAAAGCTATTGGCTACTGCCCCGTTTAAAGTCCCGACGTACATGTTTTACGTCACCGCGTTCAGAACGATCGGATTTTCCGACAACTTTGTGTGACCGTGTGTATGCAAGACAAGTTTGAGCCAACATCTGTCGGAAAAAATCCTAGGATTTTGTTGTCGGAATATCCGATCAATGTACGATCGTGTGTACAGGGGATTAGGCTACTTTCACACCGAGGTGCTTTACAGGCGCTACAGCGCTAAAAATAGCACCTGTATAGCGCCTGTAAAGTGCCTCTCCTGTGTCTTTAGTGTGAAAGCCCGAGGGCTTTCACACTGGAGCGGTGCGCTTGCAGGACGGTCAAAAAAGTTCTGCAAGCCGCATCTTTGCAGTGCTATAGAAACGGTGTATTCACCGCTCCTAAAGCGCCCCTTCCTATTGAAAACAATGGGGCAGCGCCGTAAACCCGCCGGCAAAGCGCCGCTGCAGCAGCGCATTGCGGGCGTTTTTAACCCTTAATCGGCCGCTAGCGGGGGTTAAAACTGCCCTGCTAGTGGCCAAATAGCGCCGCTAAAACGGCGGTAAAGCTTTACCGCTGCTGTCCACAACGCCCAGTCTGAAAGTAGCCTTAAGCTGGATTCACACTTATGCAGTTTAAGGCTCGATTCACACCTATGCATGTTGCTTTTGAGCGTTTTTGGAGGTTTTTTTTTCATGCTTGCCACGTTTTTGAGCAGCGTTTTTGCCGCGTTTTTGCCGCGATTTTGCCGCGTTTTTGCCGCGATTTGCGTTTTGCGTTTTTTTTTTGTTTTTTTTTTTTTTTCATTTTTTTTTACAGTCTTAAAAAAAAATTACAAAAAAAAAACGGCAAAAACGCACCAAAAACGCACCAAAAACGCTGCAAAAACGCTGCAAAAACGGTGCACTTGCGTTTTTGATGCTTGTCCATTGAAATCCATTACATGCAAAACGCTGCTTTTTGCATGAAAAAAAGTCCCCGACCCTTTCCAAAAACGCAGAGATACAAAAAAGCATTGATGTGAACATGTTCCATAGGAACCCATGTTAAAAAATTCCCGTGCATTTCTGCAAAATGCAAAATGCATCAAAAAACGCGCTAGTGTGAATGGAGCCTTAGTGCTTTTTGCATTTTGCAGATTTGCACTGCAGTCCATTTAACATGGTTTCCTATGGAACACGTTCTGTATTGCAAATCAGCAAAATGCAAAAAGCACTAAAAATGCATCGGTGTGAATCCAACCTAAGGCCTGGTTCACACCTATGCAGGTTGCAGTTGATGCATATTTCAGCTGCATTTTGCGTTTTTCAATACACATTTTTGATCCATTGAAGTCTATGGAACCAAAAACCAGAAATAGGGTCCCTGGCCCTTTCCATAAAATGCACAGATGTGAACATGACCCATAGGAAACCATGGTAAATGGACTGTAGTGTGTTTCTGCAAAACTGAAAATGCACTAAAAAATGCATAGGTGCAAACCGGGCCCACACAAATCTAGACAACAATATAAAGGTGCATGCCCATCAATACAAGTCCTTGTATAAAAAGTCCTTTTTGTGAGGTAGTGCACAATATCCCTACATCCTTAGTGGTGATTATTCATAATATAGGTGACAATCTTGCTCCCACATCACCTCCGTGCTCTCTAGCCTCTAACCTCAGGTAAGTATTAAATCAGCATAACCTATGGTTCCTTGGACGGTGTAGTGGCGTGTACTCACCTCTTGGGACCCTCTATAGTTGTTTCCGATGATCTGCTCTGATCTGTTGTCTCTGTTTCCTCCAAGGGGGTTCCCACTAATGTCCTCTCAAAGGGGTAAATATAAAGGAAGAAGAGCGCTCTTGTAGTGTAGTAACTTATGCCCTGTACACACGAGCGGACTTTTCGACCGGACTGGTCCGACGGACCGAATCCGGCGGACAATCCGACCGTGTGTAGGCTTCATCGGACCTTCAGTGGACTGTTTCTGTCGAAAATCTAAAGGACTTTAGATTTGGAACATGTTTCAAATCTTTACGTTGGAACTCCGCCGGACCCAGAAATCCGCTCGTCTGTGTGCTAGACCGCCGGACAAAAGCCGACGCTAGGGCAGCTATTGGCTACTGGCTATCAACTTCCTTACACCGGCTATCAACTTCCTTAGTTTAGTCCGGTCCTACGTCATCATGTACGAATCCGTCAGACTTTGGTGTGATCGTGTGTAGGCAAGTCCGTTCGTTCGAAAGTCTGTCGGAAGTCCGTCAAAAGTCCGTCGGAAAGACTGTCGGACCTTTGTTGCCGAAAAGTCCGCCCGTGTGTACAGGGCATAAGAATGAATTTATTAGAATCATAACATCATACAGTGCACTCACATTAAAAAGCTGAGTAACGGCGTATATCTACGAGCTCCGAGCTCGTTCCACAATCGCGTCACTTTCGGTATACCGGAAGTGACGTGATTGTGGAACGAGCTCGGAGCTCATGGATATACACCGTTACTCTGCTTTTTAATGTGATTGCACTGTATGATGGACTGGCCAAGCATGTCTCCAGAGCTAAACCCTATTGAGCATCTGTGGGGCATCCTCAAACGGAAGGTGGAGGAGCGCAAGGTCTCTAACATCCACCAGCTCCGTAATGTCACCATGGAGGAGTGGAAGAGGACTCCAGTGGCAACCTGTGAAGCTCTGGTGATCTCCATGCCCAAGAGGGTTAAGGCAGTGCTGGAAAATAATGGTGGTCACACAAAATATTGACACTTTGGGCCCAATTTGGACATTTTCACTTAGGGGTGTACTCACTTTTGTTGCCGGCGGTTTAGACATTAATGGCTGTGTGTTGAGTTATTTTGAGGGGACAGCAAATTTACACTGTTATACAAGCTGTACACTCACTACTTTACATTGTAGCAAAGTATCATTTCTTCAGTGTTGTCACATGAAAAGATAGAATAAAATATTTACAAAAATGTGAGGGGTGTACTCACTTTTGTGAGATACTGTAACTGTCAGCGCCTCACTACTCTCTAACAATTTATTTATGAATAGTCAAGGATAAGCTATTTAAAGCGGAGCTCCGCTGAAATTTTTTTTTTAAAGTCAGCAGCTATAAATACTGCAGCTGCTGACTTTTAAAACATGGACACTTACCTGTCCAGGGCGCCCGCGATGTCGGCACCCGAGGCCGAACCGTCTCTCGGTCCTCGGGTGCTGCCGCCTCCATCTTCGGTAAGGGAATCAGGAAGTGAAGGCTTTCAGCTTCACTTCCCGGTTCCCTACTGCGCATGCGCGAGTCGCGCAGTGCAATACGGATGGTCCCTGCTGTCTCTGGGACCCGTGTGTTTCCCAGCAGACAGCGGGGGGGGGGGGACAGGAAGTGGCGTAAATAACCGCAGATTCTGCGGCTATCTATGCCGGAAGTGGGTACAGATACCTGTAATATACAGGTATCTGCACCCCCCTCCCCCCTGAAAGGTGCCAACTGTGACACCAGAGGGGGGGGGGGGATCCGATGAGTGGAAGTTCCACTTTTGTGTGGAACTCCACTTTAACTGAAGGCAGCAGGCTTGCTATAAATTTTTTTACCCCACACACAGAGTGGTAGCGCAAGAGTAACACATATAACAAATATCAAAGTTTTTATTTTGTTTGTGTCTTATTTTACACGTATATGCCTTTAAATTGTTGTATTATATCTCTTTTGTACTCTAGATTTACAATATTTTTTTACAAAAAGCTTGAAATAAACGACAAAGGATTAGTATTTAATAGTATCTATTAGGGTTACACCGATACCTATACTAGTGCCGATACCTGAGCATTTGCACTTGTACTCCTACAAGTGCTCCAATGCTTGACCCGATACCTGGCGGGAGGCCAGTACACCCAGCATCCTCAGCATAGCAGCCTCACGGTGAGGCTGTGGGGGGCAGTTACAAGCACCAATCTCCCTGTATAGCTTTTCTGACAGCCGCTTCTCCTCCTCTCCCGCGTAAAGGAGATCTGTGCTTGTAACTGCCCCCACCGCCGCACTGATCATCCCCAATTGATCTTCCTGCTCTCCGGGTCCTCCGGTCCCCCCTCATCCTGGATCTCTCAGGATGGAGAGCAGAGGAAGGAGCCGGTAAAACTGTAATTTACCGACTCCTTCCTTTTCCGAATACACAGAGTCAGTGATCACTGACTGTCCATTCATAACTGAGCATCGTAAACTGTATTTACTCTGCTTCAGTTTAAGAATGGGGAGGAGCCTCTGTTTTCTATCCATTCATCTTCAGCGCAGAGAAAGGGACTGGGGAGTCAGTGTCCTCAGTCCTTTTCCCTGTCTAAAAGGGGAGATGTCAGGGGTCTGTTTAGAACCCTGATATCTCACCAAAGCCCCCCAACAGGGTTGATAAAAAAAAGGAAACATTGTAATAAATAAATATTTAAAAGTAAAATTGTAAAAATAATAAAAAAATATATAAAAAAAAACACTGACACTGTTCACTACCCCCCCCCCCCCAACAAAGAAAGAAAAAAAAAACAATTGTAAACAAAAATTAAAAAAAATGTAAAAAGGTAAAATGTAAAATAAATACAATAAAAAAAAAAAAACTACTGGCACAGCCCATGCCTCATCAGTGCCCATCAGTGCTGCATATTAGTGCCACTGCCATACGGGAAAAAAAAAGTATCGGTGAGTACTTGAATAAAAGTCTGAAAAAAGTAATATCCTTGCACACCTAGTATCTATGCACAGCAGATGCTGCATGACTGAGATTTGCATAACTCCCAAAGCTGAGAAGGACACTTGATCATGTAAAATAGATACTAGAGCACCACCTACCGTTTCAAAAAAAGAACACAAAATATTAAACTTTAACTGAAGCCACAACTTTTTTCTAATTTTACAGAAAATGCGGAAGACCTAGAACCTCATTTTTACTTGTGCTCTCACAAGGAAGTTTCACATTCTGTTCTGGTGAATGCTGTCAATAGGGCAGAAAGTGAGGGGAGAACTAGAATTTACTGGAACTAAAGTAGAAGGGAAATGCTACATTGAGGTTTTGGGTTTTGACAGCCATCAAAGGGGGAATTAAGACTCAATTTAGAGAGATTTCCTCTAACTTTCTGTTGAGCCACAGGAACAGGAAGCAAGGGCAATCTGGCTCAATGGGGACACTCACAGCGTTAAAAACCCCTAATAGGAGTTCTTTATCTTCTCCCAAAGCATGAAAAAATAGTTTGGATTTGAACTGAACTTTAATACAGAACAGAGCATCCCCGAGTTCTGCTTTATCAGGGCAGCAAATGCCGCATCTAAGGGAGCCTCTCACCCTTGACTCTTTGCCCCAAGTAGCTAATTGAGCTTATATAAATTCCCTTATTCTCTCCTAAAGCCGCGTACAGACGAGCGGACTTTTCCACCGGACTGGTCTGACGGGCGGAGTCCGGCGGACAATTCAACCGTTTGTGGGCTTCATCGGACCTGCAGCTGACTTTTTCGGTCGAAAATCTGATGGACTTTAGATTTGGAACATGCTTCAAATCTTTCCGACGGACTCGAGTCTGGTCGAAAAATCCGCTCGTCTGTATGCTAGTCCGACAGGCAAAAAACGATGCTAGGGCAGCTATTGGCTATCAACTTCCTTATTTTAGTCCGGTCGTACATCATCACGTACGAATCCGTCGGACTTTGGTGTGATCGTGTGTAGGCAAGTCCGGTCGTTAGAAAGTCCATCGAAAGTCCGTCATAACTCCGTCGAAAGTCCGTCGGAAAGACCGTCGGACCTTTGATGTCAAAAAGTCCGACCGTGTGTACTCGGCATAACAGTGACTGCACCAGCTGGAGTAGTCAACTAAACAAAGACTGCCAACAATCATGCAGACAGGGCAAGGATGTTTTGTTAGAATGCAAAGTGACATGGGTGACACAAATATTTATTAAAAAAATACACATATATTTAAATATATGTGAGTGTGTGTGTGTGTGTGTGTATGTGTATATATATATATATATATATATATATATATATATATATATATATATATATTGGGACACCCCTCCAAATCATTGGATTCAGGTGTTTCAATCACCTCCATGTCCACAGGTGTATAAAATACAGCATCTAGGCATGCAGACTGCTTCTGCTAACGTTTGTGAAAGAATGGGTCCCTCTCAGGAGCTCAGTGAATTGAGGCTTGGTACTGTGATAGGTTGCTACCTGTGCAATAGGTCCATCTGTGAAATTTCCTTGCTACTAAATATACCACAGTCAACTGTTAGTGGTATTATATAACAAAGTGGAAGCAACTGGAACAGCAGCAACTCAGCCACGAAGTGGTCGATTGTGTAAAATGATAGAGCGGGGTCAGCGCATGAAGCGTACATTGCGCAGAAGTCACCAACTGTCTGCAGAGTCGATAGCTACAGACCACCAAACTTCATGTGGCCTTCAGATTAGCACAACAACAGTGCATAGAGAGCTTCATGGATTGGGTTTCAATGGCCAAGCAGCTGCATCCAAGCCTTACATCACCAAGTGCAATGCAAAGCGTTGGATGGTGGTGGTGGTGGACTCTAGAACAGTGGAGACATGTTCTCTGGAGTGGCGAATCACGCTTCTCTGTCTGGCAATCCGATGATTGTGTCTGGGTTTGGTGGTTGCCAGCAGAACGGTACTTGTCTGCCTTCATTGTGCCAAGTGTAAAGTTTGGTGGCGGGGGAATATTGGGGTTGTTTTTCAGGGGTTGGGCTGCGCCCCTTAGTTCCAGTGAAGGGAACTCTTAAGGCATCAGCATACCAAGACATTTTGGATAATTTAATGCTCCCAACTTTGTGGGAAGTTTGGGGATGGTCCCTTCCTGTTCCAACATGACTGCAGACCAGTGCTCAAAGCAAGGTCTATAAAGATATGGATGAGCAAGTTTGGGGTGGAGGAACTTGAGTGGCCTGCACAGAGTCTTGACCTCAACCCGATAGAACACCTTTGGGACGAAGTAGAGCGGAGACTGTGAGCCAGGCCTTCCTGTCCAACATCAGTGCCTGACCTCACAAATATGCTTCTGGAAGAATGGTCAAACATTCCCATAGACACACTCCTAAACCTTGTGGACAGCCTTCCCAGAAGGAGCTGTTATAGTGGCAAAGGGTGGGCCAACTCAATAGTGAACACTATGGACTAATACTGGGATGTCATTAACCACTTCCCACACGCAGTATGTCATATGACGTCCTGGGCTTTGAGTGGGGATATATGAATGATGCCTGCAGCTGCAGGCATCATTCAAATATAATTTTTTTCCACCAGCGATTCCCTGCACAGGAATGTTTACATTCCTTGTAATAGGAATAAAAGTGATCAAAATGTTTTAAAGTGCCCCTGTCCCCACATGCTCGCACGCAGAAGTGAACGCATATGTACGTTGTGTCCACATATGTAAAAGGCACTCAATCCACACATGTGAGGTATCGCCAGGAACATTAGAACGAGAGCAACAATTCCATCCCAAGACCTCCTCTGTAGCTCTAATCTGGTAACCTCTAAAGAATTTTAGAGCGTTGCCTATGGAGAGTTTTAAGTACCGAAGTTTTAGCGCCATTCCACGAGTGTGCGCAATTTTAAAGCGTGACATGTTAGGTATCTATATACTCAGCGTAACATCATCTTTCACATTATACAAAAAAATTGGGCTAACTTTAGTGTTTTTTTTTTAATTCATGAAACGTTTGAAACGTTTGAAAAATTGCTGCGCAATTACCATGTCACATAAGAAGTTGCAACAACTGCCATTTTATTCCCTAGGGTCTCTGCTAAAAAAAAACATATATAATGTTTTGGGGTTCTGAGTAATATTCTAGCAAAAAAAAATATGATTTTTACATGTAGGAGCGGAGTGCCAGAATTGGCCCGATTGGGAAGTGGTTAAAGGCCATGTGCGTGTAAAGGCAGGTGCCCCAATACTTTTAGTAATATAGTGTATATGTAAGATTTTAAACTCTTTAAAAAAAATAAACCAAAAACCACTACACATTTAAACATGGGTGCAATCACACCACAGGACCATTAGAATATTGCACTGTTTTTCTTCTAAAGGGTCTAGATAGTAAATTCAATTTCAAGAACTTGCCTTGGGTTTGATTCATATGCTTTCTTTCACCAAAGTGGCAAGCATGTGAAGACAACGAAAATAGGTCAGCAATACAACCTACATATTTCTCTGTATAGGTTTCCTTTGAGTTGAGTTTTATCTTTGTTTGCTTGTCACGTAAAGTTTCCTGTGTGACACGGCTGGGTAAAGTACGAGGTGTGGAGTACTGACTCATTCTATACAATGGGATTCCCCAACTATAGGTAGTAAAGTTATTGCTTCATCACGGTATATTTGGTCCCTATATTTGTCTTTCACCTGTGTTTAATGGTTGTAATTTTGCTTTTTGTTTTATAACAGACTCTGCAGAAGACAGTATATTTGCATATAGTACAGAAGCACCATTGGCCCTCCTAATGAAAAAATGTCTGATAGCATTTTGTGCTCCCAGCAAGTTTACTAAGTATATTTTCACTTTTTGAGTGGCAGCCAGGATCTTGCTCACCAAACACCCAGGGACATCTGTCCAGCCCATGTCATACTTGCATTCTTGACGCTAGTGACAAATTACAAGCATCAGGATCACTATGACATTTCCTTTGCATATCTATGGAATGTTCCCCCCGCTGTGCTGGACAGTTAAATAAAACATCCACCATAACAGTGCTATAATGGACAGACCACTGAAATACAACCTCACCAGAGTTGAGCGGGATGCAATTCTGGGATCAAAACATTGTTATCCACCCTGCCGACAAAGGGGGTTCTATTATCTTACAAAACTTACAATATCTGACGACCATTAAGAATTACTTACACAACTCTAGGTCAAACATACCTATTCTGTACACCCAAATGACCCAACTTGGCGATTCAAGTCGGAAGTGATGAAATGCATCAGTTGCGTGATCTCCATATTAGCCGGAAGTGACGTTTGCGGGTCACCGACAGCTGGAAACACCAGGAAGCAGCCAAGTGTGGCGGTCATTTTGACGCTGCTGTCTCCCTGTAACTGGGGATTGGTGGCAATGTTACGGTTTGCTTTTAATGCTTCATTAATTTCTTTATCTTGTACGTACAACCTGTAAGGGGGTCTATTTGGTTTCAATAAAGTAAATCAAACGGGATTACGCTATGTGATTTTTTTTTTTTATCTTCTCACATGATCCTGGTTTATTGGAGCTGCCCAAACCGAATAGAAATACTAGCAGAGTCAGTGGATATTCCCGGAAGTGGCAACAAAAAGATATATTCGTAATACTTGATTTTATCAGATTTCTGGTAAGTTTAACCCCAAAGGGGCGAGTTTCTTTTCACGTGGTGACAAGCCTGGTTGTGTGGTGTACGAATTTATGAACTTTCATCACCTATAAGAAAATCTGATTCATTCACCTGAAACCACTTCATGGGACTCTTTCTTTTACTTGTATGAGGAATTGTATAAGAACGTGTCATAAGTATATAGACTGACGTGAGCGCTGCTATGGTGGTTTAAAGTCACATGATATTTTGGACTGTTTTAACTGCCATTTGTTTTAGATTCAAGCCTATAGTCGATGACAAGCTCCGTGAATGCTTCTTTCAAGGCTGGCTCTCTAAGGGCTCGTTTACATTTGTTTCAAAATGTGGCATTGGACACAATTTTTTTAAAGCCCTCTGAATGCTAATCAAGGTGCCTATCACTAAATAAAGTGTTTACCTTACAGTCCTGTTCACACGTTATGTTTGCTCTGCCTTTAAAAATTATACCCCATGTCGCTTTCTTGGTTCTTCAAAGTGTCTCCAAAGCCTCCT
The DNA here is from genome assembly GCA_037953035.1 of Aquarana catesbeiana. NCBI lineage: Eukaryota > Metazoa > Chordata > Amphibia > Anura > Ranidae > Aquarana > Aquarana catesbeiana. Next base: position 615,361 of record JBBHAA010002037.1, read on the forward strand.
TAGAAAATTAATGCCACGTACACACAACCGGACTTTACGGCAGACTTTGTCCGGCGGACTTTTCGACAGACTTTACAACGGACTTTCTGAATGAACAGACTTGCCTACACACGATCAACCAAAGTCCGACGGATTCGTACGTAATGACGTACGACCGGACTAAAATAAGGAAGTTGATAGCCAGTAGCCAATAGCTGCCCTAGCGTCGTTTTTTGTCCGTCGGACTAGCATACAGACGAGCGGATTTTTCAACCAGACTCGAGTCCGTCGTAAAGATTTGAAACATGTTTCATTTCTAGGTCCGTCGAACTTTTGGGGAAAAAAAGTCCGCTGGAGCCCACACACAATCGAATTGTCAGACGGACTCCGGTTCGCCGGACCAAGTATGCCGTAAAGTCCGGTCGTTTGTACGCGGCATTATACATCACTTGCTTTTCACCTGAAACGTTTGAGGGGCTTTTATTCAAGGTTAGCTTTGCTTTGTTTTGGAGGTATTGCAGGTATGAGATATCCCACTGGGAAACCAACAAGTGAACCAGAAAAACTTAATCAGCAGACGCTTCTGGTTCATGTGTATATATTCTGGTAGTGTCTGGTGCAAACGTCACATCTGGTGTGCAGCATGGGGCCACAGGAAGGTGTGCAGGGTCCAGACTGGAGCAGAGCAATTAGCAGACAGCACACATGGTGTGCAGCATGAGAACACTAAATTAGAAGGTCCATGGACTGGAGAGAGAGAGGACTGATCAGCAGAGCTGGGGTACCAGAGCAGGAGAAACTAGCAGATGTCACACAAGATGAGCAGTGTAGTAGCAATATAGTGGGAGGTGAGCAGGGACCAGAGATTAAGGAGGATCAGTAAACAAGAGGATCAACTGACCTGAGGGTTACTACTGAGCGGATGATCAGCAGAGCTGGGGGTTACTACTGAGCAGGGGATCTGCTGAACGAGAGTACTAATAAGCTGGTAATCTGCTGAATGAGAGTACTAATAAACTAGGGATCTGCTAAACAGGGGTACTAATGAGCTGGAGATCTGCTAAGTAGGGGTACTTGTGAACTGGTGTCCTACTAGGCCTAGAAAATCAACACACACAGGGCATTTACCAAGCTTCAAAAAGCATTACTGAAGCATCAAAAACACATAAAAAAAAAAAACCACGCTGAAGCGGTAGGCGCTTTAATGTGTGTGTCCAAGCAAGTGTAAATGAGCCCCAAGGATGAACTAGGATCTCTCGCCACCAATTTTCCCCGGTACCCCTTTATTTACACCTTACCAAAAATACACAAAAAAAATTCAGAATATACATGCACTTTTTTTTATTTTGATGTTGACATGAGAATGCAGTGAACAATAAAGTGGCCACAACATTTGGCCAATATATTGATGGAAAAATAACCGTATTCTCTCTGATAGTACAGTTTGAAATTGAGCTAGTGTTACTGACTCCAGTATTTGACACTAAGCCGCGAGTGTTGGGTGGATGGCGGTTGGTCTATTATCAAGTCAATGGAGGAAGGGGGAAGGAAAGCCTTGACTAATAGATCATAAAATATTGTTTAGGTGAAGGGTGGTAGATAAGTTGAAGGGTTATTAGTTAATAGTATAGTTTGATACCATTGAGTATATTGAACGCATTGTACTATAGTTTGTTAGATATTAGTTGGCAAAGTTTGAATAAAGGATTTGCAGACATCAAATAATTTGTGAAACATTGTGTAGGGAGGCCTCCACCCATTCCATGCAGAAAACATAAGACATTTTATCTACAAACAATGATAGTAGGGCGATTTGGGGTAAAACCTTTCATTTTCAGCTAGAATGAGGCGAAACCGAGTTCCACCACCTCTGGCACTTACAGTACCCTGTTCTTGATGCTCACTACTGCTATTTCTAAACTTAGAAGTCCAACTTAGAAGTCCAGCTTCTGTAGTTACATGTGACAAAGCTCCCCTCCTGGTGGTGGCACTGAACCCTTCCTTCCCTGCATATCCTAATGAGAAGGCATAGCATTTACAGTAATAAATGCATGGGTATGTTTTACAACACTGTAACAAATTGAAAGTTTAAAGTGATCCTGTAAAACTGCCGATAAAAGAGATGCATGTAAAAAAAAAGAGTATGAAAACGTTGCTGTCCTACACCTGTGCTACTGAATGCCATGCCAATCCAGAGAAACCCTGGGGGTTGTTGATCTCCTAGATCTCCTGGTCCTTGGCTTAGTGCTTCAATCCACCTATCTGCCAGGACATGAGGGAAGGGGGTTGTAGATGCACTCACATCTTCTTCTGGGGGGTGGGGGGGGGGGTGTTGATCTCCTGGATCTCCCGGTCCTTGCCTCATTGTTTCATTGTTTCATCCCACCTATCTCCCCTTCACTACAGGACACGAGGGAAGGGGGTTGTAAATGTACTCACATCTTCTTCTGGGGGGGGTGTTGATCTCCTGGATCTCCTGGTCCTTGGCTCATTGTTTCATCCCACCTATCTCCCGTTCACTACTGGACATGAGGGAAGGGGGTTGTAGATGGACTCACATCTTCGCCTTCAGTTCCAGAAGATCTTGTCTCAGTATTATCACATAGGGCTCTACAATATAAAATGTTTCAGGTATTCGCTCAGCTGTCACAAATGATATCTGTATTTTGACTAATACATTTATGTTCTATGATCACCAGTTCCATCTAGTGGTCATGATGCAGTATTTTCCTGATTGAGATATTTCTGGAAAATACTGCATAATGGCCATTAGATAGGGCTGACCATCATAAAAAATAAACGTATTAGACAAATACAAGGTTATTCAAGACAGCTCAGTGAATTCTTCAGATGTTCACACAGAGAAATTTTTATAAGGGCCCTTTCACACCTAACGCAGTGGGATGCAGTTGGATGCATTTGGGACTGCATTCCAACTGCATAGACAGTTCAAAATCAAGGTGAACCCAATGCCCTGTACACACGATTGGACATTGAACAGACATTCCGACAACAAAATCCATCAGATTTTTTCTGACGGATGTTGGCTCAAACGTATCTTGCATACACACGGTCGCACAAAGTTGACGGAAAATCCAATCGTTCTGAACGCGGTGACGTAAAACACGTACGTTGGGACTATAAACGGGGCAATAGCCAATAGCTTTCCTCTCTTAATTTATTCTGAGCATGTGTGGCACTTTGTGCGTCGGATTTGTCTACACACGATCGGAATTTAAAGGATCGGATTTTGTTGTCGGAAAATTTTATCCTGCTCTCAAACTTTGTGTGTCGGAAATTCCGACGGAAAAAGTCCGATGGAGCCCACACATGATCGGAATTTCCGACAACACAATCCGATCGCACTTTCTCCGTCGGAAAATCCGACCGTGTGTACAGAGTATTAGAGGGAGGGGAACTTTAGTTTGGTTTTTTTTTTGTTCTCTCTTCTTGTTGCTTGTTTTTCTTTTTACTGTTTGTATAATATGTTGATATGGAAAGAAAAAACTTCAAAAAATAAAATCTGAATTTAAAAAAAGGTAATCCTATGGGCATAGTTCACATTACTGCAGTGCAGTCAAAAAAAATAGAGCATGATGCATTTTTCCGCACCGCAAACACGCAAAAACACATGCAAATGCACTGCAACACACCACAGTCCACTTAGAAGTCCAGGGAAGGAAGGAAGAAGGAAGGGACCTCACAGGACAAATGCAGATAGAAAAACGCACGTCAACTGCATGTAGTAATGCACATCAAACGCATGTATATGTGCAAGGTAAAAACATGCAGTAGATGTGCAGTTTCTGGTGTGAATGGGCCCTAAATAGACACCATACAGTCTTTCCATCTATACACAACCATCTAGTAACTATGCACTAAAAGATGATTTTCCCAGGTGTAAGTAAACCTGAAAGGATAAGTTCACCTTTTGTAACATGTTACACCCATATTCAGGGTGTAACATGTAACATGTTACAGATGCACCGGCCCCCGAACCTCCCCAGCTCCTCAATGTGACAGGCACCGGGCGATCTTCTTTCCCAGCTGTCTGTCACATTCTGCAGAGAACGTGGCCCACCAGGCCACGTCACTCATTCACAGGGTTCCGTGATTAGAAAACTACAAGGTCCGGCAACCTTAGCGACTGTCAGCTTGTCAGCGCTGTTGAGTCTGCAAGAGCCCTGCAAAGCATCCACCTATATGCTATTCATGGGTGTAAATGCTTTCCAGTCTCCCATCAAAAAAAATAATAAATGCACATTTTTTTACCTGCAAAAAAATATGCCTTTATTATTAATAAAAAAAAAAAAAGCTGAACTGATCCTTTAAAAATCAACATCCCTTATTTCATACCAGAAATCTTGGGAGCCGATAGTGCTCCTTGCCTCTGCTGATTGTTATCAGTTACATTGTTCTTAGGACTACTGATCTACTGGACTACTGGTCCCCACCCATCTTTAATATTAAAAAAGGACAGGGGGAGTTTCTAGCAGTCATGTCCTGTTTTTTTTTTGTCTTAAAACGGACCTTCGGTCATTTTTTCAACTTTCCATCTATTAACTCTTCTGCCCTTGTTGTTTTAACTTTGGATAGTAAAACATTTTTTTTTCTGCCAGTAAATCCCTTATACAGCCCACTTCCTGTTTCTTGTCTGGAAAAAAAGCCTAGGCTTATGACATTATGCACAGCTCTCTCTTTCTCTCACTCGGAAAGAGAGCGGGGACGAGTCATAAGAGGGCCAATAAAAGCTGCAGGGCTGCAGAGCTGGAGGTGTGCCTCTGTGTGTCTGTGTAAATCCAGGAAGGGAACAGGCTTGGACTTGATAAAACACAGTGAACCAACACCAGAAGATGACATGGCTCCCCAAATCATCACTGACTGTGGAAACTTCACAATGGACCTCATGCAACTTGGATTCTGTACCTCTCCACTCTTCATCCAGACTCTGGGACCTTGATTTCCAAATGAAATACAACATTTTCCACAGTCCATGATGATTCGGGGCACCATGTTATCTGCTGGTGTTGGTCCACTGTGTTTTATCAAGTCCAAAGTCAGTCCAGCCCTCTACTAGGAAATTTTAGATCACTTCATGCTTCCCTCTGCTGACCAGCTTTATGGAGATGCGGATTTCATTTTCCAGCAGGACTTGGCACCTGACCACACTGCCAAATGTACCAACATCTGGTTTAATGATCATGGTATCCCTGTGCTTGACTGGCCAGAAAACTCACCTGACCTAAACCCCATAGAGAATCTGTGGGGTATTGTCAAGAGGAAGATGAGAGACACCAGACCCAACAAGGCAGATGAGCTGAAGGCCGCTATCAAAGAAACCTGGGCTTCCATAACACCTCAGCAGTGCCACAGGCTGATCGCCTCCATGCCACGCTGCATTGATGCCATAATTCATGCAAAAGGAGCCCCGACCAAGTATTGAGTGCATACTATACTGTACGTGGACATACCTTTCAGTAAGCCAACATGTCTGTATTAAAAATCCTTTTTTTTATTGGTCTTATGTAATATTCTAATTTTCTGAGATACTGAATTTGGGGATTTCACTAGCTGTAAGCCATAATCATCAAAATGAAAAGAAAGAAATGCTTGAAACATATCAATCTGTGTGTAACACATCTATATAAAATATATGTGTTTCACTTTTTTAATTGTTTTATTGAAATAAATAAACTTTTTTGTGATATTCTAATTTTATGAGATGCACCGGTATTCATGTTTGACTTTTGGGTTTTGATGCGTTTTATTACACTTTACACCCAGTGTACTCCCACTTACAGGATGATTACATCATATCACGACTATTGTCCTCCCACCACTTACAGTGTAAAAATCAGATCACATTTTGAACACACCAGCTAAAGCTGCATTGGTGATTTCCCGGGAACCAACGGAAATCTCATTCTCATACAAAAACCATCATCAGGTGTTGTAATCTCGTAACAAAATATCAGTGCGCCAATAGTGATATTAACTAATATATTTTGTGGTGATAAAGGAGAATCCAAAGAATCCTTTGCAGTGGGGCAAAAATATTCATTGGATCTTGAGGCTAACTGTGTGAGTTTGGGGCCGTGCACTTGCACCCGTATGGATGTCAAATTGGGAGCAGGGTCTGTGTCTGTGCATCAGCCGTGTCCCAATTGACTTGGATGGGACTGCATGGATGGAACACCCGGGCTTCGCTGTGTGGGTAAACAGGGTTCTTGCACTGGCGTATGCTGTAGGATGTCCCATGTAAATGAGATCTAAGTCAAGCCTAAAACATTTTGGATAGAGCAGGAAAGGGTTACAACCCCTGGTAGGTTTCTGCTGCTATCCGAGGCTTGCTTAGAGAGATTTACTCTTTGTTCCTTTCCTGTTGCTGACAATGTATTACAAGGCAAGAAGTGAGGGGGATTTTTCAACAGTAACACAGACAGAATAAAATGCATACCAAAAAAAAAATGGTAACTGAATATATAGGAAATTCAATCTCATAAAATAGGTCATTTAATATTTGATGGACAACAAGTGCAGCGCTCAATGGGACCAGCATACAAAGAACTTCACTATTGATGTGTTGAATCAAGTTCATTTATTAAATGCACGCTTAAATGTTTAAAAACAACAGTCAAATGGGGATGAGATAATCAAAATAAACGTAGTAAAAAGAAACTTATTGCCATTGTTGAAATACTCTGAGAAATTAGAGTAACAAAGAGTTACACAATCCATGATTCATGCAAAAACCGAAGCAATCCTGCTAGACAAAGTTTCTAAATTTGAATCCCTCTGGAGACCTTGGGTTAAACATTACTTACCCCCTGGTCTTGACTGTTCCCTAATTCTTCCGAGAGTATATGGTATCTGCCCCGCTACTATGATTACCTTCACCTGATTCTCTAAACTATTGGTTCCCCTTGGCATTTCCTACCTTCTCCCTCCCGTGCCCTATCCCCCTCACTTGGTTTATTCCTTTTTATTTACCTGATCTACTAACTGTGACAGAAGATGTTTTGAATGGCTGGGATACTTGACTTACACACCAGATAAAGCCAAGCCAAAAACTTGGCCCTGGTATAGCCTAATTTATTCCCTCAGCTATTCTATAACACCTTAACTTTATATTTCTTTATAGGCTCACTCACCTCTATTCTCTTCATTGATAACCTGATCATATTATCTCAATTAACCTAATTTCTCAATATTAACTATGGTGAAAAAGCTGTCATGAAGCTATGATTACAACACTTCATATTACATAATCTTATCCTACGACCAGATGTGTTAACTATTTTCATTTACCTTTATAGGAGAAGCTTTCCTGAATGTTTATGCATTTCCCTACTATATTATTGTACCTGCTCTGTTAATGGGCTGTCTATTCCTATTATATTATTGTACATGCTCTGTTAATGGAACTTTGTTGTAAATTATAAAATTCAATAAAATATCTGAAACAGAAAAAAACTAAGTGTGCCCTGATACACAAACACCAACTCCAGATGACCACCTAAAGGGGATATCTCCTGAACCCCACTCACACACAATGGCAATGACACTGGTCATGTCTTCACTCATAGATCTTAGTGTGGCATCCAAATAAGGGGAGAGTTTATTTAAAAAGAACCCTTGTGACCTATTGTCCTGAATTTAAACAGAATGGGGTGTCTTCACTTCTCCTGGAGTCGAAATAAGTAGAGGAGAGTCCATCGTATGTGAGGAGGGATTCAATAGATATTCCTTACGGATTCAAGAGATATTGCTTATGTTTATGGATTGGGATTGGTGTTTGTGGATCAGGACACATTTAGTTTTTAACGCTGTGGCTGGTTGTCTATATACTGACCAAAAAGTTACTTTCGGTAAAGTAACTCTTTCCTTAAGAGTTTGAGGAAGTGGCTTGACATCCTAACTGATATGTCAGTTAGTAGATTACTGATGCACATGGAGACTGAAGGGGTGAGCTAAGGAGTAGAAAAATAGATTTGGATGTTGTCAGCATAGAGATAGTATTGGAAACCACGTGAAGTTAACTGACCAAGGAATGAGGTGTAGATAGAGAACAAAATACATCTAAGGACAGAGCCTTAGGAGGCTTCAATAGGAAGAGAAGAGAATGAGTTGTAAGTGAAAGACCACTTAGATAGGAAGTAGGAGAACCAGGGAAAAAGCAAGCCAAGGGAGTGGAGTTTATTGAGGAAGAACAGGTGGTCAACTTTATGGAAGGCAGCAGAAAGGTCATATAGTAAGCATACTCATTAGTGGCCACTGGTTTTAGCAATTTGTGAGTTTTAGAAGGGCAGTTGTTGAGAAATGTTATGGACGAAAACCAGATATATTAGTCTGTCATAACCGCTATAACACCAGAAAATAGGCAAAAAGTAGGTCTGCCAACATAATGAGCTAGTAAGGCTATATTGCATTGCACAGTGCTGTCCTTCTAATATATTTCAAGCTTTGGGGCTATAAAGAAACAGGTTAGGTAGACTTACAGAAAAAAAAAAAAACAGAGAAGAACTTCAGCTTATTATACATACTCAGTCCTTCAGGCTGGCCAGGGTAGGGGAAGTGACTCAAAAAAACTGCAATTTTTAAACATTTTATATTGCCCAAACCTTTTTTGGTTTTGGAAAATGTTGCTGTCTGTGTCCAGGGAAGTGGCATGTGGACAGGGCAAGAAAAGGAAGGAAATCTCTCCAAAGTGAAAGGAATTCGTGCCCTATGCAGCTGCTACTGAAATACTAGTCCCATTGAATAGTTTCCCTCTGGAGACAGCTCTAAACTTGGATTTTCCCATCAGTTCCTGTCTCTGTGACAATATACTGTATAGAGAATATATAAAAAGGGTGACTCTACAAATAGAGAGAGTGACAGATGGCAATAAGCAAGGCTGCACAGCACCCATCAGGCCACATACCAGCAAAGATCTCAGAGGGTCAACAACAGGTAAGTATAACTCTTGGAAGGAAGCTGGCCAGGAGTGGACCTATAAAGGATATTTCTACAAAAAGGTGGAGACATTTGAAAACGGGAAGGTGAAGGTGAAGGAGAATCAGTTGAATACTTTTGCTCCTTCTGACTCAATGTTGACTCAATCATGTCAAAACAGAATGTTCTGATGAGATATGAGCTCAAGGGTGTTCGAACAAGAGACCCACCTGAGCTATCCTGTCGGAAAGCTGTTGAAGCCGACAGCTACGTAATCATAGGCTGAGTTGTAATTGAAAGACCACTTAGATAGGAAGTAGGAGAACCAGAGAAAAAGCAAGCCAAGGGAGTGGAGTTTATTGAGGAAGAACAGGTGGTCAACTTTATGGAAGGCAGCAGAAAGGTCATATAGTAAGCATACTCATTAGTGGCCACTGGTTTTAGCAATCTGTGAGTTTTAGAAGGGCAGTTTTTGAGAAATGTTATGGACGAAAACCAGATATATTAGTCTGTCATAACCGCTATAACACCAGAAAATAGGCAAAAAGTAGGTCTGCCAACATAATGAGCTAGTAAGGCTATATTGCATTGCACAGTGCTGTCCTTCTAATATATTTCAGGCTTTGGGGCTATAAAGAAACAGGTTAGGTAGGCTTACAGAAAAAAAAAGAGAAGAACTTCAGCTTATTATACATACTCAGTCCTTTAGGCTGGCCAGGGTAGGGGAAGTGACTCAAAAAAACTGCAATTTTTAAACATTTTATATTGCCCAAACCTTTTTTGGTTTTGGAAAGTTTTGCTATCTGTGTCCAGGGAAGTGGCATGTGGACAGGGTAAGAAAAGGAAGGAAAACTCTCCAAAGTGAAAGGAATTCATGCCCTATGCAGCTGCTACTGAAATACTAGTCCCATTGAATAGTTTCCCTCTGGAGACAGCTCTAAACTTGGATTTTCCCATCAGTTCCTGTCTCTGTGACAATATACTGTATAGAGAATATATAAAAAGGGTGACTCTACAAATAGAGAGAGTGACCGATGGCAATAAGCAAGGCTGCGCAGCACCCATCAGGCCACATAGCAGGAAAGATCTCAGAGGGTCAACAACAGGTAAGTATAACTCTTGGAAGGAAGCTGGCCAGGGGTGGACCTATAAAGGATATTTCTACAAAAAAGGTGGAGACATTTGAAAACGGGAAGGTGAAGGTGAAGGAGAATCAGTTGAATACTTTTGCTCCTTCTGACTCAATGTTGACTCAATCATGTCAAGACAGAACGTTCTGATGAGATATGAGCTCAAGGGTGTTCGGACAAGAGACCCACCCGAGCTATCCTGTCGGAAAGCTGTTGAAGCCGACAGCTACATAATCATAGGCTGTAAAGACATTCCCACCCATGCAAGGGGTATGTATACACACAGCTACAGGACAGGGAATGCCTCTACTGCCAATGATTGACTGTCGGCTTTGCCAGCTTTATGACAGGACAGCTTAGGCCGGTTCATTCACGAACACACCTGATAGTCATAGATGAACATACAATATCTATCTATCTATCTATCTATCTATCTATCTATCTATCTATCTATCTATCTATCTATCTATCTATCTATCTATCTATCTATCTATCTATCTATCTATCTATCTATCTATCTATCTATCTATCTATCTATCTATCTATCTATCAGGGATTGAAAGCAGTAGTAAACCCAACAGCAAATATTTAATATACAGCAGCTTACCAATTATTAGATATGATGGCTTATTAGTTTTCTTTTTTTGGTGTTTCTTTCTTCTACTTTCATCTAGTGAACCAGCCAGCAAGTCTGTTTTTCAAAAGCACAGCTTTTTTAGCTCTCCAGCAGAATGTATCAGTTAACATGGATGAGACCAGGCACTTAACACTGGCAGGGGGGATTAAAATGATCAGTTTTTTTAATTCATGCAAAACCTTTATTCCCCTGCTCTCCAAACTGTGGCCCGGGGGCTCTTTGCGTGCCTTTATCCGGCCCTTGGGTCGCTGCATACCCCACTGATACGCAGCGCTATTCCTTTCACTTACACCAACAATAGGGACATAATTCCTGCACTGACATCAATTGGAGACTATTCCTCCCACAGACACCAGTGATGGGGCACTATTCTTTCCACTAACATCAAAGATAGAGCACTATCCCTCCCACTGACACCAATCATACGGTGCTATTCCTACCACTGACACCAATGATAGGGCATTATTATTCCCTCTGACACCAATGCTGGGGCACTAATAATTCCCCTAATACCAAAGATGGGACATTGTTTACTCCCACTTGTAGTAATATGACTGAACCGGAGTGACTCCATTTTTATAAGTTCATATAAGATTAACTTGGGTTAATCTGCTAGTTAATTTAAGTTCAGTATTCATAGACTGTAACAGTTTTTGCAAGGCACACATATAGGAAAATATAGCTTATGGCAGCATCTTTCTATATAAAGTTTTTGTGGTGACATGGAACATAAAACAGGGAAGCTGGACCCATGACCATGAGTCAAGGAAGCAGATGGCATGATTGCTATTACTACGTCTGCCATGTTTAAGGGGTTGGGCATTTGGATATGTAATGATATGCGATGTACACCTCTGTATTAACCCTGCCCATTTTCCATATTATGATTGGCTAATGATAAGGTATATAAGTTGTACACCCGCCTAGAATTAAACCAGATAGACAGGTTTTGAACATCAACTTTGACTCATCTTTTCTTGTGCTCACAAATAATATCTCTTCAGTACTGCAGTACTGAGTGGGTCTTGTGAGTGTGGTAATCGCCATAATTATACCTAGCTGGTCTTGTTGTCAGGTATATAGAAATACCGTTTGATTCCACTTCACCACTGATGCTGGGACATTTTCTACTCCCATTGGCCACAATCCAGCCCCCGAAAAATTCTGAATCCCAGTAAACCAGCCCTTTGTTTAAAAAGTTTGGAGACCCCCTGTCCCAAAAGACAAAAAACAACTGTCTGCTGTAACTGATTATAACATGTGAACTGGAGTTTGGCTTCAATATTTCTATTTTTTTTGTGGTTGTAAACCTACTAATACATTTAACTCCCTGTACTCATTCCTCCAGAGTTGTGTCTCACTAATACAGGAGGTGTATTGCTGGCCACATTACCAGGTGAAAACAGAGGGGAAAAGCCAAAGAAAAGAAAACTAATGCAACCACCACATCTAATGTTTGGTAAGAAAAATTTTTGGTTTTGGGTTTATTACCGCTTTAACCGATTGCCGACCAGCCGTCATCATTTTACGGCGGCAGGTCGGCACGATCCCACGAACCGTCGTAGCTATACTTCGGCTCGCGGGCTCTTAGGCGAGCAAGCTGCACAGCGGGGGTGCTGGTGCTCACACACGGGGACTTCCCTGTGACTTTCCCCGTGTTGTCAGAGGAGGGCGGGGTCACCGGGTGGCCCCGCCCTCCGTTATATAAGGTGATCGTGCGGACGGAGTGGAGAAGATGCCTGGAGGAAGATGCGGGACGAGAAGAGCGGAGAAAGAAGAAGATGGAGAAGAAGAAGATGGAGGAAGAAGAAGAACACCAAAGGAAGACCAGAAGAAAGAAGATGAAAGAAGAAGAAATTAATAAAGGACTTGTCAAAAACCGTCTCTTGTGTTTTTTAACCTTTTTGACACTTTTTTTGTGAAATGGTAGGGGTACATTTGTACCCCATTACCAATTCACACGGGGGGCGGGATCTGGGGGTCCCATTGTTAAAGGGGGCTTTCAGATTCTAATAAGCCCCCTCCCACAGACCCTCACAACCACCGGCTAAGGGTTGTGGGGATGAGGCCCTTCTTCCCAATAACATGGGGACAAGGTGCTTTGGGGGGCTACCTCAAAGCACCCTCTCAATGTTGAGGGCATGGGGCCCCCCTCTTTTCCTGCGGCCTGCCAGGTTGCGTGCTCGGATAAGGGTCTGGTATGGATTTTTGGGGGGACCATTTTGTTTTAAATTTTGGCGCGGGCTTCCCCTTAAAATCCATACCAGACCCTTTGGGTCTGGTATGGATTTTGAGAGGGACCCCCACGTCATTTTTTTTATTTTGGCACGGGCTTCCCCTTAATATCCATACCAGACTTGAAGGGCCCGGTAAGGAATTTAGGGAAACCCCACACATTTTTTTTTCTATTTTGGTTCGGGGTTCCCCTGTGGGGAAATCCCATGCCGTTTTTATCAATGAACTTGTATGTGTATTGTCATTGTAATTCATTAATAGCCGCGAGTAGTTTTAAATTACTTTTTTTCCTTTGAAATGTCATTTTGCTGTCAGACTGTTCTAAACACGGGAAACATGCGCCCCTTTACAGGCATACTATAGACACCCCCCAGGTACGAAATTTAAAGGAATATTACACTTTTATTGTTTCACTTTAAGCATTATTAAAATCACTGCTCCCGAAAAAACAGACGTTTTTAAAACTTCTTTTTGCATTGATCCATGTCCCCTGGGGCAGGACCCAGGTCCCCAAACACTTTTTATGACAATACCATGCATATAAGCCTTTAAAATTAGCACTTTTGATTACTCCCATAGACTTTTAAAGGGTGTTCCGCGGCTTTCGAAATTGCAGCGAAAACCCCAAATTGTTCGCTGTTCGGCGAACTGGCGAACAGCCAATGTTCGAGTCGAACTCATATTCGACCCGAACTTAAAGCCCATCCCTAGTAAACACACACTTTCCTGTTGTGTTCTGAGAGGAGTGACAGATCGTGTGTTCCTATTAGCTAGGAACCACGATCCGTCACTTCCTCTAGTCAGTCTCCTCCCCCTTCAGTTAGAATCACCTCCCAGGGAACACAGTTAACCCCTTGATCGCCCCCTAGTGTTAACCCCTTTACTGCCAGTGACATTTTTACAGTAATCAATGCATTTTTATAGCACTGATCGCTGTATAAATGCCAGTGGTCCCAAAAATGTGTCAAATTTGTCCGATGTGTCCGCCATAATGTCACAGTCATGATAAAAATTGCAGATCACCGCCATTACTAGTAAAAAAAAAAATAATAATAAAAATGCTATAAATCAATTTCTTATTTTGTAGACGCTATAACTTTTGCGCAAACTAATCAATATAGGCTTATTGCGATTTTTTTTTACCAAAAATATGTAGAAGAATATATATTAGCCTAAACTGATAAAAAATTGACTTTTTAAAAAAAAAAAATGGGGATATTTATTATAGCAAAAAGTACAAAATATTGTGTTTTTTTCAAAATTGTCGCTTTTTTTGTTTATAGCGCAAAAAATAAAAACCGCACAGGCGATCAAATACCACCAAAAGAAAGCTCTATTTGTGGGAAAAAAAGGACGTCAATTTTGTTTGGGTGCAGCCGCGCAATTGTCAGTTAAATCGACGCAGTCCCGTGCCGCAAAAATATGGCCCGGTCATTCAGCAGCCAAATCTTCCGGGGCTGAAGTGGTTAAGACAAAGAAGTAAAAACCCAAATATCCATGTAAATAAAATCAGATCATTGTAAGCACCTATCAGTGTTATGTGGTTTATTCAAATCCCTGTAACTGCCACTTTTGCTGGGCAACTTGGCCTGTTAAAGTGGAAAGTGAAAAAAATAATGGATCTACTTGCAGAATGAACAGGTAATAAATCCATGATACAAGGAGGACTCAGAAAAATGAAAACTGCTGAAAAACAAAAACAGCTTGCATCATCATAGACCCCGCCCATTGTGTTTGGGCATAGACAGCATCACCATCTGCGGGTCCCCTGATAATGCTGTCTACGGCGAAACACGTTGGGCAGGACCTACGAACGTAACATTACTACATATAACTTCCAGTCATGGGTCAGATGGTGTTTACCATACAGGACTAATTGCGGAGACTATTTCACACATGCTTTTGTAAGTGTGCACTTTGTTTTTAATAAATTGAATATTTTAAGCAGTATTTGTCCTATGGAGGTTGTTTTTTTGTTTTTTTTCTCCACCCACCCCTCCTTCTTCCAGGGCCATTCAGAAAGCACAGCGCAGCGCACTTTGCGCATGCGCAGTAGTGAACCGGCTGTGAAGCCACAAGGTTTCACTGCGGGTTTCCCTTACAAGGAATGGTGGCAGCAGCACCCCGAGAACCGCTTGAAAAATCACCTGGAATGCCAACATTGCGGGATTCCTGGACAGGTAAGTGTCCTAATATTAAAAGTCATCAGCTACAGTATTTTAGCTGCTGACTTTTAATTTTTGCAGGGGGGGGGGGGGGTTGGGGTTGGGGCTCCGCTTTAAGGGATTTATATGGCAGAATTTTGATCTGGGGCTGTGTGATGTCGGTTTCCGGTTCGGATGCATAGAGTGTGTCAGAGCCGTTAACCCTTTGAATGCTATACAATGAGGTATACCCCGCAAAACATATTGAGAGAGAGTAATGCATGATTTGTGAGGAACCACTATACCTCTGTTCTCCTCTATGGATCACATGCAGTATTAGTGGCACACATGTAATGTTGGGATATATTTCCAAATGACATTAGAATGTGTATTTGTACCACTTTTTATGTTATTCAGGGATATTTATCCTAAATTTTAATATTTTGTATTAATAAAATATATCCTTTTATGGATTTTGTGTACTCTGTTCAAGCTGGTACCGCGATAGTCCATCTCCTCCTCCCCCTCTCCCCGTCTTGGTGACCTGTTGGGGACAGGTTTTCCTTGTCCCAATCTCCTCAATTCATTTTGGATGACGGTACCTTTTTACCGTTATATATTTATATTATTTATGAGGCCTAAGTTTTATTGATACAATAAGGCTTGGTGATTATTTTAGGGGAGCACTGTTTTCATTGTTTTGGACATTTTTCTCTGTGTTTGAAGATTCAAGCATTTTGTCATTAAATTCATGCATAAGTATTGGGGACGCAGGTACCTGTTAACATTTAAAAAAAAAATATCCAGCACAATCTGTTTCAAATCATTTAGTCACTTATATGAACTGTTCTCATATGGGAAACACATATATGGATACTTTTGGTGAATTTGCACTATATGGGTTTACAGCAATATTACTTTTTTTGTACACATTGTTGTTGATTTTTTTATGCTTTTGGATTATAGATTTTTTTTTTTGTTTTATTATTATAGCTCTGCACTTTATATATTATATTTCTCATTTGGTATCAAAGCGTGTGCTTGCTGCTCTTGTTTGTACTGTACCTGAGCGTGGTCATTTTTCACATATATCATATGGATTGCATTACTTTACAATCTAAAGACAAAAAAACGAACTCAATGAAAATAAATTACCTTTTTTCTAGTTTGAAGAGTGTTAATTTTAAAACAACTAACCTTACTGTAAATAAAAATTACAGATTTTATGTGATTTGTCACCTTTATATTGACACTAAAACTTACTCCCTGGTACAAAGCATAGAGAAGTTATTTACAAATGAAATTTTTTTTTTTTTAATTTTATGAATTTTTAAAATTTGTAACTGAACAAGCAAAAAACAAAAACTGGTAAAAGTTAATATGTAAATGATAATAAAAAATCATCAAACAAATAATAGAATAAAGGATCTTATTAGTGCTGGTCAAGAAGACTTATGCTGCGTACACATGATCGGATTTTCCACCAACAAAACCGTGGATTTTTTTCCGAAGGATGTTGGCTCAAACTTGTCTTGCATACACACGGTCACACAAATGTTGGCCCAAAATTCTGAACGTGAGAACGCGGTGACATACAAGACGTACGACGAGCCGAGAAAAAGGAAGTTCAATAGCCAGCGCGGCTCCTTCTGCTTGATTCCGAGCATGTGTGAACTTTTGTGCGACGGACTTGTGTACACACGATCGGACTTTCCGACAACAAAGTGAAGTTGGCTGAAAATATGAGAACCTGCTCTCAAACATTTGTAGACAGAAATTGCGACAGCAAAGGTTCGATGGAGCATACACGTGGTCGGACTTTTCGACAACAAGCTCACATTGAACATTTCCCACCGAAAAGTCTGACCGTGTGTACGCGGCATTACTATTAAAAAAAAAAAAAATAGTGTTTTTTTTTTATTGGCATTGGCTGCAGATCACAAGACAATCCTTTGAACTGCACATAAAGGAACTAATATGCTGTAACTATAATTTTGTATTTAATTATCAGAGAAGCCTGTAAAATATACTGAGAACAAATCATGGTAATTTTTCTGCATAGAGCAGCAATGGCAAGGGAGAAATGCTCAAAGTACTTACTGTAGATTAAGTTATTTTGACTGTGCCTCATTCAATCTACTGGTTAAAAAAAACCTGTGTGGATGGGAGGAGGCACTGATAGTTTGCTTTTAAAAATATCACCTCGCGAGCTGTCACGTTCAATTCTTGCTTCACCACCTTGTGCGTTGCCTTTTTTTTTTACAATGTCACCATTTAGTACCCAAAATAGCAAAGCTGAAGCACAACTTACAGTATGGATTTATTTACGAGTATCCTGCAGTACTGTAGGTCACATAAGGTGCCTTAACCACCTCAATACAGGGCACGTACACCCCCTTCCTGCCCAAGCCATTTTTCAGTTTTCAGCGCTGTCGCACTTTGAATGACAATTGCGCGGTCGTGTTACACTGCACCTTAATTAAATTTTTATCATTTTTTTCCCACAAATAGAGCTTTCTTTTGGTGGTATTTGATCACCTCTGCGGTTTTTATTTCTTGCGCTATAAACAAAAGAAGAGGGACAATTTTGAAAAAACACAATATTTTTTACTTTTTGCTATAATAAATATCCAATTTTTTTTTTTTTTTTAACAAATTTTTTCCTCAGTTTAGGCCGATACGTATTCTTCTACATATTTTTGGTAAAAAAAAATTGCGATAAGTGTATATTGATTGGTTTGCGCAAAAGTTATAGCGTCTACAAAATACGGGATAGATTTATAGCATTTTTATTATTTATTTATTTTTTACAAGTAATGGCGGCGATCTGCAATTTTTATTGTGACTGCGATATTGCGGCGGACACATCGGACACTTTTGACACATTTTTGGGACCATTCACATTTATACAGCGATCAATGCTATAAAATTGCATTGATTACTGTGTAAATGTGACTGGCAGGGAAGGGGTTAACACTAGGGGGCGCTCGAGGGGTTAATGTATTACCTAAGGAGGTGATTCTAACTGTGGGGGGAGGGGACTGACTGGGGGAGGTGACCGATCGCTGTCCCTATGTACAAGGGACACGCCATCGGTCTCCTCTCCTCTCTGACAGGACGTGGATCTGTGTTTACATGCACAGATCCACGCTCCTGCTGTGTTACCCGGCAATCGCGGGTGCCCGGCGGACATCGCGGCCGCCGGGCACGCGCACCGGGTCCCGAGTGACACGGCGGGCGCGCGCGCGCCCCCTAGTGGCTCGGGAAGGTGAGGACGTCATATGACGTCCTCCCAGAATAACAGAAGCCTCGTCCAGCCGTCATATGACGGTGGGCGGTGGCTTAGTGGTTAATTGGATTCACCTGGTAAATTTGGGATATTTAGGACATCTCCTTTTACGAGTTTGGTGTGGAGGAACTTCAGTGGCCTGCTCTGTGCCTTGACCTCAACCCTACTGAACTCTACTCTCTCTCTAGTCCAACATCAGTCCCCAACCTTACAAATGCTCTTTTGGTTGAATGAGCACAAATTCCAACAGACACACATTAGTATTTTTTATTTTTTTTTTCATTAAAAAGAAAAACTCCAATGAAGGCAAAAACAACAAGCAAATAAACACTGTATTCATGTACAATATATGGCAAAAGTTTGTGGGCACCTGACCATCACAACTACTGTTTGTCACTCTTCAAATTAACTGACTGTAAAGGGTAAGTTCACCTTTACAGAAAAATCTGTAAGGTGAATTTACACAGGACCCCCTCCCCCCCCCCCCCCCGGTCTATATGACCTGGACCGCGGCAATCTCCCATTCTGAGCTCCGGTATATCCGCATCAACGGTCCAGGACTTAGAAATCCCCTCGACATCCACGCGTCTTCTTCTCAGCTGACAGGACGGGCTATGCAGCTTCTGATTGGTTGGCGCCTCCCATGTGATGGCGCTGACCAATTAAATTAGAATGCTCCGAAACGCCCCTCCCGATGAGGTACATTTTGGACATTCAGCTAAGGGGATTTCTAAGCCCCAGACTCCTGCCAAGGATATACCGGGGCTCAGAATGGGAAATCACCGCGGGTCAGGTCAGCGGAACCAGGGGGAAGGGGTCCTGTGTAAGTTCACCATACAGATTTCTCGGGTGGCCTTCACAAAGCCTTGACCTCAACCCTGCTGAACGCCATCCATAAAGACATGGTTTTATGAGTTTGGTGTCAAGGAACTTGGGTGGCCTTTACAGAGCCCTGACCTCAACCATATTAAACTCTTTGAGCTCCCATCGAACAACAGTACCTGAATTCACAAATGCTCTTACGGCTAAATGGGTAAAAAAGTTCCATAAGCACAAAATCTTGCAGAAAGTTATTCCAGAAGGGTGGAAGATGCTGTAGCTTCAAAAGAGGAGGGGGAAAAGCTCTGAGTCCTTATTAATGTCCATGGTTCTGGAACAATATGTCCAACAAGCATATATAGGTGTGATGGTCAGGAGTCCACATACTTTTTGCCATTTAGCGTTTGTGCTTTTTATCTACCATAAAAGTTCCAGAAGTACTTTTTGTAACAGTTAAAAAAAAAGCTATGTGAATTAAAATAATAAGTCAAGCCCATCATTATAATGAATTACAGAACACAGCATACAACATCTAGAAAAGACAGGTTAGATAAGGTTTTAAGAAGATACAAAAAAGAAAAGAATAAAATACAACGGGGAGGAAAGAAAAAAGTAAAAGCATAACCAACCTTTTTTTTTTTTAAACCAAAACCCATGCTTTGTATTAGTGGCTGTAACGGATGCTTATATTGCTGTGGTCCAAGGGTCTCATTGCAGAAAGTGAAAGCAGCTTACCTGATCTCACCTTGCGACAGCCAATAGCAACCACGAGCAGGAACAAAATTTGTATTTCTTGCAGAAATTTCATATTGAGTTTATCAGTTTTCATGTAGAAAGTTCTTCACTTTGAGAAGCTCCCAGCAAGTGTTGGTCATCGTGAACATCAACTCAACTCAAGTCTCATCAGAAATTGTCTACATTCTGCTCCATATAGATAAGGATGTGATGTTGCCAGGGACTCTCTCTTTTTTAGGTCTTTTCACCACCAGACAATTTCCTGTGTCTTAACTTCAAATGACACAAAGGAAATAAACTGGGGGAAAGACTTTATTTTCAGAAACTTGTGACGTAGAGCAGTGGGATGATACGTTTTGACTGATTGTTAAACCCAAGAAAGTATAATTTTCTATTATAGCAGTTAGGTTACAGTTTTTACTTATTTTTAGGGTGAAAAAAAAGTTTAACTGGAAATTCCCTCTGTAGGATTGATTCATGTAGTAGTGTCGTTCTGCTCTACCAATAACATCTTAAGGGTTTCACAACGGAGCAGTACATTTATAAATCTCCATGAATACATTTCTGACACATTACAATGTACAGTACAGCAACAATATAATTTTTTTTTTAACTGTAGCTTTATCATAAAAAGTAATCCTTAAAGTGGGAGTAAACTCCCATGGTTGATTTTTACCTATAGGTAAGTACAGTGGGGATGGAAAGTATTCAGACCCCCTTAAATTTTTCACTCTTTGTTAAATTGCAGCCATTTGCTAAAATTATTTAAGTTCATTTTTTTTCCTCATTAATGTACACACAGCACCCCATATTGACAGAAAAACACAGAATTGTTGACATTTTTGCAGATTTTTTAAAAAAGAAAAACTGAAATATCACATGGTCCTAAGTATTCAGACCCTTTGCTCAGTATTTAGTAGAAGCACCCTTTTGATCTAATACAGCCATGAGTCTTTTTGGGAAAGATGCAACAAGTTTTTCACACCTGGATTTGGGGATCCTCTGCCATTCCTCCTTGCAGATCCTCTCCAGTTCTCTCAGGTTGAATGGTAAACGTTGGTGGACGGCCATTTTTAGGTCTCTCTAGAGATGCTCAATTGGGTTTAAGTCAGGGCTCTGGCTGGGCCATTCAAGAACAGTCACGGAGTTGTTGTGAAGCCACTCCTTCATTATTTTAGCTGTGTGCTTAGGGTCATTGTCTTGTTGGAAGGTAAACCTTCGACCCAGTCTGAGGTCCTGAGCACTCTGGAGAAGGTTTTCGTCCAGAATATCTCTGTACTTGGCCACATTCATCTTTCCCTTGATTGCAACCAGTCGTCCTGTCCCTGCAGCTGAAAAACACCCCCACAGCATGATGCTGCCACCACCATGCTTCACTGTTGGGACTGTATTGGACAGGGGATGAGCAGTGCCTGGTTTTCTCCACACATACTGCTTAGAATTAAGGCCAAAAAAGTTCTATCTTGGACTCATCAGACCAGAAAATCTTATTTCTCCATCTTGGAGTCCTTCAGGTGTTTTTTTTAGCAAACTCCATGTGGGCTTTCATGTGTCTTGCACTGAGGAGAGGCTTCCGTCAGGCCACTCTGCCATAAAGCCCCGACTGGTGGAGGGCTGTAGTGATGGTTGACTTTCTACAACTTTCTCCCATCTCTCGAATGCATCTCTGGAGCTCAGCCATAGTGATCTTTGGGTTCTTCTTTACCTCTCTCACGAAGGCTCTTCTCCCCCGATAGCTCAGTTTGGCTGGACGGCCAGCTCTAGGAAGGGTTCTGGTCGTCCCAAACGTCTTCCATTTAAGGATTATGGAGGCCACTGTGTTCTTAGGAACCTTAAGTGCAGCAGAAATTTTTTTGTAACCTTGGCCAGATCTGTGCCTTGCCACAATTCTGTCTCTGAGCTCTTCAGGCAGTTCCTTTGACCTCATGATTCTCATTTGCTCTGACATGCACTGTGAGCTGTAAGGTCTTATATAGACAGGTGTGTGGCTTTCCTAATCAAGTCCAATCAGTATAATCAAACACAGCTGGACTCAAATGAAGGTGTAGAACCATCTCAAGGATGATCAAAAGAAATGGACAGCACCTGAGTTAAATATATGAGTGTCATAGCAAAGGGTCTGAATACTTAGGACCATGTGATATTTCAGTTTTTCTTTTTTAATAAATCTGCAAAAATGTCAACAATTCTGTGTTTTTCTGTCAATATGGGGTGCTGTGTGTACAAATAATGAGGAAAAAAATGAACTTAAATGATTTTAGCAAATGGCTGCAATATAACAAAGAGTGAAAAATTTAAGGGGTCTGAATACTTTCCGTCCCCACTGTATATAGCAAGGCTTACCTCTAGGTACAGTAAATAGCTCCTAAATGTGCACCATTATGGAGATATTTACTTGGGAAGCCGCCGGTGAAGTCACTGATGCATTCGCTGTGAGGGAACGGCATCATGCCATTCCTTCAGAGCCCTGTGCCGTGAACAGTGGCTCCAGCATGTACGAGCGGGAGTGATGTCATTGTGGCTCGTCCAATCAAAGGCCCGGAGCCCTCGAACACAGAAGGGAGACCGGGTAAAGATGGAAGCCCTATCAGCGGTGACAGCGTGCGTCGCTGGAGGGCTTTGTTTTAAGGTGCATACTAGCGATGCGAAGCATACTAGCATATTTTAACTTTGCCTTGCAAAAAAAAAAAAAAAATGGCAGTTTACTACCGCTTTAAATCCCAGTAAAGAGAGTGTGCCTAGGAATAAGAAGAGCATCTTGGGAGCATTAATTCATCATTTCATCAGTTTGCTGCAGACAGGAGAAACATTTCCTCAGTCTCCCCTTAACCACTAATCACTCACTTAGACTGTTCAAAGAAACTTTCTGTAAGCTTCATATTGGGAGGCAGCTGAACTCTGAAAGACAACATTTGTACACACAACTATTATGCAATTACTGTAATTTACAGTGTTGTGAAATCTTTTGGCAAGCATATTAGTCTACGAAGTAGAAAGCTCCCGTGAATAATGCCTGATCAAAGATGGCTCCACCCTTCAGGAGTGAAAAGCAGAAGATGGCATGGTTATGGAGAGTTTTGTGATTTGTGCGAGAGGTAATACATATCTAGAAGTGTTATACATTACTTAGAATGCATCCTCATCCATTTTGAGTACAGCTTTGGCACAGCCATCTAAAACTGAAGTTTAGTTTTGCATTACATTCATTAAAGCTGTAGTAAACTGCAGCATTTAAAAAAAAAAAAATCCCCTGCAAGGCAATAGCCTAACGTGCTGGTAAGACACACAGAGCGTGGCTCAGCCCTGTCCCAGTTCCCTCCTCACTGGTTCCCGCTGCTGTGTCTCAGCCAATAAGGAGGGAGAGACCTGGGAGAGCCGATGCTCTTGTGCACATTGCTGGAACGAGAGGGGGCTCGTGTAAGTATTAGGGTGGGCTGAAGGGAAAGCTGCACACTGAAAGTTTTTACCTTGATCCATAGAATACATAAAGGTGAAAAAACGTCAGCCTTTAGAGCCACTTTAACCCTGTTATGTACAGTATGTCACAAAAGTGAGTACACCCCTCACATTTTTGTAAATTATTTATCATATGTTTTCATGTGACAACACTGAGTGTACAGCTTGTATAACAGTTTAAATTTGCTGTCCCCACAAAATAACTCAACACACAGTCGTTAATGTCTAAACAGCTGCAACAAAAGTGAGTACACCCCTAAGTGAAAATGTCCAAATTGGACCCAATTAGCCATTTTCCCTCCCCAGTGTCATGTGACTCATTAGTGTTACAAGGTCTCAGGTGTGAATGGGGAGAAGGTGTGTTAAATTTGATGTTATCACTCCCACTCTCTTATACTGGTCATTAGAAGTTCAACATGGCGCCTCATGGCAAAGAACTCTCTGAGGATCTGAAAAAAAGAATTGTTGTTCTACATAAAGATGGCCTAGGCTATAAGAAGATTGCCAAGACCCTGAAACTGAGCTGCAGCACGGTGGCCAAGACAAGGGCCGGACTTACCATAGGGCTTGAGTGGGCTCAAGCCCATGGGCCTCGCCCAATAGGGGGCCCCGCGGGCCCCAGCCGAGTGTACTTCGGCTATACTGGGCTAGTTCCGCTCACAGTCATGCCTAGTCCCGCCCTATGATGGACATAACACAGGGACTGGGCGTGACTGTGAGCGGAGCTAGCCGAGTACACTAGGCTAGCTCCGGCGGCGGCGCTCAGCTCTGCTCACAGTCACGCCCAGTCCTGCCATTGGACCTGTGTTATGTCCATCATAGGGCGGGACTGGGCGGGACTGCAAGAGGAGCCGAGAAAAGCCAACAGGAGCCGAGATACACAGGACCGGCTCTGTGTATCTCGGTGGCGCCATATTTAAACTGCAGTGACACTGACAAGTCACTGCAGTTTAACTGCAGCCTGGGCAAGGCTGCAAATGACATGGACAAGGCTGCAGATGGACACTGATAAGGCTGCAGATGGAGGCTGCAAGGCTGCAAATGACACTGACAAGGCTGCAAGGTTGCAAATGACACTTGGCAAGGCTGCAAATGACACTGGACAAGCATGCAGATGGACGCTGTCCAAGGCTGCATTGATGAGCATTTAAATGTAAGTTTTTTTCCTTAAGTGCTAGTTCACACCAGACGCAGTTCCATTCAGTTCCGTGCGCTTTTTTTCTGCACAAAATGCACACACACAGTGCTTTCCATGTATTCCAATGGCTCTAGTTCACATCATGCAGTCAGTTTCCAGTCAGTTTCTGCACCGGAAACTGACTGCATGGTGTGAACTAGAGCCATTGGAATACATGGGAAACACTGTGCATGCATTTTGAGTGCAGAAAAAAAGCGTACGGAACTGCGTCTGGTGTGAACTAGCACTAAATTGTTTTTTTCCTTAGAATTCCTTAAGCTCTTATCTTGAGGTTTGCTGATTATTGGCAGTTACGTAGTGCCTCGTTTACTGCCGTTGAGAAAATCTGTCTGCAATAGACAGTGATGTAATGGCAGACAAATGGTATCAGAGTGGCGCGCTTAAAAGAAAACTAAAGGTTTAAAGTAATGTATAGAAGGTAGGGCCCGAAAGTGACTCAAGCCCAGGGGCCACCACCACCCTAAGTCCTGCCCTGGCCAAGACCATACAACGGTTTAACAGGACAGGTTCCACTCAGAACAGGTCTCGCCATAGTCGACCAAAGAAGTTGAGTGCACATGCTCAGCATCATATGCAGAGGTTGTCATTGGATCATTGGATATGACGTTGTCAAGGTGATGTCATCCACTGCACCTAGTGTGAATATATCCTAAACTGTGCAAGTAAGCCTGATTATAGGTACAAGTTCAAGAAATTACTTTACTATCACTTTAAAGTCCAGCTGCATTCAATATTTTGGTTTTAAACCGAATCAAGGGGTTTTTTTTTTGGTTTTTTTTTGCTGCCTGTGTTCTTTCTGGGGATATTTCCTCTTATTTATTGTCAGGACAGAAAGTAGTGGGAAATTTCTTCAATTGGGACTAGGGATGAGCCGAACACCTCCCTGTTCGGTTCGCACCAGAACTTGCGAACAGGCAAAAAATTTGTTCGAACACGCGAACACCGTTAAAGTCTATGGGACACAAACATGAATAATCAAAAGTGCTACTTTTAAAGGCTTATATGCAAGTTATTGTCATAAAAAGCATTTGGGGACCTGGGTCCTGCCCCGGGGGACATGGATCAATGCAAAAAAAAGTTTTAAAAACGGTCGTTTTTTCGGGAGCAGTGATTTTAATAATGCTTAAAGTGAAACAATAAAAGTGTAATATTCCTTTAAATTTCGTACCTGGGGGGTGTCTATAGTATGCCTGTAAAGGGGCGCATGTTTCCCGTGTTTAGAACAGTCTGACAGCAAAATGATATTTCAAAGGAAAAAAAGTCATTTAAAACTACTGAATAATAATGAATTGCCAGTCCGACAATACACATAAAAGTTCATTAATAAAAACGGCATGGGAATTCCCCACAGGGGAACCCCGAACCAAAATTTTTTTAAAAAATGACGTGGGGGGTCCCCCTAAATTCCATACCAGAACCTTCAGGTCTGGTATAGATTTTAACCACTTCAGCCCCAGAAGGATTTACCCTCTTCCTGACCAGAGCACTTTTTGCGATTCAGCACTGCGTCGATTTAACTGACAATTGCGCGGTCGTGCGACGTGGCTCCGAAACAAAATTGACGTCCTTTTTTTCCCACAAATAGAGCTTTGTTTTGGTGGTATTTGATCATCTCTGCGATTTTTATTTTTTGTGCCATAAACATAATAAGAGCAACAATTTTGAAAAAAACGCATTATTTTTTTACATTTTGCTATAATAATTATCCCCAAAAAATATATAAAAAAACATTTTTTTTCCTCAGTTTAGGCCAATCCGTATTCTTCTACATATGTTTGGTAAAAAAATCGCAATAAGCGTTTATTGATTTGTTTGCGCAAAAGTTATAGCGTTTACAAAATAGGGGATAGTTTTATGGCATTTTTATTAATAATTTTTTTTTTACTAGTAATGGCGGCGATCAGCGATTTTTATTGTGACTGCGACGTTATGGCGGACATGTCGGACATTTTTGACACATTTTTGGGACCATTGTCATTTATACAGCAGTCAGTGCTATAAAATGCATTGATTCCTGTATAAATGACACTGGCAGTGAAGGGGTTAACCACTAGGGGGCGGGGAGGGGTTAAGTATGTCCTAGGGGAGTGATTTCTAACTGTCAGGGGGATGGGCTGGTGTGTGACGTCACTGATCTCTGCTCCGATGACAGGGAGCAGAGATCCAGTGACACTTGTCACTAGGCAGAACAGGGAGATGCTGTTTACAACGGCATCTCCCCGTTCGTCCTCTCTGTGAGGCAATCGCGGGTATGCCTGCGGCGATCGAGTCCGCGGGACCCGCGACCCGACTCACAGAGATCGCAGCAGGTGCGCGCGTGGCGGCAAGTTCAAAATAACGTACGGGTACGTTACTTTGCGCAGCCGTGCCATTCTGCCGACGTATATCTACAGGAGCCGGTCGGGAACCGGTTAAGAGGAACCCTGTGCCAAAATTTTTTCTAAAAATGGCGTGGGGTCACCCCAAAAATCCATACCAGACCCTTATCCGAGCACGCAACCTGGCAGGCCGCAGGAAAAGAGGGGGGGACGAGAGAGCGCCCCCCCTCCTGAACCATACCAGACCACATGCCCTCAACATTGGGAGGATGTTTTGGGGTAGCTCCCCAAAACACCTTGTCCCCATGTTGATGGGGACAAGGGCCTCATCCCCACAACCCTTGCCTGGTGGTTGTGGGGGTCTGCGGGCGGGGGGCTTATCGGAATCTGGAAGCCCCCTTTAACATGGGGACCCCCAGATCCGGCCCTCCCCCCTGTGTGTGAAATGGTAAGGGGGTACAAAAGTACCCCTACCATTTCACAAAAAAACTGTCAAAAATTTTAAAAATGACAAGAGACAGTTTTTGACAATTCCTTTATTTAAATGCTTCTTCTTTCTTCTATCTTCTTTCTTCTATCTTCTATCTTCCTTCGGTTTCTTCCTCCATCTTCTTCTTCTTCTGGTTCTTCTGGTTCTTCGTCCGATGTTCTCGTCTGGCATCTTCCTCTGCGGCGTCTTCTTCCCTATTTCTCCTCGGGCCGCTCCGCATCCATGATTGCATGGTGGGAGGATCCGCTGTGTGACGCTTCTCCTCTTCTGATGGTTTTTAAATAACGGGGGGCGGGGCCACCCGGTGACCCCGCCCCCCTCTGACGCACGGGGACTTGATGGGGACTTCCCTGTGGCATTCCCCATGACGTCTGAGGGGGGCGGGGTCACCCGTTGCATTACCCCGCCCCCTTCTGATGTCACGGGGAATGCCACAGGGAAGTCCCCGTCAAGTCCCCGTGCATCAGAGGGGGGCGGGGTCACCGGGTGGCCCCGTCCCCCGTTATTTAAGAACCGTCAGAAGAGAAGAAAGCGTCACCCAGCGGGAGCCTCCCATCATGCCATCATGGATGCGGAGCGGCCCGAGGAGAAGAAGGAAAGAAGACGCCGCGGAGGAAGATGCCGGATGAGAACACCGGAATAAGAACCAGAAGAACCAGAAGAACCAGAAGAAGAAGAAGATGGAGGAAGAAACCAAAGGAAGATAGAAGATAGAAGAAGCATTTAAATAAAGGAATTGTCAAAAACTGTCTCTTGTCATTTTTAACATTTTTGGCAGTTTTTTGTGAAATGGTAGGACCCCTTACCATTTCACACAGGGGGGAGGGCCGGGATCTGGGGATCCCCTTGTTAAAGGGGGCTTACAAATTCCGATAAGCCCCCCGCCCGCAGACCCCCACAACCACCAGGCAAGGGTTGTGGGGATGAGGCCCTTGTCCCCATCAACATGGGGACAAGGTGTTTTGGGGGGCTACCCCAAAGCACCCTCCCAATGTTGAGGGCATGTGGCCTGGTATGGTTCAGGAGGGGGGGCGCTCTCTCGTCCCCCCTCTTTTCCTGCGGCCTGCCAGGTTGCATGCTCGGATAAGGGTCTGGTATGGATTTTTGGGGGGACCCCACGCCGTTTTTTAAAAAAATGTTGGCGCGGGGTTCCCCTTAAAATCCATACCAGGCCTGAAGGGCCTGGTATGGAATTTAGGGGGACCCCCACGTCATTTTTTTTTTATAATTTTGGTTCGGGGTACCCCTGTGGGGAATTCCCATGCCATTTTCATCAATGAACTTTTATGTGTATTGTCGGACTGGCAATTCATTAATAGCCGCAAGTAGTTTTAAATGACTTTTTTTCCTTTGAAATGTCATTTTGCTGTCAGACTGTTCTAAACACGGGAAACATGCGCCCCTTTACAGGCATACTATAGACACCCCCCAGGTACGAAATTTAAAGGAATATTACACTTTTATTGTTTCACTTTAAGCATTATTAAAATCACTGCGCCTGAAAAAACGGCCGTTTTTAAAACTTTTTTTGCATTGATCCATGTCCCCTGGGGGCAGGACCCAGGTCCCCAAACACTTTTTATGACAATACCATGCATATAAGCCTTTAAAATTAGCACTTTTAATTTCTCCCATAGACTTTTAAAGGGTGTTCCGCGGCTTTCGAATTTGCCGTGAACACCCCAAATTGTTCGCTCTTCGGCGAACTGGCGAACAGCCGATGTTCGAGTCGAACATGAGTTCGACTTGAACTCAAAGCTCATCCCTAATTGGGACATAAACATAAACACCAAAACATATTTAGGCAGAGTGGGGAAGGCTTACAACTTCTTCTTGTTTGTTTTATGTCTGTATGTTCCTTCCTGTCCTGATGACAACTCTGCTACCTCCCCCCCCCTATTTCTTGTATGGGCATCACAGCAACAAGATGTGGGGTTAAATGTCTACAATGGCTTCACTGACAGAAATTAAGAAAAAATACTTTTTTAAATCCACTAACTGGGTTAAAAAAAGGGTCAATTTCATTGTCCTCCTTCAAACTCCAGAAGGTTTGGTGCAGAGGAACCTTAAAAATCACCTTCAACCCCCAACACACACAGAGTGCCCAAATGAACCAAGGAAATTGTGGCTGATGCTGCCACACAGGAAACCAAAAACATTCGTTCCATGATCTAACAAGACAGTTAGATTGTTTACCTCTACCAAAAAAAAAAATCATATAATCCCTGTTTTATGCCATAACGTAATAATTGAGTTTGCCATTACAACTTTATGCAGAATAGGATTCTGCAGCTCCTTATTATTTGTCACTCCATTAGAACACAGGATATAGTCTAACACTACCTATTACTGTTAAAATATACTATGATGGAGCAAGCATACTTACCAACTGTCCTGAATTTCCCAGGACATTCCCCGGATTTAGACCCTTTTCCTGGATTTAGGCATTCCCGGGAAATGTCCCGGGAAATTCTTATTTTACCGTTTACGTTTTTTTTTCCGCCGCCGCCGCTAGAGGTCCGTGGCCGACGGAGACAATGTCTCCACCGGCCGCCATTTTCCCGAAGACTAAAACAAACAATTACTGTTTAGTAATGGCCGGGTGGCTGCCAATAGAATTTGAGCTGTGGCACCGCTCACCTCCCGCCCTGCTGCCGTCTGTCTGTGACCTGATGTGGGAAGGGGAGGGGGTGGGCGGCGCCGCAGCTCAATTGCTATTGACAGCCACCCGGCTATTTTGTCCCATTCTGTTTAGTAATGGCGGCGGAGAGTCTCCACTGCTGGGAATGCCTGATGTAAGGAAAGAGGGGCTCCATTGGGGGATGCCTGGTGTAAGGACAGGACTCTGCTGACAATGTCTGATGTAAGGGAGGACTCTGCTGGCAATGTCTGATGTAAGGGAGGACTCTGCTGGCAATGCCTGATGTAAGGGGGGACTCCGCTGGCAATGCCTGATGTAGGGGGGGACTCCGCTGGCAATGTCTGATGTAAGGGAGGACTCTGCTGGCAATGTCTGATGTAAGGGAGGACTCTGCTGGCAATGTCTGATGTAAGGGGGGACTCCGCTGGCAATGCCTGATGTAGGGGGGACTCTGCTGGCAATGTCTGATGTAAGGGAGGACTCTGCTGGCAATGTCTGATGTAAGGGAGGACTCTGCTGGCAATGCCTGATGTAAGGGAGGACTCCGCTGGCAATGTCTGATGTAAGGGAGGACTCTGCTGGCAATGCCTGATGTAAGGGGGGACTCCGCTGGCAATGTCTGATGTAAGGGAGGACTCTTCTGGCAATGCCTGATGTAAGGGGGGACTCCGCTGTCAATGTCTGATGTAAGGAGGACTCTGCTGGCAATGCCTGATGTAAGGGGGGACTCCGCTGGCAATGTCTGATGTAAGGGGGGACTCTTCTGGCAGTGCCTGATGTAAGGGGGGACTCCGCTGGCAATGCCTGATGTAAGGGGGGACTCTGCTGGCAATGCCTGATGTAAGGGAGGACTCTGCAGGCAATGCCTGATGTAAGGGAGGACTCCGCTGGCAATGCCTGATGTAAGGGGAGACTCCGCTGGCAATGCCTGATGTAAGGGAGGAGTCAGCTGGAAATGCCTGATGTAAGGGGGGACTCTGCTGGGGACACCTGATGGCATCTGGTGGCAGGCGACGTGGCAGGTGACACGCTCAGGGCTTCCACTGATTCTGCATTATGGCGAGTTAAATAATTTCATTCTATATTACAATGTAATATAAATAATGCACTTCAATCATCCTGACACCATAACAACCTTGGTGCCGGGATGATTGAAGTGCTAACACCAGGTGTTTGGAGAATCTTTATCTGCTGATTGTTAAACTTTCTGAAATACACATATTTCTATTGTGGTGTAGGATCTGGGCCTGCTGTCCCTTTTTCTTTCTCTCCCTCTTTCTTTCTTTCTCCCTCCATCCCTCATTCATCTCATACCACACCCCTTCCGAGCCACGCCCATTTAAAACACACCCACTCTTCCGTTCAAACCACGCCCATATTTCGCTGCTGCACATTTTTCTGTTACGTATCCCTGCCTACAAAAGAATACCATGCCCCCCAATTATAGCAGGGCTCCGCCTACATGCAAAAAAGTGTCCCAAACTTTTTTTTTGCAATGTTGGCAACTATGAGCAAGCCACCAGGCCAAAGAAAATTTCCTATTATAAGCCTCCTTCCTTGTACACTTACCATATCTGAATGTATAGGGAAGGGGATGCAAAATGGGTTGTGGCGATGGTAGGATATCCTTAGCCCTCTGTGTTTGCATGCTCTATTCCTTGTAGGGGTGTTGGATATAGTGGTCACCTGTTGGGAGATGGGGGGAAATTGTGGGTTACCAGTTGGGTGTACAGGGATTTGGCAGTGGAGGATTATAAAAAGGGCAGAACAAGTGGCTGCCAGGGGCTCCCAACTCCATGAGAATAATAAAATATAAAAAATAAAAAATTCTCCAATTCAGTGCTCTTCTTAGTAAGTCTATTTCAGCTTTGCAAGCTTAGAATTTTTTTTTTCAGAAGAGATTTTTCATGGCAACCATGGTGGAAGATTTAAGAAGGGGAGCTGTGCCCCCTTCTCTGGAAGGATAGCCCGATTTGAAGAGTTTTTCCAGGCAGACACACACCCACACACAGGCACTGGCGCTCCGGAGTGTATGGAGTATATGAGCATTTGATCTTCCACCACAGCCACCATGACTGGTAACTGGAACAGCTTGCACATTACATTTGTAGCACCCTGGAGTTTTGGCAGGGTTGCTCCTCATAATTTACTTACCAGAAACAGTCATCTTGGCTAATTGTTATGCCACGTACGCACGACCGGATTTGCCGTCGGAATAAACTCCGAAGATTTCTCAGACAGAACTCTGATGGAATTCCATTCAAGCGATCTTGTTTACACATGGTCAACCCAAATTCCGACCAAAGTCCGACCGTCCAGAACACGGTGACGTACATCACATACAACGGGACTAGAAAAAGCAAGTTCAATAGCCAGTAGCCAATAGCTTCCGTCTCGTACTTGCTTCAGAGCAAGCGTCATTTTTGGTCCGTCAGAACAGCATACAGACTAGCGGTTTTCCCAATAGGAATTGGTTCCGTTGGAAAGACTTAGATTATGTTCTATTTCTAGGTCCGTCAGAATTTTCGGAAAAAAAAAGTCAGATGAGGCACACACACGATCGGAATAGACGATGAAAAGCTTCCGTCTGACTTTTTCTGTCGGACGTTCCGCTCGTGTGTACGCGGCTTTAGAGATCAATTGATTTCTCCCTAAGTTTGGCCTTGTTGCACATTTCTCTTCTACCGCTAGGTGGCCAGGTACCTGGAGGTACTATATACCAGAAGGGCAATGCAAGGTCAGATTATAGGTATATGGGGTATCTCAGCCAATGGGCAGGGGTTTTCTTGAATCCCTTGGCCTGCTGGGAGAACCTATATATTTGGATGGAGTTACATGATCTGTGTTCTGTGCCACCTGGATGGCTGTCTGGGTGGACATGTGTTGTACTGCCTGGGCTGCTAGGCCGGAGATTGGGCCTATCCCGGGGGCATCTAGCTGCTAGGCTGTCTGAGGGCCTATCCAGAAGCAAGAGAGCAGCGCAGGATTGGGATTGCGGCTTGCAGTCCAACCAGGAGTGACGGTTCTGCTGGCCGGAGAACCTGTCATGGTCGAAGGTAGAGGGGAAGCTGCCGCCACTAAGGGACCAACCACCTTATTACCAGGGACCACAGTGAGTAACTGAAGCAAATACCGGAGCAGTATTCTCACCAACCGGGGACGGTGAAGAAATGGAAAACTTCAGTGGGTATCAAGCCAGGGACCCAGCCAGCGGAGGTGACGCTTGCGGAGCAGCCTTGTGTGTCAAGCCAGGGACCGAGCAGGCCAGTAGGGTGAAGCTTGAGAGGTATCTTGAGTGCCAAGCTAGGGATCCAGGAGAGAGGCAGGGTGACACTTGAGGAAGATACTACCGTGAAGACTGAAGGAGCTCAGGGGATTTAGTGTCAGGGAGATGATTCCCTAGTGAGAGACTGGGAGCTCAGCAGGCTGAAGAACTACAAGGAGTGATTGTAGTGGGAGTGAAAGAACTGTTACGCTTTTGTGTTAGGAACTGTTAAAGACTGTTGCCATAGGAGACAGCATTCCTGCACGTGCAGATGTGATGTCTTGCTGGATGCCTTTCCCTACATGGCTGTCCTCCTGTTAAAGTCTCGGAGTCTGCCAATTAATCTTGCAATTACCTAAGGGTGTCCTGGCCCTTACCCTCTCTCCCAAAAGTTTGTTAAGAGAAATAAAATCTCTTTTACATTCAAGAAGTGTCTGGCACCCAATAACTTTAACTACCTTTCACCCACCATGCCTCACAACCCACCACATACAGAAGTATGCCAGCTGTCTTTGGCCCTGAAAGTTCTCACAGACTGAAGGAGGCCTGGGACCTTGCTACACATTATTCCACAAGTTCTTTATGGCTTGTATTGTGTTCATGGTTTTTGGCATATATAACTGATTGTTATGGACTTCATTAATTTTATTTTGGTTATTACCTGGAAGCTTCTCTAAACTTAGAGCACACTTCATGTCCTGTAGTGGAACATTGGGCAATTTTTATAATACATACAGGTCTTGAGCACTGTTGAGTTTGGTGGTCTTTTTTGTATATTCACTGCTCCAAGTGTTTTTCCACAGCAGCTGTGTGTTATGTACTGTAACGCAGGGGTTTTACCAGAATCCTTGTACTGTATGGTGTGTATTCCTTAAATAAGGAAATGGCTCCCTCTAGTGGTCGCAACAACTATGTATGATACCAACAACTATGCATGATACTGTGAAGCCTAGAGGAAGTGACTCATTTGATTAACTAGGCTGTGCACTACTTACCCACGATGCCCTGTTCACCTACCCACAATGCCAGGGACAGAGCAGCCTGCTGGGTAGGCCTATAAAAGAGACAGCGCGGCCATGCTTCTCTCTCTTTTTCCCAGGACGTGAGACCTGCCTGCAGGGACCTGTGTGGGTGTATCGGAAGAACTGCAGCCTGCGTGCTGCGGAGCGGAGTTGGAGCTTCCTGAGTAGGTTTAACACACAGTGCGCTGGACCAGCGCGTGATTGGACCGGAGGATCCAGGACACTCAAAGGAGCCAGCAAGACGGTTCCCGGTCATCTGACGGAGGGTGC
Source organism: Aquarana catesbeiana (assembly GCA_037953035.1). Classification (NCBI taxonomy): domain Eukaryota; kingdom Metazoa; phylum Chordata; class Amphibia; order Anura; family Ranidae; genus Aquarana; species Aquarana catesbeiana. Next base: position 649,923 of record JBBHAA010002037.1, read on the forward strand.
AGCTGGACGGTGCTACCCGGGAGCGGGATTGGGATCACAGAAGCGGAGCAGCACAGCTGTTTGGGTCCTGTGTGGTGAGGGGGCTGTTTCCCAAGATATATATATATATTACTTTGCCCCTTTGCAGCCTAATTCAGAGGATTGCTGAGACTCATAGTTCTACAGAGCGGTCTCACTGCATAGACTGTGTTTAACCGCAGGCCGCAAAGTTTGCCTTTCACATAACATAGAGTGTTCGGTTGCACTTTACATAGAAGAGGAAGTTTGCACGTGTTTCACACAACCAAGTTCACAGTTTACCTACCACCTTTATCTTATTTTAACATTTGCTTACTCATTGGATTACAATTATTGCAGTATAACAAGGCTAGCTGAAGAAAGAGCATCAAAGACTTTGCCACTCACTAAAAAGCACTTATTATTTCTCTTACACACACTCTGCGGACTGCAGTGCAACCTAGGGGGAGACCTGGAGTATATGTACTGTGTTGCCTTTTTATCTAATACTGTATAGTGTACTGCAGGTTAGGAGAGCAGCATCGGTCCCACTTTGAGACATGCCCGCACACGTTACTCTCGTAATCTTTGAATCTGAATATTTATATGTACCTTGATTGTTATTGACCTTGTGTATCAGAATAAACATTGCATTCTATGTTCTAAACCAGTTTCCAGTAAACTTACTGTGTGGTTAAAGTACAAATAGTGTGAGACGTTGTCTATTCCTAGCAGGTGGAGTGACGGATACCCAGGTAACAGTGAATTACAGTATATTGTATTATAATTGTGTTGCTTCTTACCATTGGGCCTCACACAAACACTGCCACACAGTTGTGCCTAGTGGGTCGAGCCTATATTCAAGGGTTGATAGGCAGAGAGCAGGTCCAAAACAATTATCAGCAGCTCCTTAGGGGGTCAGTGCTACACGTGGGGGCTCGTCCGGGATACTGTTATTCTGCAATCAAATCCCCCCCCAGAGGGTAGCCAGCTCTAAAAATCAGAATGGACCCCCTCACTGTGGTCCATTGGTGCAAAGCAGAAGTCACCGGCTCAGAAGTGAGTGTGGCAATTAAACTCATAGGAGAAGCCTGGGAGGAAAAACAGGTCAGTCAAGTTGTGAAGGCCCTGTCCCTAGACCGGAAGGCATGGGTGATTGCTGTCAGACCAGATCTGGGGACCTCTCACACTCATGCATTGTTAGAGTGGAGAAAAGGGGTGCCTGGCAGCTTCAAGGGTAAAAGTGTACAACTAGTGTACAACTAGGCAACGAAACAAAGCTGTATATAACACATCCAAAGGTTTCAGATGAGGGTCCTATTAGCCCCATTCAAGCAGGAACAGCTCCTTCTCAGTCGTCGCTGGCTACGATTGGACCAGAGTTCTTTACAGCCATGGGGGACTTCGTGTCAAAATGCCAGAGGAGCAATCCAATATGTGTAGACGTTGGATATCGGAAGCTGAGGATTTTCTCTGGAAAACAGCCGGTGCCAAATGGAGAGGAGGAGTTTGAAGCATGGCTAGAACAGGCCATGCAGGCCCTAGATTAGTGGGACCTGCCAGAGGCCCAGAAGAAACAACGTATCAGTGAGAGTTTGCGGGGAGCAGCTGAGGCTATTAGGAACTTGAGATTCAGTAACACAACCTGTACCGCTTACGACTACCTGACTATGTTACAGGAGGAGTTTGGATGGCCAGAGAAGGCAGCTGACTTGATCTATCAATTTGAACACACCCTGCAATGCCAAGGTGAACGTCTATCGGAATATATCAGACGGTTGGACAGGATGCTTAACCAGATTGTGCTAAAAAAAGGAATGACACACTCTGCTATAGCCCAGGCCAGAATACAACAAATCCTGAAGGGAGCCCTACGCTCTGACCCAGTCTGGCTTCAGCTGAGGACATCAGTGGGTGTTATGTCCCTGAGTTACCCAGATCTCATTAAAATAGTGAGAGAAGAAGGGGCCCTGTTTGACAACAAGCAAGCAGCTGCTCGTCCAGTTTCTACGTCCTTAGTAGAAGTCAGGTCACAGGGTCCTATGGAGCAGAACCCAGAAATAGTAACCCTAAAATCTCAAATGGCACAAATAATGGAGATGATGACTTTACTCATGGCAAAAGTCACCCAGACAACCCATGACGGTGTAGAGCAGACAAGAACACCGCAAACTTCATCTACGACCTTAAGTCAGAGGGTAATGGGCAATGAAATTTGTTTTAACTGTGGAGGGACTGGACGCTATCGACGAGTAGGCCCAAGTCCAGCCAAACCTGAGGTACAGAGCCAAAAGCCGGTGGAAAACTACAGAGGGACCCGGTGAAGGAGTCAACCGGGTGCCCTGCTACATCAGCGAGCTCCAGAAACCTCAATGATGCAAAAAGACCACGGCAGAAGCTCAAATCCTTGCAGAAAACTCCTGTTGTCACTTCTGAGCAGCCCAGTGTCCTACTCCCCTTGACCCGGACTACCCGGCATCAGAGAGTCCGTGAACACCAGACCCCTAGGGCCCAGAAGAAGATCAAGCCGAATCAAAACCCCTGTGAGAAGGGAGAGCGAATGAAACCCACCAAACAGGCCAAATCTGCCACTTCTTATAAATTCCCTTCCAAGTTAGTGGGACCCTCTCCCGAAGTCCCCATTCAGGTAGAGGGGATCTACACCAAAGGCCTCCTGGATACTGGGGCCCAAGTGACCCTCCTCTACAGGGACTTCTACAACAAGCATCTCAAACACTTGCCACTACAGGAGTTAGAAGAGCTGGAGATATGGGGTATCGGGACTCAGAATTTCCCCTATGATGGTTATCTACCCATCAAACTGACCTTTGACCCCTCTGAGGCTGGGAAGGCTGAGACGTTTGATACTTTGGCGGTGGTCTGTCCTCGTCCACCAGGGGCTAGTAGAAGTTCCCTCATCATTGGGACCAATACTGACCTGGTCAGAAGACTGTTAACACCTCTTGCCCAGAAGCAGGGCGCTTCAACTCCAAGAATGCATCCCATGTTGAGATCAGCTTATCAGCGTCTGGTGCAAGAAGAGAAGGCCGCAGCTGAAGGAGTGGGAAAGATCTGGCGTTTGGACCGGAATGAGAGGGTGTTACAGCCCGGTGAGGTAGCTTGTCTGTCAAGCTGAATTGGGAGCAGCCAGGCCCCTTCATTGTTCTTGAAGCGAACGGTAAGGAAAGAAAGATGGGTTTGGAAATTATTCCTGAGGTGGTTTCAACGAAGGCCTTACAGAGAAGTCACGGAAAAGTTTTGGTTAGTGTCCACAACACGATAGCCTTGCCTGTGAAGATGCCAGCTCGGATGTTACTGGGGCAAGTAAACCCAGCCACCCCAGTCTCCCCTTGTAATTTGAGGTGTGGTAGAGGTGACGAAATCCCTGAAGAAGAATTCTACCCGAAGAACACCCCTCTCACACCTGCCTGAATGGAAAGGGCCAAAACTCAGCTTATAAGATGGCGAGCTGCTTTTTCAAAGAGTGAGTTTGACGTTGGGCGCGCCAAAAGTGTCCAACACCGGATCCGCCTGGAGGAAGACCAGCCTTTCCGAGAAAGAGACAGACGGATTCCCTTGGGAGACTTGGAAGACCTGCGAGAACAGCTGGCCGAGCTGGAGAGAACAGGAGTTATCCGAGAGTCTCGGAGTCCATATGCCTCCTCAATAGTGGTAGTAAGGAAGAAGAATGGGACGTTGCGTTTGTGTATCGACTACAGGACACTGAACCGACGGACCATTCCTGACCAATATACCACACCCAGGATAGAAGATGCCCTACAGAGTCTGTCAGGGGCGAAGTGGTTCAGCGTGATGGATCTGAAAAGTGGATACTACTAAATCTCCATGCACTCTGAAGATAGGGAAAAGACCGCTTTCATTACCCCAGTAGGCTTCTTCGAGTTTGACCGTATGCCTCAAGGTCTGTCTGGTGCCCCAGCCACCTTCCAGAGATTGATGGAGAAGACTGTGGGGAACATGAACCTGATTGAAGTGTTGGTATACTTAGACGACATCATCGTGTTTGGCAAGACTTTGGAGGAGCATGAAGAGTGCCTGGAGAGGGTGCTGAAGAGGCTCCAAGATGAAGGCCTGAAGCTCTCTAGGGAAAAATGCCAATTCTACCAACCTTCAGTAAATTACCTGGGTCACATTGTGTCCGCCGAAAGAGTGGCCACAGATCCCAAGAAACTGGAAGCTGTCACCTCTTGGCCCAGACCCATGAATGTAACAGAGCTTAGATCATTCTTAGGGTTCTGTTCATATTACCGGAGGTTCGTAGAGGGATTTGCTAAGATAGCTCACCCACTCACTGAACTGTTGAAGAACCAAGAAGACATTGGCCCAGACTCAGACAAGCCCAGAAAACCAGCAGAAGGGCCCAGAAAGAAGAAAGAGTCTATCCAAGACCAGTGGACCCCTCGATGTGAAGAGGGTTTCAGACAGCTGAAGTGGAGCCTTACGACTGCCCCAGTCTTGGCTTATGCCGACCCTGCCAAACCCTACAAACTGCACGTAGATGCCAGCCGGGATAGGCTGGGTGGCATATTGTACCAGGAGCATGACGGAAATGTAAGGCCTATCGCTTATGTGAGCCGGAGTTTGGCGCCTACTGAGAGGAACTACCCCACCCACAAGCTTGAATTCCTGGCTTTGAAGTGGGCAGTGGTAGACAAGCTGAGAGACTACTTATATGGTGCAGAATGCGTCATCAAGACAGACAACAACCCTCTCACATACCTGCTCACTACTACAAAGCTGGCTGCCACGGGCCATAGATGGTTGGCCGCCCTATCAGGTTTTACCTTCAGTTTGAAGTACCGGCCAGGAGTCGGAAACAAGGACGCAGATGCCTTGTGGAGAAGACCCCACTGCTCCCGAGACTCCCCAGAAGAGTAGACCCATCTCACCCCAGATGGAGTGAGGGCCCTTTGTGAAGGAGCAGAACAACAAGCCAGAGGTAGAGCCAGAGCTGAGGACATTGGAGTGTCCGCTGCTGGAGTGTCCAGAAGCTGCTGTAACATAACTCAAGTCAGGGATGAAGGTCTGCCAAAGCTATCCAAGAAGGATCTGCGAAGAGACCAAGTGGAAGACCCTCTCTGCGGCCTGGCATTGAAGGCCTTAGAGAGTCAGCGCCCTGAACTGCTTCTCACTAACTCTCCGAAGGAAGCCCGATTCCTGCACAAGGAGTGGGATCGGTTGCAACTGCAACAAGGGGTGGTCTACCGAAGGGGCCCCTCTGAGGACTCTAAAGAGAAATGGCAGTTGTCTCTACCAGAGAAACATAGAGAGAAGGTGTTGATCACTTTACATGATCATCAAGGCCATTTAGGGTCAGAGAGGACTTTTCAACTGGTGAGAGACAGATTCTATTGGCCTTGCATGCGGACTGAAGTCAAGGGTTACTGCCATTCCTGCCTGAGGTGTATTCAAAGGAAGACTTTACCCCAACGAGCTGCCCCAATGAGTTACTTAGAGAGTCAAGGGCCATTGGAACTGGTGTGCATTGATTTTCTGTGCCTGGAGTCTGATTCAAGTTGGCAGGGAAACGTCCTGGTGATAACTGATCACTTCACCCGTTATTCCCACAAAGAATCAGCAGGCATCCACAGTGGCTAAGATCTTGGTAGAGAAGTTCTTTGTGCATTATGGTCTGCCTCAGCGTATCCACTCTGATCAAGGAAGAGACTTGGAGAGCAGCCTAATTAAGAAACTTTTAGACCTGCTGGGGATCAAGAAGTCTAGAACCACCCCGTACCATCCTCAAGGAGATCCTCAACTGGAGAGATTCAACAGAACCCTTTTGAATATGCTGTGAACCGTAACCTCAGAACAAAAGTACCATTGGAGTAAACACAGCGGCTATTGTACACGCTTACAATAGCACTGCAAATGATGCCACAAGATATTCTCCCTATCGTTTGATGTTTGTGCGAGAGGCCAGACTGCCAGTAGACCTAGCCTTCGGCATTTCCTCAGACCATACCTCAGCAACTTCTCACAGAGGGTATGTGGACCGACTACAGAGAAATCTGAAGAATGCCTATGAAAAGGCCCAAGCTGTGTCAGTTGCCAAAGGACGAAGAAATAAAAGAAGTTTTGACCTCAGGGTACAAGTACAGGACCTACAACCAGGTGACAGAGTACTGCTGAGGAATTTAGGTGTGTCTGGGAAACACAAGCTGGCTGATCGCTAGAAATCACAGCCCTACATTATCTGCAAACACCCAGGACTGCCAGTGTACCAGATTCCGCCAGAGGGATGTACAGGCCCACTCAAAGCTTGGCATCGTAATCATCTCTTGCCCCTGTCAGAGACAGTTCGGGTGCCACCACAGCAAGCTTCACCGTCCACATCCACCACTCCTCGGAGATCCCGACCAGTGACTAGATCACAGGCTGTACCTCTTGTTTAAGAAGATGAGGACAGCGAGGATGAGAAAATGGGAATAGACTGGTTGTGGTTGTGTCACACACCAGAGCTTATTACAACTCCACCCTCTCAACCCACGGTGGCAGATAGTGGAGCTCTTCGACCAGAGGCCCCTGAGTCTGTACCTCAAGACAAATCTTCAGAAGATCTAGAGGATCCCCAAACTTCTTCATTAGGAACAGACCCTGAGGACCTTTCTTCTTGTATTGAAACAGAAATACAGGAAACTGAAGTAAACGAACAGGAAGAAGAAGGGGATGAAGATGATACCAGTTTGCCTGAGACACCAAAGGAACAGAGAGCGAAGAGAATCATTCACCCACCCAAGAGACTAACTTACGATACCTTAGGTGAATGCTCCGAAGAAATTTGCTTCACTCCAAAAAGGACTCTTGAAGTGCCTGGTCCTTCCACCGCTGATTTGGTGGAGGACAACCCCATCTCACCCCCTGGCACATCTATACAAGATGCTTCGGTGTCAGTAGCAGGTAGACAGAACAGCCTCCCTCCTTGTGACAGTTGGTGGGAGGCTCCTCTGTCAAGCTTATGTCATGGTATGAATCGTTTGAGTTTAAACTCTGGTTTTGATAATGCGACTTGTTTGTTATCATGTGTACACTAACCCAATTTTTCCGCGTGTATACAACAGCATGTAACAGGTCATAAATTTTAATTCTCTTTGGGGACCAAAGACTTTAAGTGGGGGGTATGTAACGCAGGGGTTTTACCAGAATCCTTGTACTGGATGGTGTGTATTCCTTAAAAAAGGAAATGGCTCCCTCTAGTGGTCGCAGCAACTATGCATGATACCAACAACTATGCATGATACTGTGAAGCCTAGAGGAAGTGACTCATTTGTTTAACTAGGCTGTGAACTACTTACCCACGATGCCCTGTTCACCTACCCACAATGCTAGGGACAGAACAGCCTGCTGGGCAGGCCTATAAAAGAGACAGTACGGCCATGCTTCTCTCTCTTCTTCCCGGGACGTGAGACCTGCCTGCAGGGACCTGTGTGGGTGTATTGGAAGAACACCGCCTGCTTGCTGCAGAGCGGAGTTGGAGCTTCCTGAGTAGGTTTAACACATAGTGCGCTGGACCAGCGCGTGATCGGACCGGAGGATCCAGGACACTCAAAGGAGCCAGCAAGACGGTTCCCGGTCATCTGACGGAGGGTGCAGCTTGACGGTGCCTTTGCCTTTCACATAACATAGAGTGTTCGGTTGCACTTTTCATAGAAGTGGAAGTTTGCACGTGTTTCACACAACCAAGTTCACAGTTCACCTACCACCTTAATCTTATTTTAACATTTGCTTACTCATTGGATGAATTACTGCAGTATAATAAGGCTAGCTGAAGAAAGAACATCAAAGACTTTGCCATTCACTTATTATTTCTCTTACACACACACACTCTGCGGACTGCAGTGCAACCTAGGGGGAGCCCTTGAGTATATGTACTGTGTTGCCTTGTTATCTTATACTGTATAATGTACTGCAGGTTAGGAGTGTGTTTGCGCAGCTGCATTGGGAGTGGGAAAGTGCCCAGTGTCAAGGTTTTACCGCCCTGAGCGTTGGTCCCACTTTGAGGCGCACCCGCATGCGTTACTCATGTGATCTTTGAGTCTGAATATTTATATCTACCTTGATTGTTATTGACCTTGTGTATCAGAATCAACATTGTATTCTATATTCTAAACCAGTTTCCAGTAAACTTACTGTGTGGTTAAAGTACAAATGGTGTGAGACGTTGTCTATTCCTATAGCAGGTGGAGTGACGGATACCCAGGTAACGATGAATTACAGTATATTGTATTATAATTGTGTTGCTTCTTACCATTGGGCCTCACACAAACATTGCCACACAGTTGTGCCTAGGCGTTCAAGCCTATATTCAGGAGTTGATAGGCAGAGAGCAGGTTCAAAACAATTATCAGCAGCTCCTTAGGGGTCAGTGCTACATGTACTTTTTTACTCATCATACATTTGTGATATAATGGACTCAGCACTTGACTTTTGGATTTATTGTTAATAATTATCTTAGTGTATTTAGTAAAAATATTGTTTTGATATTTTCAGGGCGGGGGGCTTTCAAGTAGACTGTATGGAGCTCCGTGATTTCCTAACAGCAGCCCTGTGCTGACCGGCGGTGAATTGCGCATGCCAGGGCTGGGTGCAGGATAAATAACAAGCACCGGGCAGGCAGGCCTAACGGAAATCTGGTATTCAGCTTCCGTAGTGTTATGTAAGGCCTGCATGGCTGAACCCTTCCACCATGCCTCAGGGCACGCCGCACATGCCAATGCAGGGCTCTTACAGAAGCCTGGGACTTCCATAGCATTGGGCCTGTGCAGCTTCAACCTTTCACCTCAGGGCCCACACTGATGCACGGCCCTTAAGGCCCACCAAAATCCTCAGCACCAGGCGTATGATACTGTTAATCTGGCCCTGGGTTCCTGGTGAACAGGAGTAAAAAATCCCCACCGGTGTCCTACCGAGAGATGGTCGTCCCCCTGGCATAGATGGTGTATGCCGCATCCAAGCAGAGGCCGACTCCATGCCCCACCGCATGCTCTCCTCCCTTGGCCAGCCCCGACCGAGCTGCCCTGGCTCCATCTCCTGCCGACCAGTTTAAGAACCTGGAGTCAGTGCAGCAGGCGCTGTGCAGCCCGACCTGCCCGGTGGGCAGAGAGTACCTGGAGTGGAGCTTCAGCCTGGGATGGGGTCGGGAGGAGGGATAGCAGAAAGGGGGCCAAGTCACTGTATCATGGACCTCTGGGTTGTACTTGCCCCTTGGCCAAAAGTTGCTGGTCAGTCCCTGATCTATGGCCAACTGGAGGCCAGGAAGCCATGGAAAGACAGGGTGGGGACAAACTCATAGTTGTTCAGGGTTTCATGTAATGGTTTATGTGTCATATTTTATTTTCCCTGTTAAAAGAAAAATAGATAGAAGTGATATTTGGCTCTGTTTAGAGATTTTATCTACACATTATTTAAAACAATATCAAGCCTTTTAATTAGATTGGAATAATGTACAGATGCAGACATTCTACTGAAGTCAGGCTTAGGGGAGCCTTCTAATGCCTCGTACACACGATCGGGATTTTGGTCGGAAAAAGATATGATGGCTTTTCTGACGGGATTCCACGCAAGCTTGTCTTGCATACACACGGTCACACAAAAGTTCTCTGAACTTTTGACCGTCAAGAACGCGGTGACGTACACCACTACGACGAGCCGAGAAAGTTCAATGCTTCCGAGCGTGTGTTGAATTGTTTCCGAGCATGCGTGAATTTTTCACGTCTCAATCTTTTGCTGGCTGGAATTCCGCCAGCAAAAGTCAGATGGAGCATTCACACGGTCGTATTTTCCGACCAAAAGCTCACATTGGTATTTTGCTGGCGGCATTTCCGATCGTGTGTACGGGGCATTAGAGATGTCTTTTGTCCGGCCAAACTGTTTTTATTTAAATTTTTGATAGATTGGAAAAGCATTCAAATACCTGTTGGGTTTTTAGTGTTACCCAAAGCCACTTCCCATCCGCTTATGCTAACATGCATTGTGTTAAGGCAGCCTGTTCAATCAGAATGTATTGACATTGCACAGCAATAAGAGAAAAACTAGACCTCAGCATTTTTCTGTAACTTGGCTCACCACAATACCGGTATGTGATACTTTTCAGGGTGAGTCTGCTGGCGCCTACTATGCTGTGTGTTGGGGATACATACTAGTGTAATTATTATTATTATACAGGATTTATATAGCGCCAACAGTTAGCTTCACACCTTAAAATGTGTCATGCTTTACCGTGCCGTGTGGTAACATGTGCTAAAGCATGCATTTTAGTGTGTGTTACTGCAATGCATGAGTGTGAAGGGAGCCATTTACAGAAAAAATGTGAGAAAGTGAGGGAAAATTTGCAAAAATTGTTTGTTTTTGTATGTAATGCGGTGAAAAGTTAGGACCCCCTTCAGAGTTACAGTAAATGAGAGGGGATGTCTTTAACTGAGCTATGGATAGCAGTAAAACCCCAACAGGGGTCCTGGCGAAACTCACGTGATGTGAGTGAAATGCGTTGATGTCGCAGCTTCATGTGACCTGGCTCCGCTTTCATTCTAACGGCGTTTACCATCTGATATCAGCCGTCCCATCTGACTAACATTCCACCCGCACAGCCTGCACTGAGGTTTGGAGGACTGCTCAGGTGACATAAGTGTTACTCATCTACTGACTTTCGCATCCGCCCCACAGCTACCTGGGAATTTCTGTGGAAATCAAGGAAGTTCATTGAGTAGCGGGTCCGCTACCATTGTGAATCACCTGTCGTGGAAGACAGAGCATTAACAGGAGATCGGGTGAGACTGTTCTTGGACACCGTTCCCGGTCCCTCATGCTATGAGCCCTCTGCCGTTACCACTGCTGTGTGGATGTTTCCAGATTCATGACTAACAGGCCACAGTGACTAAACTAATATTCCCTCTTTCCACCTCCTTGGCTGTCACTTTTGTATGGCGATTGATATATACCTCCTACCTCCAGCTTGTGCCTGTCTGTACTTTGCAACACAGCTTTCAGTCCTCAGCATATTGCGGTTTGTGGCCCATATACATGGGCTGTTCCTTTAGTGGCTCAATAAGGCTTAATAAGGTCTCCTGACAGTTTTCCATTCATTTTGGAATACAAGCCATGGCTGTACATACCAGGTGCTTGATGTCTATTTGCCTCTAAAGCTAGCTGTATGCTTGTCAGTGGGTAATGAATGAGAGCCCGGGTCCTTTATTTTAATTTTCTGACAACGTTGTCATGAATGGTTTTTATTATGGTGTGGTGAAGGTTTTGGTCTTTTTGTTTGTTTGATGAATTTTTGTACAAATAAACGTCATCAATTTGATAGTTACACCGCTGTGTGTTTCCCTTTGGAGTCTTTTCACTTTAGTATACTTTACCTCAGTCATTTTCTTTCATTCTAACTCTTCCCCATTCTCTCTGACACAAAAAAGTGTTTGGATTTACTGTACTTTAACAATTAACTTATGGAAACAAAACAAGCTTTAAGATAATTGTGGAATATTTTAATAATATCTCTAATATTTACAATTATGTTTAGTTCATCCACACAGTCCATTCTCATCACTTCAGATGTCTAATTTAGCCGTGTCACCTTAAGAGTCCCCCAATACACAACGTTCTCCCTCTGGGTATAGGTGTCATAAGGCTCAAATTCTTGTGTGTCCTGCAAAGACAGAGGCAAACATTTACACAATGGTTTTATTTTCAGGATGTACAGAAGTTACAGTATTATAGTTCACAGAAATCATAAAGAACACCCCCCCCCCATGAGAAACGTGGGACTTTAAATGTACCAACAAGGAAAAATATATGTAAACTTCTTGTACCGAGCCCGACCCCATCAGTTCAAAAGGGGGGCCTGGGCACCTACGGAGGAGGAGGGCAGGCTGTACTGCCTTATTGCTGACATTTGTGACTTTTGTGGGGATGGGGGATCAGTTCTAGTATCAGTGACCCAGACAGACTGAAGCCCCTGGATCAGCAAGAAGCCTAGCATTTTTATATATGAACATATGTATTGTTTGTGATGGGAGTCACTTTGGGCAGGGGGCTGGTGGAACCCAGAATCCCTTGGAGAGGTTGGGAAACCCTTGTTTCAGCTCCCCATGCACCTCCTATGTCTAAGTTACCCTGTGTCTATTAGGGGCACAGGGTGACCAAGAAAATGATGGACAGCTACTAATGGACATTGAGAATGTGGCTTGGATTTCTAATGGAAGAGTAATATTTATCCACAATATCTCCCAGGAAATATACAGGGACTATTCCTGGTTTGTTTGATTCTGAATTATACATGGTAATTGAAAGAGCTGATCACATTGGCCTCTGTACAATGTAGGAGACAGTCCGTCTGCTACTGGTGGTCTCCTGCTATTGTGTGAAGGTGTTCTGTGTTTATACTTATGATAATGTGTATTCTACTGTGTGAAGCTCGGTGACAACAAGTCAGACCTTTAGTGAAATCCTGATTAATCACAACAATGGCCAGGTCGGCTTGGAGTTACCCCGACTGCTTTAAGTGACTAGGTAATTATCTATGTTAATTCTGTTTCTGGTTACAGTTTGTATTGCTAGGGTAATATGATCAGAAGGGGGGGATGTCCTCCTGGTGTATATATTTGTGTGAGTTTGTTCAAATAAACATTTCATGTTCCTACAAGCTTGTGTTGGCTAGTGTTGTACGTTTTGGCTATAATATCAGATTTCTGACGTTCAGACTGGAGGAGACTGTATACTGACGGAAGCACTCAAGCAGAGTGCGACGGGGGTTCGGTGACATTGCTCTTACCAGAATAATATATGGGTAGAGTGTAGTGTGGATCAACCTGCCAACATCCTATGTAGCAACAGAACAAAGGCATACATGTGTCGGCACATGATGTCATCACGCCCTATAGGTGGGGCGACACTATGTGTTATCGTGCCAGGGGGACCCTCCCTAAATACCAGCTTCTGCCACACGTCTCGTGGCGGCTGTTTGGCGCCAATGCACAGCGCATCCCTCAATTGAAGGATTATTTCCTCCCTTGAGGATGATGGGATATTTAAAATACCTGCCCACCTATCTTCAGCCTCTGCTTGAGCGTGATGGCTGACGACTTGCATTCCTTGAAGAATCCTCTATATGGTAATATACTTTTTTCTTTTTGGGATCTGCTTTCCACGTATGCTTTTGTAGTTTTTGATTGGTGTCATATTGTGATTCTGAGACCTATACAAACACCATTCCCTATTTTAGGGATGTTTTCAATGCACTGCACATACAATGCATGTCGGATCCTATTTATATAATTATACCCTCTTAAGCTCCTTAGTGTTCGTTTGGGTAATTATTACATTTTTATTTTTTCATAGAGTGTTGCCTTGCACTTACTCTAACAAGCAGGATTGAATGTGGTCCATTAACCTTTTATGTGTATATGGTTGACCTTTGTAAGTACCAACAGCAGCTTGTAATATGTAAATGATTAATATACGTATATGTATAATGAAACATGACTGTTTATGTAATTAACTTTAATGAGCACTATATATTTATGCTGTAGAAGTACAAATACCCATTATCTACCCTGAGGAAGGACTACATGTCTGAAACATGTTGGGATTCATTATTAGAACTCATCTGGGCTGACCTCTGTTTTGTCATCTGCAGCCCTCTGGGTGTATCTGATGTTGTCGGTGTATTTGGAGTACTATTCTATTATGTTTTGTCAACACAGATATGGCTCTTTTGATACAATGTTATTTTATTAGGACACAGATCCTTTTTATTGAATATTTCTGAAATAAAATTGACTTTTGTCTTTTACATACACTTATGTACATATATGTGACTCTGCCTTCAAAGTCCATGATGGGTCATTATGTACTTTGCGCATACCTTTGTGCTATGTGTTGCTCTTAAGACCAGTTTAATCTGCTGTTTTGCCTTCTCTGTTTCTTACTTTCTCTCATCATCAACATTCTGATAATTTTTTTAATGAAAAGTTTTCATTTTCTTTACTTACCTTATATTACCCCCAGTGATGTCATCTCTGGGTTTCTCTATGCAATACATTCAGATTACAGCTGGTGGGAGTGACTAGCAGGGTGCATTATATCCCAACACCCTGCTTCAGTGCTCCTGTCAAGAGCCATCAGTCCTGATGCAAACAATGGGCTTCTCTTGGGAGAAGTTATGCAAACAGACAGTGCCTTGAAAAAGTATGCATGCCCCATGACATTTTCCACATTTTTTTACTAAAAATGTAAATGTATTTTATTGGGATTTTATGTGATAGACCAACACAAAGTGGCACATAATTGTGAAGTGGAAGGAAAATTATAAATGGTTTTCAATTTTTTTTTTATAAATAAATATGTGAAAAGGAAAGCTTACATTTGTATTCAGCCTCCTTTACTCTGATACCCCTAACTAAAATCTAGTGGAACCAATTGCCTTCAGAAGTCACCTAATTAGTAAAAGTCCACCTGTGTGTAATTTAATCTCAGTATAAACACTGTTCTGTGAAGCCCTCAGAGATTTGTTAGAGAACCTTAGTGAACAAATAGCACCATGAAGGCCAAGGAACACACCAGACAAATCAGGAATAAAGTTGTGGAGAAGTCTAAAGCAGGGTTAGGTTATGAAAAAGTATCCCAAGCTTTAAACATCTCACGAAAGCACTGTTTAATCCATCATCTGAAAATAGAAAGCGTATGGCACAACTGCAAACCTACCAAGACATGGCCATCCACCTAAAATGACAGGAGCGCATTCATCAGAGAAGCAGCCAAGAGGCCCATGGTAACTCTAGAGAAGCTGCAGAGATCCACAGCTCAGGTGGGAGAATCTGTCCACAGGACAAGTATTAGTCGTGCACTCCACACATCTGGCCTTTATGGAGGAGTGGCAAGAAGAACGCTATTGTTGAAAGAAAGCCATAAGAAGTCCCGCTTGCAGTTTGCGAGAAGCCATATGGGGGACACAGCAAACATGTGGGAGAAGGTGCTCTGGTCAGCTGAGACCAAAATTGGCGGAGGTTCACCTTCCAGCAGGACAACAACCCTAAACATATAGCCAGAGCTACAATAGAGTGGTTTAGATCAAAGCATATTCATGTGTTAGAATGGCCCAGTCAAAGTCCAGACCTAAATCCAATTGAGAATCTGTGGCAAGACTTGAAAATTGCTGTTCACAGACATTCTCTATCCAATCTGACAGAGCTTGAGCTATTTTGCAAAGAAGAATGGGCAAAAACGTCACTCTCTAGATATGCAAAGCTGGTAGAGACATCCCCAAAAAGACTTGTAGTTGTAATTGCAGACAAAGGTGGTTCTACAAAGTATTGACTCAGGGGGGCTGAATACAAATGCATTCCATACTTTTCACATACTTATTTGTAAAACATTTTAAAAACCATTTATCATTTTCCTTCCACTTCACAATTATGTGTCACTTTGTGTTGGTCTATCACATAAAATCCCAATAAAATACATTTATGTTTTTGGTTGTAATATGACAAAATGTGGAAAATTTCAAGGGGTGTGAATATTTTCTCAAGGCACTGTATGGTGGGACAAAGCCAACTTAAAAAGGTTTTAGGGTCTTCCAATGTGACCTCTACAGTATCTGCAGGGTGCAGCAGGTGTGCAACATTTAGCGGCACTGAAAAAACTAATGCTAGCAGATCAAAAAAAAGAACAACTCATAGTATAGACTGTGGTCTATTATATACAGTAACAGTTAAGGAGTCTCCTCTGGGGGTGTGGCCTAACGCAGCATGTGAACGGACATCTTTCTTAGCAGCTCTGGGATCCCTTTGCATAATCCTGTGTAATACTGCATACCTGCCTATCCAATTTGACTGATTTCTCTCCTGGCTAATTTGGGAAGGCCCTGTGACATCTCCTGGGACTTTGGTGGATGGGAAATCATAAGAAGAAGCAGCCCCCAGCCAAGATGAGTATTACCACGCACTCTTGCCAAGATGGCCGCCACTCCACCGCTCCTCACCCGTTCCTGGCATCCACGCCGAAACTGTTTGGAGTGGAGCCTGATCCCTCTCCGTGACCCTCTCCTGGAGCCTCCACTCCTCTAGCGCTGCTGTCCCAAACCTCTCCTAGTGACGACGGCATGGAAGACGATCCGGAACTGGAGCCTACCCTGCTGCATGTTCTTAAAATCATTAAGGTAAATCATACTGATTTTATGGGTAAGGTGGCAGAGCTCAAACTGGATATGACTATAATGCGCCAGGACATGCATAATATACAGGGACCAGGTCTCGGACACGGAGCGCCGCATCAGTGATTTGGAGGACACTGTTAACCCTGTCCTTCCTATAAAAACCTGTGGCACCAAAATCAAATCATTGGAGGATAAGGTGGACGATTTGGAAAACCGTTTACGCAGGAACATCCTACTCTTGGTAGGCCTGCCTGAGCAGGTTGAGGGTTCTGACGTGGTATCCTTCCTGGAAAGTTGGTTTACCCTGGAATTTGGGAAGGACTGTCTATCTCCCTGCTTTGTCCTGGAAAGAGCTCACAGAGTTCCTGGCAGACAGCTACCTACAGGTAAACCTCCCCGCATCATGGTGATCCTGTGCTCTGCTCACGTAAAAAGGGAGCCTAAAGATCAACAATGCAATGGTGCTCCTCTTCCCTGACTACGCCCCAGCTGTCCATGCCTCGAGGGCCAAGTACCAACACGTCAAGCAAAAATTGAGGGAGAAGACATCCAATACTCCATGTTATTTCCTGCCACATTGAGGGTTGTCCACCAAGGCCAGGTGCATTTTTTCCAAACCCCTGTGAATGCTCTCTCCTGGTTTGAATCCGTGCAACAGCCTAGTCTTTTGTCTGATTGTGTACCTAAAACCTGATTTGGGCTTTCCCTCTGGTAATGTGTTCTACCTTTTCCATCCCAGCTTCTGGAATCACTGCTGGGGCAGGTATCTACAAATTTATGTCCTGTCATGAGGATATAGATCCCCATCTGGGAGACTATGCTGCTATTGCTGGTTTTATCTTTGATCACTGACTGATCCAATGTTTGTTCATTGACTTTGGCTGTACTGGTCATGTTCCCTGCATCAACTTGCTGTTTGGGGTCTAAGCCCGCTCCTTGTTTTTGGTGCAGGGCAAGGGTTAAATTTTGGCTGTGGTTTTTATTACAAGTGCCTATTCTTGATATAGCTCTAATGTTAGTTGGTATGAATGAAGTGTGTATGTGTGTGGATATCCACTCCTTATTTTCAGGAACCCATCCGGCAGGACACATGTCACTACTGGAGGGACAATGCCGGGTCCTCCTCGACAGGCCCCGCATGGGATGCCTTTAAGGCAACCGTGCGGGGCTCCTATATCTCTAATATTGTTAAGCATAGGAAATCTACACAGGCTACCCTTCGGACCTTGGAGTCCTCCTTAGAGACAGCTAGGGCCCAATATATGCACTCCCCACTCCGGACTCCCATGATGTCTTGGTAGGGGCACATAAGGCACCGGATCTCCATAGGGTGGACACAACTCAAACAACAACTCTTTTTGTCTGCAAGGTTACACGAGCATAGTGGAAAAAATGGTAAGATGCTGGCCTATCTTTCTCACACGGAATACACGGATAGGTCCATACCACAAACCCAACTACCCAATGGCTCAGTTTCATCAGATCCTTTGACCATAAACCTGACATTTAAGTCCTTCTATGAACACCTATATTCGGACCCGCCCTCCCCAACTGAACTTGAGTCGGTGGGGTTCTTTGAATCCATCCCATTCCCTGAATTAGAGGACTCACACAAACTTATTTTAGATAAACCCCTGACGATCTAAAAAATTACAGATGCCATATACTCTCTCCCCCCTAACAAGACTCCAGGGTTAGATGGTTTACATGCTGAATGGTACAAGAACTATACAGAAGACTTAGAACAGAAACCACATTCTCTGTTCGGACAGGCATTAGAGGAAGGTGAGTTTCCCGGGTTTCCCACCTCTATGTGTGAAGCCCTGGTTGGTTAACCACAAAACTAACGCCTGGATGTGATAGCCTGTGTATTGTTATAAAAGCATTATAAACACTGTATGAACATTGACAGGCGGGAAATGCTATGAATAACTGTATGTACATGGGAGAGGTGGCTCAGATTGGTAACATCCCATAGGTGGGCTATATCTTGAATGTATACCATAAATATGCTGTACCCAGACCAATAAATCGAACAGTGTGTAGATCTAAAAAAAAAAAAGGAAGTCTCTTCTCACCCAGTGACCACATCATACATTGTAAGTACTGTGATCTACTGTAATACATAGAAGTGTTACACTTACACATGATTCAACACGCACATGCTTGAAAAAACATCTGAAGCTAAAAGCACTCCAGCCAAGATTTGCCAGAAATTTCCCTGGCAGTCCTTTTTTCTGCCAATTGATGTCCTCATTCTAATGGCCAGCATCATTCAACCCACTGGCGGAACTACCAGGGTTGCACCAGGATCCTGGCGTTCCACCACTGTGGGGTGGCCCATAAGCCCAGTCTGCAGATCCACGGCAGAGTTACTGGCTGCAGTTGTAAGCAGAGAGTGTCTGTTACACTCTCACTTACACTGCCCAGACAGAGCCAGCACTGACAGCCCACTTGCATCCCCCCCGCCTTGCATGGACAGGGGAGGAGAGTGATCTAGATCTACTCCTCCTCCCGCCCCTGTCCTCCTGTGTGTGCCCGTGGCCCCACCCACACTCCAATCGGATTGGAGCGTGAGCGGGGAAGCCGGGGATGAGTGGGCGGGGAAGCCCAGCAGCCGGAACAGCATGGAGAATGAGCGTGGATGATATGCAGACTGCACAAGCCTCCTTCCTTCTTGGGGTGAGTGAGCTCACATCCATCCATTCACCCCCTCCGTTATCTCTCCTGTCTCTGAATCAGTACAATAAGGGGTGATTAGATTTAAGATTTAAGGGGGTGCTCCACAAACTCTGATGTAAAAGGGGCTTTGGTGAGCAGAGACCCCCTTTGAGAAAGTCACGTGGCATATGATGATACGCGTGGGGAGATGGAGTCAGTGACGTCTTTGCATAGTGTTCGGCAAACACAGCGATAGCTGTATGAGCGGTGAAGCTGTCTGACCATTATAACAAAAGCGATTCAGCTACTGCAAATGTGTGAGTGGATTACATTGTTTTCTCAGTCTTGCAGCATTTAAAAACACTGCGTAATGATGGTTTTTCTTTTATCTCTATGTGAATCATCACCTTGCAAATGTAATTCATCATGCAACTATGATCTGTGAGTATTGAAATACAAGCAAGTTCATCAAAGGCAATTGATTGGACATTTAGTGGATTGACACAAACAGACACTATTTATTGGTTTTTTTTTTCCATCTACATATATTTAGGGATGTGTGTTCCCTTATATGTTTTTGATGCATCTATTTGCATTTATTCACTTTATTGATTGATATATTTATTTGCACCTATTCACTTTACTGATTGTGATATCAGGGTATACGTTTTTGATGCATTTTTTTGCATTTATTCACTTTATTGATTGATTATTTTTTTGCACTTATTCACTTTACTGATTATGATATTAGGGTATTTTTATGGTTTAGGATTTTATATATAAGCACCACTCCAACAGATGGGGATAGTTTGATAAGCATAACAACATATTTTATATTAATTTAAAGTAAAACAGTGCCGTATCGCAAAAAATGGCCTGGTCATGAAGGGTATCTTCCGGAGGGCAAGTGATTAAATAAAATACATTTAATGATGTGAAAAAAAAGCAAAAAGCTGCATCTATATCTGCCTAGGCTTTAGGTAGCATAAGCTAAATAATGAATTTCTGATCATAGCAAGAGTTAAGTTTCCAACCAAAAATTTGACTTTATTTACAAGATTCCCATTAAATGCACGGTACAAAGTTTCTGGTAAATCACTTTTACCTTAATTAGACTTATAAATATGTAACACATGGAAATTATTTGCAAACCAGCTTGAGATTTCACTTTCACAACTAGCAGTTTACCACATACCTCTGCAAAACCTTCCACTTGTTGCGGGGGTGATGTGTTAAGTGACTTTTTGGAGCACGTTCTGCAAATAAAGGCCAGAAAATGAAAATATTAATTTCAAGAGAACCAGTCATGATTAGGTTTATGCAGCCCAAATGCAGCCAGATTTTTTATTAAGTCTTGGATAGGGAAGGGCTAGAACCCTTGTTGACTTTCTGTTGTTTTCCATTGGGAGAGTTGTTTTCTATTTCTATTTGATGGGTGACAGATAGGAAAGGGAGTTAGAACCATACTGCTGTTTGTATACCCATTAGGGAAATTTCCCTGTGTTTCCTATTTAGGGGATGGGTATCAAGAAATGAGATAGGGTGTCAGTACATCAGGAATGTCCAATTTTCAGATATACAGTATCTCACAAAAGTGAGTACACCCCTCACATTTTTGTAAATATTTTATTATATCTTTTCATATAAGAACACTGAAGAAATAACACTTTGCTACAATGTAAAATAGTGAGTGTACAGCTTGTATAACAGTGTAAATTTGCTGTCCCCTCAAAATAACTCAACACAGCCATTAATGTCTAAACCGCTGGCAACAAAAGTGAGTACACCCCTAACTGAAAATATCCAAACTGGGCCCAAAGTTTCAATATTTTGTGTGGCCACCATTTTTTTCCAGCACTGCCTTAACCCTCTTGGACATGGAGTTCACCAGAGCTTCACAGGTTGCCACTGGAGTCCTCTTGCATTCCTCCATGATGACATCACTGAGCTGGTGGATGTTAGAGACCTTGCTCTCCTCCACCTTCCCTTTGAGGATGCCCCACAGATGCTCAATAGGGTTTAGGTCTGGAGACATGCTTGGCCAGTCCATCACCTTTACCCTCAGCTTCTTTAGCAAGGCAGTGGTCATCTTGGAGGCGTGTTTGGGGTCGTAATCATATTGGAATACTGCCCTGCGGTCCAGTCTCTGAAGGGAGGGGATCATGCTCTGCTTCAGTATGTTGCAGTACATGTTGGCATTCATGGTTCCCTCAATGAACTGTAGCTCCCCAGTGCCGGCAGCACTCATGGAGCCCCAGACCATGACACTCCCACCACCATGCTTGACTGTAGGCAAGACACACTTGTCTCTGTACTCCTCACCTGGTTTCTGCCACACACACTTGACACCATCGGAACCAAATAAATTTATCTTGGTCTCATCAGACCACAGGACATGATTCCAGTAATCCATGTCCATAGTCTGCTTATCTTCAGCAAACTATTTGCTTCCTTGTGCATCATCTTTGGAAGAGGCTTCCTTCTGGGATGACAGCCATGCAGACCAATTTGATGCAGTGTGCGGTGTATTATCTGAGCACTGATGGGCTGACCCCCCACCCCTTCAACCTTTGCAGCAATGCTGACAGCACTTATACATCTATTTCCCCAAAACAACCTCTGGATATGACGCTGAGCACGTGCATTCAGCTTCTTTGGTCGACCATGGCGAGGCCTGTTCTGATTGGAACCTGTCCTGTTAAACTGCTGTATGGTCTTGGCCACTGTGCTGCAGCTCAGTTTTAGGGTCTTGGCAACCTTCTTATAACCTAGGCCATCTTTATGTAGGACAACACGAACGAGTCACATGACACCGGGGAGGGAAAATGGCTAATTGGGCCCAATTTGGACATTTTCACTTAGGGGTGTACTCACTTTTGTTGCCAGCGCTTTAGACATTAATGGCTGTGTGTTGAGTTATTTTGAGGGGACATCAAATTTACACTGTTATACAAGCTGTACACTCACTACTTTACATTGTAGCAAAGTGTCATTTCTTCAGTGTTGTCACATGAAAAGATATAATAAAATATTTACAAACATTTGAGGGGGTGTACTAACTTTTGTGAGATACTGTATATATCATAGTTTGTGGACTCTATAACTTTCCTACAGAGTAAATAATATACACCAATTTGGAGTATTTTCACCAAAGAAATGTAGCAGAATAAATTTTGGCCTAAATTTATGAAGAAAGATTATTTATTTGCAAAATAGAAATTAAGAAAAACACTTTTTTTTCAAATTTTTTTGGTCTTTTTTCGTTTATTTAGCAAATTATAAAAAACGCCAGCAGTTATTAAACACAACCAAAAGAAAGGATAGTATGTAGGCAATAAAATCATAGAGAACAATACTATAATAATCACCGATGCCCTAAACAGTCTCTAATCACTTATTACAGCAGCGCTATGTGTAAAGATGGTCCAAACACATTTGTAACGTTAATGATAAAGGAGATCCAGAAAAGTTCAAGTAGCTGTGATCTATTGTAGTGGAGAGCCTCTTTCACCAAGGATAATCACCACGTGCAGGGGACATCTCCCCAATGAAATTGCACTCACCAAAAGGACAGCAAACATAAGCCTTTAAAATAAACGCTTCCTTTCTCCTTCGTCCAACCACCAGATGTCAATCACATTCATAGATGATACCGCAATACATATGGGAGGAATGAAATAACCAGATAGTGTAATATTGCTAAGACAATTTTATTAAATCATTCAAAATATTCCCCCTTAAGCTTATATGCGTACCAGATATGCAGAAAAAACAAGCATGTTAATAAAGTGCACTGTGCCTTGTAATTCCATTTCCCGGGAGGTCCTCTGGAGTGTCTTAAAACCAGCTTACTTCCTCGTTCCTCTCGGGTACTTGGAACGCACGCGTCACTTCTGGTGAATTACGTCTCTGACGCGTTTCGTCACTTCCGGACGTCGTCTGAGGGTGTAATTCACCATCTGAGTGGCCAGTTTTTATGTAAGCGTCAACGGTATCAGCCAATCATATCAGCTCCGCTGATCGGACCACTCCCCCCTGTGATTACGCCCTAAGGACTGTCAGCAAAGGGGGATGTATACTTGGTCAAACCGTCAGCGAAGCTAAATACTAATGGGCACCGCAACGTTATCTATACTGGCTAAAATTGGAAGTTGACACATCATGCCATTATGGGTGCTAGTATTATCATATTTAGTTTTGGCGTGCGGACATGGTTTTTTTGTGTATAAACATTATAATAAACTATCCGCTAGCCACCAGATGAAATGTACCACAACCTAATCACGGCTAGTGTATCTATATGGTGAGATGTGATTATACAGCAAAAATATGAATCAATACATCAAGTGTCAAAGACAATACGCAGGTAAAAGAATTCCTTACAGTATTAATACTGCTAACATCATGCTGCCATAAAATAATCAACATAAACGGCAAATACAGAACCCAGTATGTTGGTATGGATATTCAAAATAAGTACCAGGATGCTGGTAAAATTATCTAAACGAAAGATAAAAATTAAAATAAAAATAAAAAGATGGAGACTGACCTACTTAAAAACGTCTAGTAGGTATGTAAAATAATGAATTTTAAAATTTACATATAAAATTTACATGTAAAATAAAAAATTTGTATAAAAATTTATAAAAACGCAATGAATACAAAAAACAAAAATCACTTCGATAAAGACCCACTGTCTAGAACTCATTGCTTGGAACATGAATTCTCATGTATATGTTATATAACATTACTAAAAGACCCTAAAAGTAATTATGATTATGTGTCACTGATAAAACAGTTTATATCGAGCTCAATGTTGAGACCCTTGGGGGAGAGCACATCCACAGAATGGATCCACCGTGTCTCAAGTTTAGATAGTTCACGGATACGGTTTATGCCTCTCCAGTGGGTTTGTAGGTGCTCAACCCCCCCAAAATTCTAGCCCTGCTGGGTCTCTGTTGTGTTTCAACTTAAAGTGCAATGAGACATTGTGGTCCTTGTAGCCATTTTTAATATTATTAATATGCTCAGAGACTGATTCGTAGTAGCCTCTTCGTGCGGCCTATATAAATGAGACCGCAAGGGCATCTGAGAGCATAGACCACATAAGTGCTATTGCACGTTATAAATTGTTTAATGTCGAAGGCACGGTCATTCGTAGGCGACACAAAATTTTCGATTCCTCTTAATGGTTTAGCGACTTCTCTGCAAGCTTTGCATTTTCTGCAAGCAAAGAACCCGTTTCGGTCCCAGAATGACTGGGGACGTTCAGGAGGATCTATGACCTTTCTTACTATTTTATCGCCAAAGCTAGCGGCCTTTCTGTAGATGAACTGAGGTGTAGATGGAAGTACCGCGGTGAGTTTCTTATCCATTAGGAGTACGTGCCAATGCTTTCTTCCACTTCCTTATACTGAGAGTGGAATTGGGAGGTGAAGCCCCATTCCTTACTACAGTTTTTTTCAACAGTCTCGGGTGTATCCAGGCTCCCCTGATCCTTCTCTTGTAAACACGATGTTCTTGGTAGGGCTGCTACTTCATCCACTACTTTTTGGAGAATCTCAGGTTTGTACCCCTTAGCCTCAAACCTCTCAGTTAAAACTTTGGACTGCAAAAAGAATTCAGCTTCTTCGGAGCAATTTCTCTTTACTCTCATGATTTGGCCTTTTGGAATATTCTTAAGCCATTGGGGATGATGACCACTGGAAATAGGTAGATAGCTATTCCTATCGTTTTTTTTAAAAAAACACCTTTGTTTCTAACCTATCATTTTGTCGGTATATGGTCACATCTAGGAAATTAATCGTATCTCTATGCCAATTGGAGGTCAAAACTATATTGTTCTCATTCCGGTTTAAAACTTCTAAAAATGATTCTAATGACTCTGGTGATCCAACCCAGATAAAAAACAGATCGTCAATGAATCGTTTGTAAAAAATCAATTCCGGACGTTGTTCTTTAAATATGATTTTATCTTCCCACTCCGCCATAAAAATTAGCAAAATAGAAATTAAGAAAAACCCTTTTTTTTAAATTTTTTTGGTCTTTTTTCGTTTATTTAGCAAATTATAAAAAACGCCAGCAGTTATTAAACACAACCAAAAGAAAGCTCTATTTGTGGGAAAATAATGATAAACATTTCATATGGGTACAGTGTTACACGACTGCGCAATTGTCATTTAAAGTGTGAGAGCTCTGAAAGCTGAAAATTGGCCTGGGCAGGAAGGGGATAAAAGCATGGGCGTCCGCAGAACTTTTTTCAGAGGGGGGCATCATTTTAGGGTCACCCATGCGCCGCCCGTTTTCGACAATGTCATCATCACATTGTCATGGTCAGAGACAGCAGGCATAGTACAGTTCCTAGGATAAGTAATGGATAATGGCCGACAGGCCCTCTTACCAGACCCAACGAAACTACAGGAGTGATCCCTCTGGCTGGACAATCACTCATTCTGGGTTCCCCGGGGGCGATTCTGGTCATTAGTGTAGCATGTCTGTACCCTGGCAGAGGCTCAGTCTGTCTCTCTCTAGTGGCACTGGGCAACGTGGCTCTCTCTTGTGGCACTGGGTAGCATGGCTCTCTCTCTGGCACTGGGTAGTGTGGCTCTCTCTGGTGGTGCTGGGCAGCATGGCTCCCTCTCTGGCACTGGGTAGCGTGGCTCTCTCTGGTGGTGCTGGGTAGTGTGGCTCTCTCTCTGGTGACACTGGGCAGTGTGGCTCTCTCTGGCTTCCGCCCAGCACACGCCTCTTTCTTTGTCCTGTGGCACTCTCTCCCACATCTTTTTTCAGGCTGCAGTCTCTCATTCTCTCTCTTGATCGAGCTGTAGCCTCCTTCCTGTGGAAAATGAGGCCACCAATCTTTGGGACTACATGTCCCATGATGCTCTCCTCTCCTAGTCTCCTTTGATTGGCCCTCAGTTATTATAAATGGGGAAGGAACGGATCGGCCAGGAAGCTGTGTGGGGAACCTGGTGAGAGCCACCGTCTCTCCTCCCTGACAGGAGAAGGGGGGGGGGGGCAAGCCGGGGAAACCTCTGACAGCCCACAGCTCGCCTTTCTCTTGACACATCGCCGCCGAGTTCTCTGCTGGACTGAGCAGGGAAAAGAGCCCGCAGTCAGACTACACTGATGGGGGGCTTGACAGCATCTTGATGGTGTCACCCCTTTGGCTGCCTGCACCCCCATAGCGACGCCACTGTGCTGAATGTGCCAATCTGATCCCTGATTCCAGGGGGGCACTTGACCCCCCTTGCCCCTACCTGCGGATGCCCATGGATAAAATTGCCCTGTATTGAAGTGGTTAAAGCAGAACTTCTGTGATTTTTTAATCTTTCCATCTATTAAATTTTCTGCCCTTGTTGTTTTAACTTTGGATAGTAAAACATTTTTTTTTCTGCCAGTAAATACCTTATACAGCCCACTTCCCATTTCTTGTCTGCTCATTAGCCTAGACTTATGACATCATGCACAGCTCCCTCTCTTACCCTCGTGAGAGTTTGCCAGGAAGGGAAGGGGGATGAGTCATAAGAGCTGCAGAGCTAGAGGTGTGTATCTCTGTAAATCCAGGAAGTGAACAGGCAGCGGCTTCAGCTGCCCACAGTTAAAATGGCTGCAGCCAGACTCAGAGGAGCGGGATTTCTGCAGCATATTTGGCAAGTACAGAATCACAGAATATATAAAATAATATGCAAAGTGGTTGGATGGAAGCTTTAGAATGGCAAAATTTAGTGTGCCACTGTGAAATGTGGGGCGTGGCTTAAATTGTGCTAAATACTGGGCATGGCTTAAAGGAGGTGTAGTTTAACAGAGTCCGAGATGCCTCACAGTGCAGCGTGCGATAATGTTAAATAGGGAATGTACAGTGTGGAGTGCATGGTGGTGGGTAGTATGTGCAGGAGAGGAGTGCTGAGTGTATGGTGGTGGGTAGTATGTGCAGGAGAGGAGTGCAGAGTGTATGGAGGTGGGTAGTATGTGCAGGAGAGGAGTGCGGAGTGTATGGAGGTGGGTAGTATGTGCAGGAGAGGAGTATGGAGTGTATGGAGGTGGGTAGTATGTGCAGGAGAGGAGTGCTGAGTGTATGGTGGTAGGTAGTATGTACAGGAGAGGAGTATAGAGTGTATGGAGGTGCTTAGTATGTGCAGGAGAGGAGTATGGAGTGTATGGAGGTGGGTAGTATGTGCAGGAGAGGAGTGCGGAGTGTATGGAGGTGGGTAGTATGTGCAGGAGAGGAGTGTGGAGTGAATGGAGGTGGGTAGCAGGTGCAGGAGAGGAGTGCGGAGTGTATGGAAGTGGGTAGTATGTGCAGGAGAGGAGTATTGAGTGTATGGTGGTAGGTAGTATGTACAGGCGAGGAGTGCAGCATGTATGGAGGTGGGTAGTATGTACAGGAGAGGAGTATGGAGTGTATGGAGGTGGGTAGTATGTACAGGAAAGGAGTATGGAGTGTATGGAGGTGGGTTGTATGTACAGGAAAGGAGTATGGAGTGTATGGAGGTGGGTAGTATGTGCAAGAGAGGAGCATTGAGTTTATGGTGATAGGTAGTATGTACAGGAGAGGAGTGCAGCATGTATGGAGGTGGGTAGAATGTACAGGAGATGAGTATGGAGTGTATGGTGGTGGGTAGTATGTACAGGAGAGGAGTATGGAGTGTATGGTGGTTGGTAGTACAGTATGTGCAGGTGAGGAGTGAGGATTGTGGAGTAGGGTAGTATGTGCAGGAGAGGGGTGTGGATTGTATGGAGGTGGGTAGTATGTGCAGGAGAGGAGTGTGGAGTGTATTGAGGTGGGTAGTGTCAATAGGGCAGTGGATGTTGTCATTAGTTATTTATTTTTATTTTATTTTTATTTTTTCCTGCATCTGGCGGGAGAGGAGAAGAGGGAAGCCGGCTGTGGGGGGACGAGGGGGGCAGAGGAGAACACAGAGAGGGGCTGCAGGAGGAGGACACAGCGGCCAGAGGAGGAGGAGGACACAGGGGACAGTCCAGATGATCAGTGTGGGGGTGGGGAAAGTTGCAAGCACCTATCTCCCTGTATGGCTTTTCAGCTGACAGCCGCTGTCAGCGGCTTCACTGAAGGCTATACAGAGATCGGTGCGTGCAACTTTCCCCACCGCCACACCGATCATCTGGACTGCCAACCTGGGGATCATCCATGTGTGCAGTGTGGGTCACAGTGGGTCCCCCCCTCGGGGGCCCGTGTGCAGTGACCACTTTGCACCTATGGATGATATGCCACTGCTTGATGTGCTGATGGGATTTCTTCACTCTCTTTAAAGCTGGGTTCACATTCTCCTAAACCTGCACGGTTTAGGAGATATTGACCCTGCATGCAGCCTCTGTCAGCGGCGCATGCGCTCTGCAGGTCCGGCGGTCCGTGCTGCATGCGCGGGAGTGATGTAATCGCGGCTCCGGCCACTCACAGCGCCAGAGCGAGCGATCCTGGAAGATACGCCAAGGGAACATGTCAGGTCCCTCAGCAGTGAATGGGTGAGCTGCGGTAGCTTCGTTCTAAGGTAAGTATTTTAAGGCATACTAGCACTTGTGCTGCTATTGTCTTGCAGGTTGTTTTTTTTTCGTGGTTTATTACCTATTTAAAGGAACAGTATTGCTTGACTTGGACACTGTTTGGGCATTTATACCCGGCTTCAGAGGGACTATCGTTTGAGAACTCCAACAGAGGATTTGGGTCCCAACACATAAAGCAGTGGGAGGGGTTTTGCCTGAGATTATTGGACCTCTATTTTTGCATTGCCCCTTAGTATAGGGATTAGAGGTAAAGTGATTACTCCACTTGTTACTTACTGAGTCACACATTATTTTGTAGCTGTCTCCATTGGTAAAGTGTTTATTATTGCTTTTCCATCTTTTGACTGTTGATTTATTGTTTGTTGTTACAATATATATTTACCTTTCAGTCTTGATGTTTCAGAGGGGGTGTCATTCACATCTGGAGTCGGGGGACGCAAACATCAGCAGCTCCTTCGGGAATAAGCGCTACACTAGTGTAAGGAGAACTTTAGATACTACAGGGACCAACTTCAAAGTCCAAACGTTGCTTTGACACACAAGGCTCACCTTAAGAATTATTTAATCTCTTTTGGTAGACCAAAGCTCTGTCCATGCATTGCAAAATAGTTCATAGAAGCAATTCTCGGGACAATTATTTTTAATAACTGGTTAGCATCAGGCAGTGCTGTTTACAGGTAAAACTTACAAAACGAATTTTGAATGTTAAGACATACCTGATTTTCTTTTGGTTCCAGTAGACAATACACAGGGCAGTGATAAGAAGGATGGCAAAGCCTACAAGGATCCAGATCCAATTCCTGGTTTTATCTGTAAAGAAACAAAATTGTACATTGATTAACACATGATAATGGATAAAGTCAAAGTTGGGAAACTCAAGACTCAAGTGCCACTGGACCCAGCTGTTATGTGCAACCATGTATCTATTATCCACTCACTCTACTGCTACTGGATGTCTTCCTCATACTTCCCACCATAAGCATCTGTGGAAAGAGATGGAGAGTAATCCAGTGCTCTCAGCAGTAATAAATGGCAGGAGGCAGAAAATAATCACTGTTTAGACTCTGGGGGGGGGATTTACTAAGAATAAGGTAAAGCAATAGACATTAGACTCTGAATTGCACCTAATTAAGACCTCACCGTGGTGAATGGAGAAGCGCAATCAAATAAGTGACCGCGTATTAGTAAATGTAGTATCGGCATAATTGCATTGACATAGTAGAAAATGCTAAAAATGCTCCCTAGAGGGCTCAGGAGTGCAGGATTTAGCCAAGATGCCATTTGTTTGTGTGTAAAAAGAAACAATTGGCAAGTGTGATTTCTTGTTTGGCTGCTTTTGATGCTAATAATATTAATTATCTTTCCTGTTTTGTAGTGTTTTTATGTGCATGGTGTGGCGGGGATTCAGGACACTGACTGGGGACAGTATGTTAAAAATGGAGGGGGGGGGAATAGAGCTCTTTACCATCACCCCCTAGCTCAAACAATTTCTATGAGCCACATATTTAAGTTTAACTATAACTGTAGCAGAGTCCCGGGCTCCCAGAGGCCTAATGGTGACCTCCAGAGTTAGGGAGAGCTGACATCCTTCTTTGTAAAGTGGGTTACCAGGCATGGTGGGTGTGATGCATGATGAAATGATGGGCACCAGTCACTTTTTGAATGCAAAGAGATTTATTGTCTCTTAACAAGAACTGTGGGAGTGCGGGTTAGGGCCAGGACACCCTTAGGTAGATGCAAAGTTAATTGGCAGACCCCGAAACCCTATAGGAAGACAGCTATACAGGGAAAGGCCTCCAACCAGATGCCACGTCTGTATAGGTAGGACCGCTGTCTCCTATGGAAATGAACTTGTACCAGTCTCTAACAGTAGTAGTACATAACTCTTGGTAACACAGAACAGTCTGGTTCTTATCTCACAGTATCCCATTGTAGGTCTTCAATCACTGAGCTCCCAGTCTCTCACTAGACCACCAGATCCCAATCGTCACCGGATCTCCTAAGCTCTTCCACAGCTTTCCCGCTGTATTCTCCTCAAGCGCCACCCCCGCTAACCTGCTGGGTCCCTGGCTTGGCACTCGCTGAAGCTTTCCCACTTCTTCACCGTCCCTGGCTGGCGAGAAGACTGCTCTGGTACTTGCTCAAGCTTGCTCACTGTAGTCTCCGGTAATAAGGTAGATGGTCCCTTAGTGGTGACTGGTTCCCCTTTACCTTCGACCACAACTGGTTCCCCATCCGGCTGAACCTTCACAACTCGGTTGGACTCCAATCCTGCAGTCCCAACCCTACGCTGCTTCTCCTGCTCCTGGATAGGCCTCAGGCAGCCTAGCAGCCAGAAGCCCCCGGGATAGGCCTCTGGCTTCCGGCCTAGCAACTCGGGGCGACATAACACACGTCTAACTAGACAGCTGTCCAGGTGGCACAGAACCCCGATCACCTGTCTCCGTCCAAATAAATAGGCTCTCCCAGCAGGCCAAGGGACTAAAGAAACCCTTGCCTATTGGCTGAGACACCCCATCCATTCATGATCTGTCCTTGCTATGCTCCTGAAATTGATAGGCACATATCATTGTCAGTATTGACACATCAAACACTAAAACCTCATTCATTTAAACATTATTCTATCCCATAATTAGACTAAGTTTACATAGAGGCAGTAATAACAGGCAGTTAAGTCATGTTTTTACCATCCCCAGACCAGCTACTGGAAAATGAAGAACTTTCACTCACAATGCCATAGGCATGATGCTTTGCAGTGCGGCAAATTTAACACAGCATGCCATTTTTGATAGGTGGCTTCACTTGCCAAACAGGAATATTAAAATCAATGGGACCACATCACAATCATGTGCCAAACATGGAATTTCAATGAAAAATACCCCCTTGAAATTAAAAAAAAAACAACACAGGTATTCAGGAGGTGGCAATTTAACCTCCTGAAGCAGCTTGAAGCAACACTTCCAGCATTTCAGAAGCAAGTCAAAACAACTCAGAATCAAGAGAAAGCAACTGAGAAGCACTTGAAAGCGTTCTGCATCTGACATGGTTTAGATTTTAAAGCCAGAGTAAAAATATAGGCATAATAGAACAGTGTGGGACAAATCCAACAAAAACTTTTGTTGTATAAAATTATAGCCTGTCGGGTTTTTATTGCTAAAAGAAGAAATAGCCAGCACCCCTTGCATTATGCAGAAATAATAAAAGCAAAAGGTCTTAAAGTTGTATTAAAGCTTCGGCTTTTTTGTAAAAAACAAAACAAAATGTTATACTTACCTACTCTGTGCAGTGGTTTTGCACAAAGCAGCCCCGATCCTCTTCTTCTTGGGGTCTCAACCGGCGTTCCTGACTCCTCTTCATTGACTAGTGCCCCCAATAGCAAGCCGGAAGTGCGTCAACGCGTTTCGCCCCTCCTCCAGTGTGCCCCAGGGGGCGAAAACGCGTTGATGCACTTTTCCGGTTTCATCTAACCATGAACGCTACTTCCACCCTCCGGTAAACGCACGTCGATCAGCGGCGTTCTTGGATGTTTTTATTGATGCCTGTTTAAACCAGATATTGTGTAAGTGGCACCTTGGATTGTGTGATTCTTCACATTACCTACAGTACTTCACTATTAGTCCTTTCTCTTTCTCATCCGTTTTTTGAGCATGGTCGTGTATCCTGAATGTCCCAGAACAACTGTTGAAGAGGTTTCTTGACATATCCATTCGTCATATACCAGATTTTCTTGATCGCAGTGTTTTTGACCCCAGACTGCAAAGCCGGTGGTCTATGATTTCTGTTGCGTGGGGTCACAAGAGGGGAGTGTGGCACACGGCACCAGCTATCTCCCTGGAGCACATATGCACTTTATTTGGAGCACTTTTCACTTTGATTATTGAATATGTTCATATATTTACCATTATATTGAAAGTATCATGGAAGGGTTACAATGTTTTACCCCTTTATTTTTCTAATTATCCTTTAAGCGCTGTTTATATACCATTATTTACAATCCTACACATGTTTTGATCCTGAAACCGATCGCCTTCTTGCAAAGTAAGAACGATCTCATAGAAAGTTACCAACTTCAAACTCCCAGATGATCTCTCCTTTTTTCTTACATAATTCATTTATCCAGGAAAAAACCTACTACAAGTCCATTTTGCAGTGTAGCACCCTCCTATATAGGTGTTTGGATTTAGATTTAGTGCTGGCTCACTGTGTTCAGTGGAGCTGTGTGTGTTTTTGTGTAAATGTAGTTGTGATCACTGTAGCCAGTGCAGCTGATTAATTAGGTCAGTTCAGTGTTCTCAGCTGCTGAGTCTGAACACTGCTTTACTGAGAATTCTCTGGAATATAGATGTGGAGCTATGGCAGTTGGCATTTGAATATTTATGCAGCCCTGACCTATCTCAGGGAGCAGGGCCTAGAAGGCAGCTGGAAATCTGTATACATTCTCTAAGAGACTGAGCTTCTGGGTCTTTTCCTGCAGAGGATCAGTCCGGCCTGGAGAGATTGCTGCCCTGCATACTCTTCTGCTTATGTCAGAAGACCTGTACTAAAGGGATTTTTTTCTTTACATAAAGAATTGGTTAGTTGTATTTTAGTTAGTTGTAACCACCTGACCTCTGGAAGGTTTTACCCCCTTCATGACCAGGGCATTTTTTGCTTTTCAGCACTATGCTATTTTAGCTGGCAAATGCTCAGCCATGCAACACTGTACCCAAATTACCTTTATATAATTTTATTTTCACACAAATACAGCTTTCTTCTGGTGGTATTTGATCACCACTGGGGTTTTTATTTTTTATTATTTTGAAAAAAAAAACTTTTTCTAACTTCTGTTATAATACATAGTGTATTGTAATTGGTTTGTGTGAAAGTTTTATAGCATCTGCAAACTTTGGAATATATACTGAACTTTATGCAGCTATAATGCTGTACTGGTAATGGTGGTGATCAGCGACTTATAGTGTGACTGTGACAGTGTGGCGGGAAATCTGTTGCTAACAGACACTGTTTGGAAGGGTCACTGACTGACTAACTGACATTGATGGCAAAAAACAAGTAAAAATTTGCGCTGAACTGAAAAAAGCAAGCGGCCAGCAAAGTTCGTAGATAACAAACAAAAAGTCACATGCATATAAATTATTGCGGCGCTGAAAAGTTCAAAAATGAAATTGAAGAGTGGGAGGAATCCAATCACCAAATATATTGTGTAGATGTAGAAAGAGTCACTCGTCACCACGTGGTAATGTAGTCTGCTTACCAGAAGGTATTAAGGATTAGGCATAGATGATAAATACTCGAAAGCATCCAGCAAATCCAGCCCACTGGAACCCCTCATCAGACCACAACATCCGTGGGATTTCCTTCACATATAAACATCTCCCAATGGTCACTTCAGAATTAGGCATTCAGGCATGTAGTCATCATATATCCGAGAAAAGAAAATGAAGGACCCATAGTGAAGCCCGTAATGATAGATAAAAAACTTTTATTGTAGTAACTTACAGTTGAAGCTTAAAACAGCATGCATCAAGGATAGGCACAAACGGCTGCAGCAATCAGCGTACGGATGTCAGCCTGCCTGACATGTTTCATCATAACAGATGTCTTCAGAGGCATGGCTACAGCTACAACCGCACGCTATGTATATGGTATGGTTAGTGGGTGGATCAGAGGGGATAAGTCATAACTGACATTGATGTCTCTAGTGACTAGGGATGGGCCGAACACCCCCCCCCCCCCGTTCGGTTCGCATCCAGAACATTTGGACAGGAAAAAACTTTGTTTGAACACGCGAACACCGTTAAAGTCTATGGGACACAAACATGAAAAATCAAAAGTGCTAATTTTAAAGGCTTATATGCAAGTTATTGTCAGTTTGGGGACCTGGGTCCTGCCCCAGGGGACATGTATCAGTGCAAAAAAAAGTTTTTTTCGGGAGCAGTGATTTTAATAAAGTTTAAAGTGAAACAATAAAAGTGAAATATTCCTTTAAATTTCGTACCTGGGGGGTGTCTGTAGTATGCCTGTAAAGTGGCGCTTTTTTCCCGTGTTTAGAATAGTCTGACAGCAAAATGACATTTCTAAAGGGAAAAAAAAGTCATGAAGTAATAGCGGCTATAGTAAATTGTCGTCTATAGTGAATTGTCTATGGGGGAAATCAAAAGTGCAAATTTTAAGGGTTAATATGCAAGTTATTGTCATAAAAAGTGTTTGGGGACCTGGGTCCTGCCCCAGGGGACATGGATCAATGCAAAAAAAAGTTTTAAAAACGGGCGTTTTTTCAGGAGCAGTGATTTTAATAATGCTTAAAGTCAAACAATAAAAGTGTAATATCCCTTTAAATTTCGTAGCTGGGGGGTGTCTATAGTATGCCTGTAAAGGGGCGCATGTTTCCTGTGTTTAGAACAGTCCGAGTGCAAAATGACTTTTCTAAAGGAAAAAAAGTCATTTAAAAGTACTAGCGCTAGCGCCGGCTATAATGAATTGTCGGTCCGGCAATACACATAAAAGTTCATTAATAAAAATGGCATGGGATTTCCCCACAGGGGAACCCCGAACCAAAATTTTTTTTAAAATGGCGTGGGAGTCCCCCTCAAAATCCATACCAGACCCTTCAGGTCTGGAATGGATTTTAAGGGGAACCCCGTGCCAAATTTTTTTTTAAAAATGGCGTGGGGTCCCCCCAAAAATCCATACCAGGCCCTTATCCTCAACACTCCACAGAAACTGCTCTCCTAAAACTAACAAATGATCTACTAACTGCCAAAACCAATCGACACTATTCTGTACTCCTACTCCTGGACCTCTCTGCTGCCTTTGATACGGTTGACCACCCCCTCCTCCTCAAAAAACTACACGCCTTTGGTCTCCGTGACTGTACACTTCGCTGGTTCTCTTCCTACTTATCCAACCGCACCTTTAGCGTTTCTTATAACTCTACTTCCTCCTCCCCTCTTCCTTTCTCTGTTGGGGTCCCTCAGGGTTTTGTTCTTGGACCTCTACTATTTTCAATCTACACTGCCTCCCTGGGTCAACTGATAGCCTCCCATGGCTTCCAATACCACCTCTACGCTGATGACACCCAAATCTATTTCTCTACACCTCAGCTCACTCCCTCTGTCTCCTCACGTATCAGTAATTTACTCTCAGATATATCAGTCTGGATGTCTCACCACTTCCTTAAACTCAATCTAGCCAAAACCGAACTTCTAATTTTCCCTCCCCCCTATGCCTCTTCCCCTGATCTCTCTGTCAAAATCGATGGCACACTTATAAGCCCATCCCCACATGCCAAAGTTCTAGGTGTAGTCCTAGACTCTGAACTCTCCTTCAAGCAACACATCCAATCACTGTCCAAATCCTGCCGCCTCAACCTCCGCAACATCTCCAAAATACGCCCCTTTCTAACCAATGACACAACAAAGCTCTTAATTCACTCGCTGGTCATCTCTCGCCTTGACTACTGCAACTCCCTTCTCATTGGCTTACCTCTACATAGTCTATCACCTCTTCAATCCATTATGAATGCCGCTGCCAGACTCATCCACCTTACCTGTCGCTCTGTGTCTGCCACTCCTCTATGTCAATCCCTCCACTGGCTTCCGCTCGGCCAAAGAATTAAATTCAAAATTCTAACAACTACGTACAAAGCCATCCACAATTTCGCCCCCAGCTACATCACTTGCCTAGTCTCTAAATACCAACCTACTCGCTCTCTTCGTTCCTCTCAAGACCTCCTGCTCTCTAGCTCCCTTGTCACCTCCTCCCATGCTCACCTCCAGGCCTTTTCCAAAGCCTCTCCAATCCTATGGAACTCCTTACCCCAATCTGTCCGCTTATCTCCTACTTTATTAGCTTTCAGAAGATCCCTGAAAACCCTTCTCTTCAGAGAAGCCTATCCTACCCACACCTAACAACTGTACTTTTTTTTTTTTTTTTCCCATCAGCTCATCCCCCACAGTTATTACCTTTTGTCTCCACTTGACCCTCCCTTCTAGATTGTAAGCTCTAACGAGCAGGGCCCTCTGATCCCTCCTGTATTGATTTGTATTGTAAGTGTACTGTCTGCCCCATGTTGTAAAGCGCTGCGCAAACTGTTGGCGCTATATAAATCCTGTATAATAATAATAATTATCTGAGCACAAAACCTGGCAGGCTGCAGGAAAAGAGGGGGGATGAGAGAAACGGATGACCCCCGCCCCCACTGACAACATGGGGAAAGCCATAGGGAAGTCCCCGTGCATCAGAGGAAGACTCCCACTGAGGCGGATCATGCGGAGGACGAAGCGGAGAAGAAGCTGGAGGAAGATGCTGGACGAGAAAACCGGAGGAAGAAGCGGGGGAAGAAGAAGATGGAGCAAAAAGAAGAACACCGAAGGAAGATCAGAAGAAAGAAGATGGAAGAAGAAGTGGGGAAAGAAGAAGAAATTTATAAAGGAATTGTCAAAAACCGTCTCTTGTCTTTTTTAACCTTTTTGACAATTTTTTTGTGAAATGGTAGGGGTACATTTGTACCCCATTAACAATTCACAAGGGGGCCGGGATCTGGGGGTCCCCTTGTTAAAGGGGGCTTCCAGATTCCGATAAGCCCCCCGCCCGCAGACCCCCACAACCACCGGGCAAGGGTTGTGGGGATGAGGCCCTTCTTCCCAACATGGGGACAAGGTGCTTTGGGGAGTCCGCTACCCCAAAGCACCCTCACAATGTTGAGGACATGTGGCCTGGTATGGTTCAGGAGAGGGAGCGTTCTCTCGTCCCCCCTCTTTTCCTGCGGCCTGCCAGGTTGTGTGCTCGGGTAAGGGTCTGGTATGGATTTTTTGGGGGACCCCACGCCATTGTTTTTTAAAATTTTGGCGTGGGGTTCCCCTTAATATCCATACCAGACCTGAAGGGCCTGGTATGGAATTTGGGGGGACTCCCACGCATTTTTTTTTAAATTTTGGTTCGGGGTTTCCCTGTGGGGAAATCCCATGCTGTTTTTATCGATGAACTTTTATGTGTATTGCCGGACCGACAATTCATTATAGCCGGCGCTAGCGCTAGTACTTTTAAATTACTTTTTTTCCTTTAGAAATGTCATTTTGCACTCGGACTGTTCTAAGCACGGGAAACACGCGCCACTTTACAGGCATACTATAGACACCCCCCCAGGTACGAAATTTAAAGGAATATTACATTTTTATTGTTCCACTTTAAATATTATTAAAATCACTGCTCCTGAAAAAACTGCAATTTTTAAAACTTTTTTTTGCACTGATACATGTCCCCTGGGGCAGGACCCAGGTCCCTAAACACTTTTTATGACAATAACTTGCATATTAACCCTTAAAATTAGCACTTTCTCCCATAGACAATTCACTATAGCTGACTCATGTTCGACCCAAACATAAAGCCCATCCCTACTAGTGACACTAATACAGTGATTACTGATAATACTGTACACTGTATGCTGTACTAATAACACTGGCTGGGGAAGGGTTAACATCAAGGGGCTAACTGTGTGCCTAACAAGTGTAATCTGTGTATTGTGCACTGCTTTTACTTACTAATCTTGCTGCTTTTCTCCCTGCTTTTCAGGGAGAGAGAACAGCCAGATCGCCGTTCTCTGTACACAGAGTTCTGTGTGTTTGTACACACAGAACTCTGTGTGTGATTGGACATAGCCAATCGGTAGGTTCCGGATGAAACCATTGGCTGAAATCTGCTGATAAATTCATGCTGTGTCCAATCCGCGCACGGGTCAGCATGCATGCCCCAAACCTGGAAGACAGGTGACAACGAACAGGTATATTGTGTGGCTTGACTATGCCGCTGTCCAAAGTAAATCTACTATGGGTGGCTGCTAAGTTGTTAAATCAGAAATTTTGCTGGGCCACTGTGTAATACAAATTACATGAAGAAATTTCTCAAACAAAATATGTTTAAAAAATGATATACAAATAAAATAAAATGATACAAAAAAGTTTTTGGGTTTAAAGTTCAGCAATAAAGTGTCAGAAACAACAATTCACCTTTTAGAGGTTGATTGATTATAATTCCCCCAATGCAGGTACCGACACCCCCACCCAACACCAACACCATCAGACTGGACACTCACCAAGTTCTCTGCTACAGCCCATACGGCATGATTACATAAACCAGCCATGGTATCAATACACAGCTTCAGTATGGCATCTGCAGTGTACCCAAGGACCCTCTGCTCTCCAATAGTGATATCATATCGAGCTGTTTTGAGATTATTGGGTTATGGCTTTTATGATAAAGTGAGTGGCAACTTTAGTCACTTTCCCCAGGTAAGGAGGAGAAAAGATTAATTTATTGGGTTTGTAGGAAAAATATTTGCTTTATTTGCTTTACACATATACAGTGGAACCTTGGATTACAAGCATAATTTATTCCAAGAGAATGCTTGTAATCCAAAGCACTCGCATATCAAAGCGAGTTTCCTTATAGAAGTCAATGGAAACAAAGATAATTAGTTCCGCATTGACTTCTATTACATGCAATACCGCATGTGACCAGAGGTGGGGGGGCGCCGAAGAGCCTCAGAAATACTCGGGGACAGCTCGGCTGAACTCGGAAAGGCTCGGAAACATTCGGGAACGGAGTATTTCTGAGTGTTTACGAGTATTTCCGAGTGATTTTGAGTATTTCCGAACAGCTCTGAACCTCTGGCCAGTGCTGTACTGCACATCCCATTAGCTTGCATTCTGCTTGTTTTGCGAGACAACACTCGCAAATCGGGTCAGAATTTTAAAAAAAAAGTTGCTCGTCTTTCATATCGCTTGTTAACCGCGTTACTCGTAAACCAAGGTTCCACTATGGTCTTCAAATGTGGAGGAAGAAGGCTGCCTAGGAGAATCTAACATACTTCACATACACTCACTGATTTTACCTGATAATACAATAGACTGGCTCCAGACATTCACAAATGTGGGATGAGACACACGACATGTCGCCTTTTCTCCATCAGACTTGTGTGTACTGATCACTGTCCAGGTGTCATTCGAATCTTTAATTTCGGTTATGTTTATATCATCTGAATGTGGGGTCCAGGAGATCTCTGCAGCCGGGAATCCACCACTTGCTCTACACTCCGAAGATCCATCACTGTTTTTATTCAGAGACACAGAGGGCTGAACTACATGAAAAAAATATGAATAAATATTTATTGATTACACTATTGGTGCTGTTAACAATGGTGTATATACAGAAAAGTTCTGGCGCAAATAATGGAGTGGACCCTGTTACTGCTGCCAAAGAGGCTGAACTTCCCTTACTGGGCCCCCCACCCTTCCTCAGGTTGAAAGTGTTTCAGTCAATTTAAAACAGAACTAACAACATCAATTTAACAGTTTTCAAAACAGTCACAGTCAAGCCCTGCCGAGAATGACAACTGTCACAACTGCAGATCAAACAGAGGCTAAGATAGCAGCTTCCTTGGCTGTAAAGGATAGGAGGATTTACTTTACAGGGGTCCTTACCAATCACAGCCATTATGAATAACCCTCATATTACATCTAATATGTTTATTTCCTATGATTGCCAGCTCCATCTAGTGCTCATAAAGGGGCATTTGCCTGATTTCAGCTAGATCCAAGAACTATATAACTCAAGTACACTCATAATACAGACACCTCTGATAGACAATAACCAAAATAATATCTAAATTGAAATAAAGTGTATATCAAATATTTCTTTTATCAGCTATCCAGCACTGACATGTGTTTTCACATCAAAGATAGAATCTCGCTGAATAAAGTGCAGCGCTGCTGTAACCATGCATTAATTAGACACGTGCGGTTCATTTAGTTCCCAATTGAAATTCTGACGTTTTTTTTTTACAATAGTAACGAATTTAAACAAATCCAAAATAAAGAAACAAAATTTCGGAAGGAATTCGAGTTGTTTTCATATCCAAAATATAAGAGCTAGAATGGAAAATAAAAGACTAGAATAGAATAGAAAATAAAGGAACAGAATAGAATAGAATAAAAAAAAAACTGAAAGAATATAACCATCTTCTAAAATTTGAATTTCAAACAGAATACATTTGAATTAGAATAAAACAAAAAAGAAAATAGTAGAATAGAATAGAAAAGAATACAATAGAATAGAAAAAGCAAGAGAATAAAATAGAATATAACCTTCTTCTAAAATTTGAATTTCAAATAGAATGCATTTGAATTAGAATAGAACAGAAAAGAAAATAATAGAATAGAATACAAAAGAAAAGAATACAATAGAACAGAAAAACAAGAGAATAAAATAGAAAGAATATAACCTTCTTCAGAAATTTAAATAGAATAAATTCAAATTTGAATAGAATAGAAAAGAATAGAATAGAAAATAAAAGAATAGAATAGCATTCAAAAAACAATAGAATATAATAGAATAGAAAGAATATAACCATTTCCCAAAAATAGAATAAAATAAATTTAAAATTTGAATAGAATTGATTAGAATAGAATAGAAAATAAAAGCCTCAAATAGAAAAGAATAGAATAGGAGTAGAAAAAAACAATAGAATCGAATAAAATAGAAACAATTTAACCATCTTCTGAAATTAGAATTTCAAATAGAATAAATTGGAATTTGAATAGAATAGAAAAGAATAGAATACAATAGAAAATAATAGAATAGAAAGAATACAACAATATAACAATTTTAATGTCTAACTTTAATAAAAATATGTATACAAAAAAATTACCTAGTGTTCTGGAAAATAAGTGTAAATTTTTTTATTACTGTGTTTCAAGAAAATGTCCGAATATCGCCTTTTTATATAAATGGAGATGTGTTGTACTC
This sequence comes from Aquarana catesbeiana, assembly GCA_037953035.1. Classification (NCBI taxonomy): domain Eukaryota; kingdom Metazoa; phylum Chordata; class Amphibia; order Anura; family Ranidae; genus Aquarana; species Aquarana catesbeiana. Next base: position 691,078 of record JBBHAA010002037.1, read on the forward strand.
CCACTTATTAATGAAAGAACAAACTATAGTTCATTTAGTGTTGAATATTCCAGCCCATACATAAATAGATTAGTCCAACTCCAGTGCTCACAAAGAAATAGGTGTTCGGTGAAGTGATATATAACACATTCCATCCAAGTGTTTAACCCAGGGGGTCTCAAACTGGCGGCCGTCCAGCTGTTACGAAACTACAAGTCCCATGAGGCATTGCAAGGCTGACAGTTACAAGTATGACCCCCACAAGCAGAGGCATGATGGGACCTGTAGTTTCGCAACAACTGGAAGGCTGCCAGTTTGAGACCCCTGGTTTAACCCCTCAGTGCTCATTATGCTCTCACCTCTGTTGTTGACTGATAAACATTTATAGGCCAAATTTAAGCTCTTTAAGGAATTATATCCTCGCTCTCCCCTCTTCAACCTTCAGTACTCCTTTTCCTCCAATTCCACTTTCCACCTAATATCATACAGGTATTGACAATTCTTCCCCTTTAAGTGATTAATAGCTCCACAATCCACCTTATAGCATTCCACCAGATTTCAGAGTATCCTCTGAAGAAGTCATGTCTAGTGACGTAACAAGTAAGGGCGGAGCCAGTGACATCATCACGCAATTATAGGAAGTAGACAGGCACCAAGCTGAGCGGGGCTGTCTGCAAAGTATACATCTCTTAAGGGAACATTTGCATGCAAATTCCGCAGTGCACTGGATTAGTGCATGGATACATGTAAGTGTGTTTTTACTATTCTTAAAGCGGAGTTCCACCCAAAAGTGGAACTTCCGCTTTAAGGGTAGGTGACCCCCTGACATGCCACATTTGGCATGTAATTTTTTTGGGGGGGGGGATACCCTCTTTTTTGACTATGCCGGCAGAGAGGAGGGGGAGACAAGCGGGGATTCATTCCCACGCATCGCTGGACCCTGGGACAGATAAGTGACCAATTATTAAAAGTTAGTAGCTGCAGTATTTGTAGCCGCTGACTTTTATTTTTTTTTTAAGCGGAACTCCGCTTTAATAAAGGAAAGAGTCTGGTGGATTGCCGTTAGGTGGATGTTGGAGCTATTACCCACGTAAAGGGAAAGAGTTGCCAATTTGTGATATAAGGTGGAAAGTCCTGAAGGAGTCTTGAAGGTGGTAGGTAGAGTCTTGAAGGTGGAATGTAGAGTCCTGAAGGTGGAAGGTAGAGTATGGAAGGTGTAAGGTAGAGTACTTAAGGTGGAAGGTAGAGTACTGAAGGTGGAAGGTAGAGTCCTGAAGGTGGAAGGTAGAGTACTGAAGGTGGAAGGTAGAGACCTGAAGGTGGAAGGTAGAGTCCTGAAGGTGGAAGGTAGAGTATGGAAGGTGTAAGGTAGAGTACTGAAGGTGGAAGGTAGAGTACTGAAGGTGTAAGGTAGAGTCCTGAAGGTGGAAGGTAGAGTCCTGGAGGTGGAAGGTAGAGTCCTGGAGGTGGAAGGTAGAGTCCTGAAGGTGGTAGAGAGGAGAGTGAGGCAATGACCCCTTAAAGGGAAAAGTGGATATTTGACATCTACATGTTTTTCAATCAACAGCAGAGCTGAGAGCATAATGAGCACAAAGGGATGAAACACTTGGATGAAATTTGTTATATATCACTGAGCACCTATTTCTTTATGACCACTGGAGTTGGACGGATCTATTTATGTATGGACTGGAATATTATAATTGAAATACTTGGTTTATGTAATGTTTATTCAGAATCACTGTGACCCTTAACCCCTTTCTCCTGATGCATGTTGGGGGAGGGGCTGTACCAGGAAGTCAGTCAGTGTGTGTGGGACTGGAAGCAGCATGATACTGAGAGAGAGACCTGTTGTATAAGACTCCTCCATGTAAGAATGTACATCACTTTCTGAGTGAATAATAAACCCTTCCCTGATTAAGAAGTGCATCCAGCCTGTGTGTAACTTGCTCAGCAGATACTGGCAGCATTGCTAGCAACACCATGAGAGACCCTGTGTCAAGGGGAAATAACAGTTTACAACTCTAAGAGCCCTTGCACACTGGGGCGGGGGCGGCGTCAGCGGTAAAACGCCGCTATTATTAGCGGCGTTTTACCGCCGGTATGCGGCCGCTAGCGGGGCGGTTTTACCCCCCGCTAGCGGCCGAGAAGGGGTTAAATACCACCGCAAAGCGCCTCTGCAGAGGCGCATTGCCGGCGGTATAGCCGCGCCGTCCCATTGATTTCAATGGGCAGGAGCGGTAAAGGAGCGGTATACACACCGCTCCTTCACCGCTCCGAAGATGCTGCTGGCAGGACTTTTTTTACCGTCCTGCCAGCGCATCGCTCCAGTGTGCAAGCCCTCGGGGCTTGCTCACTGGAATGCAAGGAGCGGCACTTTCGGGGCGGTTTGCAGGCGCTATTATTAGCGCAATAGCGCCTGCAAACCGCCCCAGTGTGCAAGGGCTCTAAATGAACTATAGATTTTTATTTTAATAATAAGTGTGAGCACAGCACGTGTCCATTTGTATAAAGGTTTGATATATGAAAGTTTTATTAAAATGCAGTAACAGCACAATTTACACTTATTTTCCAGCACGCCGGGCAATTTTGTGTTTCATTTTTTTTAATATATTAAGTATGTTTACAGCAGCTCTACACTTTATTCAGTGAGATTAGCTCCAAGCAGTGCCTCAGGGGTGGAAGTTACATGCTCCTCCATATCTAAAAGCATTGGGTATTGTCGCTGGCTGTAGAAAAGGAAGGAGCGGCGAGGGAGCACAGGCAAGGTGATTATTAGGGAGTCGGAGGTCACTTTGTACAGACAATGTCACATTAACCTGCATGGACAAGAAGACAGTAGTGTTCACTGTTCAGGCTGTTCACTTTTTAAGTGGATTTTCCCTTAGCTTGGTGAATGTGGTGAAAATTCACTTTGTAGAGAATACCCAATCATGTTCAAGGAACATAAAGATTTCTTTTTTTTTTTGATTGCACTGATTGAATGCTGGAAGTCAGCAGAGCTTCACCTCATTCATTATAATAAAGGGAACATTTCATTGCAAAGTGAAAATTCCCTTGTGAATGAACAGCTTATTTGCCTTTGGTAAATCAACCCTACTGTCTTTATTTGCTTTATACATTTTGGTAAAGGTGAAGTTAATGTTCTAATTGTGTATTTTTGCTTGAGTATTTGAAGAAGCAACCATTTTTTATATTAAAAAAGAAAAATTAATAGGTTACAACATACCTAATACTTGTAAAATAGTTGTACTGATGAAGGTCCCTCCGGTAGATGACATCTCACAGGTATAATTTCCTCCATCAGATATCTGGGTGTTCTGGATGGTCAGTGTTATATTGGTAAGTGTCATTTTTGTACTGCAGTTGCTGTATATCCGGTGTCCTTTTTTGTCAAAGTCACCATATGAGGATAAACACGAAGAATTATTAATGTGATGGATCTTCCATATAACTCCCGTTATATTTCCTCCAGGATCACCTCCACATTGTAGAACTGTAGAATTGCCTTTTCTCCCCACCACAACAACTGTAACATTTGAAATCCCAAAAAATTATATGATTGCAATTATTGTGTGTTGAATTAAGCAGTCAAGTGTTATCACAGATTCTATATTCTGAGATGTAGATATTGGTATATATATATATATATATATATATATATATATACACACAAGTATCACCATAAAGGTCTATAAATCAGCACGTTCCTTTCTAGAAACATTTATCAGTATATCCGTAAAATTCTGGACCTTATAGTATTTATTCTAAATATTCTATTTTAATAACATATACATGCTACAGGAAAAATAAATATTTTAGAAAGCACAAATAATGATAAAGACGACATTGAATGATTGGGTAATAAGTAGTGTTGCTGTTTGTGTTTGAGTAAAAATGTGATTCTCCCTGATTATCTCATATTTCATTTGGGAATGCTTTATGCATTCCCCTGGGAGGGGGTGGATATCTGGGGCCCCTATATTTTAAAGGGGGCTTTGAGATTCCTGCAAATCCCTCATATAATTATTGGGGGATCAGATGTGGGGAAGAAGCACCTTGCCTCTCACTATTGGCACAGGGGGTAGGCTTTGTCTCCCTTCCTTGCAAGGTACCCCCAATATAATACTGGTCTGGCTATGCCCTACTCTTGCTACCTTAAGGCGATCCCTGAGAACTCATCTCTTCAGGAAAGCCTATCACGTTTCCAACTAATCTTCTACCACTTCCATCAGCTCATTCCCCACAGTTACAACCTTTTGTACCACCTGCTCCACCCTATTAGATTGTAAGCGCTTCTGAGCAGGGCCCTCTTATTCCTCTTGTATTTTATTGTATTATAACTATATTGTCTCCTTTTCTATTGTAAAGCGCTGCGTAAACTGTTGGTGCTATATAAATCCTGTATAATAATAATAATACCCTCACGTGACCTGGTATGGTACAGGAAAAGGGGCCGCATATTCACTGCCCTCCTATTATTGGCCACCAAGGCTACATGTCTTGGCCTGGTCTGGCTGGTCTTTTTGTTTCAGTTTTTTTAATGTGCATTGGCCTTTTCACATGTACACCAAGCGTAGGTAGCTGCTGTTTCCTCTAGTGCCTGTATCTGTATGTAGCACCCTCCTTTAGCTAGGCTGTCAGGTTAAGTTTAGTTGTTGGGTTCACTGTAGCCAGTGGAACAGTGATCAATTAGAGGATGTCCATTAGGATGAAATGCGTTGGTTAGCGTTCATGAAGTAATTGCGATTCTTGCCCTATATTCATGGATTTGATGACTGTATACATAGTGCTAGTTTAAGTGAATACATGTAAGTGCACATCTGTTTGTATGAATAAACATTTTCATACAGTGTTACACTATGTGCGATTGCTTGCGGTTTCCACCATATATAGCCGAGAACTTCTTGCAGTTTGAGGTTGCCCATGAGTTTGGAGCCTGTCTTTTGATGGTTGAATCTCTTCATCCTATTCGGGGCCGGTGGGTTCCCTATTAACCCTCTGGGAGAGTGGAGTATGATTGGGGTGTTTCCCCACAATTGCTTGGTTGACTCCATGCCTCCCAGTATATGAGTCCACAGCCTCTGGTAAGTGTGCTGACCTTACTTTGTGGTGGTGGATCACACAACAATGGTGAAGCCTAATAACATTGTGCCCTTTCACGTGGGACCCTTACCAGATTCATGGGATTTTGGAATATCACACATTTTTTTAATTTACTTATAAACCTTGTTTTGAATTCTGAATCTTATCATATTATTTGCTAATTTTGGATGTGTCAAGGTTTTTTCCATAATCCAGTTTTGATTTATACTGTATGTCAAGATATATTTTGCATTTTGGACTGGTTATATATACAGTAGGTATAACATGTAATGGACACATTGTATGCCTTGAGGAATTTCACTGTACAAATTGTTTACTGAGAATTCATTTTAATCCAAGGTCTCATATTGCTTTTTGCACATATCACTTTAAGTGCTGCACTATTGTTTATTTTATCTATTATGTTTGTCTGAATGTGGCCTCCTAAGCTGGGTGTTTGATTTCTACCATCTGCTTCTGAAATAAGCTTCTGGAATATAGGGCAGAGAGAGTCAAATGTCCAGTATGAATATTTATTATGTCCCAGCCAATCCTTGGAAGGATGAGTCCAGAAGGTATCTGGGAAGGTGATAAACGTTTGGGAGGCCTTGTCAGTGTGTTCTTCACCTATTAGGAGGGTTCCAGTTCTCCTTGGCCTGCTGCCCCTGGGAGGCAGCTAGAAACAGACAAGAATTGCAGTCGGGGCCTTAGTGGGAGATGGGCTGAGAGCCTGGAGAGGAATGTTAAAAGACTTTTTTCTGGAGGGCATGGCTCTGAAGTCCTGGTCTGGAGAAGGATCTTTTATCTCCCTCCCTTGATCTACCTGTGCTTAGTTGCCAGCATTTCAAACAAGTTTTTAGGGACAACTTTTTTTCTGTGTGTATAGAAAGCTGCTGTAGGTGGAGCATGTACTTTAATTGGGGCAGAGCATTCATTTAATATAGGCATGGTTTTACAAGACGGTTAATCATGTGCTTCCATCAGCGATCTAACAGTATATCATGTCCACTCACGAGGGATCTGCTAGCACTGAAAAGTTTAGTTATATACAGCGAGCAAGAATCTGCTAGCAATAACAGGGTTAATCATGTCTATAGCCATCAGGGATCTTAGGTAGGCCACAGACGGTGATTTCCTGCAACCTGTGTAAATTCACCCTCTCGCCAAGCAATTGTCTGCTCCCAGTGGGGAGCGGGGGAGATCGGGAAAGCCATCACCACAGGGAGAAGACAGTGATTATTGCTATATATTGCTACTATAGCAGCCGCTAGCAATAATCACAAGTGAATCCGGCAGGGTGGTGCTATAAGAATGTCTGCTAAGAAGCTTGTCCTCCTAATCATTGCCACTTTCGTTTTGTTGTATCTTGAATCCCATGAAACCCTCTCCTCCTGGACCCCTCTCCTGTTTCAAGTTATTCAGCAATAAGTTCTAAAGACATCCCTACACTGAGTCTGTATTGTCGGTATGCAGGGAACTGTACTTGTGGATAGCAGCCTCTGTCCTTTTGTAGGAGAACCTGTGATATTCTGAGCGGCCTCTCCCGTTTTTTTTTGGTTTATAGCGATAAGAATAAAAACCGCAGAGGTGATAAAATACCACTAAAAGAAAGCTCTATTTATGGGAAAAAAAGGACGTTTTTTTTTTTTTTGAGTACAGCGTTGCACGACCGCGCAATTGTCAGCTAAATTAACGCAGTGCCGTATCGCAAAAAATGGCCTGGTCATGAAGGGGGTAAAACCTTCCGGGGCTGAAGTGGTTAAAGTGCCCCTGTGCTCACATGTAAAGGCAAACACATGTGTCAGTCCTACATCAGTATGTAAACAGCAATTGCACCACACATGTGAGGTATCACCACAAATGTCAGATCAAGAGAAATAATTCTAGCACCTCCTGTGTAAATCTAAAGTAGTAGGTTGTAAAGGGTTTTAAACTATCTTCTATGGAAAATATAATTTACATAGTTTGTCGTCATTACACGGGTGTGCTCAATTTTAAGGCGTGACATGTTTGGTATCTATTTACTTGGGATAACATCATCTTTTATATTTTACCAAACAATTGAGTTACAGTATCTCACAAAAGTGAGTACACCCCTCACATTTTTGTAAATATTTTATCATATCTTTTTATGTGACAACGCTGAAGAAATGACACTTTGCTACAATGTAAAGTAGTGAGTGTACAGCTTGTATAACAGTGTAAATCTGCTGTCCCCTTAAAATAACTCAACACACAGCCATTAATGTCTAAACCACTGGCAACAAAAGTGAGTACACCCCTAAGTGAAAATGTTCATACTGGGCCCAATTAGCCATTTCCCCTCCCCTCCCTTAACCCTCTTGGGCATGAAGTTCACCGGAGCTTCACAGGATGTCACTGGGGTCCTCTTCCACTCCTCCATGATGACATCACGGAGCTGGTGGATGTTAGAGACCTTAGGATGCCCCACAGATGCTCAATAGGGTTTAGGTCTGGAGACATGCTTGGCCAGTCCATCACCTTCACCCTCAGCTTCTTTAGTAAGGCAGTGTTCGTCTTGGAGGTGTGTTTGGGGTTGTTATCATGTTGGAATACTGCCCTGCGGTCCAGTCTCTGAAGGGAGGGGATCATGCTCTGCTTCAGTATGTAACAGTACATGTTGGCATTCATGGTTCCCTCAATGAACTGTAGCTCCCCAGTGCCGGCAGCACTCATGCAGCCCCAGACCATGACACTCCCACCACCATGCTTGACTGTAGGCAAGACACACTTGTCTTTGTACTCCTCACCTTGTTGCCGCCACACACGCTTGACACCATCTGAACCAAACAAGTTTATTTGGTCTCATCAGACCACAGGACACGGTTCCGGTAATCAATGCCCTTATGCCCCGTACACACGGTCGGACTTTGTCCGGACATTCCGACAACAAAATCCTAGGATTTTTTCCAACGGATGTTGGCTCAAACTTGTCTTGCATACACACGGTCGCACAAAGTTGTCGGAAAATCCGATCATTCTGAACGCGGTGACATAAAACGCGTACGTCGGCACTATAAACGGGGCAGTAGCCAATAGCTTTCATCTCTTTATTTATTCTGAGCATGCGTGGCACTTTGTCCGTCGGATTTGTGTACACACGATCGGAATTTCCGACAACAGATTTTGTTGTCGGAAAATTTTATAGCCTGCTCTCAAACTTTGTGTGTCGGAAAATCCGATGGAAAATGTGTGATGGAGCCTACACACGGTCGGAATTTCCGACAACAAGGTCCTATCACACATTTTCCGTCGGAAAATCCGACCGTGTGTACGGGGCATAAGTCTGCTTACCTTCAGCAAACTGTTTGAGGACTTTCTTGTGCATCATCTTTAGAAGAGGCTTTCTTCTTGGATGACAGCCATGCAAACCAATTTGATGCAGTGTGTGGCGTATGGTCTGAGCACTGACAGGCTGACCCCCCCCCACCCCTTCAACCTTTGCAGCAATGCTGCCAGCACTCATACGTCTATTTCCCAAAGACAACCTCTGGATATGACTCTAAACACGTGCACTCAACTTCTTCTTCTGGTCGACCATGGCGAGGCCTGTTCTGAGTGGAACCTGTCCTGTTAAACTGCTGTATGGTCTTGGCCACCGTGCTGTAGCTCAGTTTGAGGGTCTTGACAACCTTCTTATAGCCTAGGCCAGTGATGGCGAACCTTGGCACCCCAGATGTTTTGGAACTACATTTCCCATGATGCTCATGCACTCTGCAGTGTAGTTGAGCATCATGGGAAATGTAGTTCCAAAACATCTGGAGTGCCAAGGTTCGTCATCACTGGCCTAGTCCATCTTTATGTAGAGCAACAATTCCTTTTTTCAGATCCTCAGAGAGTTCTTTGCCATGAGGTGCCATGTTGAACTTCCAGTGACCAGTGTGAGAGCGATAACACCAAATTTAACACCCCTGCTCCCCATTCACACCTGGGACCTTGTAAAACTAATGAGGCACATGACACCAGGGAGGGAAAATGGATAATTGGGCCCAATTTGGACATTTTCACTTAGGGGTGTACTCACTTTTGTTGCCAGCGGTTTAGATATTAATGGCTGTGCGTTGAGTTATTTTGAGGAGACAGCAAATTTACACTGTTATACAAGCTGTACACTCACTACTTTACATTGTAGCAAAGTGTCATTTCTTCAGTGTTGTCATATTAAAAAAAGATAGAATAAAATATTTACAAAAATGTGAGGGGTGTTCTCACTTTTGTGAGATACTGTACACTGTCATTCTGTACTTACCAAATATGCTGCACAAATCTCCCTCCACTGAGTCTGGCTGCAGCCATTTTAACTGTGGGCAGCTGGATTTACACAGACACACAGAGACACACCTCCAGCTCTGCAGCTCTTATTGGCCCTCTTATGACTCATCTTCCCTCCCTTCCTCTCAAACTCTCACGGGAGTGAGAGAGAGCGCTGTGCATGATGTCATATGCCTAGGCCTTTTTACCAGACAAGAAACAGGAAGTGGGCTGTATAAGGTATTTACTGGCATAAAAATAATGTTTTACTATCCAAAGTTAAAACAACAACAAGGGCAGAAGATTTAATAGATGGAAAGATGAAAAATGGCTGAAGTTCCACTTTAAACACTAGTTAGATTTATTGAAAATAGTAGGGTTTGTTAATGATTAGTATACGGTATATTTGGTATTTATTCTACTGTTATATTTATACAACATTTTTTGACAAAGGGCTACTGTGGCCATATATATTCAGCCATATAGTCTTTCTATTAGGGCTGCAACGATTAATCGATATTATCGATAATAATCGATAATGAAAATCGTTGTCAACGATTTTCATTATCGATTAGTTGATCCGCTTGTTCCGCACCTTCCGTCCGTTTAAACCTCCTCCTGTCCCACTGTGTACAAGGCGCCGCCGTATCACGCCGCTCGTCCGCCTGTGTACAAGGCGCTGCCGTATGATGCCGCACGTCCGCCTGTGTACAAGGCGCTGCCGTATGACGCCGCACGTCCGCCTGTGTACAAGGCGCTGCCGTATGACGCCGCACGTCCGCCTGTGTACAAGGCGCTGCCGTATGACGCCGCACGTCCGCCTGTGTACAAGGCGCTGCCGTATGACGCCGCACGTCCGCCTGTGTACAAGGCGCTGCCGTATGACGCCGCACGTCCACCTGAGTACAAGGCGCCGCCGTATGACGAGGCACGTCGGCGCCTCCCCCTTTTGACGTCAGCTCCCCACTGAACTTCTCAGCCCCACCCGCTGCTGCCTCGAGGGAACAGAGAGGCAAGAAGCAGCTGTGAGGGGAGCTGAGCTGGCGAGCTGCACAGTACACACTAACTGTGAAAGGAAGGTAGCCAACAGTGATAGTAAAATAAACACAGTACATTTATGATAGTACCCCATCCTAGTATTACAGGGGGGGCCCTTTATTGGTGTTCTGGGGGGGTGGGTGGAATAGTAGTGCCCCATTGGGTTTCCTGGGATTGGGGGAAATAGTGCCCCATTGGTGTTCCTGGAAGAGGGAGAAGAGTGCCCCATTGGTGTTCCTGGGAGGGGGAGGGGAATAGTGCCCCATCATTGGTGTTCCTGTGAGGAATAGTGCCCCATCATTGGTGTTCCCGGAGGAATAGTGCCCCATCATTGGTGTTCCCGGAGGAATAATGCCCCATCATTGGTGTTCCCGGAGAAATAGTACCCCATCATTGGTGTTCCCGGGAGGAATAGTGCCTCATCATTGGTGTTCCCGGGAGGAATAGTGCCCCATTATTGGTGTTCCTGGGAGGAATAGTGCCCCCTCATTGGTGTTCCTGGGAGGAATAGTGCCCCATCATTGGTGTTCCTGGGAGGAATAGTGCCCCACCATTGGTGTTCCTGGGAGGAATAATGCCCCACCATTGGTGTTCCTGGGAGGAATAATGCCCCATCATTGCTGTTCCCGGGAAGAATAATGCCCCATCACTGGTGTTCCTGGGAGGAATAGCAGTGCATATAAATAATGAAGAATCATTTATTTATATAAAACTGTACAATACATAATATTAATTGCACTCTGTCTTCGCACTTTTTTTTTTAACTTCTAGCTGCAAATAAAACACATTATAAAAATGGCAGAGGGTGCTGCTGACACAATGACCTCAGAAAAAAGGTGTGCGACCCAAATCTTCTAAGGCATGGGAGCATTTTAATATAAATGCTGCAAAGAAGGTGGTCACCTGCAAACTTTGCAAAACGGAACTTGCATGGCACGTAAGCACAACAACAATGAACGAGCACATGAAACGGAAACACGTGGGGTTCACAGAGGATGGCAAAACATCAGGACGGTGAGTTAAAACCCAAATGATATATAGAGTTACACAGAAATAGTTTTTCCTGCATACTAATCATTCATATTATCTTTTTCATTGCAGAAAGAAACAGCGCACCATGACAGAGTTTGTGCAGCAAAATCGTCTGTGCACTCCCCAACAATCAGCAATTATTACAGATTCTATCGTGAAAATGCTAGTCACTGACATGCGGCCACTATCCATGGTTGAAGACCAAGGATTTAAAAGCATGATCAGTGTACTGAACCCTGGATATACTTTACCATCAAGAACCCATTTTACCAAACTAGTGGAGAGAAAGTACCAGGAGGCATTTCAGAATGTGAAGGATGCCATCGGCGCTAATGAAAGCAGAATTGCCATTACTGCAGACATATGGACAAGTATAGGGACCGAGGCTTTCCTTGGCATTACATGCCACTACATAGCGGAGGGTTGGAAGATGATTTCTATCTGCCTCACTACCAGTGTAGCCAACCTACCAGACTGAAATTTACTGACACGACACCCAAAATTTACTGGCACAGCCATGTTTTTACTGGCATATCCAAAAGCTCAGGGACAGGAATCGAAAGGGCAAGAAATTAAAATGGGCGGCACACACACATGAAATTGACTCTCACAGTGACACTGACAGCAGTGTGCAGCAGCACAGATGATGATGGCACCTCACCAACGTGACACGTCCCTTCCTGGCATGGAGAGTCACAGTGACCCTCTCTCTCCATGCCAGGTGGTCCTTTCAGTCCAGTCCCGGCTTGACTTCCTCCCGTTCAGTAGACCTGCACATGAGGCTCCCGCTGTTCTGTTCCCTTGCACCATGACTTCACGTGACACACTGCCGACACAGTCCGAACACACTGTAGCAGGCACTCGGATGGTCTTGGCCAAGCGTCACAGCCATATTTTTTACTGGCAACCTTTTTTTTCACTGGCATTTACTGGCAGGAGAAAAGTGCCCATTTTTTACTGGCTGCCAGTAAAAATACTGGCGGTTGGCAACACTGCTCACTACCATGCCTCTGGAAGACAGACATACAGCAGAAAATATTGCAGAATGGTTGGAGGAAGTCACTGAAAAATTTGAAATTCCAGGTTCAGATAATAATTGCCATTGTGCATGACAATGGTGCAAATATTGTGGCTGCTGCGAAAATCCTGATGGACACGCATGGCTGGGCCAGTATCCGCTGCACTGGCCACACCTTGCAGTTGGTGATCAGTGCTGCGTTAAAGAATTCCGGAATTGATAGAGCCGTTAGTGCTGCAAGAGGACTAGTTGAACATTTTAAAAAAGTGAGCTAGCCAGCAGCAAATTGAAGGAGAAACAAAAGCAAATGGGTACATCTGACCACAAGCTTCTTCAAGAAGTAAGCACAAGATGGAATAGCACTTACTATATGGTTGAACGACTCATTGAACAAAGGTGGCCGGTAACTGCAACTCTGTCTGACCCATCAGTTACACAAAGGGGTAAACATTATCTGGACTTAAAACCAGACCAGTGGAGTATTCTTGAAGAACTTTCCACTGCTCTTAAGCCCTTTGAATGCTGCACTGTATTCATGAGTGGCCAAGAATATGTTACCCTATCATCCGTGCCTGCACTGGTAAAGGGGCTGTTGCGGTCCAATGAAGGTTCTCCGCTAAAGAGCTTCCAAGCCACTGCAACAGACCAACTTCAAAGCAGATGGAAGGGGATCCTTGAAGACGTCCCAAACACCGCAATCCTTTCCTCTGCCCTGGACCCACGATTTAGAAGACAAAAATTTTTATCACCAGAACAGATCATAAATGTGCAGGCAAAAGTACAGACGGAGGCGCTTGCTTTAAAAAGGGAGATGGTGGTGCAGCAGCAAATGACCACCACGTCACCTGTAACTAGAGATGCTGAGCCTTCAACATCTACAGCATCTCATTCTCTACTTGACATACTCCTTAAGTCTGGGGGCAGCAGTAAAGAGGAAGAGGGGCAACTTGAGGAAGATTTTCACACACAAGTCCCAAATGAAGTGCAGGCTTATGTTGCTGAGAAGCCACTTCCGAAGGAGGGAAACCCTTTGAATTGGTGGAAGGGTAACCTTGATAAATATCCTACTTTGGCAAAACTTGCGAAATCCTTCTTGTGCATCCCAGGCACCTCCACTCCATCAGAGCGCCTCTTTTCTGCTGCAGGCAACATCGTTTGTAAAAAGAGAGCCAGCCTTAGCCCCGAGCATGTTAACATGTTAACTTTTTTACATTCAAACGCAAAGTTTCTTGAACAGTTATCGTTCACCTCTTTTCAGAATATTTGTTGTTTTTGTACTACTGCAAAGTTGTGTAATGTTAATGTAAAAACGTTTGTTATTCAAACTGCAGTTTGAGTGTAACACTCAGTTTTTTCATCATTACTTTTAAATAAATAAAAAAAATGGCACATTACGTTTTTTTATGATTTTATCCGATTAATCGAAAAAATAATCGGCCGATTAATCGATTATGAAAATAAGTTGCAGCCCTACTTTCTATATATTGTAGGGGATTGGGGTTCTACAGTCAGAGGCCCTCCTCATCTGGAGGTTATAGGCTTTCAGCTACAGTTGCTGTGCATGTGTTATTCTGCAATAATGAACCCGGGACTGTCCCTGACACTCAGGAAATGCTTGTAGCTCTTGCAAGATGCATTTGATAAGAGAAAATGTATTGCGGTGTCATCTTGATTCTAGAAAACAGAGGAGTCCCCTTTGTACTGTTGCCTACAGAATGAAGGTTTTCCAAAAAAACGCCTCGCTGCACCTTCACATTATATGAATTGTAAAGTCAGGAATTAAAATGATGTGTAAATGCTTGTCATGTTTTCTACTGGCTCAGAACACTTTTTCATGTTTCCTACCTGTGACTTCTGCTTTCTGTTTCAGTAACTCTTTACACACATCAGAGAAGGCACAATCAGGCTTTCACTTAAAGTGATACCAAAGTCTCTGTTATTTAAAAAAAAAACAAAAAAAAAAACATACTTACCTCTTCTGTGCAGTGGTTTTGCACAGAGCAGCCCAGATCCTCCTCTTCTCAGGTCCCCCCACCGGCTCTCCTGGCCCCTCCCTCCTGTCAAGTGCCCCCACAGCAAGTAGCTTGCTATCGGGCATCTGAGCCGAGCCGCAGCTCTGTGTGTCCATAAAGACACAGAGACGCAGTTCAGCCCCACACCCTCTCTCTCCTCATTGGCTAACTGACTTTGATTGACAACAGTGGGAGCCAATGGTGCCGCTGCCGCGTCTCAGCCAATCAAGAGTGAAAGTCCAGGAAGGCTGAGGCACTTGTGCACATCGCTGGATTGAGATGGGGCTCAGGTAAGTATTAGGGGGCTGCTACACAGAGAAGGTTTTTCTATCTTAATGCATAGAATGTATTAAGATAAAAAACCTTCTGACTTTACAATCACTTTAAAGGAAAAGTAAAACCTCACCGTAAAAACAATCCATTCAGTTTAACCACTTACAGACCGCCCATCGTCATTATACGGCGGCACTTTGAAGAGGAAAATCGTTGTTATAGCAGCAGCTAGCTGCCATAACCCTGGTATCCACTTCTTCAGCAACGATCCGCTTTCAGATAAAAGTGGTCACAGCGGTGGATTCGCCGCTCTCCAGTGCCCTCTGCTTACCGGAGACGCCTTTAATCGCTTCAGCCCGGAAGATTTTACCCCCTTTCTGACCAGAGCGTTTTTTGCGATTCGGCACTGCATCGCTTTAACTGACAATTGCACGGTCGTGCGACGTGGCTCCCAAACAAAGTTGACGTACTTTTTTTCCCACAAATAGAGCTTTCTTTTGGTGGTATTTGATCGCCCCTGCGATTTTTATTTTTTGCGCTATAAACAAAATAAGAGCGACAATTTTGAAAGAAACACATTATTTTTTACATTTTGATACAATAAATATCCCCCAAAAATATATATAAAAAAAAATGTTTTCCTCAGTTTAGGCTGATTTGTATTCTACATATTTTTGGTAAAAAAAAATCGCAATAAGTGTTTATTAATTGGTTTGCGCAAACGTTATAGCGTTTACTAAATAGGGGATAGTTTTATGGCATTCTTATTAATAATTTTTTTTTTATTAGCGGCAATCAGCGACTTTTATTGTGACTGCGACGTTATGGCAGACATGTCGGACATTTTTGACACATTTTTGGGACCATTGTCATTTATACAGCGATCAGTGCTATAAAAATGCACTCATTACTGTGTAAATGACACTGGCAGTGAAGGGGTTAACCACTAGGGGGCGGGGAGGGGTTAAGTATGTCCTAGGGGAGTGATTACTAACTGTAGGGGGATGGGCTCTGTGTGTGACGTCACTGATCTCTGCTCCAATGAAAGGGAGCAGAGATCGAGTGACACTTGTCACTAGGCAGAACGGGGAGATGCTGTTTACAACGGCATCTCCCCGTTTGTCCTCTCCGTGAGGCGATCGCGGGTATCCCCGCGGCGATCGAGTCCGCAGGACCCGCGACCCGACTCACGGAGCTCCCGGCCGGCGCGCGCACGCAATGGCACGGCGGGGAATTCAAATGGACGTACAGGTACGCCCATTTGCCCAGCCGTGCCATTCTGCCGACGTACATCGGTGTGCGCCGGTCGGGAACCAGTTAAACTTTGCCTTTATGTTGGTGAGCACAAGAGAACCGAAATATGTGCTTAAAACAGTGATAAACCCAAAAGCAAACATTTATTATATTGCAGATTACCAAGTCTTTCATGTGATGTCTGCATTTGTTTTCTTTTTTAGCCTTTCTTTTTTTATATATCCATCTGGTGATCTGGCCAGTAAGTCTGATTAGCTTTTATTTATTAATTTAAAACTACCCTAAAATGAAAAAAATGTTTTACTGTAGCTGCTTATAAAGTGTGAACTGGATTTTGGCTTCAATTTGTTAAATCTATTAGTATAGTTATGCCTCTTGTGCTCCTTCATCCAGAGTGGAGGCATTCTAATACAGGAAGTGTGTTACTGGCCAGATCACTAGTTAAAAACAGAGAGAAAACGAATGCAGCCACCACAGCTAATGATTGGTAAGCTGCAATATATTGCATTTTTGGTTTTGGTTTAATGTCACTTTAATTTCAACAGAAAGCTCCTCAGTGGAGGGTACTGTGGGCAGTGGAAAAAAAAGGACCATTTTGCTAATTCCACCCACCACCATCCAGATGGCAGAGCACCCCTGGGGCATGGGTAAGTCCACAATAAAATCCAAAGCTAAATAGGTCCATTTGGGTGAAGGACGGCAGGCTTGGACAGTTTAGTCTTACCATGGACACAGGTCTCAAAGACATCAACAAAGACTTGAGTGTTAGAATGAAGGAAAGGCCTTCAAAGATCTGTGGAGTCAATCTATAGTGTCTGCTTGAAGCTGGGATGTCCATCAAGCTTGGAATTATGGATTTGCTGCAGCACTTGAAGGCACACAAAAAGTGGAACAAGCAGAAGTCTCAGGGGGATAGTTGGTGGAGCTTTGGACAGGTAATAAAAGTTTAGAGAGTTACGTACATTGAAATAGAATAAACAATATGTTCCATTCATCTCCCTGTTTTAAGTGGCTTATAAGCCCCTCTAAAATCAAGTTTAGTGAAGATTTTTGCACCCTGAATTTGAGAGATGAGTTAAGTCATGAGTGGTAGTGGATAACAATTGAAACAGTAATTTTTTTAGAGTGATATTAAAGACCATTATTATTACTTTTTTTTAATAACAAGCATATTAACCTGCTCTGTGCAGTTGGTTTTGCACAGAGCAACCCCAATCCTCCTGTTCTCAGGTCCCCCATCGGCACACCTGGCTCCTCCCTTCCTGCTGAGTGCCCCCAGATCAAGCAGCTTGCAACGGGGGCACCCAATCAGACTTGCTCCCGAGCCACTGCTCTGCGTGTCCATTCACCTATGGAGCCACGGCTCGACCCCGTCCTTGCTCGCGCCTCATTGGCTCACTGTCTGTAATAGCTCCTGCTGCTGTCTCAGCCAATGAGGAGGTAGAGTCTCTGAAGAGCTGGATCACAATGGGGCTCAGGCAAGTATTGGGGGGAGCTGGGGGGGGGGCTGCTGGACAAAAAAGTTTTTTTAACCTTCATGCATAGAATATATGAAAGTAAAAAAGCTTGAGCCTTTTGAACCACTTTAAGTACATGCTAGTCAATACAGGGTATGAGACTTCTATCTTTCTTTGGCACATGATGAATGTGAACCCAGCCCCTGTAGGTGACGTGGAAGGGCATATAAAGTCCATTTCCAGGTTTTCCTGAGTAAGGCTTGCAAGCCTTTATTCTCAGAATTAGAGAAGGAAAACGCTCTGTCACAGGTGGGCAAGAATCAGGCAGAAGTTCAATAGAACAATTGTAAATGTGATGAGGGGGAAGAATGCCATTACAGAAGAGAGTGGTAGGAAGGCAGACCTTTAGGTACGCAAGCCGCAGACTTTGGATGCAGGTGCTGTTTCAATAGGCTAATCATGAATATATTTCCTCCAGTTGCCAGTCAATGGATGGATTATGACCTTATTAGCCAAGAAATTCCTAAGATTAGTGGAGGGAAGGGTGAACGGATGATTAACTAGAGAGTTATTTAAAGTGAAGGAACCTGATTTGGAGTTCAAAAGGCTGAGTGATGCAGTAGACTAGCCTTCTTTAACAGGTTGATTCGAAATGGACAGCAGATGAATAGGAGCTACCAGCTTGATGATTGGAATAGCCAGCAGGTTAACTAATCCTTTGTGGACACAGTTTCCTGTGGTCAATAAAAGCTGAGCAAGGAAATGGCCCTTTACTGTAGCTGTCCCTACGGACCGTTATATGGAAGAGGGTCTGGAGCAGGGCAAAAAGCCTGGACCAGAACCCCACCAGTCTTGGGCAGGACCACCAGGTATACAGGACATCTCCCCTTTCTCCACAAGTACGAAAGCATCTGTCACTACTCACCGGGAAAGTATGGGCGACCCGAACAGGGACCCAGTACCCCCTGAAAAGAACCTTATACGTGGCTTCAAGTGTATTTTTGTATTAAAAGAACATTTTACAACTGTTTTCCAAGCCTTACTCCAGTCCTCCTAGATGTATTGGGGATCGGAGGTCCTCCTCCTATTAAGACATGTAGGAGAGAGATTCTGATGATGGTCGTCTGTTCAAAGATGCATAGATGGCTGAGATGAGGCTAGGAGCCCCCGGGGCATGCTGGCTCGCATGTTCAAAGAAAGTTTTTGGGTAAGTGGACATGCGGCGCAGGGCAGCAATTCAATGTTTACGTTGATGAAAGCAAAAGTGCTCCTGTACCTCATGCGTCTCTCCAATGGCCTCCTAGGAAGGAAAGGATCAGGAGGAAAGAAAATCTTGGACCCGACTGAAGCCCCGGGAGAGCCAACAGGAGAACGCCCAGGGTTCCTTCAAACCTGGGGGAAAGAGGGGGTTATGTATGATGGGCAGCAGCGGCAGAAAGGAAAATGCCAGAGTAGCGGACCGAATCCCATACCCTTATGCCACGTACACATGGTCGGAATTTCCGACAACAAATGTTCGATGTGAACTTGTTGGAAATTCTGACCGTGTTTAGGCTCCATCGGACATTTGCTGTAGGAATTTCCGACAACAAAAATTTGAGAGCTGGATCTCAAATTTTCCGACAACAAAATCCGTTGTCGGAAATTCTGATTGTGGGTACACAATTCCGATGCACAAAATTCCATGCATGCTCGGAATCAAGCAGAAGATTCGCACTGGCTATTGAACGTAATTTTTCTCGGCTCGTCGTACGTGTTGTATGTCACCGCGTACTTGACGTTCGGAATTTCCGACATTTGTGTGACCATGTGTATGCAAGACAAGTTTGAGCCAACATCCATCGGAAATAAATCCACAGTTTTGTTGTTGGAATGTCCGATCGTGTGTAGGCAGCATTGGACTATCCAACATCATGGAGCTCAAGGGGAGGCATAACTTATGGGGGAGTCAAAGCAAGGCCTGTATTTAATATGGATTACAGTTGGGTAGTTCGAGCAACACACAAAAAGGGACATCCAAGACCACTTGAAGCATAGCCAGCAGGTAGATCTGCACCGCTGAATAGTATCTAGAAACGTTAGGGACCCCCAGGTTACCTTGTAGCCCATGAACATAGAGGGAGGGTCTAGGAACTCTGGGGTGTTTCTGGGCCCAAATAAATGGAGGAATCCAAATCTGAAGGAGGGGAAGAAAAAAGGGGGGCACTCACACTGGTAGAGAGATGGATATTGCCAGGAATGCATAAGGGAGATTAGAGTGCACAACAGAGGGTAATAGCGGAGAACAGGGAAGAGTAGGAAGATGTCAATTTAATTCCTAGATAATCGATCGAGTAGGGAGCCCAGCGGTATGGGGAGTGCTCTTTAGATTGTTCCACAACATTGGTGGAGAGAGTTACATTTATTGCCGTTGTCTTAGAAAAGTTGATCCAGAGACCCGAGAAGGCATCCAATCATGTTCATGCAAAAATGCAGGTTTTTTTTTTGTGTTTTTTTCATTACATGTGATTGGGTATTCTTGCAACAGTGCAAAAGTGGTCATATAGATTCAGTCATTCATAATATCTCTGTGAGCCAATGCTTTAAATCTTATATTGTAACTGTACACAATTGAACGCTTTCTAAAGAGAGGCAGATTTACTCAATCTGTGATTACAACAGAGATGGTATAAAGACAAGCATCTAACAGAAACTTACAAAGGGGTGAGTCTTGTATGAATGGATTGGTGAAGTCTAGTGAACCTTGTCAAAGATGGCAAAAAAATCTTGACCTCTCCTTCACGGAAAAGGAATAGAACTACACAACATCCACAAAGGCACAGTAAACACACACAATTCAAGAATCTGGCTACAAACTACTGGCAAATTGGTACCTAACACCTATACCTATACCTAGACTAAGCAAATTTTCCCTTACATCACCATCATCTCTCTGCTGGAGACGTGGAGTCGAATGTGGGTCCCCAATACATATCTGGTGGTCTTGCTTGAAAGTGCAACCCTTTTGGAAAGATACATGAAAGTATAAATAAAAATGTCCACACTTGTGGAAAGTGGGGTCCCCCAGAATTCTGTCCTGGGACCAATCCTATTTAATTTAATTTATTCATAAACGATCTGGAGGATGAGATAAACAGCCCAATCTCACTATTTGCGGACGATACAAAGCTAAGCAGGGCAATACCATCTACTTAGGATGTGGAAACCTTGCAAGAAGATCTAAACAAATTAATGGGGTGGGCAACTACAAATTAAAATGAGGTTTAATGTTGAAAAATGTAAAAAAATGCATTTGGCTGCCAAAAATATGAATGCAATCTACTCACTGGGGGGAGAACCTCTGGTGGAATCTAGGATGAAATAGGACCTGGGGGTCCTAGTAGATGACAGGCTAAGCAATGGCATGCAGTGCCAAGCTGCTGCAAACAAAGCCAACAGAATATTGGCATGCATTAAAAAGGGATTCACTCACTCTACAAGACTCTGGTCCAGCCGCACCTGGAGTATGCCGTCCAGTTCTGGGCACCAGTCCTCAGGAAGGATGTGCTGGAATTGGAGAGTGTACAGAGAAGGGCAACAAAGCTAATAAAGGGACTGGAGGATCTCAGCTATGGGGAAAGACTACAAGCATTAAACGTATTCTCTCTGGAGAAGAGTTGCTTGAGAAG
The DNA here is from genome assembly GCA_037953035.1 of Aquarana catesbeiana. NCBI lineage: Eukaryota > Metazoa > Chordata > Amphibia > Anura > Ranidae > Aquarana > Aquarana catesbeiana. The sequence continues at coordinate 712,163 of JBBHAA010002037.1, forward strand.
GGATGTGATTTATAAGTACGAATACCATACTGGTGACCCCACAATAGGGAAAAAACTTCTCCGCGAAAGGGATTTTAAAAAGACACGCAGCCATTCACTAAAATTAGAAGAGAAGCGGTTTAACCTTAAACTGCGTAGAGCGTTCTTTACCTGTAGCTAAGGAAGTGGAATAATCTTCCACAAGCAGTGGTTTCAGAAGTGAGCATCGATAATTTAAAAAAACGATTAGATAGGCACCTTAACGACTACAAATACAGGGGTATACAGTGTACTATTTACATATAAGCACACATACAGGTTGGACTGGATGGACTTGTGTCTTTTTTCAACCTCACCAACTATGTAACTATGTAACTTACTCTAGACTTTACACCCGCATAATACCTTCTGCACCACTCATCTCTTCCACACTCCACATATCACAAATCCTTGGCTCTACACTTTGTAAACGCAGCTAAAAGATTCATCCCGCTAAAATAGGGCTCATCTACCCCACCAACACTAGTAGATTTGACCCACTATGTACGTCAAACAGCAGAAATGGAAGAGCTGATACACATAGCGAGGGACAATCCTACTAAATTTATTAATACCTGGGCATGATGGATTCACTATTCAGACTCCCCTCAACATGAATCCCCTTTTAGCTGATAACCTAAACCTTGTCCATTGTTTAACTTCCCTTTTAACTCTACTTTAACTCTGTCTAATTACGAAACAAGCTTCAAAAGGTAAATTGTTAAAATTTGAAAATTCAATTATATTTCTTTACAATAAGAAAGAATTATACCTGTGAGTGGTCACTTAGGTGAAAGTGCTAACCACTACACCACTGTGATATGACCAATGCCACTGTTTTGCTGTAGATTTATTAACACACAACATCTGTTTGGTTTTATTTTAATCTTTTGACAGTTTATATATTGCTTAGGTCAAGTCTTGCTTCCATATACATATCCTTCTATTGACAGAAATCTGGAAATGTTCTATTTGATTGCTTATATTTCTTAATTTGTTTTAAAAAATATTCAATAAAAACATGGGGAAAAAAAGAACAACTAAGCTGATTATCACTTTTCCCATCAACATGCTTAAATTTGTAATATTTTTTATTGGCACTAGTTACAAGAAGAGGAACTTATATTTACGTCATTCCTCCTGATTCTGCTCTCACCTTTCAAAGTTCTCCATCATTGAGCTCTATAATTTGTCTTGATGTCCGATGAAAGGCAATTATCTTTTATAATAAATAATTTGCTCATATATATATTTGTATCTTCAGCATTTGCCTAAAGAGCATAACGCTCCTATACCCATAACTTTTTCTAAGTTTTGGATAGAGTGGCAAAGAATTAGATCTCATCTGGATTTACTGCAGTGGGCAGCCCCATTGGAGAAAATTCTTTACTACCAATCCAGTACAAAGGTTGTCTCCAGGACAGGAAGAGATGGAAAATCTTTGGATAGCCATACAATCTGACAGGGGCTCCAACCATTCTCTATGCTATCTAAAACGAGTATAAAAAAAGTTTGGGTATAGACACATTGGCATTATTCATGCAAGCTTGGATATTTCCATGCGATTGTCTCCACTTTGATAAATTTGCTGACACATACATTATTAATGCTGTGTCTTGCCATTTGGAGTGAACACCTGCATGAGTAACAATACTGTCCCCTATTTGGATCAAGTCATCACAAAGGTACCAATATTTGCCATTGGAAACAAATTGCCAATCAAGACTCTAAATTAGCAAGCACTATGCCCTAAAGTGGTGCCCTGCACTTTCCTATCCTACAGTACTTAAAGCGGGGGTCCACCTAAACCGCCAAAAAAAAAAAAATATTAAAAGCCAGCAGCTACAAATACTGCAGCTGCTGACTTTTAATACATGGCCACTTACCTGTCCCAGGGTCCAGCGATGTCGGCAGGGGACGCCGAGAACCCGCTCGGTTCTCGGCAGCTGCCGTCGCCATCCTAGGTGAGGGAATCAGGAAGTGAAGCGTTGCGGCTTCACTTCCCGGTTCCCTACTGCGCATGCGCGTCCCAAGTGGTCCCCGCTCTCTCCTGGGAGCTGCGTGTTTCCCAGGAGACAGCACGGAGGGACAGGAAGAGGCATAGACTCCCATGGGAGTCTATGCCGGAAGTGGGTGCAAATACCTGTCTTAGACAGGTATCTGCACCCCCCTGAAAGGTGCCAAATGTGACACCGGAGGGGGGGGGTTCCGAAAAGCGGAAGTTCCATTTTTGTGTGGAACTCCGCTTTAAGATCTTACTGTTATATTACTTACTGACTCATCTCAGCACCATCTTTCATTAATAAATTGCGCACATTTTATCATTTATAGTCAAAAGGTCCAAAGCTTATTACATCCTGTATTCAGTATGTTATGATTGCAATGTGTGATCTGGAGATGTAATAACACTTGAGGATTTTGAATGTAAGGGATAGTTCCTAAAATACATCAACAAAGCTTTTAGGATATATATCTCTTACATCACTCTCCTCATCTTCTGCTGCCTCTCCCCTCCTCCGCTTTTATGGGCAAGTACCAGCTGTCAAAATAACATCCAATCATTGCTTTGTATAAGTTAAAATGCATCTGCGTTAGTCTTGAAGTGTCATTGAGTAAATATAAAGAATTAATGTATTTTTTCAATTTATTTATTATTTAATACATATGTGCCTCAATCAAAAGTGTGACATTTATTAACAAAATAAAAAATTTATTGGAAAAAAAGTGAGATTTGACCTGCATATAACATCACTTTACAACCTTAGGAGTTACGTTTTTATTATATAAAATATAGTCCTATTTAATCCCTTAATAACCCTTAGTTAATCCTAATCAGCTCCCCTTAGCTAAGATTCACTGCAGTTCTTTTTATATTTCTATTTTTTAACTATATATATATATATATATATATATATAAAGAGAGAGAGAATAAAAAAGTCTACACACCCCTATTAAAATATCAGGTTTCTGTGATGTAAAAAAGATAATTAATTTCAGAACTTTTTCCACCTTTAATGTGACTTATAAACTGTACAACTCAATTGACCTTAGATTGTAAGCTCCTTGAGGGCAGGGACTGATGTGAATGTACAATGTATATGTAAAGCGCTGTGTAAATTGTTGGCGATATATAAGTACCTGAAATAAATAAATAATAATTGAAAAACAAGCTAAAATCTTTTAGGGAGGGGAAGTAAAAATAAAAAACGAAAATAATGTGGTTGCATAAGTGTGCAATCACATTTAAACTCGTGTTAAATAGGAGTCAGTACACACCTGCCATCATTTAAAGTGCCTCTGATTAACCCCAAATAAAGTTCAGCTGTGCTAGTATATCTTTCCTGACATTTTCTTAGTCACATCCTACAGCAAAAGTCATGGTCTGCAAAGAGCATCCAAAGCTTTAGAGGGATCTCATTGTTAAAAGGTATCAGTCAGGAGAAGGGTACAAAAGAATTTCCAAGGCATTAGATATACGATGGAACACAGTGAAGGCAGTCATCATCAAGTGGAGAAAATATGGCACAACAGTGACATTACCAAGAACTGGACGTCCCTCCAAAATTGATGAAAAGACGAGAAGAAAACGGTTTCAAAATGAATAAAGAATGAAGCTTTACTAACATCAAGGAGGGACTCCCTGAAGACCATTGCTTGTGATCCATACATGCTGTAACCTTAGTAAGGTGAGGGGCTTGTACACACACACAGGTGCTATCACAGAGGATTGGCCAGGCACCGGCTTTTGTTATTTATTCACGGTGGAGGGATCTACTATTCATTTTGAAACCGTTAGACTGTCACAGCCTTGTTTGGATTGCATATATATATATATATATATATACATTCAAGATATTCATTCAGTAGTGCACATGGGACTTTTGATATCTATTTCTTGATTTTGATTGACTTGTTTATATACTTTATTGGTCTTATTGATTTTTATGATCAAGTTTTCACCAATGAATATGGATGTTCATTATTTATAGTAATTATGTTTGTGTTACTTCCCACTTGGCACTATGAATACCTAGTTAGTTTTTTACTATATAGATTTTATTGCACTAGTACTTTATTAATTTAGCTATTTCACAGAGCGCAACACTATCATTTATCCATTGACCCCTCTGTTAAGGATCAGCTTACCAGGTGTTTGCCGCAGTGTACCCTTAGTTTTGATTTTGACAGCGCGGGAGTTATGTACTTATTCAAGTAAAGGACAATGTTGTTGACAAGTACAAGTCAGGGTTAGGTTATTAAAAAATATCCAAATCTTTGATGATCCCTAGGAGCACCATCAAATCTATCATAACCAAATGGAAAGAACATGGCACAACAGCAAACCTGCCAAGAGACGGCCGCACACCAAAATTCACGGATCGGGCAAGGAGGACATTAATCAAAGAGGCAGCACAGAGACCTAAGGTAAACCTGGAGGAGCTGCAGAGTTCCACAGCAGAGACTGGAGTATCTGTACATAGGACCACAATAAGCCGTACACTCCATAGAGTTTAGCTTTATGGCAGAGTGGCCAGAAGAAAGCCATTACTTTCAGCAAAAAACAAAATGGCATGCTTTGAGTTTGCGAAAAGGCACATGGGAGACTCCCAAAATGTATAGAGGAAGGTGCTCTGGTCTGATGAGGATGGATGGAGATGTTTTTCAGCAGTCGGGACTGGGAAACTGTTGAGGGAAGGATGGTGGGTGCTAAATACAGGGATATTCTTGAGCAAAACCTGTACCACTCTGTGTGTGATTTGAGGCTAGGATGGAGGTTCACCTTCTAGCAGGACAATGACCCCAAACACACTGCTAAAGCAACACTTGAGAGGTTTAAGGGGAAACATGTAAATGTGTTGGAGTGGCCTAGTCAAAGCCCAGACCTCAATCCAATAGAAAATCTGTGGTCAGACTTAAGTATTGCTGTTCACAAGCGCAACCATCCAACTTGAAGGAGCTGGAGCAGTTTTGCAAGGAGGAATGGGCAAAAATCCCAGTGGTAAGATGTGACAAGCTCATAGAGACTTATCCAAAGCGACTTGGAGCTGTGATAGCTGCAAAAGGTGGCTCTACAAAGTATTGACTTTAGGGGGGTGAATAGTTATGCACATTGACTTTTTCTGTTATTTTGTCCTATTTGTTGTTTGCTTCACAATAAATAAAAAAAAACATCTTCAAAGTTGTGGGCATGTTCTGTAAATTAAATGATGCCAATTTCTCAAACAATCCATGTTAATTCCAGGTTGTGAGGCAACAAAACACGAAAAATGCCAAGGGGGGTGAATACTTATGCAAGGCACTGTAAATGGAACAACCCTTCAAGCCTCTCTTCACATTCCTACACCACTTGGTGTGGGGATTTCTCACATGATATAAAGACTAAGTGAGCTTACCTGCTGAGGCTGTAATTCCACAGATACACAATATCAGGAGAGGAACAATCATGTTGCTTGTAGATAATGTATTTCCGGCTTAATGTTGAGGATTAAAAAAAAAAATATCGTTCTTTGTTTTCCATGATCAACCCAACTCAGCGTCCGAGTGTACAACTGCTTAACTTTACACTTTCTCGGCTGTAGAAGTTCCTTTAACACTGTTCACTGACACTTCCTGTTATTTACCTATTGACATTTTAAAGCAGAAAAGGCTATTAACCGCTTCAGCCCCGGAAGATTTTACCCCCTTCCTGACCAGAGCACTTTTTGCAATTGGGCACTGCGTCGCTTTAACTGACAATTGCGCGGTCATGCGACGTGGCTCTCAAACAAAATTGACGTCCTTTTTTCCCTACAAATAGAGCTTTCTTTTGGTGGTATTTGATCACCTCTGTGATTTTTATTTTTTGCACTATAAGCAAAATAAGAGAGACAATTCTGAAAGAAACGCATTATTTTTTACATTTTGCTATAATAAATATCCCCCAAAAATATATTAAAAAAAAAATTTTTTTCCTCAGTTTAGGACGATCCGTATTCTTCTACATGTTTTTGGTAAAAAAAAAATCGCAATAAGCGTTTATTGATTGGTTTGCGCAAAAGTTATAGCGTTTACAAAATAGGGGATAGTTTTATGGCATTTTTATTAATAATTTTTTTTTTACTAGTAATGGCGGTGATCAGCGTTTTTTTTTTTTTTTTATTGTGACTGCGACATTATGGCGGACATGTCGGACATTTTTGACACATTTTTGGGAACATTGTCATGTATACAGCAATCAGTGCTATAAAAATGCACTGATTCCTGTGTAAATGACACTGGCAGTGAAGGGGTTAACCACTAGGGGGCGGGGAGGGGTTAAGTCAGTACTGGGGAGTGATTACTAACTGTAGGGGGGATGGGCTAGCTGTGACACGTCACTGATCTCTGCTCCCGATGACAGGGGGCAGAGATCAGTGACACTGTCACTAGGCAGAATAGGGAGATGCTTGTTTACATCAGCATCTCCCCGTTCGTCCTCTCTGTGAGGCGATCGCGGGTATCCCCGCGGCGATCGAGTCCGCGGGACCCGCAACCCGAGTCACGGAGCTCCCGTCCGGCGCTCCCACGCAATGGAACGACGGGAAATTCAAATGGCCGTACCTGTACTCCCACTTGCCCAGCCGTGCCATTCTGCCGACGTACATCGGCGTGCGCCGGTCGGAAAGGGGTTAAAAGATCAGCAGATAACAAAAGAAAAGAAAAAAAATGCACTGACTTGTCGTGTATAAAAAAAAATCTCTAATAATACATTTAGTAAAGATGTAATTTTGATGGCTGTTCTGTGACTTGCATTTCATAGGATTATTATTATTTATAGGATTACTGGAGATGAAGCATCTGAATATATATAATATACACTCACCGACCCCTTTATTAGGTACACCTGTTCAATTACTTGGTAACACAAATTGATTGCTAATCAGCCAATCACATGGCAGCAACTGAATGCATTTAGGAACCTAGATGTGGTGAAGATGACTTGCTGAAGTTCAAACCAAGTATCAGAATGCGGAAGAAAGGGGATTTAACCACTTGCCTACTGGGCACTTAAACCCCCCTCCAGCCCAGATAAATTTTCAGCTTTCAGCGCTCTCACACTTTGAATGACAATTACTCAGTCATGCAACACTGTACCCATATGCATTTTTTTCTCCTTTTTTAATACAAATAGATCTTTCTTTTAGTAGTATTACTATTTAATTACCACTGGGTTTTTACATTTTTTGCGCTATAAATGAAAAAAGACTGGAAATTTTGAAAATTAGTAATTTTTCTTCATACATTTGGGCCAAAATGTATACTGCTACATTGCTTTGGTAAAAATAACCCAAATTAGTGGATATTATTTGGTCTTTGTGAAAGTTATAGAGTCTACAAGCTATGGTGCTAATCATTGAAAATTTATCACACCTGATGAACTGACGGGCTCATTTCTTGAGACCCTGAAATGTCAGGACAGTAAAAATACCCCCCAAATGACCCCTTTTTGGAAATGAGACATTCCAAGATATTTAGTAAGAGACATGGAGAGTTTTTTTGAAGTTATCATTTTTTCCCACATTTCTTTGCAAAATTAATTATTTTTTTTTCCACAAAATTGTCATATTACCAGTTTTTTTTCACATGGCATATGCATACCACAAATTACATCCCAAAATACATTCTTCTACTCCTCCTTAGTATGGCGACACCACATGTGTGGGACTTTTTCACATCCTAGCCACATAGAGAGGCCCAACATGCAGGGAGCACCATCAGGTGTTCTAGGAGCTTACATTACACATCTAACTTGTTGACTACCTATTACAATTTTGAAGGCCCTGGAGCACCAGGACAATAGAAATGCCCACAAAATGACCCCATTTTGGAAAGCAAACACCCCAACGTATAATCTGAGGCATAATGAGTCGTTTGAACATGTAATTTTTTTCCACAAGTTTTTGAAAAACGTGGAAAGAAAATTAAAAAACATTTTGGACCTCATTTTGGATAGCAAACACCCCAATGTATATTCTATGAGGCATATTGAGTCTTTTGAAAATGTAATTTTTTTCCACAAGTTTTTGGAATTTGTGAAGAAAAAAACTTATGACACCGTGGCACTGATGACTGGCACTGATGGGCACTGTGACACTAATGGGCACTGATGGCACTGTATGCACTCTGACACTGATAGGCACTGTGACACTGATGGGCACTGTTAGCACTGATGGGCAGTGATGGCACTGTGGGCACTGATGGACATGGTAACACTGATGGGCACTGTTGGCACTGATGGGCACTGTTGGCACTGTGGGCACTGATGGGCATGTGACACTGATAGGCACTGTGACACTGATGGACACTGTTGGCACTGTGGGCACTGTTGGCACTGAGGACACTGATGACACTGATGGGCACTGTGACACTGATGGGCACTCTGACGCTGATGGGCACTCTGACGCTGATGGGCACTCTGATGCCGATGGGCACTGTACTGTGACACTGATGGGCACTATATCGGTTGTAGCGCTACCCCCACAGGAGCCACTTAAGTGTATTTGGTTCTGTACTCTGCCTCTGAACCCCAATAACAGCCTCAGCCCCCTCTGACACACCTGGCAATAGTGTAAGTGCAAGGACCAATGAGAAACCCACACGTTGTGATAAAACACAGAAATTGTCTTTACTGCAATATTTCTGCGGGAAAGTAACAAACAGTAACAGTATATAAATATTCAAGCAATCAACTTGAGAGAAATAACTGAAATTAAGAGCAATATAGCTCAATACTATATTCGTGATGCTTTCAGGGGATTCCAAACCTGAGAATGCCCCCAAGAACAGAGGCACACTTAAACAGGAATTGCAGTCTGCTCACATAATTTGTAATAAAAAACATCTTTGCCATTCTGAAGCTTCCCTACAACCACTTTGCGTATTATTTTATATATATTGTGATTCTGTACTTGCCAAATATTAGACATGTACACAGCCAAAAAATTCGTTCATTTTCGTTTTCGTTTCATTAGTTTATTATTTTTTTTGTTTTTCGGGTCATTCGTTATGATCGCGATTCATAAATTCGTTCATTCGTAAATTCGCAAATGCGTTCATTCGTACATTCGTAAATTCGAACATTTGAACATTCGTTCATTCGTACATTCGTTCATTCGTACATTTTTACATTTGTACATTTGTAAATTCGTAAAATCGTACATTTGTAAATTAGAAAATTCGGAAATTTTTAAATTCGAAGTTTGAAAATCCAAAAACCCGAAAATTCAAAAATCTGAAATAGTAACTAAGTATTAAATTATAGGTATTGTAATTTCCTTTCAAATTTGACTGTCAGTGAACGTAACAAATACGAATTTATCCGAAGTTACGAATTATCCAAAACGAATGCTGCATCTAAACAATTGGAACGGAACAAATGAATAATAAATAATAATAATAAAACGTTGTTATTATTATTAATTCATTACGTTCCATTCCGTTTTTTTCGGATCATTCATAACTTTGGATAAATTTGTATGTGATACGTTCACTAACAGCCAAATTTGAAAGGAAATTAGAATACCTATAATTTAAAAGTTACTAGTAATTACTAATAGTTAAGTTATTATTATTTAACTATTATTTCAGATTTCCGAATTTTCGAATTTACAAATTCACTAATTTACGAATGTACGAATGCCCGAATTTTACGAATGTCCGAATTTTACGAATGTCCAATTTTATCGAATTATCGAATATTCGGAAAAAATTTGTTAAACGGGTTTTCGTTAATTCGGATATTCCTGAATTAACAAATTTGTCGAAATTCGTTAAAAAACGAATTCGGAACGAAACGAATTGCACATGCCTACCAAATATGCTGCAGAAATCTCCCTCCACTGAGTCTGGCTGCAATCATTTTAACTGTGGGCAGCTGAAACTGCTGCCTGTTCACTTCCTCGATTTACACAGACCCACAGAGGCACACCTCCAGCTCTGCGGCTCTCATTGGCTCTCTTATGACTCATCCCCCCTCCCTTCCTGGCAAACTGTGCACAATGTCATAAGCCTAGGCTTTTTTCCAGAAAAGAAACAGGAAGTGGCTGTATGAGGTATTTACTGGCAGAAAAAATATTTAATGGCTTTGCTTCCCAGATAAACTATCCCACACACCCACTAGATATACAGAGACCTGAACATGTGTGTGCGAGCCCATATGGCACTAGCAGCTTCAGTCCCTTTGAAGAAAGATGAGGCTTTGTATCTTCAACTAGCCACTCTTGTTGGTGCACTTAAACTCCTGAATAGCAGGGCCAAACAACACAACTGGTCCGGATTATCATGTTAGGAATGCAGAATCTTCTTCAGCAAGGTAAAAGGAAAATGGCGTCTATATATATCTGTATCTGAATGGACTTGTGTCCTGTGGTAATACAGTGTTAGCAAGGTGACTGAGAGCAATGATGTCTGTATACAGTGTCCATACAACTCTGTCTGTGTGCAGTGTCCTTGTTTCCTGCAAATGGGCAAAAGCCCTCTCACCCAAAACTGCTGTCAAGGCCAAAACGAATGTCCTGGAACAGGCAGGCTCTTCTAGTAACCTGACTTGTCACCTCACACTGGAACGCTTCACACCGTCAGTGCAGGTGCCTCTGGATATGCACCTGGGATCCCCCTCTCACATGCTGGATGTCCCGACTGGCTGTGGATGCCTAAAATCACGCAGTGGACTGACCTGGCAGAACCTTTCCCAGAGGTATAATCTCTTGCTATGCCTCGTGTAGTCTAAATTCCCTCAAATAAGCAAGATGGAGTTTTTAGTTTCCTGATTTCTAGAGCAGGCTGGCTCTTGTAGTTTCACCCTATACAAGGCTATGGGGCCGTTTGGTAAGGGGACTACACATTCCAGAATCCATTGCAGCAGTTCCTGTTATTGCTCCTATAATTGGCTAGCTTCCCTCTGCCAATGAAGAAACAGGAGCTAGAGCAGAGTTGGCTGTCCTGCCTGTGAATGCCTCTAAATCATATACAGTGAGAAGAAAAAAAGGTAGGGGGAAAACTCCTTATAGCTGCAGACATTCCGAACTTGTCCCTGTCAGTTTGGTTGTTTTAATTTAAGTCTCAGGCTGCAGCACCCGCTACATCGGCAAGGAAAAAGTTAAAGATCACTCATTGTGATCACAGATCACTCTCCCTCCTTGTAACGACACCCCAAGTATGAAAGGGGTTAAAGCTGTTTAGGACATTCCATTTCCGAACACAAAGGCAGCTACCGAACACTCCGATCAGCCGAACAAGAACCCCATACGAATAATTCTTCCCCCCCAAATACGAGACGAGGCTCTGTCTTGAGGGTCAAACAGGAATTAACTCATTTATTATCACACATGAACACAACAGATAAAATAACTCAGAGACTCTTTCCCCCCACCCTTGTAAAAGAGGGCGGGTTAAACTGTCCAATGACAATAGACACACAGGTCAGGTGTGTTCAAACTTCTCATCAATAAACAGTCTTATCAAGGCAGACAGACACAATAGAACATTGGAATACAGCCCCACCCAAAACTAGCACAGTAAATAATACACAGCACAATGAGACAGCACACATTATATATACATATATACAGCATTGAGTCTGAGTAGCACAGATCATAGTGGGGTTCTCATTCACCTTGTGCCCCTTTTAGTGACTCCCCATCACAATGGCATATCCAGGGTCCCCAGAGTCTGTGTGTCTTGGGGGACATGGACCTGAATCTAAAGTAATGCCACCTCAAGGGTCCCCAGGCGTACAGCTCACAAAGAGCACCTTTTCCCCAAATGCCAGGGACCATAATCGGTTGGCAAGAGGCTGGCATTCAGTCCCCTCCAAAAGCCTCTGTCCCGGCTAGGACTGTCACACTCCTCATCCGCTGAGTCTGTGTAAGGAGGGAAAGCCGTCAATGAGAGATGATCTCATATGTTTACATTTGAAATCATCTCTCATTGGACACGCAAATCACATGGTAAATGGTCACTGTGATTAACCATTTACCAGGATCTGTGATTGGCTGTGTCCAAGGAACATGGCCATCACAGATTTTCTCCAATGCGCGCCTGGACGTGCGGGGAGCATGTTTCTGGGAGGACATACATGGATAGCCTCCTGGAAATTAAGGCCCACGCTGTAGCGTGGGCGCAAGGTGATTAAGTGACTTTGAACATTGCATGGTTGTTGGTGCCAGACGGGCTGGTCTGAGTTAGGGATGAGCCGAACACCCCCCCGGTTTGGTTCGCACCAGAACCTGCGAACGGACCGAAAATTTGCACGAACGTTAGAACCATATTGAAGTCTACGGGACTCGAACGTTAGAAATCAAAAGTGCTCATTTTAAAGGCTAATTTGCATGGTATCGTCCTAAAAAGGGTTTGGGGACCCGGGTCCTGCCCTAGGGGACATGTGTCAATGCAAAAAAAGTTTTAAAAATGGCAGTTTTTTCAGAAGCAGTGATTTTAATGATGCTTAAAGTGAAAAAAAAAAGTGAAATATTCCTTTAAATATCGTACCCTGCACAAAATGACATTTTTAAAGGAATAAAAGTCATTTAAAACTGCTTGCGGCTTTAATGTAATGTCGGGTCCCGACAATATGGATGACAATCAGTGAGACAAACGGCATGGGTTACCCCCCCCCCCCAGTCCATTACCAGGCCCTTTGGGTCTTGTATGGATATTAAGGGGAACCCCGCACCCAAATTAAAAAAAGGAAAGGCGTGGGGTCCCCAGGCCCTATATACTCTGAACAGCAGTATACAGGCGGTGCAAACAAGACAGGGACTGTAGGTTTGTTGGTAAGTAGAATCTGTTTGTAATTTTGAACTGGTACATTTTTAAAGTGTAGCTCCAGCCAAAAAAAATCTATTTTTAAGCTTTTTGGAAAACATAGGGAAGGGTTATCACCCCTGTGATATTTGTTTTGCTGTCTGTGCTCCTCTTCAGAAGATTTCACCTCACTTTCTGTCACAATGACAAATGTTTTTAGAAAATTTGGAGGTTTTTAGTGAAACAAGGATTGGTGATAAAGCATCAGTGGAAAGGAGAAACGTTTTTCCCATATTAACTCTTACAGGAGAGCATTTCCCTTCCTAGGGGTAGATTTCATCTCACTTCCTGTTGTCTCCTTCCGTTTGCAAGTAGGAGTCGTTTGTAAGTTGGATGTTTTAAATTAGGGGCCTGCCCTATATACTCTGCAGAAATTGTGGCCTTAGGTGTTGGTGTTGCCACAACACTGTAAGCCCTCACAGGGCCCTGCTGTGAAATATTAGATCAAGAAATGTAATTACCAAGTCAGATCTTGCCCCTAGGTATTCCTGCACCATGTAAAACAGACACTGGCGTTGGTTGCTGGAACCGATCATACCTTGGGTCAGCGGACTAAAAAAATTGTCTGAACGCATCGGTCAGACGGCCACCTTCTCCACCGCTCCTTCTTTGACTGACCAAAGCCTCGGCAACACGTTGTCCAGGAACAGGAGTTTGTAACCTCCCAGTCTCTGAGAACGCGTTGCACAGACCTTTCTGCAAGGCCTCCCGAAGATGTTTCATCCTCTGCTCCCTCTGCGACAGCAAGATAAGGTCTGCAACCTTACTCTTGTAACGTGGATCAAGGAGGGTTGCCAGCCAGTAACGATCCCTCCCCTTAATACCATGAATACGAGGATCCTTCCGCAGGCTTTTCAGTATCAGGGAGGCCATGCAGCGTATGTTTGCTGAGACATTCGATCCGAGGTCCTCTGGGTCACTAAGGACAACATGATCCGCAGCCACCTCCTCCCAGCCACGTACAAGTCCATGGGTTTCTTGGGACTGTAAATGATCCCTTAAAGACTGCTGCTGATGCTGAGTGCCAGGCTCCACCTCCATGCTTACACAATCCTCCTCCTCCTCCTCCTGTGTGTTCGGCGGGCATGCAGTAACACTGTCTGGATAAAGGGGGCCTTGAGAGCTAAGGAAGTCCTCCTCTTCCTGCCTCTGTTCTGCCTCAAGTGCCCTGTCCATTATTCCACGCAGCGTGTGCTCCAACAGGTGGACAAGGGGGACAGTGTCACTGATGCATGCACTGTCACTGCTCACCATCCTCGTGGCCTCCTCAAATGGTGACAGGACAGTGCATGCATCCTTGATCATGGCCCACTGGCGTGGGGAAAAAAAACAAGCTCCCCTGACCCTGTCCTGGTGCCATAGTCGCACAGGTACTCATTAATGGCCCTCTGCTGCGTGTGCAGCCACTGCAGCATGGCCAACATTGAGTTTCACCTGGTGGGCATGTCACAGATTAGGCGGTTCTTGGGCAGGTTAAATTCCTTTTGGAGGTCTGCCAGCCGAGCACTGGCATTATATGACCGGCGGAAATACACACAGACTTTCCTGGCCTGCTTCAGCACATCCTGTAAGCCCGGGTACCTGCCCAAGAACCGCTGCCCCACCAAGTTAAGGACGTGAGCCAAACAGGGCACATGGGTCAGTTGTCCCTGTCGGAGGGTGGAGAGGAGGTTGGTGCCATTGTTGCAAACCACCATTCCTGGCTTAAGTTGGCGTGGCGTCAACCACCTCTGAACCTGCCCCTGCAGAGCTGACAGAACCTCTGCCCCAGTGTGGTTCCTGTCCCCCAAGCACACCAGCTCAAGCACCGCATGGTATCTTTTGGCCTGCGTACTTGCGTAGCCCCTTGAACGCCTACGGAGCACCGCTGGTTCTGAGGACAAAGCACAGGAAGAGGCCATGGAGGAAGAAGAGGAGGAGGGGGTGGAGGAGAAAGGTGTGTCAGAATCACCAGTAGTGGCATTTTGGAGGTGTGGTGGCAGAACAACCTCCAACACTACTGCACCTTGTCCTGCATTCTTCCCAGCTGCCAGCAGAGTCACCCAATGTGCCGTAAAACTTAGGTAACGTCCCTGTCCTTGCCTGCTGGACCATGAGTCAGCGGTAATATGCACCTTACCGCTGACCGCCCTGTCCAGCGAGGCCAAGACATTGCCTTCCCCATGCCGGTAGAGAGCCGGAATCGCCTTCCTTGAGAAAAAGTGGCTTTTGGGAACCTGCCACTGAGGAACCGCAAATTCCACAAACTCACGGAAGGGGGCAGAGTCTACCAACTGAAAAGGTAGCAGTTGAAGTTCTAGCAATTTTGCCAAGCTAGCATTCAACCGCTGGGCATGTGGATGGCTGGGAGCGAACTTCTTTCTGCGGTGCAGCAGCTGGGGCAGGGAAATTTGCCTGGTACAATCTGATGTCGGTGTACCGATAGCAGATTGCCCGCAAGTACTTGGCTGTGACACACCTAATTCTACACCTTCATTCCTCTCAGTGCAGGTCTCAGAGAGGACTGAAGGTATAGTGGGGTTGGAGATCACAGCTGATGAGGAGCAAGGAGAGGTCCTCTTTGTTCTTTGGTGTGGGTCTTTTAGGTACGCTTGCCAACGAACTGCATGGCAGGTCAACATATGTCTGGTCAAGGATGCGGTGCCCAAGCGGGAGATGTTTTGGCCACGCGAGATACGCTTGAGACATATGTTGCAAATAGCAGCGGTGCGATCTGATGCACTCGTCTCAAAAAAGGCCCACACCAAAGAACTTTTGAAATAACGCGCAGAGACAGCAGCGCCCTGCACATGCGGAGCTCTGCGGTGTGATGCAGTCAATGTGCTGCCCTTAGGCTGGCCCCTGGAGGGCATCCTGCCTTGTTGGTGATGTGCCTCCTCCTCCTCTCTCTTATCAGGCACCCACATTGAGTCAGTGACCTCAACATCCCCTCCCTCCTCATCACTGGAGCAAACCTGGCAGTATGCTGCAGCAGGGGGAACATGACTGCCAGATTGCTGTCCTTCTTGGGCACCCCCTCTTTCCGTGCTCACGTTGCTGCCTTCATCTAGCTCAATATCATCATCAGAGCCTTCAAAATGCTGGGCATCCTCCTGGAGCATGTACCCAACACTGTGGTCAAACAGTTCTAGGGACTCCTCAGGAGGACATGGTGCGGCTAGGGAAGGAGTGACTGATGCCATTGAGCTGAGGGAAGAGGCCGCGTTGGCAGCTGCATTGCAAGACAAATTACCCTGAGCCTGGGTGAGAGAGGATGAGGAGGATGAGGACAGCTTGGACATCCACTTGACCAAGTCTTCGCATGTTGCGGCTCAACACGGCCAGCTGCCGAAAAAAAGGCCAAGCGTGTCCCACGGCCACGTGCTGATGAGGATGCACCATCTCCACGACCAGCACTGTTGCCTCTAGACACAGAGCCTGCTTGCCCTCTTTTATTGGTTTGTGACTGTCTGCCTCTCCTTGTTGGCCTTCCTGACATACTATTGGCCTGCAGTGAGCTGCACAAAACTGGGATATATATATATATATATATATATATATATATATATATATATAATACTATACCGATTATACAGCAGCTAGCAGAATCAACTGCCTGCCTGTAATATTATTAGTATGATAACCCCTGCACTTGTCTTCAGGTAGCTATAATGTAGGTGCAACTGTGCAGGGTACACAGTACAGTAACTGGAAATACATCAAGAGCCTACACAAGCACCTGGCTGCAGGTAGCTATACTGTAGGTGAGACTGTGCGGGGTACACAGTACAGTAACTGGAAATACTTCAATGAGCCTACACAAGCACCTGGCTGCAGGTTGCTTTACTGTAGGTCAGACTGTGCAGGGTACACAGTACAGTAGCTGGAAATACTTCAAGGAGCCTACACAAGCACCTGGCTGCAGGTTGCTATACTGTAGGTCAGACTGTGCAGGGTACACAGTACAGTAGCTGGAAATACTTCAATGAGCCTACACAAGCACCTGGCTGCAGGTTGCTATAGTGTAGGTCAGACTGTGCAGGGTAAACAGTACAGTAACTGGAAATACTGTAAAAACACCTGCCTGCCGGAACACACTACACAGGGCCGCCGTGGAGGCGGCCTTATATAGTGTGGGGCGTGTACTAAACCCCTGAGCCATAAGGAGGCTTTGGCCAATTACGGCTCTCTGTTCAGACGGCGCTGTGTTTGGCCAAGCATGCAGGTCATAGTGCATGCTTTGCCAATCATCAGCCAGGAATGCACTCTGATGCCGCAGTGAATTATGGGCCGTGACGCAGCACTCGAATTTGGACATTGTTCGTAATTCGGCGAACGGCCGAACAGAAGATGTTTGAGTCGAACATGGGTTCGACTCGAACACGAAGCTCATCCTTAGTCCTGAGCACTGTTGAGTTTGGTGATCTTTTTTGTATATTCACTGCTCCAAGTGTTTTTCCACAGCAGCTGTGTGTTATGTACTGTAACGCAGGGGTTTTACCAGAATCCTTGTACTGGATGGTGTGTATTCTTTAAATAAGGAAATGGCTCCCTTTAATGGTTGCAACAACTATGCATGATACCAACAACTATGCATGATACTGTGAAGCCTAGAGGAAGTGACTCATTTGTTTAACTAGGCTGTGCACTACTTACCCACGATGCCCTGTTCACTTACCCACAATGCCAGGGACAGAGGAGTCTGTTGGGTAGGCCTATAAAAGACACATCACGGCCATGCTTCTCTCTCTTCTTCCCGGGACGTAAGACCTGCCTGCAGGGACCTATGTGGGTGTATCGGAAGAACTGCGACCTGCATGCTACGGAGCAGAGTTGGAGCTTCCTGAGTGATTTAACACACAGTGCGCTGGACCAGCACGTGATCGGACCTGAGGATCTAGGACACTCAAAGGAGCCAACAAGACGGTTCCCGGTCATCTGACGGAGGGTGCAGCTTGACGATGCTACCCGGGAGTGTGACTGGGATCACAAAAGCAGAGCAGCACAGTTGTTCGGGTCCTGTGTGGTGAGAGGGCTGTTGCCCAAGATATATATTACTTTGCCACTTTGCTGCCTAGTTCAGAGGATTGCTGAGACTCATAGTTCTACAGAGCGGTCTCACTGCATAGACTGTGTTTGACCACAGGCCTCAAAGTTTGCCTTTCACATAACATAGAGTGCTCAGTTGCACTTTAAATAGAAGAGGAAATTTGCACGTGTTTCACACAACCAAGTTCACAGTTCACCCACCACCTTTATCTTATTTTAACATTTGCTTATGCCGCGTACACACGAGCGGACTTTACGGCAGACTTTGCCCGGCGGATGGGATTTCGTCGGACAATTCGATCGTGTGTGGGCTCCAGCGGACTTTGTTTTCTCAAAAGTTGGACAGACTTAGATTTGAAACATGTTTTAAATCAATCCGTCGAACTCGAATCCGGTCGAAAAGTCCGCTCGTCTGTATGCTAGTTCGACGGACAAAAAGCCACGCTAGGGCAGCTATTGGCTACTGGCTATGACCTTCCTTGTTTTAGTCCGGTCGTACGTCATCATGTACGAATTCGACGGACTTTGGTGGATTGTGTGTAAGCAAGTCCGTTCATTCAGAAAGTCCATCATAAAGTCCGTCGAAAAGTCCGCCGGGCAAAGTCTGCTGTAAAGTCCGCTCGTGTGTACGCGGCATTACTCATTGGATTAAAATTACTGCAGTATAATAAGGCTAGCTGAAGAAAGAAGATCAAAGACTTTGCCATTCACTATAAAGTACTTATTATTTCTCTTACACACACACTCTGTGGACTGCAGTGCAACCTAGGGGGAGCCCTTGAGTATATGTACGGTGTTACCTTGTTATCTAATACTGTATAGTGTACTGCAGGTTAGGAGTGTCAAAGTTTTAGCACCCTGAGCATCGATCCCACTTTGAGGCATGCCCGCACGCGTTACTCATGTGATCTTTGAGTCTGAATATTTATATGTACCTTGATTGTTATTGACCTTGTGTATCAGAATCAACATTGTATTCTATATTCTAAATCAGTTTCCAGTAAACTTACTGTGTGGTTAAAGTACAAATGGTGTGAGATGTTTTCTATTCCTATAGCAGGTGAAGTGACGGATACCCAGGTAACGGTGAATTACAGTATATTGTATTATAATTGTGTTGCTTCTTAGCATTGGACCTCACACAAACACTGCCACACAGTTGTGCCTAGGGGTTGAGCCTATATTCAGGGGTTGACAGGCAGAGAGCAGATCCAAAATAATTATCAGCAGCTCCTTAGGGGAGTCAGTGCTACACGTTGGGGCTCATCCGGGATACTGTTACTCTGCAATCAAATCCCCCCCAGAGGGTACCCCCCATCTAAAAATCAGAATGGACCCCCTCACTGTGGTCCAGTAGAGTGAAGCACAAGGCACCTGCTCAGAAGCGAGTGTGGCAATTGAACTCCCAGGCGAAGCCTGGGAGGAAGAACAGGCAAGTCAAGTTGTGAAGGCCCTGAGCCCAGACCGAAGGGGCATGGGTGATTGCTGTCAGACCAGATCGGGGGACCTCTTGCACTCATGCATTGTTAGAGTGGAGAAAAGGGGTACCTGACAGCTTCAAGGGTAAAAGTGTACAACTAGGCAACAAAACAAAGCTGTATATAACACATCCAAAGGTTTCAGATGAGGGTCCTATTAGCCCCATTCAAGCAGGAACAGCTTCCTCTCAGTCATCGCTGGCTATGATTGGACCAGAGTTCTTTACAGCCATGGGGGACTTTGTGTCAAAATGCCAGAGGAGCAATCCAATATGTATAGACGTTGGATATCGGAAGCTGAGGATTTTCTCTGGAAAACAGTCGATGCCAAATGGAAAGGAGGAGTTTGAAGCATGGCTAGAACAGGCCATGCAGGCCCTAGACGAGTGGGACCTGCCAGAGACCCAGAAGAAACAATGTATCAGTGAGAGTTTGCGGGGAGCCGCAGCTGAGGCTATTAGGAACTTGAGATTCAGCAACACAACCTGTACCGCTTACGACTACCTGACTATGTTACAGGAGGAGTTTGTACGGCCAGAGAAGGCAGCTGACTTGATCTATCAATTTGAACACAAACTGCAACGCCAAGGTGAATGCCTATCGGAACATATCAGACGGTTGGACAGGATGCTTTACCAGATTGTGCTAAAAAAAGGAATGACACATTCTGCCATACAAATAAAAATAAATAAACTGCGCTAAAACAAAGGTTATATGTGTTGGGTGAGTTAATAGTGTGACCTAACACCAACAAAAATATAGAAAACAAGTCCAGTAAATAAAAGTCCAAATTCCCAAAGTAGTAGGTATTCAGTATAAATGTGGATGCTGTTCCAAATGAGCTATGATTGCTCTTACCAGAAATCCAAAGATATAAGCGGATGGCAAAAAACCCTTGCCAGGGCCTCTGAGGTATTGGACCAATCAGCACCGTCCGTGGTCAGATCAAAATCCCCTCAATGAATGCAGGAGAGAAGCAAACACAAGAAAAAACTGGCCATAGTGTAGTATGTTAAATGCTAAACATGGACATACGAACATACCAATCACCCTGGTGTGCACATAAAAACAACCAAAAAAAAGGGGAGGGAAGTGAAAAAAACCCCACCACCGTGGCTGTAGATTGTGCTTACCAACTCACGATGATAAACAGGTTCTTAGTAGGTTAGGAGCTGACATAAAGCACCTTGATACGTCCTCATTAACCCGAAGTTCACATCGTCAGTAAACCACTGGCTGGATCCACGAGGTGCAATGAAACTCAGATAATCGCCAAAGCTGAAGTCCCAGCTGTTTAGTCTTTTACGGATCAGTTAATCAGGATAAAATCAGTGTGAACATCAGTCAAGGTTGCACGTTCTTTCTCTAACTTCATTCAGTAATATAAACAAATTCGTGGCAGAAGGGACAAAAGATGGATAGCCCTGTGGCAATAAGACGGTGAAGTCAGATACACCGAGCTGGTCTGTTGGGACATCGGACTGTGTGATGGCAAATAATCAGATCAAATATGATTGTAATTAAAGGTGAAAACATCCATTCAGTCCAGGCTTCAGTCTCATATAATGTGATTCAGAGGTGCGGTGTCTCCATTAAATGACTTTAAAACCCAATCTACCTTAGCAGAGATTTAAAAACATCCAGAGTTGTCACTGCAGAGTAATCAGACTGGTTACAATGAAACTTTTCCCTGTGCTGGGATTAGGCCCCTCCCTGCCAGCCGGCATGACACACAACTGAAAAGTTGTGTGTCATGCCGGCTGGCAGGGAGGGGCCTAATCCCAGCACAGGGAAAAGTTTCATTGTAACCAGTCTGATTACTCTGCAGTGACAACTCTGGATGTTTTTAAATCTCTGCTAAGGTAGATTGGGTTTTAAAGTCATTTAATGGAGACACCGCACCTCTGAATCACATTATATGAGACTGAAGCCTGGACTGAATGGATGTTTTCACCTTTAATTACAATCATATTTGATCTGATTATTTGCCATCACACAGTCCGATGTCCCAACAGACCAGCTCGGTGTATCTGACTTCACCGTCTTATTGCCACAGGGCTATCCATCTTTTGTCCCTTCTGCCACGAATTTGTTTATATTACTGAATGAAGTTAGAGAAAGAACGTGCAACCTTGACTGATGTTCACACTGATTTTATCCTGATTAACTGATCCGTAAAAGACTAAACAGCTGGGACTTCAGCTTTGGCGATTATCTGAGTTTCATTGCACCTCGTGGATCCAGCCAGTGGTTTACTGACGATGTGAACTTCGGGTTAATGAGGACGTATCAAGGTGCTTTATGTCAGCTCCTAACCTACTAAGAACCTGTTTATCATCGTGAGTTGGTAAGCACAATCTACAGCCACGGTGGTGGGGTTTTTTTCACTTCCCTCCCCTTTTTTTTGGTTGTTTTTATGTGCACACCAGGGTGATTGGTATGTTCGTATGTCCATGTTTAGCATTTAACATACTACACTATGGCCAGTTTTTTCTTGTGTTTGCTTCTCTCCTGCATTCATTGAGGGGATTTTGATCTGACCACGGACGGTGCTGATTGGTCCAATACCTCAGAGGCCCTGGCAAGGGTTTTTTGCCATCCGCTTATATCTTTGGATTTCTGGTAAGAGCAATCATAGCTCATTTGGAACAGCATCCACATTTATACTGAATACCTACTACTTTGGGAATTTGGACTTTTATTTACTGGACTTGTTTTCTATATTTTTGTTGGTGTTAGGTCACACTATTAACTCACCCAACACATATAACCTTTGTTTTAGCGCAGTTTATTTATTTTTATTTGTTTGGTTGGTGTTGTCGCACTGTTTACTGCTGCTTATTCTTTTGTATTTCTAGCGCGGAATTTTTTTCTGTTTTACATTCTGCCATACACCAGGCCAGAATACAACAAATCCTGAAGTGAGCCCTACGCTCTGACCCAGTCTGGCTTCAGCTGAGGACATCAGTGGGTGTTATGTCCCTGAGGTGCCCAGATCTCATTAATATAGTGAGAGAAGAAGAGGCCCTGTTTGACGACAAGCAAGCAGCTGTTCGTTCAGTTTCTACGTCCTTAGTAGAAGTCAGGTCACAGGGGCCTATGGAGCAGAACCCAGAAATAGTCGCCCTAAAATCTCAAATGGTGCAAATAATGGAGATGATGACTTTACTGATGGCAAAAATCACCCAGACAACCAATGACAGTGTAGCAGAGACAAGAACACTGCAAACTTCATCTACGACCTTAAGTTAGAGGGTAATGGGCAATGAAATTTGTTTTAACTGTGGAGGGACCAGACACAATCGATGAGTATGCCCAAGTCAAGCAAAACCTGAGGTACAGAGCCAAAAGCCGTCGGAAAACTACCGAGGGCCCCGGTGAAGGAGTCAACCGGGTGCCCTGCTACATCAGCGAGCTCCAGAAACCTCAATGATGTAAAAAGACCACGGCAGAAGCTCAAACCCTTGCATAAAACTCCTGTTGTCACTTCTGAGCAGCCCAGTGTCCCACTCCCCTTGACCCGGACTACCCGGCATTGGAGAGTCAGTGCACACCAGACCCCTGGGGCCCGGAAGAAGAACAAGCCGAATCAAAACCTCCGTGAGAAGGAAGAGCGAATGCAACCCACCAAACAGGCCAAACATGCCACTTCTTATAAATTCCCTTCCAAGTTAGTGGGACCCTCTCCTGAAGTCCCCATTCAGGTAGAGGGAATCTACACCAAGGGCCTCCTGGATACTGGGGCCCAAGTGACCCTCCTCTACAGGGACTTCTACGACAAGCATCTCAAACACTTGCCACTACAGGAGTTAGAAGAGCTGGCAATATGGGGTATCGGGACTCAGATTTTCCTCTATGATGGTTATCTACCCATCAAACTGACCTTTGACCCCTCTGTGGCTGGGAAGGCTGAGATGTTTTGATACTTATGCGGTGGTCTGTCCTCGTCCACCAGGGGCTAGTAGAAGTTCCCTCATCATCGGGACCAATACTGACCTGGTCAGAAGACTGTTAACACCCCTTGCCCAGAAGCAGGGCGCTTCAACTGCAAGTATGCATCCCGTGTTGAGATCAGCTTATCAGCGTCTGGTGCAAGAAGAGAAGGCCCCAGCTGAAGGAGTGGGAAAGATCTGGCGTTTGGACCAGAATGAAAGGGTGTTACAGCCCAATGAGGTCGCTTGTTTGAGAGCATGCATCAAGCTGAATTGGGAGCAGCCAGGCCCTTTCATTGTTCTTGAAGCGAACAGTAAGGAAAGAGAGATGGGATTGGAAATTATTCCTGAGGTGGTTTCAACGAAGGCCTTACAGAGAAGTCACTGAAAAGTTTTGGTTAGTGTCCGCAACACGACAGCCTCGCCCGGGAAGATGCAACTCAGATGTTACTGGGGCAAGTAAACCCAGCCACGCCAGTCTCCCCATGTGATTTGAGGTGTGGTAGAGGTGATGAAATCTCTGAAGAAAAAGTCTATCCAAGACCAGGGGACCCCTCAATGTGAAGAGGCTTTCAGACAACTGAAGTGGAGCATTACGACTGCCCCAGTCTTGGCCTATGCCGACCCTGCCAAGCCCTATAAACTTCACGTAGATGCCAGCCGGGATGGGCAGGGTGGGGTGTTGTACCAGGAGCATGACAGACATGTAAGGCCTATCGCTTATGTGAGCCAGAGTTTGGCACCTGCTGAGAGGAACTACCCCACCCACAAGCTTGAATTCCTGGCCTTGAAGTGGGCAGTGGTAGACAAGCTGAGAGACTACTTATATGGCACAGAATTCGTCATCAAGACAGACAACAACCCTCTCACATACCTGCTCACTACTGCAAAGCTGGATGCCACGGGCCATAGATGGTTGGCCGCTCTATCAGGTTTTACCTTCAGTTTGAAGTACCGGCCAGGTGTCGGAAACAAGGACGCAGATGCCTTGTCGAGAAGACCCCACTGTTCCCGAGACTCCCCAGAAGAGTGGACCCACCTCACCCCAGATGGAGTGAGGGCCCTTTGTGAAGGAGCAGAACAACAAGTCAGCGGTAGAGCCAGAGCTGAGGACATTGGAGTGTCCGCTGCTGGAGTGCCCAGAAGCTACTGTAAAGTCACCCAAGTCGGGGCTGAAGGTCTGCCAAAGCTATCCAAGAAGGATCTGCAAAGAGACCAAGTGGAAGACCCTCTCTGCGGCCTGGCTTCGAAGGCCTTAAAGAGTCAGCGCCCTGAACTGCTTTTCACTAACTCTCCGAAGGAAGCCCGCTTGCTGCACAAGGAGTGGGATTAGTTGCAACTGCAACAAGGGGTGGTTTACTGAAGGGACCCCTTTGAGGACTCTGTGGCAGTTGCTCCTACCAGAGAAACATAGATAGGTGTTGATTGCTTTACATGATCATCGTGGCCATTTAGGGTCCAAGAGGACTTTTCCACTGGTGAGAGACAGATTCTATTGGCCTCGCATGCGGATTGAAGTCGAGGGTTACTGCCATTCCTGCCTGAGGTGTATTCAAAGGAAGACTTTACCCCAACGAGCTGCCCCAATGGGTCACTAAGAAAGTCAAGGGCCATTGGAACTTGTGTGCATTGATTTTCTGTACCTGGAGTCTGACTTGAGTGGGCAGGGAAACGTCCCGCTGATAACTGATCACTTCACTAGTCATGCCCAGGCATTTCCCACAAAGGATCAGCAGGCATCCACGGTGGCTAAGAGCTTGGTAGAGAAGTTCTATGTGCATTATGGCCTGCCTCGGCGTATCCACTCTGATCAAGGAAGAGACTTTGAGAGCAGCCTAATTAAGAAACTTTTAGACCTGCTGAGGATCAAGAAGTCTAGAACCACCCCATACCATCTTCAAGGGGATACTCAACCGGAGAGATTCAACAGAACCCTTTTGAATATGCTGGGAACCCTAACCTCAGAACAAAAGCAACATTGGAGTAAACACATAGCGGCTATTGTACACGCTTACAATAGCACTGCGAATGATGCCACAGTATATTTTCCCTATTGTTTGATGTATGGGCGAGAGGACAGACTTCCAGTAGACCTAGCTTTCGGCATTTCCTCGGACCATACCTCAGCAAATTCTCACAGGGAGTATGTGGACCGACTGCGGAGAAACCTGAAGAATGCCTATGAAAAGGCCCAAGCTGTGTCAGATGCCCAAGGAAAGAGAAATAAAAGAAGTTTTGACCTCAGAGTACGAGTACAGGACCTACAACCAGGTGATAGAGTACTGCTGAGGAATTTAGGTGTGCCTGGGAAACACAAGCTGACTGATCGCTGGAAATCACAGCCCTACATTATCTGCAAACAACTCCCAGGACTGCCAGTGTACCAGATTCGGCCAGAGGGATGTACAGGCCTACTCAAAACTTGGCATCGTAATCATCTCTTTCCCCTGACGGAGACAGTTCGGTGCCACCATAGTAAGCTTCACCTTCCACATCCACCACTCCTTGGAGATCCCGACCCAGTGACGAGATCACAGGCTGTACCTCTTGTTGAAGAAGATGAGGACAGCGAGGATGAGGAAATGCGAATAGACTGGTTGTGGTTGTCTCACATGCCAGAGCTTATTACAACTCCACTGTGAGGTACCTGGTAGTTGAGCCTGACTGGTAGAAGGAGACCTCTCTTAAGCGCTGGTTCAGGAGCCACTGGAAGTGGGAACAGTGGACTCTTGAGCACAGTGGGTAGGAGGGCCTGATGCAGGTTCCAGCAGAAGCAGATGATGGTTTGGAAGGATGTCCCTCAGGGATGGCTGAGCTGCGGATGCAGGTAGGCAGATGCAGGCCGGAAGGCAGGCAAGTAGCTGAGAAGGCAGCGGCAGGATGCTTGGAAAGCAGGCTGGAAGCAGCGTCACAGGACACAGGCAAAGCAAGGTCAGACAGTCTGTTCAGCAGGAGATCAGGCAGGTATGAGCAAAAGGGGATGATCCAAGAATAGTCAGGCAGGCAGGAGTTCGGCAACAGGTAATCAAGATAAACAAGGTCAGGCAAGCCGGGTCGGATTGGAGACTGGAGAATGGTCAGACGTAGCCAGGTCACTAGCAAATACAACAAACAGGCGGAGTACAGGAAATCAGGTACAGAGCTGCAGACGAACAGCACCTGACAGAAGCACCTGTCATTCTTTTAAAGGGCCCTTGGCGCCAAAACAGCGCTAGCGCGAACGGGCGCGCACTCGCGACAGCGCGTACGGGCACACGCGGGAGCGCTCCGGCGCCCCCTGGTAGGGAATTAAGCGGAATTGTCCTGGAAAGGCTCCTTGTGCACCTGCGTGCACGCATATTTGCCCGGCGGCCACTGATATGCCCATGACATCCACCCTCTCGTCCAACGGTGGCAGATAGTGGATCTCTTCGACCAGAAGCTCCTGAGTTTGTACCTCAAGACAAATTTTCAGAAGATCTAGAGGATCATCAAACTTCTTCATTAGGAACAGACCCTGAGGACCTTTCTTCTTGTATTGAAACAGAAATACAGGAAACTGAAGTAAACAAACAAGAAGAAGGGGATAAAGATGATACCAGTTTGCCTGAGACACCGAAGGAACAGAGAGTGAAGAGAATCATTTACCCACCCAAGAGTCTAACTTACGATACCTTAGGTGAATGCTCCGAAGAAATTTGCTTCACTTAAAAAAGGACTCTTGAAGTGCCTGGTCCTTCCACCGCTGATTTGGTGGAGGACAACCCCATCCCACCCCCTGGCACATCTATACAAGATGCTTCTGTGTCAGTAGCAGGTAGACAGAACAGCCTCCCTCCTTGTGACAATTGTGGGAGGCTCCTCTATCAGGCTTATGTCATGGTATGAATTGTTTGAGTTTAAATTCTGGTTATGATAATGCAACTTGTTTGTTATCATGTGTACACTAACCCAATTTCTCCTCGTGTATACAACAGCATGTAACAGGTCATAAATTTTTATTAACTTTGGGGACCAAAGACTTTAAGTGGGGGAGTATGTAACGCAGGGGTTTTACCAGAATCCTTGTACTGGATGGTGTGTATTAAATAAGGAAATGGCTCCCTCTAGTGGTCGCAACAACTATGCATGATACCAACAACTATGCATGATACTGTGAAGCCTAGAGGAAGTGACTCATTTGTTTAACTAGGATGTGAACTACTTACCCACAATGCCCTGTTCACCTACACACAATGCCAGGGACAGAATAGCCTGCTGGGTAGGCCTGTAAAAGAGACAGCGTGGCCATGCTTCTCTCTCTTCTTCCCGGAACGTGAGACCTGCCTGCAGGGACCTGTGTGGGTGTATCGGAAGAACTGCGTCCTGCTTGCTGCAGAGCGAAGTTGGCGCTTCCTGAGTAGGTTTAACACACAGTGCGCTGCTGGCAAGCAACCTGGAAAAGAGGGGGCGTGGCCGGAAGCGGACGGAGATGAGCGCGGTGGAGTGAGTGCCTGTGTTCACCCTGCTCCAGGTGCATGAAAACCTTGTGGATAGCCCGGTTTCCTCGAGATAAAATGCAGGCGACTATCCTGAGCTTTCCCTTCTGTGCCGCTTAGTTACAGTGTCACTGCCGTGCACTGTTACCTGGAACTCTGAGCTGTGTCGGAGCGTGGTGGAGGAGGTGGTGGAGGGAGACAGACGAGAGAGAGCAGGGCTCGGCAGTTGGCGGAAGCGTTTGGTAAAGGAGGACACTGAGTTTGTGAAGCCATCGGAAGCAAGAACATCACTCTGTGCAGAAAGTACTGGGGTTGAGAGAAGTGCCGGCATGGAGGTTGGAGTCAGGCTGAGGTGAGGGTAAGAGGAGAAAGGAGGCGGCTGCTAAACAGTGCTGTGGAGACCTGCTGTAATAACCGCGGTGATTGTACAAGTGAACCTCTGGGACCGTGCCCATTTTATAAAATAGACGGGATACTCTGGCTGCAGTGTGGTATCGTATTAACCTTATTTGACTTTGCATGTTGACTATTATTCTTTACCTCTGATTTAATAGCAAAGGCTGATGTGCACCATATTGAGAGCCCCTAGCAGGACTGAATATTCAACGGGCTGTTTTGGAACCCCAGGGGTGCAGCTCAATAAAGGGTGTAAATAGCTTGGCAGCAAAAACTTAGTATAGCCCTGTGGGCGAAGAGGTGTGTACCATTCAGATATCAGCAATTACACCAGGGGGTGGCGGGGGTGGAGCTGGGCAAATAACCCTTTCTTCTCTGACACGGACTGTGCAGGCAGTATAAGGTTTAATTCCATAAAGTGTAAAATTATCATGTCAGGGAGAAGGAAGGGAGAAGAGCATCCCAATCATGACACTATGGGAACCCAGTCCCTGCGGTCAGCAAAGGAAAAGGAGAAGGAAAAGGGACTCCACCCTACAGTAGCAGGGGCAACAGCAGCGGCGGTGGCAGCGTCCGCTAAGTTAGAAAAAATGGTCCTGGCTACGGAGCATACCCCTAACAAAGGGGGACAGCAAGCCCAGAATAAATCAGCAATGGACAGGAAAAGTCAAGGACAGTCGGGTCTCCACACAGGAACAAAAACCTCCTCTGTAAAAGGGCCAGGAGCCTCTGGTAAAGAAATGGAGGCCTGAGCTACTCCAATGGGTATGACAGAAGAGGAACCCTCCTTAAAAGATATTTTACTGGCAATAAATGCATGCAAGCAGTCCTTAGGGGTTCTAAGAGATCAAATGAAGGATATTAAAGCGGACCTGACCCTAGTACGAAATGATCTCAAGAAAACAGCAGAAAGGGTGGTGGAAGCGGAAAATAGAATTAGTGTGATTGAGGATGAGCTGTTATCCACTGAAGCAAGAAGTGAAGATCTGGAGAGAAATAATCGAGAACTTGGCGGGGAAGTTTGCTGAGATGGAAAATAGACTCCGCAGGGACAATGTGAGGGTGGTGGGGGTTCCTGAGGGGAGCGAAGGTCCAGACCCGGTAGTATTCCTGGAAAAATGGCTGGTGGGGGTGTTTGGGGGTGAGACATTTACTCAACAGTTCTCAATAGAAAGAGCGCATAGAATCCCGTTCAGACCCCCTCCCCCCGGAAACCCCCAAGAACATTTTTAGTAAAGTTCTTAAATTACAGGGACAAAGTAATACTCTTGCGTAAAGCCCGAGAAATGGGGAAGGTCTTATAGAAGGATGTAAGGATATCAATATTCCCAGATTTCTCCCCAGACCTACAGAAACGTAGAGCTGGGTTCCTGGGGGTTAAACGTAGCCTCCAGAAATTCAACGTTTCATATGCCCTCCTCTACCCGGCTAAACTACGGATAAACGCACTGGGGGGAAGTCAGATTTTTGAGCCCCCGGACAGTGCATTGGCATGGTTAGAGGATAAGAAGGATCAATTGCCCAGGAAATAATGGAGGAAAGGTGTTGAATTTAGTATATAGAAGTAGGCCACAAGGTTTATAATTATTTTGATATACAGGTGTTTATTCACAAAAGGAGCGGGGTTGTATTGTGTGTAGGGAAATGGGTGTAACCCCGAGAGGGGGTTTGGGTATTATAGGTTTTGTTTTTTGTTTTTGCTTTGAATGTTGGGGGGGTAGGGAGGGTGGGGGGAGGAGGGGGGTGGTGAGGTTGGGGGGGTGGGTGTGGTATGGAAGGGTAGGTGGGTATGGACTGGCCATTAAAAATGCCCCAAGGGGTCACCTAGAGTGGTATGGGGGGGATAGGGGGATGGGGGGGGATGGGGAGGGGGGGGGAGGTGGGTTAAGGGGATGAGCTTTGGGAATAGCAGAATGCAATATAGGGTAGTAAGCCGCACACTCATGGTAAAAAGTATTAATGACACACTGAATTACACAAAGTCACAAAGGACACAGATAAATACGGGGATAAATTTAAAGGTTGTAGTGAGATAATGGACTCAACGTTCAATACACTGGGATATGTATGATTTGAATAGAATTGTTTTTGTTTTATGGGTTAGCACAGAGCTATCACTTTTTATAGATGGTAAATATTCCGACACCTGGGTAAATATGGTTAAGGAAGAACTGAGCTTGGAGAGACTGGGACTACTAAAACAACAGGAAGCCTATAAATTAACAGGTACAGGGAAGATTTTCTTCCTTAAAAATATAAGGGGGTACCCCAGACTAGAGGTCGACCGATATATCGGCCGATATTTGGCGTTTTTTACTTAATCGGCATCTGCCGATTGTGCTGATAAAAAAGGCCGATTGTAACTTCAGCTGTGACTTGCAAATGACTTCTGTAATAGAAGTTAATGCAAGTTTCCTGAGGTTATCTGTGGAGAGGATTCTCTCCTCCTCTGGGCAGCCTGCCAAGTCTGATAAGAAGATACATTTGTATCTTTCAGGTTCTTTTTATCAATAGACTGAACTCCGTGTGTAGAAGAGTTCTCAGTTTAACCATTTAAAGACTAAATCTTTTCTGACACTTGTTGCTTACAAGTAAAAATCCTGTATTTTCTGCTAGAAAATCACTTAGAACCCCCAAACATTATAAATATTTTTTTAGCAGAGACCCTAGGAAATAAAATGGTGGTTGTTGCAATATTTTATGTCACACGGTATTCGCGCAGCGGTCTTTCAAACGCAATTTTAAAAAAAATACAGTAATGAATTAAAAAAAAACCTAAGCAGTAAAGTTAGCCCATTTTTTTTTCGTCCAAAAGTTTTGATTACCTGTTTTTGTGTATTTAATATTTAAGATGTTTTTTTTTTTTTTTTTTGTTTTCTAAATTATACATACAAGTGAACTGATTGGAGGTTTGTTTTGTTTAATGTTTAAATGAAAAAAAATTCTGTATTACTTAAGGCTGCTTTCACACTGGAGCAGGCATGCGTTGATGGTAAAACGCTGCTAGTTTAGCGCTTTACCGTCATTTTAGAGGCGCTATTCGGCTGCTAGCGGGGCGCTTATAACCCAGCTAGCGGCCGAGGAAGGGGTTAAATGCGCCCCTCAAGCGCCACTGCCAAAACGCTTTGCAGGCGCTTCGGCAGCGGTGCGCATTCATTTCAATGGGCAGGAGTGGTGGAGGAGTGGTATACACCGCTCCAAAGATGCCGTTTGCAGGACTTTTTTTTACATCCTGCCAGCGCATTGCCTCAGTGTGAAAGCACTCGGGCTTTCACACTGAGACTGCAGGGGAGCCATTTTACAAGCACTTTACAGGCGCTATTTTTAGCCCAAAAGCGCCTGAAAAACGCCCCAGTGTGAAAGGGGTCTAACTGTTAGATTTTATGAGATGAAGGGAAAAAAGAAAAAAAAAAAAAAATCGGCCAAATATATCGGCCCAAAAAAAATTGGCATCACATATCGGCCACCGCGATTTCTAAATATCGGCATCGGCCAGAGAAAAACCCATATCGGTCGACCTCTACCCCAGACTGGGCTTTGTTGGTCCTTCTCTTCCCCGTTATAATAGCCGGATCTTAGTTTAATTAATGGGATCAAAGATAGGGTCATGGAACGTTAGGGGGATGGGCACTCCCTCTAAGAGAGCATTGGTATTTGACATGTTAGATTCTTTTAGAGTGGATATTGCTTGTCTGCAGGAGACGCATCTGACAAAGGATACTATAGCCCAATTAAAAAATAAAAAATACCGGTATCAGTACCATGCGGTACACACCTCTTACTCCAGGGGGGTGGCGGTGCTAATTGGGAAAGAGGTTGCGTTCATCTGCAGGCAAAGCAATATAGATGATGGGGGTAGGTATGTTTTTTTGCACTGCATCATAGGGAGTCAGGAATGTGTATTGGCGAATATTTATAATCCTCCACCTTTTAGGCTAGAAGTTTTATATAGCTTGCTGGACTTTATTGTGGATAAACCGAATATACCTGTCATTGCTGTTGGGGATTTTAATGTTGCAATAAATAAAGAATTACATAGTTACATAGTTACATAGTTACATAGTTAGTCAGGTTGAAAAAAGACACAAGTCCATCCAGTCCAACCATATAAAAAAAAAAAAAAAAAAACGTACAATCCAATATACCCAATACTATACCCACAGTTGATCCAGAGGAAGGCAAAAAACCCCAGCAGAGCATGTTCCAATTTGCTACAGCAGGGGAAAAAATTCCTTCCTGATTCCAGAGAGGCAATCGGATTTTCCCTGGATCAACTTTATCTATAATTGTCAGTACCCAGTTATATTATGTACATTTAGGAAAGTATCCAGGCCTTTCTTAAAGCAATCTACTGAGCTGGCCATAACCACCTCTGGAGGGAGTCTAGACAGATTTCCCCCAGGAAAGGAGTGGCAGGGCTCGTATGGAAGCCGCATGGGCCAGTTTCTTGAGGAGGCAGGGATGTGTGACCTTTGGAGGATGAGCAATCCGGGGGTGCAACAATATTCATGCTACTCAGGTGCACATTCCTCATTTTCAAGAATAGATCTTGTCTATAAGTTGTCTGCTGTCATTTGCACTTTGCTACATGCAGGGTGTGTTGTGTTTTTTTTTTTTTTTTTTTTTTAAGAACAGATAAAATAAAAAAATTGAGTTCTTCTGACTGCTTGAATTTTTTGGATGAAAACCGAGCGCAGTAATCGTGATGCATCGTGATGCATCGGGGAATCGAATCGAATCGTAGACAGGATAATCGTAATCGAATCGCGAGGTCAGTGAAGATGCGCACCTCTAACTGAAGGCATATGGCTTCGGTCCCACATTCAGCAAATGGGTAAAAATTCTATACAATGGACCCAAAGCAAAGATCAGAATTAATAATGTACTCTCGAGTAAGTTTTGCCTGGAGAGAGGTACAAGACAAGGGTGCCCCTTGTCACCTCTGATCTTTGCTTTGGCAATGGAACCAGTGGCCGCTGCGGTAAGACAAAATAGTAATATGGAAGGCTTCAGGAGAAGGATGAGGGAAGAGAGGATCGCGTTATACGCGGACGATGTACTTATCTTCCTGGGAGATACGGAGGGATCGCTCAGACAGGTGATGGGGGTATTCTCAGATTTTGGGGAGATCTCGGGTCTCTCCATAAACTGGGAGAAGTCGATCTTGTTACCAATAGACCCAATTAAACAAGGTCCCTTTCTGGAAGAAATCCCGCTAAAAATAGTGGAGAAAACAAAATATCTAGGCATCCATATAACAAAAGATTCGGAGGACTTCCTACATAATAATTTGGTCCCCTTGCTGGTGAAATTTAGGAAAAAGATTGATATATGGAAGAGACTCCCATTGTCGGTAGCTGGAAGGTGCAACCTGATCAAAATGCTGTGGCTGCCCCAATTATTGTACATTTTGTATAATTCACCAGTATGGATCTATGGTAAATGGTTCAAAAAAATAGACATGCTGTTTAGGGGGTTGATATGGAAGGGAGGACACTCCAGGATCAGTTTACAAACATTACAGCTAGCAGTGAATGAGGGAGGTATGGCGATTCCACACCCCCGCAGCTACTTTCTGGCAGCTCAGTTGCAACATCTGAGAATGGGTCACGGTCCTATGGGTAATAACAATACAGAAATAATGACTGAGGCATCGCCCCATAGGCGGGTTTTGGAGGCAAACTCGTTTGTATATAGAACCCCCACGGTTAAATTAATGTTAAAAGCATGGAACTTTATTAAAGGCTTGAAGGGTATGGAGGGAGAAGGGAGGTGTAGCCCTCTTTGGGACAATAAGAACTACCAAGAACTGTCACAAATAGGTAAAATTAAGACCTGGGAATCAAAGGGGATAGTCAAATTGGAACAATTATATGATGGCAACATGTTAAAGACCTTTGCCGCCTTAAGGGAGGAATTTGGTATCTCGAGTCACTCATACTTTAACTACATACAGATTAGGCATGCTCTGCAGTCCCAATTTGGGGAGCAAGGTCCGAAATGGAGTCAATCTCCCATCTTCCAAAAATTAGAGAGTGTGGAGGGATCAAAGGGGTTAATAGCAGAGTTTTACCAACATATATGCCGATACAGCAGGGAGGGACCAGATAAACTTAAGTGTAGAAGAGAGTGGGAGACGGACCTGGGGATAATATCGGATACTCAATGGAAAGAGATATTGGAGGGGAGTCACCAGGTCTCGGTCTCACCCGCCCAGAAATTTTCACATCTATTGCTCTTACATAGGGCATACTATACCCCAGAAAAATTGTTTAAGTATGGGAGAAGGGTAGATGCCAAATGTCCAAGGTGTCAATATACAGGAGATTTGTTACATATGTTATGGAAATGCCCAAGTTAGTTCGCTACTGGGTGGAAGTAGTTGAGACCATAAACAAAATCGGGATTTTGGTCGGAAAAAGATATGATGGCTTTTCTGACGGGATTCCACTCAAGCTTGTCTTGCATACACACGGTCACACAAAAGTTCTCGGAACTTTCGACCGTCAAGAACACGGGGACGTACAGCACTACGATGAGCCGAGAAAATGAAGTTCAATGCTTCCAAGCATGCGTCGAATTGCTTCCGAGCATGCGTGATTTTTTGTGCGTTCGAATTGCATGCAGACCAACGCTTTTTCAGATAGGAACTTTTTTTAGGCCAAAAAATAGAGAACCTGCTCTCAATCGTATTTTCCGACCAAAAGCTCACATTGGTCTTTTGCTGGCGGCATTTCTGATCGTGTGTACGGGGCATTAAAAATGTCATTTGTCCGACCAAACTATTTTTATTTAAATTTTTGATAGATTGGAAAAGCATTCAAATCCCTGTTGGGTTTTTAGTGTTACCCAAAGCCACTTCCCATCCGCTTACGCTAACATGCATTGTGTTAAGGCAGCCTGTTCAATCAGAATGTATT
Source organism: Aquarana catesbeiana (assembly GCA_037953035.1). Classification (NCBI taxonomy): domain Eukaryota; kingdom Metazoa; phylum Chordata; class Amphibia; order Anura; family Ranidae; genus Aquarana; species Aquarana catesbeiana. Next base: position 747,214 of record JBBHAA010002037.1, read on the forward strand.
GACATTGCACAGCAATAGAAGAAAAACTAGACCTCAGCATTTTTATGTAACTTGGCTCACCACAACACCGGTATGTGATACTTTTCAGGGTGAGTCTGCTGGCAGCTAATATGCTGTGTGTTGGGGATACATACTAGTGTAATTATTATTATTATTATTATTATTATACAGGATTTATATAGCGCCAACAGTTAGCTTCACACCTTTACCGTGCCGTGCGGTAACATGTGCTAAAGCATGCATTTTAGTGCGTGTTACTGCAATGCATGAGTGTGAAGGGAGCCATTTACAGAAACAATGTGAGAAAGTGAGGGAAAATTTGCAAAAATTGTTTTTGTATGTAATGCGGTTAAAAGTTAGGACCTCCTTCAGAGTTACAGAAAATGAGAGGGGATGTCTTTAACTGAGCCATGGATAGCAGTAAAACCCCAACGGGGTCCTGGCGAAAATCATGTGATGTGAGTGAAATGCGTTGACATCACAGCGTCATGTGACCTGGCTCCTCTCTCATTCTAACAGCGTTCTCCATCTGATATCAGCCGTCCCATCTGATTAACATTCCACTCGCACAGCCTGCACTGAGGTTTGGAGGACTTCTCAGGTGACATGAGTGTTACTCATCTACTGACTTTCGCATCCGCCCCACAGCTACCTGGGAATTTCTGTGGAAATCGAGGAAGTTCATTGAGTATCGGGTCCGCTACCATTATGAACCCCCTGCCGTGGAGGACAGAGTGTCAACAGGAGATCGGGTGAGACTGTTCCTGGACACCGTTCCCGATCCCTTATGCTATTAGCCCTCTGCCGTTACCACTGCCGTGTGGATGTTTCCAATTTCATGACTAACAGGCCACAGTGACTAAACTAATATTCCCTCTTTCCATTTCCTTGGCTGTCACTTTTGTATGGCGATTGAAATATACCTCCTACCTCCAGCTTTTGCCTGTCTGTACTTTATAACACAGCTTTCAGTTCTCAGGATATTGTTGTTTGTGGCCCATCTACATGGGCTGTTCCTTTAGTGGCTCAATAAGGCTTAATAAGGTCTCCTGACAGTTTTCCATTCATTTTGGAATACCAGCCACGGCTGTTCATACCAGGTGCTTGATGTCTATTTGCCGCTTAAGCTAGCTGTATGCTTGTCAGTGGGTAATGAATGAGAGCCCAGGTCCTTTATTTTAATTTCCTACAATGTTGTCACAAATGGTTTTTATTATGGTGTGGTGAAGGTTTTGGTCTTTTTGTTTGTTTGATGAATTTTTCTACAAATAAACATCCTCAATTTGATAGTTACACCGCTGTGTGTTTCCCTTTGGAGTCCCTTCACTTTAGTACACTTTACCTCAGTCATTTTCTTTCATTCTAACTCTTCCCCACTCTCTCTGACACAAAAAAAGTGTTCGGCTTTACTGTACTTTAACAATTAACTTATGGAAATAAAACAAGCTTTAAGACAATAGTTGAATATTTTAATAATATCTCTAATATTTACAATTATGTTTAGTTCATCCACACAGTCCATTCTCATCATTTCAGATGTTTAATTTAGCCGCGTCACCTTAAGAGTCCCCCAATACACAACGTTCTCCCTCTGGGTATAGATGTCATAAGGCTCAAATTCTTGTGTGTCCTGCAAAGTCAGAGGCAAATGTTTACACAATGGTTTTATTTTCAGGATGTACAGAAGTTACAGTATTATAGTTCACAGAAATCATAAAGAACACCCCCCCCCCCCCCCATTAGAAACGTAGGACTTTAAATGTACCAACAATGAAAAATATATGTAAACCTCTTGTACCTTGTGCTTTTGTAGTTTTTGATTGGTGTCATATTGTGATTCTCTATACAAACACCATTCCCTATTTTAGGGATATTTTCAATGCACTGCACATACAATTCATGTCGGATCCTATTTATATAATTATACCCTCTTAAGCTCCTTAGTGTTCGTAGAGTGTTGTCTTGCACTTACTCTAACAAGCAGGATTGAATGTGGTCCATTAACCTTTTATGTATATACGGTTGACCTTTGTAAGTACCAACAGCAGCTTGTAAAATGTAAACGATTAATATACATGTATAATGAAACATGACTGTCTATATAATTATCTTTAATGGCTGCTATATATTTATGTTGTAGAAGTACAAATACCCATTATCCTCCCTGAGGAAGGACTACATGTCTGAAACATGTTGGGATTCATTATTAGAACTCATCTGGGCTGACCTCTGTTTTGTCATCTGCAGCCCTCTGGGTGTATCTGATGTTGTCAGTGTATTTGGAGTACTATTCGATTATGTTTTGTCAACAAAGATATGGCTCTTTTGATACAATGTTATTTTATTAGGACACAGGTCCTTTTTATTGAATATTTCTGAAATAAAATTGACTTTTGTCTTTTACATAAACTTTTTTATATATGTGACTCTGCCTTCAAAGTCTATGATGGGTCTTTATGTACTTTGCGCATACCTTTGTGCTATGTATTGCTCTTAAGACCAGTTAAAGCTGGCATTTAATCTGCTGTTTTGCCTTCTCTGGTTCTTCCTTTCTCTCATCATCAACATTCTGATGATTTTTTTAATAAAAAGTTTTCATTTTCTCTACATACCTTATATTACCCCCAGTGATGTCATCGCTGGGTTTCTGGGTTTCTCTATGCAATACATTCAGATTACAGCTGGTGGGAGTGACTAGCAGGGTGCATTATATCCCAGCACCCTGTCTCAGTGCTCCTGTCAAGAGCCCTCAGTCCTGATGCAAGCAATGAGCTTCTCTTAGTTATGCAAACATACAGTGCCTTGAAAAAGTATTCATGCCCCATGACATTTTCCACATTTTGTCATGGTACAACCAAAAATGTAAATGTATTTTTTGGGGATTTTATGTGATAGACCAACACAAAGTGGCACATAATTGTGAAGTGGAAGGAAAATTATAAATGGTTTTCAATTTTTTTTTTTTTTATAAATAAATATGTGAAAAGGAAAGCGTACATTTGTATTCAGTCTCCTTTACTCTGATAACCCTAACTAAAATCTAGTGGAACCAATTGCCTTCAGAAGTCACCTAATTAGTAAATAAAGTCCACCTGTGTGTAATTTAATCTCAGTATAAACACTGTTCTGTGAAGCCCTCAGAGATTTGTTAGAGAACCTTAGTGAACAAATAGCATCATGAAGGCCAAGGAACATACCAGACAAATCAGGGATAAAGTTGTGGAGAAGTTTAAAGCAAGGTTAGGTTATAAAAAAATATCCCAAGCTTTGAACATCTCACGAAGCACTGTTCAATCCATAATCCGAAAATGGAAAGAGTATGGCACAACTGCAAACCTACCAAGACATGGCCATCCACCTAAACTGACAGGCCGGGCAAGGAGAGCATTCATCAGAGAAGCAGCCAAGAGGCCCATAGTAACTCTGGAGGAGCTGCAGAGATCCACAGCTCAGGTGGGAGAATATGTCCACAGGAGAAGTATTAGTGTACTGCACAAATCTGGCCTTTATGGAAGAGTGGCAAGAAGAAAGCCATTGTTGAAAGAAAGCCATAAAAAGTCCCGCTTGCAGTTTGCGAGAAGCCATGTTGGGGACACAGCAAACATGTGGGAGAAAGTGCTCTGGTCAGATGAGACCAAAATTGGCAGAGGTTCACCTACCAGCAGGACAACGACCCTAAACATACAGCCAGAGCTACAATAGAATGGTTTAGATGAAAGCATATTCATGTGTTAAAATGGCCCAGTCAAAGTCCAGACCTAAATCCAATTGAGAATCTGTGGCAAGACTTGAAAATTGCTGTTCACAGACATTCTCTATCAAATCTGACAGAGCTTGGGCTATTTTGCAAAGAAGAATGGGCAAAAATGTCTCTCTAGATGTGCAAAGCTGGTAGAGACATCCCCAAAAAGACTTGCAGCTGTAATTGCAGAGAAAGGTGGGTCTACAAAGTATTGACTCAGGGGGGTGCTATACAAATGCATGCCATACTTTTCACATATTTATTTGTAAAACATTTTGAAAACCATTTATCATTTGCCTTCCACTTCACAATTATGTGTCACTTTGTGTTGGTCTATCACATAAAATCCCAATAAAATACATTTATGTTTTTGGTTGTAACATGACAAAATGTGGAAAATTTCAAGGGGTATGAATACTTTCTCAAGGCACTGTATGGTGGGACAGAGCCAACTTAAAAAGGTTTTAGGGTCTTCCAATGTGACCTCTACAGTATCTGCGTGGTGCAGCAGGTGTGCAACATTTAGGGGCACTGATAAAACTAATGCTAGCAGATCAAAAAAATAGAATAACTCATAGTATAGACTGTGGTCTATTGTATACAGTAACAGTTAAGGAAGTCTTCTCTGGGGGTGTGGCCTAAAACGCAGCATGTGAACAGACGTCTTTCTTAGCAGCTCCGGGACCCCTCTGCGTAATCCTGTGTAATCCTGCATACCTGCCTTTCCAATTTGACTGATTTCTCTCCTGGCTACTTTGGGAAGGTCCTATGACATCTCCTGGAACTTTGGTGGATGGGAAATCATAAGAAGAAGCAGCCCCTAGCCAAGATGAGTATTACCACGCGCTTTTGCCAGAATGGCCGCCGCTTCACCGCCCCTCACCCGTCCCTGGCATCCGAGCCGAAACTGTTTGGAGAGGAGCCTGATCCCTCTTCTGGGGCCTCCGCTCCTCCAGCGCTGCTGTCCCAAACCTCTTCTAGTGATGACGGCATGGAAGACGATCCGAAACCGGAGCCTACCCTGCTGGATGTTCTTAAAATCATTAAGGTGAATCACACTGATTTTATGGGTAAGGTGGCGGAGCTCAAACTAGATATAACTATAATGTGCCAGGACATGCATGATATACGGGGACCGGGTCTCGGACACGGAGCGCTGCATCAGTGATTTGGAGGACGCTGTTAAGAAGCACAAAGAGAGAGAGGCGCCTCTAAGTGTAGGCTTAAAAAACAATTTATTCATAAATCTTGTGTCAATCACACTTACATTTAGGAAGTCATCAGAAAGGTATGTAAATGTGGGATATCCATCATAAAGGTGTCATTAGATCTGTCATAGAACTCCTGCCTGCTTGCTGAATGCTCTGCCTGCGTGCAGAGGTACACCGCTAAGATGTTATGCCGGCTGCGGTGACAGCAAAGGACCAGAACGAGGCTTGGAGCACAGATGGATAGCGGGCGGAGAGAAATGGCGTCACTGGCAAGCAACGCGTTTCCTGGGCGTACAGGCTGCAATGACGTGACAGCCGCGCCCCTGATGTAAGGAGGGCTCTGCGGACTCTGATGTTAAGAGGGCTCTGCGGACTCTGATGTAAAGAGGGCTCTGCGGACTCTGATGTAAAGAGGGCTCTGCGGACTCTGATGTAAAGAGGGCTCTGCGGACTCTGATGTAAAGAGGGCTCTGCGGACTCTGATGTAAAGAGGGCTCTGCGGACTCTGATGTAAAGAGGGCTCTGCGGACTCTGATGTAAAGAGGGCTCTGCGGACTCTGATGTAAAGAGGGCTCTGAGGACTCTGATGTAAAGAGGGCTCTGCGGACTCTGATGTAAAGAGGGCTCTGCGGACTCTGATGTAAAGAGGGCTCTGCGGACTCTGATGTAAAGAGGGCTCTGCGGACTCTGATGTAAAGAGGGCTCTGCGGACTCTGATGTAAAGAGGGCTCTGCGGACTCTGATGTAAAGAGGGCTCTGCGGACTCTGATGTAAAGAGGGCTCTGCGGACTCTGATGTAAAGAGGGCTCTGCGGACTCTGATGTAAAGAGGGCTCTGCGGACTCTGATGTAAAGAGGGCTCTGCGGACTCTGATGTAAGGAGGGCTCTGCGGACTCTGATGTAAAGGGGGCTCTGCGGACTGTGATATAAGGAGGGCTCTGCGGACTCTGCTATAAGCTCTCTGGACTCTCATGTAGGAGGGACTCTTGGAACCCTGATTATGGGGAATGCTGGGAACTATGATGTAGTGGGGGCTCTGGTTACCAGGGACCCCCTTTTATAAGAGTTCCCCTTTATACCAAAGTTTGCAGTGTTCCCCCTTACATCAGATTCTACAAAGTCTCCCTTTCAGTGTAAGGGAACTCTGTGAGTTCAGATGTAAAGGGGAATTCTGTGGATTCAGATGTAAAGGGGGACTCTGTAGACTCTAATGTAAGGGGGGACACTTGTCATTAAAACCATATGATTAGAAATATTATTTAATGACAAAATATATGCATAGTGTATACTAAAAAAAAAATTGCTGTTGTGCCGTTAAAGAAAAGGTGGCAACCCTACCTAAGATGGCAGGAAGGGGGCCTGCTGCAAAACATGTGTAAGGGTTCCACCTCAGGACCATAATATAGGGCCCTGTGATGGAAGTAAAAAGCCCCAGAATTGGTGGGAAGGGCCCCGGGCTCTGAGGGAAGGCTCCAGGACCAGAGGTCAGGGGGGCCCTTTATGGTTTCTTGCACTGGGGCCCTGAAGGTTCTAGTTACGCCTCGGATTCAACCTATTTCCTTTGAGCCCAGGTTATCCTATACCCGCCCCCAGCTTGTGACTGATCAGTGAATGGAGACGAATCACAGCGCTGAGCTCATCTCTGTCACTCTGCTCTCTATATCTCAGCATACTTCTGGTCGGTACATGAACTGATTGGCTGCTTCTGCTGCTTCTTCCCCTTACATTTCAGGCCTGCTGTACAAGGACTGCAAGGCAGATACCAGGTCAGACTTAGGTTCCCTCACTGCTAACTTGTTAACCACTTCAGGTCCGCTCCACAGCAGTGTTACTGCTACAGGGCGGCACACGTGCGCATGATTACGTATATATACTTAGGGGGTGTGCTGGTGTGCCGCCAGCGGCTCGCTCCTGCTGTGATCACACAACAGGAGCCCATCGGCGGGTACCGCGGACTCGATGTCTGCCAGCACCCACCAATCATCTACAGCAGGGGTCTCAAACTGGTGGCCCTCCAGCTGTTGTGAAATTACAAGTCTCACCTTGCCTCTGCCTGTGGGAGTCATGCTTGTAACTGTCAGCCTTGCAATGCCTCATGAGACTTGTAGTTTCTCAACAGCTGGAGGGCCGCCAGTTTGAGACCCCTGATCTACAGAGTGGCAGAACGACGATCTGCTTATGTGAACAAATCAGATTGCCATTCTGACTGGAGAGAGGTGCAAAGCAGGGACAAGGATCCATGTTTTCCCCTAGTTAAAGCAGTAGTAAACCACTAGAAACCCCCTAAAAAAACAAACCTGCAAGACAATGGCATAATGTGCTAATATGCATTGCATACTAACGCATTATGAAATACCTACCTTAGAACAAAGCCCCCGCAGCGGTGTCCAGTCAGGGTTGACATGTTCCCCTGGCGTTTCTTCTGCGTTCGCGGGCTCCGATGCTGTGGGTGGCCGGAGCCATGATGACGTCACTCCGACGCATGCGCATGGGAGCCCCCGGTTCCGGCACGATGCTCTGACGTCAGCGGCTGCACAAGATGATTTTATAAACGGTGTATGTTTAGGAGATATTCATTTTACCTACAGGTAAGGCTTATTATAGGCTTAAAAATAAAAATAACAAAGCGGGCTTTACTACCACTTTAAAGCATCTCACACACTGTAATAGATCACTCTAGATGTTTAACCCCTTCCTCATTAATGCAGTGACAGTACATTTTTTTTACCACTGATTACCGTATTAGTGTCACTGGTCCCCAAAAAGTGTTAGGTGTCCGACTGTCCACCACAATGTCGCAGTCCTGCTATAAGTTTCTGATCGCCGCCATTACAAGTAAAATAAATAAAAAAATATACCATAGTTTATAACTTTTGCGCAAACATATATATTTTTTTTTTTTACCATAAACATGTAACAGAATACACATTGGCCTAAATTTATGAAGAAATTAATTTTTTTCAGTTTTTTATTGGATATGTTTTATAGCAGGAAGTAAAAAAAAAAATTGTCATCAATTTTGTTTATAGTCCAATAAATATAAACCGCAGAGGTGATCAAATACCACCAAAAGAAATCTCTATTTGTGGGAAAAAAAGGACATCAATTTTATTTGTGTACAGCGTCTCACAACCACCAATTGTCAGTTAAAGTAACGCAGTGCCGTATCGCAAAAAATAGGTACATTTTCCAAGGGCAAGTGGTTAAATAAAATACATTTAATAATGTAAAAAAAAGCAAAAAGCTGCATGTTTTATATCGGCCTAGGCTTTAGGTAGCATGCAAATCTAACTGTAAGCTAAATAATGAATTTCTGAACATAGCAAAGGTAGTTTTCTATCAAAAAATGGACTTTATTTCCAAGATTCCCATAAAATACACGGTACAAAGTTTCTGGTAAAACACTTTTACCTTAATCAGGCTTATAAAATATGCCACATTGACAACGTCTGCTGATGACGAAAATGCGTCTGGTGGAAGGCACGTAGTGACGTCACCACGCCAGCGGAGTAGTGTTGTAATATATTGGCCAATTTATGTATAATATTGTATTGGAGTGCCATGCTGACCAGAAATTCAGTTGCATTGTCCAACTGAATTTTAACAGCTGAAGACTCTTTGATGTGTTAATCTTATGCAAGTCTATTTGAACATCTCAAAGGGTATTAAGGTGGTATACACATATCTAAAGGGGACTTGTTGATGTTGATATGCGGGAGTGCAAATTGGGGTGGTTCACGGCTGTTCACGGCTGGGGGTTGTTGTCTGTTTGAAAGACTAAAGCTAATCAAAGTCCTAAATTGAAATGGCCGATCAAATTGCTCAGCCATTCAATGCCTGGTGAATATAACATGGCATTCAGTCTATAGGTTTGGTAAGTGAGGCTTGTCTGTATGGGGGAGTGAGGCTCGTCTGTGTATGAGTGAGGCTTGTCTGTGTATGCACACTCGGACCTAAGACATGGGGTTCTGAATTATATTTCCTCTGTCGGATTTCTTTGTCATCTGTGGACTTTGGACTTTGTTCTGTGTTGGAAGTCAATAAAGTGCATCTCTCTGGAAGAATTGGGTTGCTGCGGAAGAGTACTTACATCATCATCATTATATAATAACCTAAATATTAATTATCTATACATATTCAATACAATATACTCGATCACTACAAGTAGGAGGACAGGTTCCATTTTTGTGTATGCCGGCCGGCTCTTTTACATGCGATATTATCGCCTCCTATTAGTAAGTGCATTACTACTGCATTTCATTAAGAACTTTGGAATTTATTACACTATGGCCAGTTCTTTTTTCTTCTGGGCAATGTACTAAATATGTGGATGCCGGACGTGGGTCCTAGTGATCGATCTTCACCATCCGAATACAGTTCCTATTGTGGTCATCAGCAAGCTTAAGGGCCTAGGCTGGGGGGGCGTGGCCTTACCTCGGGAGAAGATGGACGCTTGAGAGACGAGCTCCTGCAGCTATCCATCCTCCCTGCTCTGACGGAAGCCCTGTACCTCTCTGTCAGCTGCTAAACATGGGGACAGCGTCCCGGAATGCATCCGCATCCCGCTCCCCCTCTCCACGGAGACACTCGAGCGGTCTTAGCCAGAATCTCCCCGAGCTATTCAGGACCCAGAGGAGTAACATGACGGCTTCCCGCCAGAGCCCACGGAGAACACAGCGCCACCACTGCTGAGCGCACTGCCTACCCTCTCCACATCTGAGCCAGCGGATCATGCCACTATCCAACAACAGCACCCCAGCCTCTATGATCTGAGAACAGTGGCAGCAGACATTAAGGACACCCTGTCAGCAGCCATAGCGGACTTGCGTCTGGATATTCGCGCCATTTCTGACAGGGTGCAAGAAGTAGAAAAGGTCTCAGCCCAGCACGGAACGGTCCTCCGCCGAGTGACCCAGAAGGTAGATACACATACCCTGCAACTTAGAGACCTCCAGCGTCATGTGGAAGACCTGGATAACAGAGGCAGACACCATTATTTGCGTGTCAGAGGACTGCCAGAATCAGTAGAGACTGAACAGCTTACGGCCACCATTACTGGCCTGTTTAACAATCTCTTAGACAGACCAGCGCAGTGTCAGTACTAGGATCCCTTTAGGACCCAGCACAACTCACCTGACACAGCCTTTACCTGGGAAACAACAATGATTGGCCAGCTCACCTTTAAATAACTTGCATCAGCATTCAATCATTGCTCGTGTTAGAGTTTACCTTGTGTTTGATCCAGTTGATATCTGCTCTGTGTATTTCGTGTATGACCCGGCTCGTTTGACCCTGTTTGCTTGCTTCTGATTCGGTACCGTTTGGACTCTGATCTTCCTGTGTATGACCCAGCTTGCCTAGACTACTATTTTGCCTGATACCACTAGTACCTTCATCTGCAGCGGTGAACTACAAGCACCAGACATCTATCCTCCACCTGCAGCGGTGAACTACAAACACCAGACACCATCAATCCTCATCTGCAGCGGTGAACTACAAGGTCCAGCAAACATCTACCTACATCTACAGCGGTGAACTACAAGTCCCAGCTGACCTGCTCTGCTCAGACCTGCTCATGGTATGTGCTCTTGTTCTTTGAACTCTTTGCATAATCAGAACACCTGAACTGTTACCTGTTATATGCTCTAGCCTGACATTAACACGAGCCATACATAATAAAGGAAACCTATCATGGATCCTGAGCAGGCTCAGTTGTTTGCACAGGAACTTTGCCGCTTATCCCATCAAGTTCAGGAAATGGCCACAGAGCTCACCAAGGTGCAATCTCCTTCTATTACCACTGCTACAAAAACTCCATCTGAACCAAAAATTCCTTTGCCTGACCGGTTTTCTGGTGACCGCAAAGGGTTTTGCAACTTTAAAAACAGCTGCAAATTATATTTCAAGTTAAGGCCATCCTCGTCTGGCCCTGAAACTCAGAGGGTTCAAATCATTATCTCTCTACTACAGGGTGACCCCCAGGCTTGGGCCTTTAACCTGGAACCAAACCATCCAGCCTTGCTAACAGTAGATGCCTTCTTTGAAGCCCTAGGGTTGCTTTATGATGATCCAGATCGTGCTGCTACTGCAGAATCAACCCTGCGTAACTTAAAGCAAGGAACTACCACAGCTGAAATGTATTGCTCAGAGTTTCGCAGGTGGGCCCCGGAATCTGGCTGGAATGATGCAGCACTCCGCAGCCAGTTTAGAATGGGCCTTTCAGATGCAATTAAGGATGCTCTGGTCAGCTTCTCCTACCCAGCCTCACTGGAGGAGGCTATGAGTCTAGCCATTAGAATTGACCACCGCCAGCGAGAGAGGAGACGAGAACAAACTACAGCTGTGGCAAACTATATACCTCCCTTGCCGCCTGACTATTCCACCTCCAGTGCCAAATCTGAGGAAGAACCCATGCAGTTAGGCTCCACCCGGTTATCTGCCCAGGAACACACGCGCCGGCGTAACATGGGACTCTGCTTGTATTGTGGCCTCAAGGGTCATATGCTCCGTTCGTGCCCTACACATCCGGGAAACTCCAGGACCTAGGTAATTGCGGGGAGGTTACCTTAGGTCTGCTCTCATCTCCCCAGGGGGACAATCGTATTCTTTTACCCGCTGTCCTTCACTTTGGGACAGGGGCTCATGAACTGCTGGCCTTGGTAGATTCTGGAGCCGCTGAGAATTTTATTGATAAGACTCTGATTACCTCTTTGTCCTTGGAAACTCATGCTCTAGATTGCCCAGTCCGCCTGATTTCCGTGGATAATCGTCCTCTCTCACAAGATCTAGTGCTCCAAGCCACCAAGCCTTTCCAGTTACAATTGGGGGCTTTGCATTGGGAGAAGACTTCATGTCTTGTCATTGACTCTCCATCCACTCCTTTGATCCTAGGCCTTCCTTGGCTTCAGAAGCACAATCCTGTAATTGACTGGCGAACAGGAAATATTCTGGCTTGGTCCAATCAGTGTAAAAAGAACTGCATCCAGCACCCTGTTCGACTGGCTACCTGTCAAGTGGGAATGGAACAGATTCCACTTTGTTATAAGGACTTTTGGGATGTGTTTTCTAAAGGGATTGCTGACACTTTACCACCTCATCGCAGTTATGATTGTCCCATTGACCTCTTGCCTGACACTACACCTCCTCGAGGGAGAGTCTTTCCACTGTCTGAGCCAGAGAATCTTGCCTTGCAAGAATACATCCAGGAAAACCTAGCTAAGGGTTTCATCCGTCCCTCCACTTCTCCCGCAGGAGCAGGATGCTTCTTTGTCCCAAAGAAGGATGGGGGACTGAGACTTTGTGTTGATTACAGAGGTCTAAATAAAATAACTGTTCCCAATCGGTATCCTCTTCCTCTCATCACAGAATTGTTCTCTCAAATCCAGGGAGCCAAAATCTTCTCCAAACTGGACTTAAGGGGAGCCTATAATCTGGTGCGCATACGTGCAGGCGACAAGTGGAAGACAGCCTTTAACACCAAGGATGGTCATTATGAATGTCTTGTCATGCCTTTCGGTCTCAGAAATGCACCAGCTGTCTTTCAGAACTTTATGAATGACATTTTCCGTGACATGTTGGGTCGCTTCATGCTTGTATATTTAGACGACATTTTGATATATTCTCCCAATCTTGAAACACATCAGAAACATGTCTGCTCAGTATTGGCCCGATTAAAGACTCACTCCCTTTTTGTAAAGCCTGAGAAATGTTCATTCCATGTTAAACAAGTACCTTTCCTAGGCTACCTAATTTCTGACACAGGCCTCACCATGGATCCAGCCAAGATTCAAGCCATTTTAGACTGGGCACCACCTTCAGACCTGAAGGCAGTTCAGCGCTTCCTGGGCTTTGCAAATTTCTATCGAAAATTCATTAAGAACTTTGCCACCATTGCACATCCCATCACCTCTCCCACCAGGAAGACTCCAACTACCTTTAAATGGACTACTGAAGCCCAGGCAGCCTTCACTCAGTTAAAGAAAGCCTTTACCTCTGCACCAATCCTACGCCATCCTGTTCCTGAGCTACCTTTTATTGTGGAGGTAGATGCATCTGAAGTAGGGGTGGGGGCGCTTTTGTCACAAAAGGATCCTGTAAATGCCGCCATCCACCCCTGTGCCTTCTTGTCTCGGAAATATTCCCCAGCAGAGCGCAATTATGATATAGGCAACAGAGAACTTCTAGCCATAAAGCTCGCTTTGGAGGAATGGAGACATTGGCTTGAGGGAGCTCGCTATCCATTCATAGTTCTGACTGACCACAAAAACCTTGAATACAGCTGTTCTGCTAAAAGACTGAACTCACACCAAGCCAGGTGGTCATTGTTCTTCTCCAGATTTGACTTCACAATTTCATATTTACCAGGACCAAGAAACATTAAGGCTGACGCCTTGTCTCGCAGCTTTCTTTCAGAGTCTCCTCCTCCGCTTCCTCCACAACCCATTATCTCTGAGGATAGGATTTTGGCTTTCACCCAGACTGACATCTCTGAGGCCTTGTTACCTGCACAGGCTGAAGCCCTTCCCTCCACTCCCTCCGGTATGCTTTTTGTGCCCCTGGCTCTTCGTTTGCAGGTATTGTAGCAGGTACATGCATCAAAACCTGCAGCACATCCGGGGTTTAGACAAACTTTTGAGATTATCTCTCGCAACCTCTGGTGGCCATCGATTAGGCAGGATGTGTTAGCCTTCGTCCAGGCCTGTGAAGTTTGTGCCAGAAGCAAGAGCAGTACCTCTAAGCCGCCTGGTCTCCTACGTCCTCTACCAATACCTACCTGTCCCTGGACCCATTTATCTATGGACTTTATCACTGACTTGCCTCCGTCCCAGGGATGTTCCACGATCTGGGTGGTGGTAGACAGGTTCAGTAAAATGGCCCACTTTGTTTCGCTTCCGAAACTTCCATCTGCTAAAGAACTGGCATCTTTATTCATTTGACATGTTTTAAGGCTCCATGGGGCACCAATCAACATTGTCTCAGACCGTGGCTCTCAGTTTATAGCCCAGTTTTGGAAGGCCCTTTGCTCTCAGCTGGGGATTAAGTTATCATATTCTTCAGCATATCATCCTGAGACAAACGGCCAAACAGAAAGGACTAATCAGACTCTAGAGAAGATGGTACGTTGTCTGATGGCCAATGATGAGGTGGAGTGGGTCAACGTCCTGCCATGGGCAGAGTCTGCCTTTAATAACTGTGCCAGCACATCTACAGGGACCTCTCCTTTCTTCTGTGTTTACGGGTTGCATCCTCGTGTGTGCTCCTTTGATCTTCCACCCTCTGATGTGCCAGATGCCAACACCACAATAGAAAATTTCTCCAAAATCTGGTCCGATGTTAATCATGCTATTTCTCGCTCTGTGCTGGCTTTTAAGAAAATGGCGGACAAGAGGCGCTCAAAGGCACCAGGATATAAAGTTGGTGACAAAGTGTGGCTATCATCCAGGAATCTGTCCCTGCATGTTCAATCTAAAAAACTTGGCCCAAAATTCATCGGGCCCTATGAAATTTCAGAGATTGTTAATCCTGTATCCTATAGATTAAAACTCCCCCCATCCATGCGCATTCCAAATGTCTTTCATGTTTCATTGTTGAAACCTGTTCATTCCAGCCTCCAAGTAAATGAACCAGAACCTGTGGATGTGTTGGACAGTCAGGAATATGAAGTGGCATTTATTCTTGATTCCAGACGAGTGCGCAATTCCTTACAATATCTCGTTCATTGGAAAGGTTTCGGCCCAGAGGATCGATCTTGGGTCCCAGCTCGTGATCTTCATGCTGACCGACTTAAGAAGAAGTTTCATCTTCGTTATCCAAGTAAGCCTAGGGGTGCAGGAGCAACCCCTCGAGAAAGGGGGGGTACTGTCAGTACTAGGATCCCTTTAGGACCCAGCACAACTCACCTGACACAGCCTTTACCTGGGAAACAACAATGATTGGCCAGCTCACCTTTAAATAACTTGCATCAGCATTTAATCATTGCTCGTGTTAGAGTTTACCTTGTGTTTGATCCAGTTGATATCTGCTCGTGTATGACCCGGCTCGTTTGACCCTGTTTGCTTGCTTCTGATTCGGTACCGTTTGGACTCTGATCTTCCTGTGTATGACCCAGCTTGCCTAGACTACGTTTTTGCCTGATACCACTAGTACCTTCATCTGCAGCGGTGAACTACAAGCACCAGACATCTATCCTCCACCTGCAGCGGTGAACTACAAACACCAGACACCATCAATCCTCATCTGCAGCGGTGAACTACAAGGTCCAGCAAACATCTACCTACATCTACAGCGGTGAACTACAAGTCCCAGCTGACCTGCTCTGCTCAGACCTGCTCATGGTATGTGCTCTTGTTCTTTGAACTCTTTGCATAATCAGAACACCTGAACTGTTACCTGTTATATGCTCTAGCCTGACACGCAGACAGTAGTGGAAATGGAATGTATTCATTGCGCTTTGAGGCCCAAGGGGAGAGAAACTGACCCCCCCAGAGACATGGTATGCTGCTTGGTTGACTATAAGCTGAAGGAAGACATACTTCGCAAGGCAAGGAACAGGATCCAACTCTCACATGGGGGTGCAGACATCCACATATACCAAGACCTCTCAGGTATCACGCTGCAGCACAGAAGAGATTTGAAGCCATTGCTGGATACTCTGCGCGCCAAGGGCATCCACTATAGATGGAAATACCCCTTTGCCCTCTCTGCCAATGGCAATACTACGAGTTCCAGAAGAACTACCTTCCTTTTGTGAAACCCTGGATGTCCCCCTGACGGAAGTTCCGAATTGGTCTGCTAAATTTCGCCGTCGTCCACCGCCCAGCAGAGACCAGCGACGTGAGGAACCGATGGAAGCCCAAAACACCCGGTACCGCAGACGCAGATCCACATCTTCCCTCACCACAGGATGATATCTAGGGTTCTTACCCTTGACACTAACTATACTGAAAAGAATTTGAACACCCTAAGGAGCTCCCGTATAGCTCCCAAGTAGCGAACGGACAGCCCTGCTTATGCACTGAAAACCTCGTGGCCGGGTTACCAACGCAGGATAGCCAAGGCTTAGCCAAATCTCCTTGTAGACTCCGCAGTTAATAGGCATGATCCCATGTAATCCCTACAGACTCCTTGGCTGAAACTAATACATGTTGCGGTTCTGAATTTGGTTCACCGTGTGTTTCTGTTTCCACAGTATCCCAACAGTTATAAGTTACAGTTATTGTTGTATTGAAACATGTCATACAGGTATCCCCATACCCTTAGGCGGCATCTCCTTCTTCTGTCTTGTTATGCCTAGAATGCAGGCTGACACAAATCCCGCTTTCCCCCTCAGTAATGAACACTCCGTCTGACTATTAATGTAGTGCAAATAGAATGCTTGGGTCCCACATCCTACACACCTAGACCACTGGCAGCATTATATCTTTCCACACTATATCTGAATGCTTCCCAAATACACCTCCATATACCTGTCGCTGGAGGGGATAGCGACAGGTCATCTTGACACACATCTCGATCTTCCCCGATTGGTCTCTCTCAACCCCCATACAGTAGTGTAGATTGGAGTAGGCCTCCCTAGGGCCGGCACTCTCTAACCCCACTCTGTACCTCACCGACATCTTTCTCGTAGAAGAAAGGGCCCACCTTCTCGGTTTACTAATTAGGAGTACCATCCTCCTACCCCTTCCCCTATTCCGCACTCCCACCCTTTATCTTCCTTCCTCTCCCAGACCCCCTTGCTACCTCGGCGCCCTTCGTTCAGACAGACAAGGAAAATCCCCACTATTTTATGGCTCCTCCCGGCGACAGGGCTCCCCCCTCAGGTCAGGCTGCTATACTCTCTAAACATTAGGGGACTCAACACCCCTGAAAAAAGGTCTCAGCTACTTCTCCTTCTAAAAAAGGCAAAGGCTGATGTGGTATTTCTCCAGGAAACACACTTCAGATCTGACAACATCCCCAAACTTTACAACTCCTTCTATGCCACAGTCTATCATGCGACTAGCGCTGACTCCAAATCTAAAGGAGTGTCCATTTTAATCTCTAAAAACTGTCCCTTTCATGTCCAGGACACAATGCTTGACACCAATGCTCACTATATATTTCTCAGGGACAAATTACATAACAAACCTATCACGCTGGCCAACAGACAGCAAGTACCCTTTTTCCGCAATACCTTACAAAATCATTTTACAGGGGAATGCTGATTGTCGGAGGTGACTTTAACTTGGCCCTCACCCCTTCGCTGGACTCCTCTTCTGGATCCTCCGCCATAACATTTAGAGCATTGCGCGCAATCAAAACACAGCTAGCTAACTTAACCCTGCATGTTACGCGGCGCACACTATACCCCACTACTAAGGACTTCACCTTTTATTCCGCACCACACCATAAATATACGAGGATAGATTACTTCTTTTTGACTCAATCAGACTTGGACTCCTTATTAACCGCTACTATAGACCCCATGATCCTGTTAGATCACCACCCCATCTCCATCACCATCACTCTTTCCACAACTCTCTCGAGGTCAATGGTCTGGCGCTTGGACAACTCCCTCCTCAATGACCCAGAGCACATAGAGAGAATAAACACATGCCTACAACACTATTTTCGAGAGAATGCCCCCTCCAATACTCAACCGATGTCCCTTTGGGCGGCACACAAATGTGTAGTCCGAGGTGAACTTATATCCATTGCCGCAACAAGGCGGAAAGCCAGACAAGCACGAATTATTTGAGGAATCTCGAGGAACTCGGGAAATCAACTAGACGCATATATGCACTTACACAATGACTCTACTACGAATTCGGTAACAAATCGGGCAAATTACTCACAAGGGCCCTACAAAACAAAAAGGCGGCCTCGACCATTCCTGCTATTGTGGATCCTTCAGGAAATCAACTAGACGCATATATGCACTTACACAATGACTCTACTACGAATTCGGTAACAAATCAGGCAAATTACTCGCAAGGGGCCTACAAAACAAAAAGGCGGCCTCGACCATTCATGCTATTGTGGATCCTTCAGGACGCAAATTTGAAACCTCCTCTGACATAGCTAATCAATTTAAACAGTTCTACTCCAAACTCTATAATCTACCTACTCCTTTGACGACAGAGCTCTCTCAGGAAAGGGAAAAATTGATAAAGGACTTCTTAACCCACTATGGCCCACAACCCATCTCAGACGATGAGGCTGCAAATCTAGACAATCCACTTACGTGAGAAGAGACAATTACAGCCCTTAACCAAATGAAACCAGGCAAAAGCCCAGGCCCGGACAGCTTATCTATTAGCTATTACAAAACCTTCAAGGAAACACTCATCCCACACTTTCTGACCACTTTTAACACACTGCCTACCTCTCCCACTAATAACCCGGACATCCTGGAGGCCCACATTGCTATGATACCCAAGCAGGGTAAAGACACGACGTGGTGTCAAACTACAGACCTATCTCACTCATAAACGTTGATGTGAAGATTTATGCAAAAATACTTGCGAACCGCATACTTCCGCTACTCCCCACATTGGTTTCTTTGGATCAGGTAGGCTTCATCCCTGGCCGCGAGGCCCGCGATAACACCCTGAAGGCCATCAGCGTACATCACTGGCTAACACTCTGGGCTTTTTTCTTTCCCTCAACGCAGAGAAGGCGTTCGACAGAGTGGCCTGGGACTACATGACAGAAGTACTACGCAAATTGGGTTTTCGAGACCGTATGCTCCATTATATACTGGCTCTTTACTCATCCCCAACGGTGACAATTAGGGTCAATGGTCACCTATCGGACGCCTTCTCCCTGTCGAACGGAACCCGACAGGGGTGTCCCCCTATCTCCCATTATGTTCATTCTCACTCTGGAACCCATGCTTCACAGGCTTAGGACTAATCTATCTATCAAAGGAGTTACCATCAAAGATAATCATTATAAACTAGCTGCAAACGCTGATGACATCCTTCTGTTTCTCACGGACCCCATAATCACAATTCCCAATCTCATCAAAGACTTCTCCCTCTTCAAATCCCTCTTTTACCTCCAAATTAACTTTACGAAATCTAAGGCCCTTAATGTTTCCTTAATCAACTCTTTAATGTCACAATGCCAGGCCAACTTCCCTTTTGGGTGGGAATCGCAGGCCATCACCTACTTAGGTATCCAGTTCCCGACTAAACTTGAAGACCTTTACTCTAGAAATTTCTTACCCATTCTTAAGACTATACAAACTGACCTCCAAGCCTGGAATAAGGGCACTTTTTCCTGGTTCGGGAGGGCAGCCATCCTGAAAATGAACATACTTCACAGACTTCTATACCTGTTGCAAACGATACCGATCAAGCTGCCCCCTTCTTTCTTCACCACCTACAAAAAATTATGCTTGAAATTTCTATGGGCTGACAAACACCTGCGTATACGCAGGGAGGAATTGGTCTCCCAGATATACAAAAATACTACTGGGCTTGCCATCTGGCCAGAATTGTGGACTGGCACCTGCACGCTAAACTTAAGGCCTGGATTGGCCTTGAGGAGGCGTTCTCCTCGTTTCCAATCCATCATTCCCCATGGATAAGCGCCCTCGGGACCCCGAAGGAAAGTAGATCACACCCCCTAATCGGCCCAACTTTACAGATTTTCCGTAATGTCTGCAATAAGATGAAAATTGCCTCCTCGCCACTGACCCCATTAGATCGAAACCCGGACTTTCCTCCGGGTATATCAGTACTTCGTATTACCGACGACCCCGTAAAGCACTCAGTCAAGCAGGATCCTTTTTTGATAAAGGGAAGATGATGCCTTTTCAATCTCTCCCTTCCAAACTTCCAGACACGGATATTCCTTTCTTTAACTTCCTCCAGATCAGACATTTTTTGATTAATTCTACCCAACCTACCCAATGGGACAGAGATTTAACGCCCTTTGAAGCTTTATGCACCAGATCTGAACCTCAAAGGCATGTCATATCAGATATTTATACCTTATTATATGCTAAAATCTCTACTAAAGATGACACTGCCAGCCAAAAATGGCAAAAAGAACTAAAGATTGACTTCACTCAAGAAAACTGGGACCATATGCTCACTCACATACATAAAGGCTCCTTGAACGTTTCCACACAGGAAAACGGTTACAAAATTTTCTCAAGGTGGTATAGAACCCCCGATAAAATCCACAGATTCCATCCCAACGTCCCACCACTATGCTGGAGGTGCAATAATGCCCACGGATCACTGGTACACATATGGTGGGAATGCCCCCTCATCCAACCTTATTGGAAAGCGATACACCATCTCATCTCACAAATCACTACCTATACCCTAGACTTTACTCCAGCTCAATACTTACTCCATCACACCTCCATTCCCCAAGGAGCGTACAAAAAGTCCCTAACCCTACATATGATTAACGCGGCAAAACTTTGCATACCCACCCACTGGAGGACTACTTCTCCCCCCAGCATACCCGAATGGATACGTAGAGTGGGTAAGATAGCTGAGATGGAGGATCTCATACACCAGGCAAGAGATACCCCCTCCAAGTATCACACAACATGGGCATGTTGGCTACATTTTAAGGAATCAGCAGACTACCATAGCCTCATATCTGCATCCCTATAGCCTGACCTGAGGGGAAGAACCGGCTACCTAACGCATGAGCCGAATACCTCTCTACAGATACACCCCCTCCCCCCTCCCTACATGATCCCTTTCCCCATCATCTATCCCCCCTCCCCCCTATACCCAAATAAGGGCCTCACGGACAGAATTTTTGTGTACAATTACTACACCACGCTCAGATGTAGTGCCTGGCCAGGGCCGAAATAGCTGAACCACTCTGTAGAATGCACCACACTACCGTGAGATTGGTATAATAGCATCTAACAGTCGGACAGTGAAAGCCTCCACCCAAACACAGTTAGATCCCGACAGGGGTGTTTGGGTGCGGTGGCTAGATACCCAATCGTATTGAACAATGAGCAGTGTACATCAGTACAGAGTCCTTCCCCAGAATATAACGCACCATCTCAGCTGAAAGACCTCTTAAAGTTATCCGTTAAGATCGAACTATATAAGTTACGACTTGATTGTACCTCTTCTGTATTTTATCTGTACAACGCATCCTAACTGTTTTTGTTTCTTTTTTCTCCAAGTCTGTAATGATATTCTGCCCAATGTCTTATTGTTTGTACTATGCAAAATCTTTAATAAAAACATTGGAAATAAAAAAAAAGGCCTAGGCTGGGCTATAGCCACCTGCCTTTTAAGCTTGCTGTCCGGTAAGCTCAATCTACAGCTACGGTGGTCGGGCACTTTATTTGTGTATGCACACTGTGGTGTTATTGACCCTTCATATCTTCAATGGACACTCATTTGTCTTGATGTCAACTGTTTTGGATTTTATTTTTACCGCAGCTTTCCCCATTCCATAGATTTTATAAAATATGTAACACATGGAAATTATTTGCAAACCAGCTTGAGATTTCACTTTCACAACTAGCAGTTTACCACATACCTCTGCAAAACCTTCCACTTGTTGCGGGGGAGATGTGTTAAGTGACTTTTTGGAGCACGTTCTGAAAAAAAGGTCAGAAAATGAAAATATTAATTTCAAGAGAACCAGTCATGAATAGGTTTATGCAGCCCACATGCAGCCAAATTATTTATTAAGTCTTGGATAGGGAAGGGTTAGAACCCTTGTTGGCTTTCTGTTGTCTTCCATTGGGAGAGTTGTTTTCTATTTCTATTTGATGGGTGACAGATAGGAAAGGCAAAGTAAATCTCCCCAATGGAATTACAGATGGTAACAAATAAAAAAAAATTCTAGCAGAGTATGGAAGAGTTAGAACCATACTGCTGTTTGTATAACCATTAGGGAAATTTCCCTGCGTTTCCTATTTAGGGGATGGGTATCAAGAAATGAGATAGGGTGTCAGTACATCAGGACTGTCCAATTTTCATATACAGTGGAACCTTGGTTAACGAGTAACGTGATTATCATGCGTTTTGAAAGACGAGCAACTTTTTTTAAAAAATCCTGACTCGGTTTGCGAGTGTTGTCTTGCAAAACGAGCAGAATTTAAGCTAATGGGGTGTGCAGTACCTCATTTGGCCAGAGGTGCGGGGGCGCCAGTGACACTCGGAACGGTTCGGAGCCGTTCGGAAATACTTGGAATCACTGGGAAATACTCAGAAACACTCCGAAATACTCAGTTCCCGAGTGTTTCCAAGGGTTTCCGAGTTCAGCCGAGCTGTCCCCGAGTATTTCTGAGGCTCTCCGGCGCCCCCCCACCTCTGACCACAAGCGATATTGCATGCAAAAGTCAATGCAGAACGAATTATCTTCGTTTCCATTGACTTCTATGGGAAAACTCGCTTTGATATGCGAGTGCTTTGGAGTACAAGAATTCTCCTGGAACGGATTATGCTCGCAATCCAAGGTTCCATTGTATATATATATCATAGTTTGTGGACTCTATAACTTTCCTACAGACTAAATAATATACACTGATTTGGGGTATTTTCACCAAAGAAATGTAGCAGAATAAGTTTTGGCCTGAATTTATGAAGAAAGATTATTTTCAAAATAGAAAAATAAAAACGCTTTTTTTCTTTCAAAATTTTTGGTCTTTTTTTCATTTATTTAGCAAAAATTGCAATTGTCATTCAAAGTGTGACAGCTGAAAATTGGCCTGGGCAGGAAAGGGGGAGAGGGGTAAAAGTACCCTATATTGAAGTGGTTAAAGCGGAACTTCAGTCATTTTTTTCATCTTTCTATCTATTAGATTTTCTGCTCTTGTTGTTGTTGTTTTAACTTTGGATATTAAAATTTTTTTTTTCTGCCAGTAAATATCTTATACAGCCCACTTCCTGTTTCTTGTCTGGTCATTAGCCTAGACTTATGACATCATGCACAGCTCACTCTCTCTCACTCTCCTGAGAGTTTGCCAGGAAGGGAAGGGGGATGAGTCATAAGAGGGCCGATGAGAGCTGCAGGACTGTAGGCGTACCTCTGTGTGTCTGTGTAAATCCAGGAAGTGAACAGGCAGCAGCTTCAGCTGCCCACAGTTAAAATGGCTGCAGACAGACTCAGTGGAGGGAGATTTCTGCAGCATTTTTGACAAGTATAGAATCACAATATATATAAAATAATATGCAAAGTGGTTGGAGGGAAGTTTCAGAATGGCAAAGCTTTTTTTATTACGTTATGTGAGCAGACTGCAGTTCCTCTTTGAACCCCTAGTAACCTCTGGAGGACCTCTGTTGAATATGGCTGCACTGGTCAATTTTTGAACAAACATTCCTACGAACAACCATTTGAAAAATTCCCAGTACATTCGATGACCTGGCTAATTCAAAACTCAAAATTGAATTTGCTTTTCACGTTTAATTTTGGAATGTCAGGGCCACGAAAGAATAAATTAGAGAAATGGCCCCATGGGATTGTCACCCCTATCACCCATTTGTTTTATAAATACATTCACTCTTAATAGAGGGCTGTGATAATTGTTAAGTACATGTCTCTCGATGGCGGCTTTGCTGGTTCTTTCTGCTTTGTGTTTCAGGTGACAAGCTGCCTGCTGTTGCTAGGAAGATTTACCTCAGCTGCTGAGCACTGGATTGGTGACAAATCCTTTGGGTGGGAAACATCTAGCCAATGAGTGTAACCTTTTACTTATATCCTCTCCTGTCACTGGGCGGTGTCAGCATTTACCTCAGGTCTGTCAGCTGGACTCGCCTCTGGATTCTCCTCAGCCTTCCTTCTGGATCTTTTGACCTGATCTCAGCCCAGAATGGATATTCGACTTCATGAACTACGTCAAAGGACTAATTCCCCTGGAGAAAGGCTTGCCTCAGTCATTTAATTATTATTTTTTTTTTTTTTACTTCCCCCCCTCAGTTTTCACTGGTGACAGCTTTATCTTCACTTACATCTGTGGGCCCTGGGCCTGTATTGTGCCTCTCATTCCTGAAGTGCCAGGGCTGCCCTGTATACTGAAGGAAATAGGTGACCTGAGGCCAGCCATGGAACTTTTCATCCACCTGTAGGCAGACCTGGTGTTTCGTCAGATTCGGTGACCAGTCAAAATGTGTAACGAAAGTTATGTTCCGTCGCCGCCATTTTGCTACACCCCACACTCCTCCACAGTAAGGATACAGTGAGAAGGAGGAAAGCGGACATCTTGTTACTTGTCTGGTTAGATGTTGAATTTTAACAGCAGTGGCAAGCCTGCTCATCTCATAGGTTTGCTAATCTGACAGAAGTTCACTGCTTTTAAAATTAAACATCTAAACATTTAGACGGAGTTCTAAGTACTGTATTTTACTGTTAAAAATAAGTGTAAAAAAAGTGTAAAATGAAAATGCAAGACTCCGGTGGGTGTAACAAGATGTCCGCTTTCCCCTTCTCAGTGTATCTTTACTGTAGAGGAGTGCGGGGTGTAGCAAGATGGCGATAACAAAACGTCACTTCCGTTACACATTCTGATTAACACTGGCCCTGAGGCAAGACCATAGGATCATCACATCACCACTGGGACTTTACAGGGACCAGAAGAGGAGGACCGATGAGTGGAAGTGTCAGCGCACAGGCCGACAGGACAGAAGCTACTGTGAAAGAATATGCAGGATAAGGAGGCCCTACTCAGACACCCACAGTGCCACTGTTCCTGCCAGCGTGAGCCAGGTAGGCAGCGGGTCTGAAGCTTCTGTCATGGGCCCGACAGCGTGATCAACACCTCTCCAACAGGATCCTCATCATCATCACCACAGACTAGGGGTGAGTGAAGGCTCTGAGGGCCGGGAATGTACACAGACTTCACTTTGTTTTGTCTGCTTCAGTCTCCTCTGTGTCCGTGTCTTCCCTGCTCAGTGTTCTCTGTCTGTCACCCTTTAGTCATCTATTCCTGTTCACTAGGATGCCCCCGCCCGTAGGATGCATTAAGGTGAAAAAACGCGAAGCTTTACAACCCCTTTAAATCTTTTTGTTTATTCTCTGCTTTTAGTCAGGAGCTTGTAAGTCCCTGGTCATTCTTTTCTTGCTTCATCTCAAATTAATTTTCTTGATAAGCAGCATGAAGTTTCAATAGTGAAGCATTGGAAGGCTTTTGGTGTAGCTACATAATCTCCTCAGAGGTTCTGCCCCAGAGGGATTTGTATTCTCCAATGCTCCTCCTCCTCTCAGTTCAGTACGGGGCTCTGAATTTACTTTAGTAAATCACAATGCATTTCTGCTACAGTGCTGCAGAAATCTGCTTTGCAAAACACTGTTGCCTGGTAGGAAGTTTGTTCTCAAACCCAGAGTCCAGTGAGCATGGGGGAAGTGATCCCCTGGTCTTCCAGTTTGATGGTATTCATGTCCCTTTGGCTGCTGAATCACAGTCCTGCCTTGCCCCACATTTATTTCCTGGTGTTGGTATAAGAGTTTGCCAGGATGGAGTTTTAGACTCCTACAAAAAAGACACGGTGTGTTTTCAGAACCACCTTATCAGAAACGAGTATACTGTTTATGTGATTCAGTTGTTCTTGGGCTTTTTGGTGTTTGTATCAGGCATAATTATGCCTATGAGCAGAATTTTATTAGTGGGCTGGGTGCTTCTCTTCTCAGGCCTTAACCACATGCCCACCAGCCGCCGCAGTTGTACTACGGCAGAATGGCACGGCTGGGCGAAACGACGTTATGTAACGTCGCTTTGGCCACTATGGGGCGCGAGCATGCCCCCCCTGCTCGCCCCCCGAGCCGATGCGAGTGCCCGGCAGTCGCGGTTGCTCAGGGCACACGGAGAACCGGGATCTGTGAGTGTAAACACACAGTTTCCGGTTCTCTGAGGGGAGAACTGACAGATCCTCTGTTCATACAGAGTATGAACAGAGGATCTGTTCGTTTCTCTGCACAGTCCACATCCCCCCCCCAGTTAGAACACTTCCTAGGACACATTAACACCTTCACTGCCCCCTAGTGTTAACCCCTTCACTGCCAGTGACATTTTTACAGTAATCAATGCATTTTTAATCGTACTGATCGCTGTATTAATGTCAGTGGTCCCA
Source organism: Aquarana catesbeiana (assembly GCA_037953035.1). Taxonomy (NCBI): domain Eukaryota; kingdom Metazoa; phylum Chordata; class Amphibia; order Anura; family Ranidae; genus Aquarana; species Aquarana catesbeiana. Next base: position 773,211 of record JBBHAA010002037.1, read on the forward strand.
AAAATGTGTCAAAATTGTCCGTCGTGTCCGCCATAATGCTGCAGTCACGATAAAAATCATTGATCACCACCATTACTAGTAAAAAAAAAAAATTGATAATAAAAATGCCATAAAACTATCCCCTATTTTGTGGACGCTATAACTTTTGCGCAAACAAATCAATCACCAAAACTATGTAGAATACATATCGGCCTAAACTGAGGGAAAAAAAATGTTTTTTTTATATATTTTTTGGGTATATTAATTATAGCAAAAAGTAAAAAATAATGTATTTTTTTCAAAATTGTCGCTCCTTTTTTTTGTTTTTTTGTTTATAGTGCAAAAAATAAAAACCGCAGAGGTGATTTAATACCACCATAAGAAAGCTCTATTTGTGGGAAAAAAAGGACATCGATTTTGTTTGGGAGCCACGTCGCACGACCGCGCAATTGTCAGTTAAAGCGACGCAGTGCCGAATCGCAAAAAGTGCTCTGGTCTTTGGCCAGCCAAATGGTCCAGGGCTGAAGCGTTAAATTCCCTTATTGGCATGTTGGTTTATATATAAGAGTTTGCCAGGATGGAGTTGAAACGAGTATACTGTTTATGTGATTCAGTTGTTCTTGGGCGTTTTGGTGTCTGTATCAGGCATTATGCCTATGAGCAGAATTGTAATAGTGGGCTGGGTGCTTCTCTTCTCAGGCCTTAAATTCCCTTATTGGCATGCTGGTTTTGTTAGCAGGTAAAAAAGTATCTACTGGTTTTGGCACAAATTTATTTCAACTTAAAATGTTAGCTCTATGTGGTAGGTAGAATTTGTTTTAGATGAGCATTTTCTAGTTGTCTACAGATGCAACATAATCTATTGAATGTGGTAATTTCCTGAGTTAGTAGCAACTTCCCATTGGAAGGGGGGCGTGGCCAACAGCCGGGATGTGAGGACGTGAGAAGCCTGAGCTTCGTCCGTGCCACTTCAATCCTGTCATCATCCTGCTAGCCCAGGCCAGCCTCATGCTCTGAAGCACAGCCATCCATCCACCTCTCTGCCGGCCCAGCAACATCACGGGAAGGGTGAGTCACAGCGTGCCCCTACCTGCAGCCCTGAAGACCCCCTGCTGTTCTCCCCTCCAGAGGACACTGACCCAGCATCCCATCCCACTGCTGATGCGGCCATAGGCCCTGCAGAGCCATCCCTCTCTCAAATAATGGAGGCTATACAGCACAGCCATGCCTCTCTTACCACTCAGATGGACTCCATCAAAACAGACCTGTCATTTCTAAAGCATGATGTGCAAAATCTGAGGCATAGAGTACAAAATGCAGAGCAGCGGATAGGGGATTTAGAAGATGACACACGTCCCCTACAGGGCACGGTCAGGGAGCTGCGTCAGGCCCAAGAGTACACATCTGACAGGCTCACAGATATGGAAGATTGTCTAAGACGCAATAACCTCCGCTTCCTAGGCTTTCCAGAGGGCTCGGAAGGTAGAGCCCCAGAACAGCTTATGGAGCAATGGCTGACATCCTCCTTTGGCGCCAATGTGTTCTCCAAGATGTTTGCCATTGAAAGAGCTCACAGAGTCCCACTTCGCCCCCTACCTCCTGGGGCGCCTCCACGGGCTATGCTTATTAAGCTACTGTATTTCAGAGATAGAGAGGCCATCATCAGGGCAGCCAGAGAAAAGGGGAACATACTCTTTAATGGTAATGGCATAACCATCTTCCCTGACTTTTCAGTAGCCACGCAAAAGCAACACGCCACCTTTTTGGCGGTTAAAAGGCGCCTAGGTGATTTGTAATTGCCTTATAGTATGCTATACCCGGCGCGCCTACGTGTTATCCACCAGGGTAAGGCCCACTTTTTCTCGGATCCGAAAGAAGCAGCTCACTGTGCAGACACACTGGGTCCATTGGAACAGAAGAACCAGCAACGGAGATCCCCTCCTCGATGACCATGCACCTAACCCCGCCGAGCAGATACTGGCAGAACTTTCCATTTGCTGACATCCTTGAATTGCTGCCTTATGACATCGACAGAGAAGAATAGGAGTCTACACTAAGAAAATGGCATATCTAATGATGCTTGAAAGGAGAAAACACTGATGTTATCTCATCTGGCTGACCATCCTCATTATTATAATGCAAGCCTAAATTAGAAGCACACTTCGGATACTCAGGATGACAATGCGTTAAGACCGGGCTATTACTTACTTATTTAGTCCAAGGAGCGAACATGGGTGGTGGCTTGTGTTCACAACCACCCTTGTTTTTGCTACCTAAGGTTTGTTGACCACGGGACTGGTTTAGATACCCCCTACTTTACAGTTTCAGTTAAGGGATCAAAGCTCTCATGAGTTTGGGTATGGGAGCCGGGAGGGTTAGGGTGGGTCGGGTAGGTTGGGAATTGTTTCAGGTGTCGCTGCTGTTCTGGCTACACAAATGTTACTTCATAATATTGGTTTATAGGTCCATAGGCCCTCCAGGCCGTCAAGATGCTCAGGTATATATGTCAAAAAGCACATTACTATTATTTTTTTCATTTTTTCATAAATGTTTCTCAGATTGCGCCCCCACCTATCGGGAGGCTCGGGACCCCATGACTTGGTGGATTCTGGGTTATCCAGATAAGTGGTCACGCAAACTTATGTCCTATATCCAAGAATGAGTACTCTACGTCTGATATCATGGAATGTTAGGGGGCTTAATTCTAAGGTAAAACGCTCAATAATGTTTGATTATTTATCACGACATAAACCGCATGTAATCCTTTTCCAGGAAACCCATCTCCAGGGCTCCAGGTTAATGGCCCTTAAAAGAGCCAAAATAGCCTACGCTCTACACTCTACTTACTCCTTCTATGCCCGCGGGACGTCTATTCTTATTGCCAAATCGGCACCAATCTCCATCAAACACATAAAACTTGATCCCAATGGCTGTTTTGTGATCCTGGTAATAGAACTACTGGGTAAACCTTATACTGTGACAAACATCTATGTCCCACCACCTTTCACCAAAAAATTCTTTAAAAAGGTGATGGGAACGATACTTGAAATTGCTGAAGGCCCTTTATTAATAGCTGGGGATTACAACACAGTCTTAGATAATTCTATGGATAGATTTTGATGCGCTACATTGCCCCCAACTCCTCTAGGATCCTTTCTGGTCCAATTTGATTTGGTGGAGGCCTGGAGATGGAAACATGCAAATGTGCGGGAATATTCCTGTCAGTCTGACTCTCATAATACTTTACCAAGGATTGACCTATGCCTGGTCTCATCTGATATACTCAGCCTTGTAACCAGAATTAAGTATCTACCTAGGGCGCTGTCTGACCATTCGCCTTTGATGGTGGACTTCGCCCTGAATATATCTCCCTCATATCGGGTGTGGAGGTTGAGCCCATTATGGTTAGCGGACCAGGCTGTACTAAATAAAAGTTTGGCAGATATGAAATCGAACTGGGTAATCAATAAACGCAGTGCAGATGTCCCGGTGGTCTGGGATGCCTTCAAGGCCACTACCCGTAGCTCTTTTGCAGCTGCCATTTGGCGGGCCTGCAAGGCGTTGCAGTCCAGGTTAATGGACGCAGAGGGAGAACTTAGGATAGCGGAAACAGAGTATTCTACAAACCCCACTACTGACACGCATGCTGTTTGGCGACACAAGGCTAGAGAATTGGAACTGGTACTTCTCGAACATACACAGAAAAAACTACTATATCAGAATCAACGTATATTTGAATTTGGGGATAAAAATAGCCGCCTATTAGCATATCTGGCCAGGCCTGATTATCAACCCTGTAATATTCCCAGAATAAAAACCCAAACGGGCATGGTGGTTGAGCAGAATGATGATATTATGAAGGAGTTTGTTACCTTCTACTCCACTCTGTACACCACCAGAGCTCACTATACAATAGTGGAGCTGGATGAATAATACTACCCCCTAAATGCCCATTACAAATAGTGAATACCTTTCGATACTTAGGGGTTCTGATAGAACACCCTATCTCCTCATATGCTAAGATTAATCTGGAACCTCTTATTATTAGATTAAAATCCACCCTGGAAACATGGAATAATCTTCCTCTTACGTTATTAGGGAGAATAAATGTTTTCAAGATGATCTACCTCCCGAGATTCCTTTATGTCCTAAGTAACTCACCAATTTATATAACCAAAGCCAAATTTAAAGAAATAGACTCCATAATTATCAATTTTCTGTGGAGAGGAGGTGTGGTGAAAATTGCGAAACATACTCTACAATTACCTATTTTGGAGGGGGGTCTGGCACTGCCATGTCTCCAAACGTATTATATTGCCTCACAATTGACGCATGCTCACTGGTGGTTCTTTCCGGAGGCCAACAATGCAGCTACTGCACTAGAGGCGGCCATCCTCACCTCATACGAATCCCTCCAAAATCTAATACATTGCATGTCACTTAGAGGGAGGGAAGGCGTAAATATCTTGTCCATGACCCTGCAGATCTTTAAAATTTCCAAACTAATACCAACCAGTACCCAAGCTGTTTATTCTCCCAATGCCCCACTATGGGGAAACCCTTCTTTACCAGAATTCACCCAGAGAACTTATATGTTCTAAATAGGGGAATGGCGCTGTTCACAAACTGTAAAAAACAAAAAACCAACAAACCAAAATAACACCAAGAAAAATAAATAAATGAAAAATAATATGTGTATGTGGACAAAAAATATGAAGTGTGCACCAAAGTCCACAACAAGTGCAAGATTCTACATAGAACCCTGCAAGCTATTCCATGGCGTATATAGCATAGAACAGTGTTCTTAGGTTCCCTTTTCAGTCTGATGTGCCTGCCTCGATGAGGGGTGAAAGATTTCCTCTGCACTCCACGATGCTGAAAATGGTATAAATCACTGCCAAGAATAACCTCAGGGTACAGAGCACCGGAGACCTGCTGCACTAAGGGGGGGCGGAGTGCAGAGGAAATCTTTCACCCCTCATCGAGGCAGGCACATCAGACTGAAAAGGGAACCTAAGAACACTGTGGACCCAGAGGGAAGGAGCTCGCTGAACCTGAGAGGGGGATTCCGGGCGTCCAGGATTCCAGCCACAGGATCTATCCATGCCCTTCACCCCTGCAGGGGTTGGGCTCTCTAGTGAGTGAGGGCACAAGAGGGGACCTGTTTGACACGGACACATCATTATTGAATATTCGTTGGGGATTACACATTTGTTGAATACACCTACCATCTGTGGAGAGGAATTTCCGTCACTCATTGGACAATTTACATTGGACGATATTGTTTGCAGTACATACACTATATGTTGCATTTTTTCATATATCTTTTTGACCGCATTTATTTATTATCACTAAAAAATTTTTTTGATCATCTTTCTAATACAGTACATACCCACATCTTGTTCACGATTCATGTCAGAGGGGGTATTAATGTTTATTTACATCTGGTCAATTCACATGTCATTTAATGTTACTGGGCACATGAGTGGGATTTTTAAATGTTGATGTACACATTTTTTATGGTATTTTCTATTAATATTTCTATTATGCACTTTTTTTCATCTTTTCACTAATGCCAGTGATTTGCACACCTACACCCTATGCTATATACGCCATGGAATAGCTTGCAGGGTTCTATGTAGAATCTTGCACTTGTTGTGGACTTTGGTGCACACTTCACATTTTTTGTCCACATACACATATTATTTTTCATTTATTTATTTTTCTTGGTGTTATTTTGGTTTGTTGGTTTTTTGTTTTTTACAGTTTGTGAACAGCGCCATTCCCCTATTTTGAACATATTGTATCACGTGGATTTCACTTCGGTGTTTCCAGTTTGCCTGGAGGGCTGCAGTTCCTTGGTGACACTGATCCTAAGCGCGGAACATCTGATTTCCATTAACCAGAGAACTGACGGAGGATATTGGTCCAGGAAAGGGGTGAAAACAATTTCGCACCTATTTACAGGTAACACGTTTAGATCCTTTGTAGAATTTCAGAGAGACTTTGGGCTCTCAAGTACGGCCTACTTTCAATACCTGCAGATAAGACACACAGCAGCTGCACAATTTGGGCTGCGAAATATAGAGATGAAATCTTCTAGGCTTGAACTCTTGCTGACTGATCCCTCTCACACTAAATTAATTTCCTCTTGCTATAAAACTCTGCTTCACTCCACAACTACCAGGCTAGTTAATATTGAACACAAATGGCGTGCAGATATACCCGAGCTGACGGAGGAGATATGGGGGGAGATTCTTCCCTTGCAGGTCCCCTCTGTCATCTCCTCTAGGGACAAAGTGATCCAGACAAAGCTACTATATAGAGCATACTTCACACCAAAATTACTGTTTAAACTAAAGAAATTATCTGATCCTTTGTGCTTAAGATGTGGTATGACTGAGGGCACGTTCTTCCATTTAATGTGGGAATGTGCCCCGATACGACGGTTCTGGTCAGAAGTTACGGCATTCATCAGCTCTGTAGCTAAAATACCGAACATTTGTAATCCTCTTAGATGCCTACTAGGCTACATTGATGATGAGGGCTTATCCAAAAATGCACAATCTTTTTTAAGGATAGTGCTGTTTTATGCTAAAAAAACAATAACTATGCACTGGAAATCCCACTCCACTCCGACTATAAAGTTCTGGCTCACCATTATCAATCAAGCCATACCACTGTATAGGCTAACATATGAAGCTAGAGGATGCCCCAAAAAGTTCTTTAAAATGTGGAACTCATGGGTGAGCTCGGAGAGCACTATACCACCTGCTTGATAGGCTAAAAGCGATGTGTAGAAATACTATGGTGTAGCAACTTTTTGCAATTACCCCTGACTGTAACAAAATGTGATGCAAGACGTTTTATACTAATGTGTAATGTAAACCTATATACCTGGTCATTGTATTGTAATATGACTAAAGCAATGATTGATATGATTGTACATCTGTGTAACCAATATTGATTTTGTTTATAAAAATAATAAAAAGTTAACCTTTAAAAAAAAGAATGTGGTAATTTCTGGTCTGGCAAATGTTCAGCGTTTTGACCAGAATATTGTATTTTCATGATATCCCTAAGGATATTGTTCACTTGGGCTCTTCCCTGTTGTTGTGGCTGTTGCACTTTAGAGCAAGCAGTTCACCCGCCAGAGCCTCTTATTGATGAATGTTAGAATAGCGTTTTTATGTAATTAATTGTCTAAGATATATGGTTCTTCCTGATCTTCATTTAATGTTTAGGTTAAACATTTTCAGGGTAGCAAAACATTTAATAGCAGATGCTTTGTCTGTCTTGTTTCCACTGTTTCAGGACAATGGTTACCCCAGCAGTGAGCAATGGCCTAATATGTCCTTAAAACCTGTTTTTTGCTTGCAGTTATATCCCATATAATATTCCATTCCCTTGCTGAAAAAACCTTCATTATCTATGCCACTGGTTGCTTCTCTTTTGAGGACTCTGCAGAACTTTTTTGCCCTTTATATGACATGTATCAAAGTGATTGTTTCCACACTCTTTCATCAAAATTGTTAGAGCCCTTTCACACTGGGGCGGTTCGCAGGCGTTATTGCGCTAAAAATAGCGCCTGCAAACCGACCTAAAACTCCCTCTACTGTTTCTTCAGTGTGAAAGCCTGAGGGCTTTCACACTGAAGCGGTGCGCTGGCAGGAGAGAAAAAAAACTCCTGCACCGCATCTTTGGAGCGGTGAAGGAGCGGTGTATTCACCGCTCCTAAACCACTCCTGCCCATTGAAATCAATGGGGCAGCGCGGCTATACCGCGGCTATAGAGGCGCTATGCGAATGGTTTTAACCCTTTTTCGGCCGCCAGCGGGGGTTAAAACCGCACCGCTAGCGGACGAATACCGCCGCAAAAACGACGGTAAAGCAGCGCTAAAAATAGCGCTGTTTTACCGCCGACGCCCCCACCGCCCCAGTGTGAAAGGGGCCTTAGTAGGAGTTTGGGACAGAATGACTTTTCATATAATTGCCGCTTTTGGTTAGAAGTTCTGAAAAGGATTTTAGAAACAATGTTTATATGCTGCTATTGGGTCACAAATTTCATTCAACGTGTTATTTAATTTTGCTACTGCTTTGGAATCAATCTGTTCTTCTGCATATAAAAACACATTAGAAATGCTTTACCAATCAGTTCAGTCTGGTTAGTTGAGGTAAGTTGTTAACATGCTGGACAAAAGTGTTTGCAGAATTGGATTAGCAAGACAAGGATAGGCAGTTATCATTTAATGCCTTATGCCCTGTACACACGGTCGGACTTTCCGACAGAATATGTGCGATCGGATTGTGTTGTCGGAAATTCCGAACGTGTGTGGGCTCCATCGGACTTTTTCCATCGGAATTTCCGACACACAAAGTTTGAGAGCTTGCTATAAAATTTTCCGATCCTTTAAATTCCGATCGTGTGTAGATAAATCTGACGGACAAAGTGCCACGCATGCTCAGAATAAATTAAGAGACGAAAGCTATTGGCTATTGCCCCGTTTATAGTACCGACGTACGTGTTTTACGCCACCACGTTCAGAACAACTTTGTGTGACCGTGTGTATGCAAGACAAGTTTGAGCCAACATCCGTTGGAAAAAAACGATGGATTTTGTTGTCGGAATGTCCGATCAATGTCCGACCGTGTGTACAGGGCATTAGGCCATTCCCATTGCCCAATAGAGCTGATTCAGCAGTTTCAACTATTCGCAAGGCTTTCCTTTCTTCTTCTGTCGCTTGTGAATGGCTCTCCTTTATCAGAATCATATTTTAAATCTGTCTCTAAAAGATGTTGATGGTGCAGGATATGCAGCTGCTACATAGGGAGTGCATCAGGACGTAGATGGGTACACTGCTCTTTATGCCCATCCTGCTCTTTGCATTTATTACGCAAGTCCCCGCCTTTTATAATAATAATAATAATAATAAAAAAAATTAATAGTTTGAATAGTTGACATTCATATGTTGTCTGGTGCGAAGGATTTTATTTCCCTTCTGTTAAAAATCCAGTTCTCTTGTAGGGTATATAGGGTATGTATTTGGATTAGTTGGCTGATCATTTTCCCTATTTGCAAGTGTGAGCTGTGTTGGATATCCTTGTTGTTCACCTGGAAGGGAATGATTTAAGTCAATTTAAAATATTGGACCTTCTAAATAAAATGGGAACTGTTCTGTCCACAAATAAATGGTTTTCTAGGCCTGGGCTTCAGTTCATGATACAGTTACCATAACATTTAAAGACTGATATGCTGATTTACTGTATACTCATTATTGGTGACTTAATTTTTCCATATTGTGATCTGGAGAGTTTCTTATCAGAGGTCTAGCAGTATTTGGCATAGTGCCCAATTGTCCCTCCTTTGGGACCAAATCCCTCTGTCCCTCATGCAGCTTCAGTTGTCCCTCTTTTTAGTCTGATATGTGCATCTTTATACAAAATGTAATATTTTACTGCCAAAAGCGTTATGCTGCACTAAACTTTTTATCCAGCCTCTATATTACTGCAATTGTTATTTTGAAAAATCATTATAAAGGAAAAGTAGAGGTAAGAAAAAAGCACATGTGGTGTTTAGCCAATCATTTTCTGCATATTTCATCATTGAGGTCCCTGTAACCGGGGACATGTTCTTTGCTACTTACTGAGCAAAAGGGTGTACCTCTTTATAATTTCAGAAATTTGGGAGGTATGTTTTTGCGGGGTGGGTCCAGGTTGGTAACCTGGCTTTTGGGTAATGTCGCCCACTTTGTGGGTGGACAGTGGTTGGTAAACTGTTATTTGGTTGGTATAAGATATTGCTGCTTGAGTCTTAGTGACTAAGCATGTTGGTCTGTTAATGGTTAACAGCGATTCTGTTTTGTATTAAAGATTAAAGTTCATTTCATAATTAAAATTGTTTTAAACCCAATAAAGGGGACGCTGTCTAAACTTTTCCACAATCCTTGTTGTGTGTTTTATTTTATATTTTAGGTATGTTCTTATGGTATGATGGGTGTTAATGGGGTGTACAATCCCATGAATGTAATTTCCTGAATGAAAACCACATTCACTGTTAGACATTTTTTAAAGAAAAAATTTCCATCCTGCTTTTTCTCACCACTGTGGTAGAAAACATACATCTATTTGCCCTCACTTAACAGCTAGAAAAGTGAATGAACATTTTTAAAATGAAAAATTTGGAACACGTTTTTACTAGTCCACAGCACTCACCGCTGCATGGGCCAGGCTGTGCCCCGCATGCTGCAGCCGCTCACACACAGCCAATGCTACAGCTGTTCTCCCTCTTCTTGCCTGTTTCGTCAGATTAGACGACCCGTCAGATTTTGTAACTGAAGTGACATTCAGTTGCCGCCATCTTCCTACTCGTAAGGATACAATGAGAAGGCGGCAAGCGGACATCTTGTTACACCCACCGGAGTCCTGCATTTCCATACCTCCCAACTGTCCCTGATTTCAAGGGACTGTCCCTGATTTGGAACAATGTTCCTCTTTCCTCTTCATTTGTCCCTCATTTTGGTCTGATCTCTATAGTTGTATATAAAATGAACTTTTTATCTTTCAAAAAGTGTTTCCCAGTGCTAAACCTTTAATCCAATTTCTAAATTGCTGCATTTGTAAATTTCAAAAGCCAATATAAAGTAATAGTAGTGGTAAAAAAAAGCACTTTTGGGTTCAACTAATCTTTTTTTTTTGTATGATTAATTATCCTTTAAGGGGCATGGCAGGGGGTGTGTCCTATGTCTACATACTTTTGCTAATAGGTGTCCCTCGTTCCCATCTCAAAAAGTTGGGAGTCTGGCATTTCACACTTATTATTACTAGTAAAATCAGCTTATATAGTGAAATTCTGTATTTTTAAAACCGTAAGACTGTTTTTATGTTGATTTTTCAAAGCAGCTGTGTTCTGTCATATTAGCAAACCTGTGAGGTCAGCAGGCTCGGCGCTGCTTTTAAAAATTTAACATCTAAACAGTCAGACGGATTTTTAAATACTGTATGTCACTATATAAGTTGAGTATACTGTTAAAAATAAGTGTGAAATGCCAGACTCTGGTGGGTGTAACAAGATGTCCGCTTGCCCCCTTCTCACTGTATCCTTACTGTGGAAGAGTGCGGGGTATAGCAAGATGACCATGATGGAACGTCACTTCAGTGACAAAATCTGACGGGTCGCCTAATCCGACAAAACACCTGCCAGTGAGAAAAGGAGAAAGAGAGAGAGCACAGAACATTTGCAAGGCTGTGCTGCGTACAGACAGAGGAGAGCCCTGCCCAGCATCTGGAAAAAAAAGAAAGCAGTAATCCTGTTGCTGTGCAGCCTGGGAAAAGACAGAGCCTGCTGGGAGAAGCAAGGACTTATGGGAGATGTAGTTCCCAGGGAGACTAGGCCTGGGTTGCAGATTGGCTTTGGGTGTACAAATCTCAGCAAAACAAGAGCTCTGCAGAGGAGGAAATAGAAGGACTGTTTCTGGACTTGAGGGAGTCGTTGGGAGGACATTGTAGAACACACACATAGTGTTGGAGACGCAGAGAGGTCGAGTCACTGGCATCTCCTTGATTGTGGGAACACCACTGTCAAGCCTGGTGTCGCTGCCTGGTTGTTGGGAAGACATCACTACAGTTGGTATCATTGAGCCCAGAACAGAAAGTGGGAGGAGACAAATTATCATCCTATGTGTTAATGAAAGGCCGCTGTCCATTCCCTACGCACCTTATTTGAAGGAACAAATGCAATAATCCTCACACACATGTTCCTGAAAAGGGCTGTAGTAATACTGGGTGCTGTAATGACCACATGCTGGAAACCGTAGACAATCAGAGTGAAGAAATGTCATCAGCACACCCAAGGATTCATCAAAGGAGAGGAGTGCGGAGTGTATGGTGGGGGGGGTAGTATGTACAGGAGAGGAGTGCGGAGTGTATGGTGGGGGGGTAGTATGTGCAGGAGAGGAGTGCAGAATGTAAAGTGGAGGGTTGTATGTGCAGGAGAGGAGTGCGGAGTGTATAGTGGGGGGTAGTATGTATAGGAGAGGAGTGCGGAGTGTACAGTGGGGGGTAGTATGTGCAGGAGAGGAGTGCGGAGTGTATGGTGGGGGGTAGTATGTACAGGAGAGGAGTGCGGAGTGTATGGTGGGGGGTAGTATGTACAGGAGAGGAGTGCGGAGTGTAGGGTGGGGGGTAGTATGTGCAGGAGAGGAGTGCGGAGTGTATGGTGTGGGGTATTATGTGCAGGATGGTGTCAATAGGGAAGTGGATGTTGTCATTAGTTCTTTATTTTTTTATTACTTTTTCCCGCAGCCGGCGGGAGAGGAGAAGAGGGAAGCCGGCTGCGAGGGGGGGGGCGAGGGGGGCATAGGAGAACACAGAGGGGGGCTGGTGGAGGACACAGCGGCCAGAGGAGGAGGAGGACACGGGGGACAGTCCAGATGATCAGTGTGGCGGTGGGGAAGGTTGCAAGCACTGTATGGCTTTTCAGCTGACAGCCACTGTCAGCTGCTTCACTGAAGGCTATACAGAGATCGGTGTGTGTAACTTTCCCCACCGCCACACCGATCATCTGGACTGTCAACCTAGGGATCATCCATGTGTGCAGTGTGGGTCACAGTGGGTCCCCCCCTCGGGGGGCCCGTGTGCAGTGACCACTCTGCACCAATGGATGATACACCACTGCTTGATGTGCTGATGGGATTTCTTCACTCTCTTTAAGGCTGGGTTCACACTGCCGTATGGAGTGGCTCACAGCAGGGGTACGGCGCGTCCCTGTTCACCATTTCAGGTACGATTTCGGCCTGAATTTTTGGCTGAATCCAGACCTGAAACGGACCAGAAGACGCACAGGACTCCTGTGCAATTCGCTCTGGAACCATTGAGAGCCGGTCACAATCTCCTGACATGCAAATTGGATACAATTCGCAATAGTGTGAACCCAGCTTAAAGCGGTTGTATTGCCCGCTTGGTGATTTTTACCTACAGGTAAGCCTATACTAAGGCTTACCTGTGGGTAAAAAGAATATCTCTTAAACCTGCACGGTTTAGGAGATATAGACCCTGCATGCAGCTGCTGTCAGCGGAGCATGCACTCTGCAGGTCCGGCGGCCTGTGCCGGAACAGAGGGCTCCCGCGCATGCGCAGGAGCGACATCATCGCGTCTCCGGCCACTTACAGCACCAAAGCCAGCGATCCTGGAAGAGACGCAGAGAGAACATGTCAGCTCCCTCAGCAGTAAATGGGTGAGCTGCTGGAGCTTCGTTCTAAGGTAAGTATTTCAAAGCATACTAGCACTTTATGCTGTTGTCTTGCAGGTTTTTTTTGCGGTTTACTACAGCTTTAAAGGAACAGTATTGCTTGGCTTGAACACTGTTTGGGCATTTATACCCGGGTTCAGAGGGACTTACGATTGAGAACTCCAACAGAGGATTTGGGCCCCAACGCATAAAGCAGTGGGAGGGAGTTTGCCTGAGATTATCGGACCTCTATTTTTGCATTGCCCCTTAGTATAGGGATTAGAGGTAAAATGATTACTCCATTTGTTACTTACTGAGTCACACATTATTTTGTAACTGTTTCCATATACTTGGTAAAGTGTTTATTATTGCTTTTCTGTCTTTTGACTGTTGATTTATTTTGTGTTGTTACAATATATATTTACCTTTCAGTCTTGATGTTTCAGATGGTGTGTCATTCACATCTGGAGGATGCAAACATCAGCAGCTCCTTCGGGGGTAAGCACTACACTAGTGTAAGGAAAGCTTTAGATACTACAGGGACCAACTTCAAAGTCCAAATGTTGCTTTGCCACACAAGGCTCACTTTAAGAATTATTTCATCTCTTTTGGTAGCCAAAAAGCTCTGTCCATGCATTGCAAAATAGTTAATAGAAGCAATTCTCGGGACAATTTTTTTAATAACTGATTAGCATCAGTCAGTGCTGTTTACAGGTAAAACTTACAAAACAAATTTTGTATTTTAAGACATACCTGATTTTCTTTTGGTTCCAGTAGACAATACACAGGGCAGTGATAAGAAGGATGGCAAACCCTACAAGGATCCAGATCAAATTCCTGGTTTTATCTGTAAAGAAACAAAATTGTACAATGATTAACACATGATAATGGATAAAGTCAAAGTTGGGAAACTCAAGACTCAAGTGCCACTGGACCCAGTTATTATGTGCAACCATGTATCTATTATCCACTCACTCTACTGCTACTGGATGTCTTCTTACTTCCCACCATAAGCATATGTGGAAAGAGCTGGAGAGTAATCCAGTGCTCTCAGCAGTAATAAATGGCAGGAGGCAGAAAATAATCACTGTTTATACTTGGGGGGGATTTATTAAGAATAAGGTAAAGCGATAGACATTAGACTCTGAATTGCACCCAATTAAGACCTCACCGTGGTGAATGGAGAAGTGCAATCAAATAAGTGACCGCGTATTAGTCAACGTAGTATCGGCATAATTGCCTTGACATAGTAGAAAATGCTAAAAATGCTCCCTAGAGGGCTCAGGAGTGCAGGATTTAGCCAGGATCACATTTGTTTGTGTGTAAAAAGAAACAATTGGCAAGTGTGATTTCTTGTTTGGCTGCTTTTAATGCTAATAATATTAATTATCTTTCCTGTTTTGTAGTGTTTTTATGTGCATGGAGTGGCAGGGATTCGGGACACTGACTGAGGACAGTATGTTAAAAATGGGGGGGGGGTATAGAGCTACTTACCATCACCCCCTAGCTCAAACAATTTCTATGAGCTACATATTTAAGTTTAACTATAACTGTAGCAGAGTCCAGGGCTCCCAGAAGCCTAATGGTGACCTCCAGAGGGTAGGGCTGGTTGGATGGACTTCAGCCGTACTTCCAGGGGCCATCAACGGAGCCTCAAGGAATCTTCCAGATGGGTCATCTAAGTGAGGGTTCCAAACTCCAGGTTCTGGAGGCGGGATATGTCACAAGGAGCCCAAACAGGATAATCGCTCTCATCCAGGTGGTATGCAAAGAAAAATTCAAACTTTCGCATAGTGCAGGTAAAAACGAGCGGTTGCCCCCTCTCCATGCTGCTTTTTGTTCTTTATGTGATCACGATTTTAGTTGTAGAGTTTTTTTATTAAATAAAAAACCTCCCTTTTTTACCTGCACTATGCGGAAGTTTTAATCTTTCTTTGCATACCACCTGAATGAGAGTAATTATCCTGTTTGGGCTCCTTGTGACATATCCCGCCTCCAGAACCTGGAGTTTGGAACCCTCACTTAGATGACCCATCTCGAAGATTCCTTGAGGCTCCGTTGATGACCCCTGGAAGTACGGCTGAAGTCCATCCAACCAGCCCTACCCTTCTGAAATCCTCTCTTCTGCCCGGCTGGGCTTACCGCTCGATTGACTCCATGTCAATCCGGTAAGAGTACCCATCTTTTCTCATCCACCGATGTTGAATATTTCTGATGTTGGTTTCCTCTACGGATTTATACCATCTATCAACCCATGCTTGCCACCCACTTCTGTGTTCTGACACCATTGGACCATCACACTTTATAACCTTTATCTTGTGACTTTATGATTTATCTTATATTGGGTGCACCACTGAATTTAAGGTTTGTGGACTTGATGATATTTTGTCCATTTCTCACTTAGCGCTGCATTTTACACTTTTTCTCACTAGACCACCAGATCCCAATCATCACCGGATCTCCTGAGCTCTTCCACAGCTTTCCTGCTGTATTCTCCTCAAGCACCACCCCCGCTAACCTGCTAGGTCCCTGGCTTGGCACTGGCTGAAGCTTTCCCACTTCTTCACCATCCCTGGCTGGCGAGAAGACTGCTCTGGTACTTGCTCAAGCTTACTCACTGTAGTCTCCGGTAATAAGGTGGATGGTCCCTTAGTGGTGACTGGTTCCCCTTTACCTTGGACCACAACTGGTTCCCGATCCAGCTGAACCTTCACAACTCGTTTGGACTCCAATCCTGCAGTCCCAACCCTACGCTGCTTCTCCTGCTCCTGGATAGGCCTCAGGCAGCCTAGCAGCCAGGTGCCCCCGAGATAGGCCTCTGGCTTCTGGCCTAGCAACTCGGGGTGACAAAACACACGTCTAACTAGACAGCTGTCCAGGTGGCACAGAACCACGATCACCTGTCTCCGTCCAAATAAATAGGCTCTCCCAGCAAGCCAAGGGACTAAAGAAACTCTTGCCTATTGGCTGAGACACCCCATCCATTCATGATCTGTCCTTGCTATGCTCTTGGCTAGCTAATGTCACCAGCCACAATGCCACCTAGTGACAGAAGAGAAAAGTGTAGCAATTCCAGAATTAGGGGGAAATCAGTGGCTCTCCTAAAAATTAGCCAGGACAATTACTACCTGGCAAACTAAGTTTGTTAGCAATCCTGCCTAAACACCAGGGTGCTACATAAAAATAAACCTAAACCGTCCTGAAATTGATAGGCACATATCATTGTCAGTATTGACACATCAAACACTAACACCTCATTCATTTAAACATTATTCTATCCCATAATTAGACTAAGTTTACAAAGAAGCAGTAATAACAGGCAGTTAATTCATGTTTTTACCATCCCCCGACCAGCTACTTGAAAATGAAGAACTTTCACTCACAATGCCAGATACTTTGCAGTGCGGCAAATTTAACACAGCATGCCATTTTTGATAGGTGGCGTCACTTGCCAAACGGGAATATTAAAATCAATGGGACCACATCACAATCATGTGTCAAACATGGTATTTCAATGAAAAATACCCCCTTGAAATTAAAAAAAACAACAACACAGGTATTCAGAAGGTGGCAATTTAACCTCCTGAAGCAGCTTGAAGCAACACTTCCAGCATTTCAGAAGCAAGTCAAAACAACTCAGAATCAAGAGAAAGCAACTGAGAAGCACTTGAAAGCATTCTGCATCTGACATGGTTTAGATTTTAAAGCCAGAGTAAAAATATAGGCATAATAGAACAGTGTGGGACAAATCCAACAAAAACTTTTGTTGTATAAAATTATAGCCTGTCGGGTTTTTATTGCTAAAAGAAGAAATAGCCAGCACCCCTTGCATTATGCAGAAATAATAAAAGCAAAAGGTGTTAAAGTTGTATTAAATCTTCGGCTTTTTTGTAAACAAAACAAAATGTTATACTTACCTGCTCTGTGCAGTGGTTTTGCACAAAGCAGCCCCGATCCTCTTCTTCTTGGGGTCTCAGCCGGCGTTCCTGACTCCTCTTCATTGACTAATGCCCCAATAGCAAGCCGGAAGTGCGTCAATGCGTTTCGCCCCTCCAGTGTGTCCCAGAGGGGCGAAAATGCGTTGATGCACTTTTCCAGTTTCATCTAACCATGGACGCTACTTCCACCCTCCGTGAAACGCACGTCGATCAGCTGCGTTCTTGGATGTTTTTAGTGGTGCCTGTTTAAACCTGATATTGTGTAAGTGGCACCTTGGATTGTGTGATTCTTCACATTACCTACAGTACTTCACTATTAGTCCTTTCTCTTTCTCATCCGTTTTTTGAGCATGGTCGTGTATCCTGGATGTCCCAGAACAACTGTTGAAGAGGTTTCTTGACATATCCATTTGTCATATACCAGATTTTCTTGATCGCAGCGTTTTTGACCCCAGACTGCAAAGCCGGTGGTCTATGATTTCTGTTGAGTAGAGTCACAAGAGGGGAGTGTGGCACATGGCACCAGCTTTCCCCTTGGAGCACATATGCACTTTATTTGGAGCACTTTTCACTTTGATTATTGAATATGTTCATATATTTACCATTATATTGAAAGTATCATGGAAGGGTTACAATGTTTTACCCCTTTATTTTTCTAATTATCCTATAAGCGCTGTTTATATACCATTATTTACTATCCTACACATGTTCTGATCCTGAAACCGATCGCAAAGAGTAAGAACGATCTCACAGAAAGTTACCAACTTCAAACTCCTAGACGATCTCTCTTTTCTTTTCTTACATAATTCATGTATCCAGGAAAAAAACCTACTACAAGTCCATTTTGCAGTGTAGCACCCTCCTAGATAAGTGTTTGGCTTTAGATTTAGTGCTGGCTCACTGTGTTGAGTGGAGCTGTGTGTGTTTTTGTGTAAATTTAGTTGTGATCATTGTAGCCAGTGCAGCTGATTAATTAGGTCAGTTCAGTGTTCTCAGCTGCTGAGTCTGACACAGCTTTACTGATAATTCTCTGGAATATAGATGTGGAGCTATGGCAGTTGGCATTTGTATTTTTTTTTGCAGCCCTGACCTATCCCAGGGAGCAGAAGGCAGCTGGGAGTCTGTATACATTCTCTAAGAGACTGAGCTTCTGGGTCTTTTCCTGCAGAGGATCAGTCCGGCCTGGAGAGATTGCTGCCCTCCAGGACAATGCTGCCATGTGCCTACTGTTTGTGAGGTCTCAGGTGGCCAAGCTACTGAAGCTACTGAGAGCTGACTGAGGGGCTGTCTGCTGAAGATCTAGCCTGGTATCACAGGAGGAAGGTGCATAGTTGCCAACATTGCAAAAAAAAAATTCGGGACACTTTTTTTTTCATGCAGGCGGAGCCTTGCTATAATTAGGGGGTGTGGCATTCTTTTGTGGGCGGGGCATGCTGTAACAGAAAAACGTGGCATGCAAAGCAGGCCGCGGCGAAAAATGGGCGTGGTTTGAGCGTCCGTGCCTTAAATGGGCGTGGCTCAGAAGGGGTGTGGTATGAGATGAATGAGGGATGGAGGAAGAAAGAAAGAGGGAGAGAAAGGAAGAGAGAAAGAAAGAGGGAGAGAAAGAAAAATAAAGAGAGAAAGAAAGAGGGATGGAGCGACAGCAGGCACAGATCCTACACAACAATAGAAATATGTGTTTTCCAGAAAGTTTAACAAATCAGCAGAGAAAGATACTCCAAACACCTGGTGTTGGCGCTTCAATCATCCCGGCACCAAGGTTGTTATAGTGTCAGGATGATTGAAGTGCATTATTTCTATTATTACATTGTAATATAGAATGAAATTATTTAACTCACCATAATGCAGAATCAGTGGAAGCCCTGAGCGTGTCACCTGCCATGTCGCCTGCCACCAGATGCCATCAGGGGTCCCCAGCGGAGTCCCCCCTTACATCAGGCATTTCCAGCTGACTCCTCCCTTACATCAGGCATTGCCAGCTAAGTTCCCCCTTACATCAGGCATTGCCAGCAGAGTCCCCCCTTACATCAGACATTGCCAGCGGAGTCCCCCCTTACATCAGGCATTGCCAGCGGAGTCCCCCCTTACATCAGGCATTACCAGCAGAGTCCTCTCTTACATCAGGCATTGCCAACGGAGTCCCCCCTTACATCAGGCATTGCCAGCTGAGTCCCCCCTTACATCAGACATTGCCAGCGGAGTCCCCCCTTACATCAGGCATTGCCAGCGGAGTTCCCTCTTACCTCAGACATTGCCAGCAGAGTCCTCCCTTACATCAGGCATTGCCAGCAGAGTCCTCCCTTACATCAGGCATTGACAGCGGAGTCCACCCTTACATCAGACATTGCCAGCGGAGTCCCCCCTTACATCCGACATTGCCAGCGGAGTCCCCCCTTACATCAGACATTGCCAGCAGAGTCCCCCCTTACATTAGACATTGCCAGCGGAGTCCCTCCTTACATCAGACATTGCCAGCGGAGTCCCCCCTACATCAGACATTGCCAAAGGAGTCCCCCCTTACATCAGACATTGCCAGCGGAGTCCCCCCTTACATCAGACATTGCCAGCGGAGTCCCCTCTTACATCAGACATTGCCAGCGGAGTCCCCCCTTACATCAGACATTGCCAGCGGAGTCCCCCCTTACATCAGACATTGCCAGCGGAGTCCCCTCTTACATCAGACATTGCCAGCGGAGTCCCCCCTTACATCAGACATTGCCAGCGGAGTCCCCCCTTACATCAGCCACCCTGCCATTACTAAACAGTAATTTGGTCTTTGGGAAAATGGCGGCCGGTGGAGACATTGCGGCGGAAAAAAAAAAAAAATCGGTACAATAATAAGGGTCTAAATCCCGGGAATGTCCCGGGAAATTTGTGACAGTTGGTAAGTAAGAAGGTGTTGCTTGGAAATTGGAAGAAGGCAATCAACTGTCCCTGGACATTTTGGGGGGACAAACTGCTGTAAAAGATCTTAGAGACTTTTGGGCTGCTGCCACCCCTCTAGTGCTAGAGAGTCAGCTGTATGTTTGTTTAAAGGGGTGGTGTCCTAAAAAGCTTAGTCTATCTAGTTCTCTGTAAAGGGACTCTGCTCTTGGTGCTCTAAAGAATGAAGCTTGCATGCTTTGAACCTCCCTGGCAGTATGATTATGTCGGATTTTAGGTGCTGAAAGCGATACAATTATTTTGCATAGAAATTTGGCGTTTTATATTGTAGGCCTGTAATTCTTAGCAATAACACACTTAAATCTGTCCAAACAAGAGTCTAGTAGACAGCCCAGGTATGATAAAGTTTGAAACATGAAATCATAAATTATAATATAATAAATATAAAAAAATATAAAAAAGAATTATATAATAATAATAAAATTATTTTCCCCACGATTCACTATCGCTCAATTCTGCAAGTGTTCTAATTTACTATCACTGTTTTCTAGCTGGTGTAAAACCAATTTTGAGGTAAAGGGACACTTTTTGGTTGCTATGGACAATCTCAATTTCCAGGCAGAAAGAACAGAAAGAACAGTATATATCATATAAAACTACATGCAGGGCATTGGACAAAGGATGTGAAATAATTTCATACAGTAATGTAATCTGTAAGATTACATTACTGTATGTATTATGATTTTTCAATTTTTTTGAATTTGCCGCTAGGCTCTGCCCCTGTGCGTCATGACGCTCGCGGGGAGCAGAGCCCGGCACAGCGAGGTTTCGGGCGGGGGACGGAGACCACGGACACAGCGGGGGGACAAGGTAAGTAACCTGCACCAGGATCCTGCAATGCAATCCCGCCTCGGGGTTACCGCTAATGGTACTGAAATTTAAGCCCGAGCCACACTCGGGAAAACCAGCAGGGAGGCTACATGCTTCTGCTACAAAGCCAGATCCACAGTTTGCTATAAGCAAGGACTTTCTGCTTCAGCTCCACATTTAACTTTTTCACTACAAAGTCAATTCCACAGTTTGCTATATGCAAGGACTTGTGCTTCAGTTTTACAGAAAGGAGTTCACTGACCTCAATCTGTACTTAGTTCTGATTTTGGAGTATCCCACTCAATTCCCTCTACCCTATCCAAGTTCTCCAAAAAGAAAAACTACACCCCTAGACTGGTTATTGAGGAAAAGTATGGCTAAAATTGTGTGCCTGGCTGTGGGGCAATCCACTGGTGAAGAACCTCCTATGGGTGTTATGCCGTGTACACACTAGCGGACTTTACGGCAGACTTTGTCCGGCGGACTTTTCGACGGACTTTACGACAGACTTTCTGAATGAACGGACTTGCCTACACATGATCAACCAAAGTCCGATGGATTTGTGCATGATGACGTATACCACCAGACTAAATCAAGGAAGTTCATAGCCAGTAGCCAATAGCTGCCCTAGCATCGGTTTTTGTCCGTCGGACTAGCATACAGAGGAGCGGACTTTTCGACCGGACTCGAGTCTGTCGGAAAGATTTGAAACATGTTTCATTTCTAGGTCTGTCAAACTTTTGGGGGAAAAATGTCAGCTGGAGCCCACACACCATCGAATTGTCCGACGGACTCCAGTTTGCCGGACCAAGTATGCCGTAAAGTCCGGTCGTGTGTACGCGGCATAAGTGCTACAGCAGCATCCTCTTAATGCAGAAAAAGTCTGTATTCTACTACGGTGTAAAGATCCTCGCTCACCATAGATTGCTATTTGGAGACTAAATGTAGAAGAGATAAGAAGAATGGAGGATCTTGCCTAATTCTCAAAAAAAAAAACAAGCATGAAACCTACTATAACCCTGGTCTTACTGGAGTGAATTTCACTTTTCAGATGAAGGTAAAATTCTGATGTCCAAAATGTCCTGACTTCAGTCTGATCCTACTTCCGTGCTTCCAAAGGAACCCTGCTTCCCAAACCCTACCTTCCACCTTGCTTTTCCTATTTAGTCTTAGTACCTCTTTCTCCGATCCCCACTCCTTTCCCCTACTTACCTTACACCATTGCTCTCCTACAAACCCATCCCCCCATCCTATCTTTTCTTTCCATTACCTCTTCTCCTACTATACTTCCTTGCCCCCCATACCCCCCCCCCCGCCCCAACCACTGATTGGGAGAACATTTAATCCTCTCAACCTGCATACTCCTCTGCTGATGTCAGTAGACCTGTACTGAAGGGAATATTTTCTTTACATAAACAATTGGTTAGTTGTATTTTCCTCTCAGGAATAACCACCTGACCTCTGGAAGGTTTTACCCCCTTCATGACCAGGGCATGTTTTGCTTTTCAGAACTATGCTATTTTAGCTGGCCAATGCTCAGTTATGCAACACTGTACTTAAATTACCTTTATATCATTTTATTTTCACAAAATACAGCTTTCTTCTGGTGGTATTTGATCACCACTTTTTTTATTATTATTTGAAAAAAAAAAAACTTTTTCTGATTTCTGTTATAATACATAGTGTATTTTATTTGGTTTGTGTGAAAGTTATAGCATCTGAAAACTTTGGAATATATACTGAAATCTATGCAGCTATGATGCTGTACTGGTAATGGTGGTGATCAGCGATTTATAATGTGACTGTGACAGTGTGGCGGGAAATCTGGTGCTAACAGACACAGTCTGGAAGGGTCACTGACTGACTAACTGACACTGATGTCTCTAGTGACACTAATACAGTGATTACTGATAATACTGTACACTGTATGCTGTACTAATGACACTGGCTGGGAAAGGGTTAACATCAAGGGACTAACTGTGTGCCTAACAAGTGTAATCTGTGTATTGTGCACTGCTTTTACTTACTAATCTGGCTGCTTTTCTCCCTGCTTTTCAGGGAGATGAAACAGCCAGATCGCCGTTCTCTGTACACAGAGTTCTGTGTGCTTGTACACACAGAACTCTGTGTGTGATTGGACATTCGGTAGGTTCCAGACGAAACCATTGGCTGAAATCTGCTGCCAAATTCGTGCTGTGTCCAATCCCCACACGGGTCAGCATGCGTGCCCCAAACCTGGAAGACAGGTGACAACGAACAGGTACATTGTCTGGCCTGCCTATGCCGCCCATCCAAAGTAAATCTACTATGGGTGGCTACTAAGTTGTTAAATCAGAAATTTTGCTAGGCCACTGTGTAATACAAATTACATAAAGACATTTCTCAAACAAAATATGTATAAAAAATGATATACAAATAAAATAAAATGATACAAAAAAGTTTTTGGGTTTAAAGTTCAGCATTAAATTGTGTCAGAAACAACCATTCACCTTTTAGAGGTTGATTGATTATAATTCCCCCAATGCAGGCAGCGATACCACCACCCAACACCAACACCCAACACCAATACCAACACCATCAGACTGGACACTAACTAAGTTCTCTGCTACAGCTCATACGGCTTAATCACATAAACCAGCTATGGTATCAATACACAGCTTCAGTATGGCCTCTGCAGTGTACCCAAGGACCCTCTGCTCTCCAATAGTGATATCATATTGAGCTGTTTTGAGATTATCGGGTTATGGCTTTTATGGTAAAGTGAGTGGCAACTTTAGTCACTTTCCCCAGGTAAGGAGGAGAAAAGCTTAATTTCTTGGGTTTGTAGGAAAAATATTTGCTTTATACATATACTTACCCATTTCACCTTTTATTGGAAAGGGCAAATCATCTAAAACTTTGGTCTTCAAATGTGGAGGAAGAAGGCTGCCTAGGGGAATCTAACATACTTCACATACACTCACTGATTTTACCTGATAATACAATAGACTGGCTCCAGACATTCAAAAATGTGGGATGAGACACACGACATGTCACGTTGTCTCCATCAGACTTGTATGTACTGATCACTGTCCAGGTATCATTCAAATCTTTAATTTTGGTTATGTTTATATCATCTGAATGTGGGATCCAGGAGATCTCTGCAGCTGGGAATCCACCACTTGCTCTACACTCCGGAGATCCATCACTGTTTCTATCCAGAGACACAGAGGGCTGAGCTACATGAAAAAATATGAATAAATATTGATTACACTATTGGTGCTGTTAACAGTGGCGTATATATAAAAAAAAGTTCTGGCGCAAATAATGGACTGGACCCTCTTACTGCTACCAAAGGGGCTGAACTTCCCTTACTGGGCCCCCCACCCTTCCTCAGGTTAGAAGTGTTTCAGTCAATTTAAAGCAGAACTAACCCCATCAATTTAACAGTTTTCAAAACAGTCACAGACATGACCTGCAGAGAATGACAACTGTCACAACTGCAGATCAAACAGAGGCTAAGATAGCAGCTCCCTTGGCTGTAAAGGATAGGAGGATTTAGTTCCACTTTAAAAGGGTCCTTACCATTCACAGCCATTATGAATAACCCTCATATTACATCTAATATGTTTATTTCTTATGATTTCCAGCTCCATCTAGTGCTCATAAAGGGGTATTTGCCTGATTTCAGCTAGATCCAAGCACTATATAACTCAAGTACTCTCGTAATACAGACACCTCTGATAAACAATAACCAAAATAATATCTAAATTGAAATAAAGTGTATATCAAATAATTCTTTTATCAGCTATCTGGCCCTGACATGTGTTTTCACATCAAAGATAGAATCTCACTGAATAAAGTGCAGAGCAGCTGTAATCATACATTAATTAGACATGTGCGGTTCATTAAGTTCCCAATCGAAATTCTGACAATTTTTTTTACAATAGTAATGAATTTAAACAAATCTGATATAAAGAAACAAAATTTCGGAAGAAATTTGAGTTGTTTTCATATCCAAAATATAAGGGATAGAATGGAAAATAAAAGAATAGAATAGAATAGAAAAGAATAAAAAAAGAATAGAATAGAAAAAAAACCTGAGGGAATATAACCATCTTTTGAAATTCAAATTTCAAATAGATTACATTTGAATTAGAATAGAACAGAAAAAATATAATAGATTAGAATAGAATAGAAAAGAATACAATAGAATAGAAAAAAACAAGAGAATAAAATAGAAAGAATATAACCTTCTTTAGAAATTCGAATTTTAAATAGAATACATTTGAATTAGAATAGAAAATAGAAAAGAATACAGTAGGACATTAAAAACAAGAGAATAAAATAGAAAGAATATAACCTTCTTCAGAAATTTAAATAGGATAAATTCAAATTTGAATAGAAAAGAATAGAATAGAAAATAAAAGAGTAGAATAGCATTCAAAAAAACACTAGATTATAATAGAATCTACCATTTCCCCAAAATAAAATAGAATAAAATACATTTCAAATTTGAATAGAATAGAAAAGAATAAATTTGAATAGAATAGAAAATAAAAGCATCAAATAGAAAAGAATAGAATAGGAGTAGAAAAAAACAATAGAATAGAATAAAATAGAAAGACTCTAACCATCTTCTGATATTAGAATTTCAAATAGAATAAATTTGAATTTGAATAGAATAGAAAAGAATATAATACAATAGAAAATAATAGAATAGAAAGAATACAACAATATAACAATTTTAATGTCTAACATTAATAAAAATATGTATACAAAAAAATTACCGTGTTCTGGAAAATAAGTGTAAATTGTTTTATTACTGTGTTTCAAGAAAATGTCCGAATATCGCCCCTTTATATAAATGGAGATGTGTTGTACTCCCACTTATTAATGACAGAACAAACTATAGTTCATTTAATGTTGAATATTCCAGCCCATACATAAATAGATCAGTCCATCTCCGGTGCTCATAAAGAAATAGGTGTTCGGTGAAGTGATATATAAAACATTCCATCCAAGTGTTTAACCCAGGGGTCTCAAACTGGCAGCCCTCCAGCTGTTGCGAAACTACAAGTCCCACGAGGCATTGCAAGGCTGACAGTTACAAGCATGACTCTCACAGGCAGAGGCATGATGGGACTTGTCGTTTCGCAACAACTGGAAGGCTGTCAGTTTGAGACCCCTGGTTTAACCCCTCAGTGCTCATTATGCTCTCACCTCTGTTGTTGACTGATAAACATTTATAGGCCAAATTTAACCTCTTTAAGGAATTATATCCTCGCTCTCCCCTCTTCAACCTTCAGTACTCCTTTTCCTCCAATTCCACTTTCCACCTAATATCATACAGGTATTGACAATTCTTCCCCTTTAAGTGATTAATAGCTCCACAATCCACCTTATAGCAATCCACCAGATTTCAAAGCATCCTCTGAAGAAGTCGTGTCTAGTGACGTAACAAGTAAGGGCGGAGCCAGTGACATCATCATGCAATTATAGGAAGTTGACAGGCACCAAGCTGAGCAGGGCTGTCTGCAAAGTATACATCTCTTAAGGGAGCATTTGCATGTGAATTCCGCAGTGCACTGGATTAGTGCATGAATACATGTGAGTGTGTTTTTACTATTCTTAAAGCGGAGTTCCACCCAAAAGTGGAACTTCCGCTTTAAGGGTAGGTGACCCCCTGACATGCCACATTTGGCATGTCATTTTTTTTGGGGGATGGGGAGCGGATACCCTCTTTTTTGACTATGCCGGCAGAGAGGAGGGGGAGACGAGCGGGGATTCGTTCCCACGCATCGCTGGACCCTGGGACAGATAAGTGTCCGATTATTAACCACTTGAGCCCCGGACCATTATGCTGCCTAAGGACCAGAGGTCTTTTTCCAATTTGGCACTGCGTCGCTTTAACTGCTAATTGCGCGGTTATGCAATGCTGTACCCAAACGAAATTTGCGTCCTTTTCTTCCCACAAATAGAGCTTTCTTTTGATGGTATTTGATCACTTCTGCAGTTTTTATTTTTTGCGCTATAAACGGAAAAAGACCGAAAATTTTGAAAAAAAATGATATTTTCTACTTTTTGTTATAAAAAAAATCCAATAAACTCAATTTTAGTCATACATTTAGGCCAAAATGTATTCGGCCACATGTCTTTGGTAAAAAAAATGTCAATAAGCGTATATTTATTGGTTTACGCAAAAGTTATAGCGTCTACAAACTAGGGTACATTTTCTGGAATTTACACAGCTTTTAGTTTATGACTGCCTATGTCATTTCTTGAGGTGCTAAAATGGCAGGGCAGTACAAAACCCCCCCAAATGACCCCATTTTGGAAAGTAGACACCCCAAGGAAATTGCTGATAGGCATGTTGAACCCATTGAATATTTATTTTTTTTGTCCCAAGTGATTGAATAATGACAAAAAAAAAAAAAAAAAAAAATATTTACAAAAAGTTGTCACTAAATGATATATTGCTCACACAGGCCATGGGCCTATGTGGAATTGCACCCCAAAATATATTCAGCTACTTCTCCTGAGTACGGGGATACCACATGTGTGGGACTTTTTGGGAGCCTAGCCGCGTATGGGACCCCGAAAACCAATCACCGCCTTCAGGATTTCTAAGGGTGTAACTTTTTGATTTCACTCTTCACTGCCTATCACAGTTTCGGAGGCCATGGAATGCCCAGGTGGCACAACCCCCCCCCCAAATGACCCCATTTTGGAAAGTAGACACCCCAAGCTATTTGCTGAGAGGCATATTGAGTCCATGGAATATTTTATATTTTGACACAAGTTGCGGGAAAGTGACACTTTTTTTTTTTTTTTTTTGCACAAAGTTGTCACTAAATGATATATTGCTCACACAGGCCATGGGCCTATGTGGAATTGCACCCCAAAATACATTTAGCTGCTTCTCCTGAGTATGGGGATACCACATGTGTGGGACTTTTTGGGAGCCTAGCCGCGTACGGGGCCCCGAAAACCAATCACCGCCTTCAGCGTTTTTAAGGGCGTGAATTTTTGATTTTACTCTTCACTGCCTAACACCGTTTCGGAGGCCATGGAATGCCCAGGTGGCACAAACCCCCCCCAAATGACCCCATTTTGGAAAGTAGACACCCCAAGCTATTTGCTGAGAGGCATGGTGAGTATTTTGCAGCTCTCATTTGTTTTTGAAAATGAAGAAAGACAAGAAAAAACTTTTTTTTTTTTTCTTTTTTCAAATTTCAAAACTTTGTGACAAAAAGTGAGGTCTGCAAAATACTCACTATACCTCTCAGCAAATAGCTTGGGGTGTCTACTTTCCAAAATGGGGTCATTTGGGGGGGTTTTGTGCCACCTGGGCATTCCATGGCCTCCGAAACTGTGATAGGCAGTGAAGAGTGAAATCAAAAATTCACGCCCCTTAGAAAGCCTGAAGGCGGTGCTTGGTTTTCGGGGTCCCGTACACGGCTAGGCTCCCAAAAAGTCTCACACATGTGGTATCCCCGTACTCAGGAGAAGCAGCAGAATGTATTTTGGGGTGTAATTTCACATATTCCCATGGCATGTTTGAGCAATATATCATTTAGTGACAACTTTGTGCAAAAAAAAAAAAAAAAAATTTGTCTCTTTCCCGCAACTTGTGTCGCAATATAAAATATTCCATGGACTCGACATGCCTCTCAGCAAATAGCTTGGGGTGTCTACTTTCCAAAATGGGGTCATTTGGGGGGGTTTTGAACTGTCCTGGCATTTTATGCACAACATTTAGAAGCTTATGTCACACATCACCCACTCTTCTAACCACTTGAAGACAAAGCCCTTTCTGACACTTATTTTTTACATGAAAAAGTTTTTTTTTTTTTGCAAGAAAATTACTTTGAACCCCCAAACATTATATATTTTTTTAAAGCAAATGCCCTACAGATTAAAATGGTGGGTGTTTCATTTTTTTTTTCACACAGTATTTGCGCAGCGATTTTTCAAACGCATTTTTTGGGGAAAAAACACACTTTTTTAAATTTTAATGCACTAAAACACACTATATTGCCCAAATGTTTGATGAAATAAAAAAGATGATCTTAGACCGAGTACATGGATACCAAACATGACATGCTTTACAATTGCGCACAAACGTGCAGTGGCAACAAAATAAATACATTTTTAAAAGCCTTTAAAAGCCTTTACAGGTTACCACTTTAGATCTACAGAGGAGGTCTACTGCAAAAATTACTGCCCTCGATCTGACCTTCGCGGCGATACCTCACATGCATGGTGCAATTGCTGTTTACGTTTGACGACAGACCGCCGCTTGCGTTCGCCTTAGCGCAAGAGCAGGGGGCGACAGGGGTGCTTTTTTTTTTTTTTTTTTTTTTCTTTATTATTTTTTTGCTTTTTTATCTTATTTTTAAACTGTTCCTTTCATTTTTTTTTTTTTTAAATCATTTTTATTGTTATCTCGGGGAATGTAAATATCCCCTATGATAGCAATAGGTAGTGACAGGTACTCTTTTTTGAAAAAATTGGGGTCTATTAGACCCTAGATCTCTCCTCTGCCCTCAAAGCATCTGACCACACCAAGATCGGTGTGATAAAATGCTTCCCCAATTTCCCAATGGCGCTATTTACATCCGGCGAAATCTAAGTCATAAAATGCTCGTAGCTTCCGGTTTCTTAGGCCATAGAGATGTTTGGAGCCACTCTTGTCTCTGATCAGCTCTATGGTCAGCTGGCTGAATCACCGGCTGCATTCTCAGGTTCCCTGTTGAGACAGGAGAGCCAGAGAAAAACACGGAAGACGGTGGGGGGGGGGGGGCATTCCCTCCCACGGCTTGTAAAGGCAGTCTAGAGGCTAATTAGCCGCTAGGATTGCTTTTACATGAAAGCCAACCGCTGGCTGAAAAGAATGATACCAAGATGATACCTAAACCTGCAGGCATCATTCTGGTATAACCACTCAAAGTTGTGAATGGCGTACCTGAAGACAAAAAAATGGTTAACAATAAAGCACAGTAAACAATAAAGTATAAATAATTACATACCTGAAAAACAAACATGATAAAACATAATAACAATAACAATAACAATAACAATAAAACACTGCAGAATAGAATACAGTAAAAAAAGAGCAGAACAATAGAGAGAGAGAATAGAGAGAGAGAACAATAAAACGACAACTATTTTTTTTTATTTTATATATATTTTTTTTTTTTTTACACTTTTTTTGTAACTAACTTTTATAACTGTAACCGGTTCCAGGTTCGGGTCTCTCAAAATGCGATGGCATCTTGGGAGACCCTGTAAAAGTGTGCCTAGTCTGTGCAATGCTGTACCCTACGCTAATACTCAACTAGTGTATGGTAGCGTTCAAAACATTCACCAATGCAAAGACCAGGATTGTCAGGACAGGAGGGACAATAATAGCGGGTGTCACGCCTATATCCGCGTTTGCTGCAGACACAACATCTTTTTGGGGGGGGTTCGTTGGGTAGGGGTACTCGGGAGCACATAAAAATGCCTCTCATGCAGCCGACTGCATTTCGTTGGGGGATGTGAATGGGGGAAGTACGGGCGCTGCAGAAGTGGTGGGTTCCCAATTAGGATTGGCGAATGCAGCAGGAAGGGCACTATGGGCACGACGGGCCTGTGTTTGTCTTTTTGGTGGCAGCGGGACACTACTTGTGCTTGTCACCTCACCAGCTTGAACTGCACTTATGGGACTCGCCACGTCACCAAGTGTTACTGCAGTGCTGGTTTGACTACGACCGGGGTGTACTAGGCCGCTGGTGCTTGCCAGTTCAATAAAAAGCTTCCAAAAAAACTGTTAGCGATCGCAGGGATCAGGCCTGACTCTGCGAACGCTGCAGTTATGCGTTTAGTGTTTTGTAAGTGACAGTGATCGATCGATACTGCACTTGGGTGGGCTGGACTGGGCCGGGCGGAGGGGCAAAACGCAGGTGCTAGCAGGTATCTGGGCTGATCCCGCTAACACTGCGTTTTTGGGAACCCTAAACTGCTGGGGACGCTAGTATAGATCTGATCTGATCGGATCAGATATTGATCCGTTCAGATACTATACCACTAAAGGAGGCGTATGCTGCGTGCGTGGGTGTTAGCGGTACTGGCGCTAACCTGACGCTGCCTGGGGCCGGTGCTTGCTAGTTCACCAAAATGCTACCAAAAAAACTGTTAGCGATCGCAGGGATCAGGCCTGACTCTGCGAACGCTGCAGTTATGCGTTTAGTGCCTTGTAAGTGTCAGTGATCGATCGATACTGCACTTGGGTGGGCTGGGCTGGGCCGGGCGGAGGGGCACAACGCAGGTGCTAGCAGGTATCTGGGCTGATCCCGCTAACACTGCGTTTTTGGGAACCCTAAACTGCTGGGGACGCTAGTATAGATCTGATCGGATCAGATATTGATCCGATCAGATACTATACCACTAAGGGAGGTGTACGGTGCGTGCGTGGGTGTTAGCGGTACTGGCGCTAACCTGACGCTGCCTGGTGCTTGCTTGCCAGTTCACCAAAATGCTACCAAAAAAACTGTTAGCGATCGCAGGGATCAGGCCTGACTCTGCGAACGCTGCAGTTATGCGTTTAGTGTTTTGTAAGTGACAGTGATCGATCGATACTGCACTTGGGTGGGCTGGGCGGAGGGGCAAAACGCAGGTGCTAGCGGGTATCTGGGCTGATCCCGCTAACACTGTGTTTTTGGGAACCCTAAACTGCTGGGGACGCTAGTATAGATCTGATCAGATCAGATATTGATCCGATCAGATACTATACCACTAAGGGAGGCGCATGCTGCGTGCGTGGGTGTTAGCGGTACTGGCGCTAATCTGACGCTGCCTGGGGCGACGCATATCACCGCCGGGCGATCGGGGGGCTAAACCTTTATTAGGTAATAAACGGCGGGTGCCCTGACACTATAAAAAATAAACGAACTAACCAGCGTCACCCGTAACGGTTATACGGTGATCAGTGGTGAAAGGGTTAACTAGGGGGCAATCAAGGGGTTAAAACATTTATTAGGTAGTATATGGGGGTCCCTGTCACTATAAAACGCTGACGGCGAACCTAAATATTTACCTCACTAACTAGCGTCACCAGCGACACTAATACAGCGATCAGAAAAATGATCGCTTAGCAACACTGGTGACAGGGGGTGATCAAGGGGTTAAAACTTTATTAGGGGGGGTTAGGGGGGTACCCTAGACCTAAAGGGGGGTAATACTCACTGTCCCAACACTGTAACTGTCACAAACTGACACTATGCAGTAATCAGAAAAAAAAAAAAAAAAAAAAAAAAAAACCTGCTGGTGTCAGTTTGTGACAGGGGGGGGGGGGGTGATTGGGGGGGGATCGGGGGGCGATCGGGGGGGGGATCGGGGTGTTTTGTATGCCTGGCATGTTCTACTGTGTGTGTAGTGTGTTGTGCACTCACATAGATGTCTTCTCCCCTCGGCGCTGGAACGGAAAATACCGAGCCGAGGGGAGATGACATCATTTCCTTTGCTGCTGTTTAGCATACAGCAGCAAAGGAGTGTTCCCATTGGCCGGCGGCGATCGCGAGGGGGGGGCCACGAACGGATGGCCTCCCCCTCATCTCGGATCGCCGGGGAACAGAACGGGACCGCTTCGGGCACCGGGGGGGGGTCCGATCGGACCCCCCACCCGCGAGAGGCAAATCACGTACATGTACGTGATTTTGCCTGCCCGTGCCGCCTTGCCGACGTAAATCGGCGTTAGGCGGTCCTTAAGTGGTTAAAAGTCAGCAGCTGCAGTATTTGTAGCTGCTGACTTTTTTTTTTTTTAAGCGGAACTCCGCTTTAATAAAGGAAAGAGTCTGGTGGATTGCCGTTAGGTGGATGTTGGAGCTATCACCCACATAAAGGGAAAGAGTTGCCAATTTGTGATATAAGGTGGAAAGTCCTGAAGGAGTCCTGAAGGTGGAAGGTAGAGTCCTGAAGGTGGAAGGTAGAGTCCTGAAGGTGGAAGGTAGAGTCCCGAAGGTGGAAGGTAGAGTCCCGAAGGTGGAAGGTAGAGTCCCGAAGGTGGAAGGCTGAGTCCTGAAGGTGGAAGGTAGAGTCCTGAAGGTGGTAGAGAGGAGAGTGAGGCTATGACTCCTTAAAGGGAAAAGTGGATATTTGACCTCTACATGTTTATCAATCAACAGCAGAGCTGAGAGTATAATGAGCACAGAGGAAGGAAACACTTGGATGAAAATTGTTATATATCACTGAGCACCTATTTCTTTATGACCACTGGAGTTGGACGGATCTATTTATGTATGGACTGGAATATTATAATTGAAATACTTGGTTTATGTAATGTTTGTTCAGAATCACTGTGACCCTTAACCCCTTTCTCCTGATGCATGCTGGGGGAGGGGCTGTACCAGGAAGTCAGTCAGTGTGTGGGACTGGAAGCAGCAGGATGATACTGAGAGGGAGATCTGTTGTATAAGACTCCTCCATGTAAGAATGTACATTGCTTTCCGAGTGAGTAATAAACCCTTCCCTGGTCAAGAAGTGCATCCAGCCTGTGTGTAACTTGCTGAGCAGATACTGGCAGCATTGCTAGCAATACCCTGGGAGACCCTGTGTCAAAGGGACATAACAGTTTACAACTCTAAATGAACTATAGATTTTTATTTTAATAGTAAGTGTGAGCACAGCACATGTCCATTCGTATAAAGGTTTGATATATGAAAGTTTTATTGAAATGCAGTAACAGCACAATTTACACTTATTTTCCAGCACGCTGGGCAATTTTGTGTTTGTTTTTTTTTTTTAATATATATTGAAATATGTTTACAGCAGCTCTACACTTTATTCAGTGATATTGGCTCCAAGCAGTGCCTCAGGGGTGAAGTTACATGCTCCTCCATATCCAAAAGCATTGGGTATTGTCGCTGGCTGTAGAAAAGGAAGGAGCAGCGAGGGAGCTTGGTGAATGTGGTGAAAATTCACTTTGTAAAGAATACCCAATCATGTTCAAGGAACATAAAGATTTTTTTTTTTTTTGCTTGCACTGATTGAATGCTGGAAGTCAGCAGAGCTTCACCTCATTCATTATAATAAGGGAACATTCCTTTGCAAAGTGAAAATTCCGTTGTGAATGAACAGCTTATTTGCCTTTGGTAAATCAACCCTACTGTCTTTATTTGCATTATACATTTTGTTAAAGGTGAAGTTAATGTTCTAATTGTGTATTTTTGTTTGAGTATTTGAAGAAGCAACCATTTTTATATTAAAAAAAAAAAATGAATAGGTTACAACATACCTAATACTTGTAAAATAGTTGTAGTGATGAAGGTCCCTTCATGACATGAAATCTCACAGGTATAATTTCCTCCATCAGATATCTGGGTGTTCTGGATGGTCAGTGTTATATTGGTAAATGTCATTCTTGTACTGCAGTTGTTGTATATCTGGGGTTCTCTTTTGGCAAGGTCAGCATATGAGGATAAACACGAAGAATTATTAATGTGATGAATCTTCCATATAACTCCCGTTATATTATTTCCTCCAGGATCACCTCCACATTGTAGAACTGTAGAATTGCCTTTTCTTCCCACAACATCTGTAACATTTGAAATCCCAAAAAATTATATAATTGCAATTATTGTGTGTTGAATTAAGCAGTCAAGTGTTATCACAGGTTCTATATTCTGAGATGTAGATATTGGTATATATATATATATATATATATATATATATATATATATATATATATATATATACACACATGTATCACCATAAGGTCTATAAATCAGCACGTTCCTTTCTAGGAGCATTTATCAGTATATCTGGAAAATTCTGGACCTTAGAGTATTTATTCTAAACATTCCATTTTAATAACATATACATGCTACAGGAAAAAAATAATTTTAGAAAGCGCAAATATGATAAAGATGACATTAAATGATTGAGTAATAAGTAGTGTTGCTGTTTGTGTTTGAGTAAAAATGTAATTCTCCCTGATTATCTCATATTTCATTTGGGAATGCTTTATGCATTCCCCTGGGAGGGGGTGGATATCTGGGGCCCCTTTATTTTAAAGGGGGCTTTGAGATTCCTGCAAATCCCCCATATAAATTTTGGGGGGACCAGATGTGGGGAAGAAGCACCTTGCCTCTCACTATTGGCACAGGGTGCCTTGCAAGGGGGTAGACTTTGTCTCCCTTCCTTGCAAGGTACCCCCAATATAATACCGGTCCGGCTTATCCCCTACTCTTGCTACCTTCAGGCGATCCCTGAAAACTCATCTCTTCAGGGAAGCCTATCACGTCTCCAACTAATCTCCTACCACTTCCATCAGCTCATTCCCCACAGTTACAACCTTTTGTACCACCTGCCCCACCCTATTAGATTGTAAGCTCTTCTGAGCAGGACCCTCTTAATCCTCTTGTATTTTATTGTATTATAACTGTATTGTCTCCTTTTATATTGTAAAGCGCTGCGTAAACTGTTGGTGCTATATAAATCCTGTATAATAATAATAATAATACCCTCACGTGGCCTGGTATGATACAGGAAAGGGGGCCGCATATTCACTGCGCTCCTATTATTGGCCACCAAGGCTACATGCCTTGGTCTGGCTGGTCTTCAGTTTCAGTTTTCAGTTTTTTTAATGTGCATTGGCCTTTTCACATGTACACCAAGTGTAGGTAGTTGCTGTTTCCTCTAGTGCCTGTATCTGTATGTAGCACCCTCCTTTAGCTAGGCTGT
Organism: Aquarana catesbeiana; assembly: GCA_037953035.1. Lineage (NCBI taxonomy): Eukaryota > Metazoa > Chordata > Amphibia > Anura > Ranidae > Aquarana > Aquarana catesbeiana. The sequence continues at coordinate 808,812 of JBBHAA010002037.1, forward strand.
CAGGTTAAGTTTGGTTGTTGGCTTCACTGTAGCCAGTGGAACAGTGATCTATTAGAGGATGTCCATTAGGACGAAACGCGTCGGTTAGCGTTCATGAAGTAATTGCGATTCTTGCCCTATATTCATGGATTTGGTGACTGTATACATAGCACTATTTTAAGTGGATACATGTAAGTGCACATCTGTTTGTATGAATAAACATTTTTATACAGTTTTACACTATGTGCGGTTGCTTGCGGTTTCCACCATATATATCCGAGAACTTCTTGCCAGTTTGATGTGGTTGGCCATGCGTTTGCAGCCTGTCTTTTGATGGTTGAATCTCTTCATCCTATTCGGGGCCGGTGGATTCCCTATTAACCCTCTGGGAGAGTGGAGTATGATTGGGGTGTTTCCCCACAATTGCTTGGTTGACTCCATGCCTCCTAGTATATGAGTCCACAGCCTCTGGTAAGTGTGCTTACTTGTGGTGGTGGATCACACAACAATGGTGAAGCCTGATAACATTGTGCCCTTTCACGGGGGACCCTTACCAGATTCATGGGATTTTGGAATATCACACATTTTTTAAATTTACTTATAAACCTTGTTTTGAATTCTGGATCTTATCATATTATTTGCTAATTTTGGATGTGTCAAGGTTTTTTCCATACTCCAGTTTTGATTTATACGGTATGTCAAGATATATTTTGCATTTTGGACTGGTTATATATACAGTAGGTATCACATGCAATGGACACATTGTATGCCTTGAGGAATTTCACTGTACAAATTGTTTACTGAGAATTAATTTTAATCCAAGGTCTCATATTGCTTTTTGCACATATCATTTTAAGCGCTGCACTATTGTTTATTTTATCTATTATGTTTGTCTGAATGGGGCTTCCTAAGCTGGTGTTTGATTTCTACCATCTGCTTCTGAAATAAGCTTCTGGAATATAGGGCAGAGAGAGTCAAATGTCCAGTATGAATATTTACTATGTCCCATCCAATCCTTGGAAGGATGAGTCCAGAAGGTGGCTGGGAAGGTGATAAACGTTTCGGAGGCCTTGCCAGAGTGTTCTTCACCTATTAGGAGGGTTCCAGTTCTCCTTGGGCTGCTGCCCCTGGGAGGCAGCTAGAAACAGACAAGAATTGCAGTCTGGGCCTTAGCGGGAGATGGGCTGAGAGCCTGGAGAGGAATGTTAAAAGACTTTTTTTCTGGAGGGCATGGCTCTGAAGTCCTGGTCTGGAGAAGGATATTTTATCTCCCTCCCTTGATCTACCTGTGCTTAGTTGCCAGCATTTCAAAAAAGTTTTTAGGGACAACTTTTTTTCTGTGTGTATAGAAAGCTGCTGTAGGTGGAGCATGTACTTTAATTGGGGCAGAGCATTCATTTAATATAGGCATGGTTTTACAAGAAGGTTAATCATGTGTTTCCATCAGCGATCTAACAGCATATCATGTCCACCCACGAGGGATCTGCTAGCACTGAAAGGTTTAATTATATACAGCGAGCAAGAATCTGCTAGCAATAACAGGGTTAATCATGTCTCTAGCCATCAGGGATCTTAGGTAGGCCACAGAGGTGATTTCCTGCAACCTGTGGAAATTCACCCTCCTGCCAAGCAATTGTCTGCTCCCAGTGGGGAGTGGGGGAAATCGGGGAAAGCCATCCCTGCTTGGAGAAGACAGTGATATTTGCTATATATTGCTACTATAGCAGCCGCTAGCAATAATCGCAAGTGAATCCGGCAGGGTGGTGCTATAAGAATGTCTGCTAAGAAGCTTGTCCTCCTAATCATTGCCACTTTCATTTTGGTGTATCTTGAATCCCCTGAAACCCTCTCCTCCTGGACCCCTCTCCTGTTTCAAGTTATTCAGCAATAAATTCTAAAAAGACATCCCTAGACTGAGTCTGTATTGTCGGTATGCAGGGAACTGTACTTGTGGATAGCAGCCGCTGTCCTTTTGTAGGAGAACCTGTGATATTCTGAGCGACCCCTCACTTTTTTTTTTGTTTTATAGCGATAAAAATAAAAGTACAGAGTTGCACGACCGCGCAATTGTCAGTTAAAGTAATGCAGTGCCGTATCACAAAAAAATGGCCTGGTCATGAAGGGGGTAAAACCTTCCGGGGCTGAAGTGGTTAAAGTGCCCCTGTGCTCACATGTAAAGGCAAATACATGCGTCAGTCCTACATCAGTATGCAAACAGCAATCGCACCACACATGTGAGGTATCACCATGAACGTCAGATCGAGAGAAATAATTCTAGCACCTCCTGTGTAAATCTAAAGTGGTAGGTTGTAAAGGCTTTTAACCACTTCAGCCCTGGAAGGATTTACCCCCTTCCTGACCAGAGCACTTTTTACAATTTGGCACTGCGTCGCTTTAACTGCTAATTGCGTGGTCATGCAATGCTGTACCCAAACGAAATTTGCGTCCTTTTCTTCCCACAAATAGAGCTTTCTTTTGATGGTATTTGATCACCTCTGCCGTTTTTATTTTTTGTGCTATAAACGGAAAAAGACCAAAAATTTTGAAAAAAAAATGATATTTTCTACTTTTTGGTATAAAAAAATCCAATAAACTCAATTTTAGTCATACATTTAAGCCAAAATGTATTCGGCCACATGTCTTTGGTAAAAATAATGTCAATAAGCGTATATTTATTGGTTTGCGCAAAAGTTTTATAGCGTCTACAAACTAGGGTACATTTTCTGGAATTTACACAGCTTTTAGTTTATGACTGCCTATGTCATTTCTTGAGGTGCTAAAATAGCAGGGCAGTACAAAATCCCCCCAAATGACCCAATTTTGGAAAGTAGACACCCCAAGGAAATTGCTGAGAGGCATGCTGAGCCCATTGAATATTCATTTTTTTTGTCCCAAGTGATTGAATAATGACAAAAAAAAAAAATTACAAAAAGTTGTCACTAAATGATATATTGCTCACACAGGCCATGGGCATATGTGGAATTGCACCACAAAATACATTTAGCTGCTTCTCCTGAGTATGGGGATACCACGTGTGGGACTTTTTGGGAGCCTAGCTGCGTACGGGGCCCCGAAAACCAATCACCGCCTTCAGGATTTCTAAGGGTGTAAATTTTTGGTTTCACTCCTCACTACCTATCACAGTTTTGAAGGCCATAAAATGCCCAGATGGCACATAACCCCCCCCCCCCAATGACCCCATTTTGGAAAGTAGACAAAAGCAATATACAGTGGGGATCGAAAGTTTGGGCACCCCAGGTAAAAATGTGTATTAATGTGCATAACCAAGCCAAGGAAAGATGGAAAAATCTCCAAATAGCATCAAATTACAGATTAGACATTCTTATAATATGTCAAAAAAAGTTAGATTTTATTTCCATCATTTACACTTTCAAAATTACAGAAAACAAAAAAATGGCATCTGCAAAAGTTTGGGCACCCTGCAGAGTTAATATCTTGTACTGCCCCCTTTGGCAAGTATCACAGCTTGTAAACGCTTTTTGTAGCCAGCCAAGAGTCTTTCAATTCTTGTTTGAGGTATCTTTGCCCATTCTTCCTTACAAAAGTCTTCCAGTTCTTTGAAATTTCTGGGCTGTCTGTCACGCACTGCTCTTTTAAGGTCTATCCATAGATTTTCAATAATGTTGAGGTCAGGAGATTGTGAAGGCCATGGCAAAACCTTCAGTTTACGCCTCTTGATGTAATCCCCCGTGGATTTTGAGGTGTGTTTAGGATCATTATCCATTTGTAGAAGCCATCCTCTCTTTAACTTCAGATTTTTCACAGATGGCATCAAGTTACCATCCAAAATTTGCTGAAATTTTATTGAATCCATTTTTCCTTCTACTCATGAAATGTTCCCTGTGCCACTGGCTGCAATACAACCCCAAAGCATGATTGATCCACCCCCATGCTTAACAGTTGGACAGAGGTTCTTTTCATTAAATTCTGTGCCCTTTCTTCTCCAAACGTACCTTTGCTCATTCCGGCCAAAAAGTTCTATTTTAACCTCATTGGTCTACAGAACTTGTTTCCAAAATGCCTCAGGCTTGTCTATATGTTCATTTGCAAAGTTCAAACTCTGATTTTTGTGGTGAGGACGTAGAAGAGGTTTTCTTCTGATGACTCTTCCATGAAGACCATATTTGTACAAGTATCTCTTTATAGTGGAATAGTGTACCACAACTCCAGTGTCTGCCAGATCTTTCTGGAGAGATCGTGCAGTCAAACGTGGGTTTTGAATTGCTTTTCTCACAATCCTGCGAGCTGTTCTGTCTGATATTTTTCTTGGTCTTCCAGATCTTGCTTTAACTTCCACTGTTCCTGATGACTGCCATTTCTTAATTACATTCCGAACAGAGGATATTGACATCTGAAAACACTTTGCTATCTTCTTATAGCCTTCTCCAGCTTTGTGAGCGTCAACTATTTTCAGTTTGTTTTCTAGACAACTGCTTAGAAGAACCCATGGTGCTGATTGTTGAGGCAAGGTCTGATGAGTCTGGTCATTGACATCACCTGGTCTTCCCAGACGATGATTGAGAACAATCCATGACACTGGCAGGTCTCAGCTTTGCAAAGGGGGCAGTGCATGCTATAAATTCTGCAGGGTGCCCAAACTTTTGCAGACGCCATTTTTTTGTTTTCTGTAATTTTGAAAGTGTAAATGATGGAAATAAAATCTAACTTTTTTTGACATATTATAAGAATGTCTAATCTGTAATTTGATGCCATTTGGAGATTTTTCCATCTTTCCTTGGCTTCGTTATGCACATTAATACACATTTTTACGTGGGGTACCCAAACTTTCGATCCCCACTGTATCATTTAGTGACAACTTTGTGCAAAAAAAAAATTGTCACTTTCCCGCAACTTGTGTCAAAATATAAAATATTCCATGGACTCGACATGCCTCTCAGCAAATAGCTTGGGGTGTCTACTTTCCAAAATGGGGTAATTTGGGGGGGTTTTGAACTGTCCTGGCATTTTATACATAACATTTAGAAGCTTATGTCACACATCACCCACTCTTCTAACCACTTGAAGACAAAGCCCTTTCTGACACTTTTTGTTTACATGAAAAAATTATTTTTTTTTGCAAGAAAATTACTTTGAACCCCCAAACATTATATATTTTTTTAAAGCAAATGCCCTACAGAATAAAATGGTGGGTGTTGTGTAGGGAAATTTATGATCAGCGCTGTATCACTAATATATGTTTGATGTGTTAATACATTTATTATATTCTGTATTCTTCTGTCAGCACTACAGAAGAATTGAACAAACATGTTTTTCTCTTAAAATATATGTTGCCAGCAAGTTAAAGAGGGAATCCACCTAAACCACCTAAAAAAAAAAAAAAAATATATTAAAAGTCAGCAGCTACAAATACTGCAGCTGCTGACTTTTAATAAATGGCCACTTACCTGTCCCAGGGTCCAGCGATGTCGGCAGCCGACGGCGATAACCCCCTCGGTTCTCGGCAGCTGCCGCCGCCATCCTAAGTGAGGGAATCAGGAAGTGAAGCGTTGCGGCTTCACTTCCCGGTTCCCTACTGCGCATGTGCAAGTCGCGCTGCGCATCGTAACTGGTCCCCGCTATCTCCTAGGATCTGTGTGTTTCCCAGGAGACATTTGGAGCCATTTTGTTTTCAGGTAATTAATCCTTTTACATCAATGGTGCCGTAGAAGGACCCGGATTGCCAAACTGAACACAGGATCTGTGGTCTATCTGACGTGCAACTGCAATGAGACAAGGGCCCAAGGGTGAATTAAAATGTTCTCCCTGATTGTCTGATTGATCTTGTACGGCGGGGAGAACACAGATCATGTGTCAAAATGCAATCAAAAGAACCTGGGCAAAAGGGGTGATATTTTATGTCCTGTTTGTCTACTAACTTGAATGAATGGGTTCCTGAGCCATAGTCTGGCTGTAAGTCCTTCAGGATTTATGAAAGTGTGAATGTGTGGGGAAAGTTGAGGTCTCAAGGTAAGGAGAACCCCTTTCCAAGCAAATGTGAAGAGTGAACATTATTGTCTGTTATATTAAACAGTTGTCTTTTTAACTAACGCAGCGTACTAAATTGTTTTAAGTGTGAATGAGAGGGTTGCCTAAACGTCAAAAGCTGGAAAGCCTGGGTTTATAATCTAAGGTGAGGCCATACATGTATGTGCTGTTTTGATTCCTATGACGTCAACAGGTGCCCTCTGAGTGAAAGCGCATTGTCTAAATGTCATAAAACTATACTAATTGTTAATACTCATGCATACTAATTGAAAGGTATTAACAGCTACCCTGTATGAGTGGGTTTTTACTAACAGGGTTCATAGAGCAAAACAAGATTTTGCCTAAATGAATAGTACTGGTAATCTTTCTGCAAATTCTTTGATTGTATTTAAAATATTGACGGTAGTGTTGGGGGGCAATTGCTTGGCTACTATTAGCAATAATTGTGCTTAGACCAAGAGAGAGAATGGTATCCCCAGAGCACAAAACGCTAGAAGGGGGAGAATACATAAAATTGCATAACCTTGCTGATGTGTCCAAGCAATGAATGTGGGCAACTTGACTTGTTAGTAGATACTTTGCTCATCTGTTATATCATATTGTTTGTGGTATGTATGCACAGTTTGGCAAAGGCAACGGATTGGCCGGTACCCATACAGGGAACATTTGATGTCAGAGTTTGGACAGCATTACACCATAACTTTAAGAGTAGGATGACTGAGCCTAATGAAGTTGCAGCATGGGCCAGATGGGAGGCAGAGGCATATGGGAAAACCGCTAAGGTCCTAGTTGCAACACTGCCCAAGGTATCGGAGGAAGAAGGTGAGTTATCAGAGGAAATGATTGCTAGTACACATATGTTAGCAAAAACACTCATCAGAAACCCAAGTAAGCCTGTCTCTGACCAACTAATATCTAGTAGTGGGTCCCCACCACCATATGTCACATCATCTACCCCTCTTGGAGCAGGTGCTATAGAAGTATCTGCGCCAATGAGAGAGGAGGTGATGCAAGGATATGTACCAGACACACCTAAAGGTAAACATTGGTATCAGTCGCCAGGATGGAGTAGCATGCCTCCGTCCAAGTTGCTGAGTACAGAAGATTCGCCAGAGGTAAGTTGGCAGGATAAAAAGAATTTACCCACCTCTCCCCCCCTGACTCAGATGACGAAGAAGTAATAACTTCTAAACAAGGGGGGACAGGAAGAGTATTACCAGTAATAGAGCAGAGAGCTTATAATGGTAAGAGTGAATTAACAGGGACTATAGTTCACCATATGTCCTGGACTCCTGGGAGATGAATACTTTCTTGAATTCAATCCCCAAGCCTAGGCATAGTCCTCATCTGTTTGCTAAGCAGCTATGCAACATAGCTGCAAGCTACAGAGCAAATTGGGAGGACATGTTACGAATCATAAAGGGGGTGTCAGGAATAAGTGATGCTGATCTTATGATACAGGAGGCAAGGTTAGTAAAATTAGAATATTTAGGGGTCTTCAAACAGGACTCACCAAAATTGGCACTAGAAGAGTGTGAGAAATTGAAGGAGAGGATAGGGAAGATTTTTCCGGCAGCTTCCTGGAATAAGGTGAGTTCAATTACCAAGAAAGTAAAGAGGAAGTGCACCAATACACTAATCGGTTTAGGAATGCAGTCCTGGAGACTGGGCAGGACCCAGATAGTCCAGCTTTGGCCTCAATGATTGTCATCATGTGGGGTACAGGTTTGAAAAAATCTGTTAAGGAAAAGTTAACCACCTGTTATCCTGAGTAGAAGACCATGAGCCTACAAGCTCTGACCTCAATGGCATCCCATATCCAAAAGAATATGGATGCATGGGGAAAGAGGGATTGACAGGCAGAGGCCCCAGTGTGGTCAGTAATATTTGAAACTGATGGTAATGATGCTTTTGTAAAAATTTTTGGCAGAACAAAATTGTAAGGTAGCTAAAGATAAGCTACAATGGGGCCAGGAAAAAGTTGCTTTCCTGGGGCACTGTATCTTTAAAGGGGGTAAACACCTAATCTCAGAAAGGAAAGAGGTGATACGTTCATACCCCCTTCTGAAGAATCAAAGGTCTCTAAGAGCATTTTTGGGTTTGGTTGGTTACTGCAGACAATGGATCCCAAATATGTCCCAAATAGCTAAACCATTGTATGCTTTAACCTCAGGTAAGGCTGTGCATTTTGAGTTGTCTGCTGAGGAGATACAGGCTGTAGAGGCATTAAAGGAGGCTATAATGGCATCTCCAGCATTGACACTGCCTGACTATAAAAAGGCATGAATCAGATAATCAGGCATCTGGAGTGTTAACACAAAAATCTGCTGATAAGCATAAACCTGTGGGATAATTTTCCCAGCCTCTTGATCCTGTAATCTCAACAGCAGCACCTTGTGTGAAAGCCAATACTGTTATTCTGTACTTGCCAAATATGCTGCACAAATCTCCCTCCACTGAGTCTGGCTGCAGCCATTTTAACTGTGGGCAGCTGGATTTACACAGACACACAGAGACACACCTCCAGCCCTGCAGCTCTCATTGGCCCTCTTATGACTCATCTCCCCTCCCTTCCTCTCAAACTCTCACGGGAGTGAGAGAGAGCTGTGCATGATGTCATATGCCTAGGCCTTTTTACCAGACAAGAAACAGGAAGTGGGCTGTATAAGGTATTTACTGGCATAAAAATAATGTTTTACTATCCAAAGTTAAAACAACAACAAGGGCAGAAGATTTAATAGATGGAAAGATGAAAAAATGGCTGAAGTTCCACTTTAAACACTAGTTAGATTTATTGAAAATAGTAGGGTTTGTTAATGATTATTATATAGTATATGGTATATTTGGTATTTATTCTACTGTTATATTTATAAAACATTTTTTGACAAAGGGCTGCTGTGGCCATATATATTCAGCCATATAATCTTTCTATATATTGTAGGGGATTGGGGTCCTACAGTCAGAGGCCCTCCTCATCTGGAGGTTATAGGCTTTCAGCTACAGTTGCTGTGCTGTGCATGTGTTATTCTGCAATAATGAACCCGGGACTGTCCCTGACACTCAGGAAATGCTTGTAGCTCTTGCAAGATGCATTTGATAAGAGAAAATGTATTGCGGTGTTGTCTTGATTCTAGAAAACAGAGGAGTCCCCTTTGTACTGTTGCCTACAGAATGAACATTTTCCAAAAAACGCCTCGCTGCATCTTCACATTATATGAATTGTAAAGTCAGGAATTTAAATGATGTGTAAATGCTTGTCATGTTTTCTACTGACTCAGAACACTTTTTCATGTTTCCTACCTGTGACTTCTGCTTTCTGTTTCAGTTACTCTTTACACACACTTCAGAGAAGGCATAATCAGGCTTTCACTTAAAGTGATACCAAAGTCTCTCTTTTTTTTTTTTAATAACAAACATGTTATACTTACCTCTTCTGTGCAGTGGTTTTGCACAGAGCAGCCCAGATCCTCCTCTTCTCGGGTCCCCCCACTGGCTCTCCTGGCCCCTCCCTCCTGTCAAGTGCCCCCACAGCAAGCAAATTGCTATGGGGGCACCCGAGCCGAGTCGCAGCTCTGTGTGTCCATTCAGACACAGAGCCGCAGTTCGGCCCCACACCCTCTCTCTCCTCATTGGCTAACTGACTTTGATTGACAGCAGTGGGAGCCAATGGTGCCACTGCCGTGTCTCAGCCAATCAAGAGGGAGAGTCCCGGATGGCTGAGGCACTCGTGCACATCGCTGGATTGAGATGGGGCTCAGGTAAGTATTAGGGGGCTGCTACACAGAGAAGGTTTTTTTATCTTAATGCATAGAATGTATTAAGATAAAAACCTTCTGACTTTACAATGACTTTAAAGGAAAAGTAAGCCCTCACTGTAAAAACAATCCATTCAGTTTAACCACTTACGGACCGCTCACCGTCATTATACGGCGGCACTTTGAAGAGGAAAATCGTTGTTATAGCAGCAGCTAGCTGCCATAACCCTGGTATCCACTTCTTCAGCAACGATCCGCTTTCAGATAAAAGTGGTCACAGCGGTGGATTCGCCGCTCTCCAGTGCTCTCTGCTGCTTACCGGAGACGCCTTTAACCGCTTCAGCCCCGGAAGATTTTACCCCCTTCCTGACCAGAGCGTTTTTTGCGATTGGGCACTGCATCGCTTTAACTGACAATTGCGCGGTCGTACGACGTGGCTCCCAAACAAAATTGATGTACTTTTTTTTTCCCATAAATAGAGCTTTCTTTTGGTGGTATTTGATCGCCTCTGCGATTTTTATTTTTTGCGCTATAAACAAAATAAAAGCGACAATTTTGAAAAAAACGCATTATTTTTTACATTTTGCTATAATAAATATCCCCCAAAAATATATAAAAAATATTTTTTTTCCTCAGTTTAGGCCAATCGTATTCTTCTACATATTTTTGGTAAAAAAAAAAAATCGCAATAAGCGTTTATTGGTTTGCTCAAACGTTATAGCGTTTACTAAATAGGGGATAGTTTTATGACATTTTTATTAATATTTTTTTTTATTAGTAATGGCGGCAATCAGCGATTTTTATTGTGACTGCGACATTATGGCGGACATGTCGGACATTTTTGACACATTTTTGGGACCATTGTCATTTATACAGCGATCAGTGCGATTAAAAATGCACTGATTACTGTGTAAATAACACTGGCAGTGAAGGGGTTAACCACTAGGGGGCGGGGAGGGATTAAGTATGTCCTAGGGGAGTGATTACTAACTGTAGGGGGATGGGCTCTGTGTGTGACGTCACTGATCTCTGCTCCAATGAAAGGGAGCAGAGATCGAGTGACACTTGTCACTAGGCAGAATAGGGAGATGCTGTTTACAACTGCATCTCCCCGTTCGTCCTCTCCGTGAGGCAATCGCGGGTATCCCCGCGGCGATCGAGTCCGCGGGACCCGCGACCCGACTTACGGAGCTCCTGGCCGGCGCGCACGCAATGGCACGGCGGGGAATTCAAATGGACGTACAGGTACGCCCATTTGCACAGCCGTGCCATTCTGCCTACGTACATCGGCGTGCGCCGGTCGGGAACCGGTTAAACTTTGCCTTTATGTTGGTGAGCACAAGAGAACCGAAATATGTGCTTAAAACAGTGATAAACCCAAAAGCAAACATTTATTATATTGCAGATTACCAAGTCTTTCATGTGATGTCTGCATTTGTTTTCTTTTTTAGCCTTTCTTTCTTATATATCCATCTGGTGATCTGGCCAGTGAGTCTGATTAGCTTTTATTTATTAATTTAAAACTGCCCTAAAATGAAAAAAATGTTTTACTGTAGCTGCTTATAAAGTGTGAACTGGATTTTGGCTTCAATTTGTTAAATCTGCTAGTATAGTTAACACTCCCCTCCCCTCAGATTAAACAAGCTGCTGTCTCCTATGCCTCTTGTGCTCCTTCATCCAGAGTGGAGGCATTCTAATACAGGAAGTGTGTTACTGGCCAGATCACCAGTTAAAAACAGAGAGAAAACGAATGCAGCCACCACATCTAATGATTGGTAAGCTGCAATATATTGCATTTTTGGTTTTGGTTTAATGTCAACAGAAAGCTCCTCAGTGGAGGGTACTGTGGGCAGTGGAATAAAAGGGACCATTTTGCTAATTCCACCCACGACCATCCAGATGGCAGAGCACGGCACCCCTGGGGCATGGGTAAGTCCACAATAAAATCCAAAGCTAAATAGGTCCATTTGGGTGAAGGACGGCAGGCTTGGACAGTTTAGTCTTACCATGGACACAGGTCTCAAAGACATCAACAAAGACTTGAGTGTCAGAATGAAGGAAAGGCCTTCAAAGGTCTGTAGAGTCAATCTCTAGTGTCTGCTTGAAGCTGGGATGTCCATCAAGCTTGGAATTATCAATTTGCTGCAGCACTTGAAGGCACACAAAAAGTGGAACAAGCAGAAGTCTCAGGGGGATAGTTGGTGGAGCTTTGGACAGGTAATAAAAGCTTAGAGAGTTAAGTACATTGAAATATAATAAACAATATGTTCCATTCATCTCCCTGTTTTAAGTGGCTTAAAAGCCCCTCTCAAATCAAGTTTAGTGAAGGTTTTAGCACCCTGAATTTGAGAGATGAGTTAAGTTATAAGTGGTAGTGGATAACAATTGAAACAGTAATTTTTTTAGAGTGATATTAAAGCCAATTATTACTTTTTTTACAATAACAAGCATGTCATATTAACCTGCTCTGTGCAGTTTGTTTTGCACAGAGCAACCCCAATCCTCCTGTTCTCAGGTCCCCCGTCGGCACTCCTGGCTCCTTCCTTCCTGCTGAGTGCCCCCAGATCAAGCAGCTTGCAACGGGGGCACCCAATCAGAGTTGCTCCCGAGCCACTGCTCTGCGTGTCTATTCACATATGGAGCCACGGCTCGACCCCGTCCTCGCTCGCTCCTCACTGGCTCACTGGCTGCAATAGCTCTTGCTGCTGTCTCAGCCAATGAGGAGGTAGAGTCTCTGAAGAGCTGGATCACAATGGGGCTCAGGCAAGTATTGGGGGGGAGCTGGGGGGGGGGGGGGGCTGCTGGACAAAAAAGTTTTTTTAACCTTCATGCATAGAATACATGAAGGAAAAAAAGCTTGAGCCTTTTGAACCACTTTAAGTCCATGCTAGTCAATACAAGGTATGAGACTTCTATCTTTCTGTGGCACATGATGAATGTGAACCCAGCCCCTGTAGGTGACGTGGAAGGGCATATCAAGTCCTTTTCCAGGTTTTCCTGGGTAAGGCCAGCAAGCCTTTATTCTCAGAATTAGAGAAGGAAAACTCTCTGTCATAGGTGGGCAAGAATCAGGCAGAAGTTCAATAGAACAATTGTAAATGTGATGAGGGGGAAGAATGCCATTACAGAAGAGAGTGGTAGGAAGGCAGACCTTTAGGTTCGCAAGCCACAGACTTTGGATGCAGGTGCTGTTTCAATAGGCTAATCATGAATATATTTCCTCCAGTTGCCAGTCAATGGATGGATTATGACCTTATTAGCCAAGAAATTCCTAAGATTAGTGGAGGGAAGGGTGAACGGATGATTAACTAGAGAGTTATTTAAAGTGAAGGAACCTGATTTGGAGTTCAAAAGGCTGAGTGATGCAGTAGACTAGCCTTCTTTAACAGGTTGGTTAGAAATGGACAGCAGATGAATAGGAGCTACCAGCTTGATGATAGGAATAGCCAGCAGGTTAACTAATTCTTTGTGGACAAAGTTTCCTGTGGTCAATAAAAGCTGAGCAAGGAAATGACCCTTTACTGTAGCTGTCCCTACGGACCGTTATATGGAAGAGGGTCTGGAGCAGGACGAAAAGCCTGGACCAGAACCCCACCAGTCTCGGGCAGGACCACCAGGTATACAGGACATCTCCCCTTTCTCCACAAGTACGAAAGCATCTGTCACTACTCACCGGGAAAGTATGGGCGACCCGAGCAGGGACCCAGTACCCTCTGAAAAGAACCTTATACGTGGCTTCAATGTATTTTTGTATTAAAAGAACATTTTACAACTGTTTTCCAAGCCTTACTCCAGTCCTCTAGATGTATTGGGGATCGGAGGTCCTGCTCCTATTAAGACATGAAGGAGAGAGATTCTGATGATGGTCGTCTGTTCAAAGATGCATAGATGGCTGAGATGAGGCTAGGAGCCCCCGAGGCATGCTGGCTCGCATGTTCAAAGAAAGTTTTTGGGTAAGTGGACATGTGGCGCAGGGCAGCAATTCAATGTTTAGGTTGATGAAAGCGAAAGTGCTCCTGGACTGGGACCTCATGCGTCTCTCCAATGGCCTCCTAGGAAGGAAAGGATCAGGAGGAAAGAAAATCTTGGACCCGACTGAAGCCCCGGGAGAGCCAACAGGAGAACGCCCAGGGTTCCTTCAAACCTGGGGGAAAGAGGGGGTTATGTATGATAGGCAGCAGTGGCAGAAAGGAAAATGCCCGAGTAGCGGACGAATCCCATACCCTTATGCCACGTACACATGGTCGGAATTTCCAACAACAAATGTTCGATGTGAGCTTGTTGTTGGAAATTCCGACCGTGTTTAGGCTCCATCGGACATTTGCTGTCGGAATTTCCAACAACAAAAATTTGAGAGCTGGATCTCAAATTTTCTGACAACAAAATCCGTTGTCGGAAATTCTAATTGTGTGTACACAATTCTGATGCACAAAATTCCATGCATGCTCGGAATCAAGCAGAAGACCCGCACTGGCTATTGAACTTAATTCTTCTCGGCTCATCGTACGTGTTATACGTCACCGCGTTCTTGACGTTCGGAATTTCCGACAACATTTGTGTGACCGTGTGTATGCAAGACAAGTTTGAGCCAACATCCATCGGAAATAAATCCACAGTTTTGTTGTCGGAATGTCCGATCGCGTGTACACGGCATTGGACTATGCAACATCATGGAGCTCAAGGGGGGGGGCGTAACTTATGGGGGAGCCAAAGCAAGACCTGTATTGAATATGGATTACAGTTGGGTAGTTCGAGCAACACACAAAAAGGGACACTCGAGACCGCTTGAAGCATAGCCAGCAGGTAGATCTGCACCGCTGCATAGTATCTAGAAACGTTAGGGACCCCCAGGTTGCCTTGTAGCCCATGAACATAGAGGGAGGGTCTAGGAACTCTGGGGTGTTTCTGGGCCCAAATAAATGGAGGAATCCAAGAAAAAAGGGGGGCACTCGCACTGGTAGAGAGATGGATATTGTCAGGAATGCATAAGGGAGATTAGAGTGCGCAACAGAGGGCAATAGTGGAGAACAGGGAAGAGTAGGAAGATGTCAATTAATTCCTAGATAATCGATCGAGTAGGGAGCCCAGCGGTATGGGGAGTGCGCTTTAGATTGTTCCACAACGTTGGTGGAGAGAGTTACATTCATTGCCGTTGTCTTAGAAAAGTTGATCCAGAGACCCGAGAAGGCATCCAATCATGTTCAAGCAAAAATGCAGTTTTTTTTTTAATTTTTTTTCATTACATGTGATTGGGTATTCTTGCAACAGTGCAAAAGTGGTCATATAGATTCAGTCATTCATAATATCTCTGTGAGCCAATGCTTTAAATCTTATATTATAACTGTACACAATTGAACGCTTTCTAAAGAGAGGCAGATTTACTCAATCTGTGATTACAACAGAGATGGTATAAAGACAAGCATCTAACAGAAACTTACAAAAGGGTGAGTCTTGTATGCATGGATTGGTCTCAGGAAAACAACTGCTAAATAAACCTATTGAAGATAAAACAACTAGGCTGAACCGAGCCACCTTCCTGACCTATAGCAACTAAACTATTCGCCCATTCTATGAAATATTCACAAAGATCTCCAAAATTGGCACAAAGGCTTATTTTCTTGGTTTGGTCGGGCCACCATAATAAAAATGAATATTATGCCACTGTATCCTGTACATCCATCAAACAATACCTATCCATCTCCCCAAAGCTTTTTCGCATCCTTTATAAGGGCTTGTACACTTTTTGCCTTGGGATATAAACGTCCCAGACTCAGATAAGAACTCCTCATGCTACCTAAAATAAAAAAAGGGGGGATAGGATTACCAGACTTCACAAATACTATATAGCTTGCCACCTTACAAGAATTGCCAACTGGAACCTACATGCGAAAACAAAAGCCTGAGTTCAAACCCCCTTACAACTGATTGCCTGGTTACCAGCCGCACATACAATTAAGCCTCACAAAGACCATTCAACCATAGGTCCGTCCCTTCAATGCTTACATCTCATCAACAAAAAAATTAAAGCTGACCTCTTACCCAGGCCCATTAGCCCCCATTTAGTAAAACCCTGATATCACGCCAGGCCTTTCCTCCCAGTTCCTTAGTAAAGGGTGGCCATATGAACAAATTTGAGCCAAACGTTTCTTTCAGAAGGACTCCCTAATCCATTATGAAACGCTCCAAGCTAAAATGTTTGACTCTAACTTCCCTTTCTGGACACACGTCCAGTTAAGAAACTTCTTTAAATGCCCAAACACACCCCCAGACTGGTATAGGGAACACACACCTTTTGAATCTTTCTGTAATAAACTTTCCCCACAACGTTATATAGTGCCTTTCATGTACTTCATTCAAACCATGAGGTGAAGTCTAGTGAACCTTGTCAAAGATGGCAAAAAAATCTTGACCTCCTTCACGGAAAAGGAATAGAACAATATTCTACACAACATCCACAAAGGTACAGTAAACATTACAATTCAAGAATCTGGCTACAAACTACTGGCAAATTGGTACCTAACACCTATACCTAATACCTAGACTAAGCAACTTTTCCCTTACATCACCATCATCTCTCTGATGGAGATGTGGAGTCGAACGTGGGTCCCCAATACACATCTGGTGGTCTTGCTTGAAAGTGCAACCCTTTTGGAAAGAGATACATGAAAGTATAAAAAAAAATTTCCACAATTGTGGAAAGTGGGGTCCCCCAGAATTCTGTCCTGGGACCAATCCTATTTAATTTATTCATAAACAATCTGGAGGATGAGATAAACGGCTCAATCTCACTATTTGTGGACGATACAAAGCTAAGCAGGGCAATACCATCTACTTAGGATGTGGAAACCTTGCAAGAAGATCTAAACAAATTAATGGGGTGGGCAACTACAAATTAAAATGAGGTTTAATGTTGAAAAATGTAAAAAAATGCATTTGGCTGCCAAAAATATGAATGCAATCTACTCACTGGGAGGAGAACCTAGGATGGCATAGGACCTGGGGGTCCTAGTAGATGACAGGCTAAGCAATGGCATGCAGTGCCAAGCAGCTGCAAACAAAGCCAACAGAATATTGGCCTCTATTAAAAAGGGATTCACTCACTCTACAAGACTCTGGTCCAGCCGCACCTGGAGTATGCCGTCCAGTTCTGGGCACCAGTCCTCAGGAAGGATGTGCTGGAACTGGAGAGTGTACAGAGAAGGGCAACAAAGCTAATAAAGGGACTGGAGGATCTCAGCTATGGGGAAAGACTACAAGCATTAAACGTATTCTCTCTAGAGAAGAGTTGCTTGAGAAGGGATGTGATTTATAAGTACAAATACCACTGGTGACCCCACAATAAGGGAAAAACTTCTCTGCGAAAGGGATTTTAAAAAGACACGTGGCCATTCACTAAAATTAGAAGAGAAGCGGTTTAACCTTAAACTGCGTAGAGGGTTCTTTACCTGTAGGTAAGGAAGTGGAATAATCTTCCACAAGCAGTGGTTTCAGAAGTGAGCATTGATAATTTCAAAAAACGATTAGATAGGCACTTTAATGACCACAAATACAAGGGTATACAATGTACTATTGACATATAAGCACACATACAGGTTGGACTGGATGGACTTGTGTCTTTTTTCAACCTCACCAACTATGTAGCTATGTAACTTACTCTAGACTTTACACCCGCATAATACCTTCTGCACCACTCATCTCTTCCACACTCCACATATCACAAATCCTTGGCTCTACACTTTGTAAACGCAGCTAAAAGATGCATCCCGCTAAAATGGGGCTCATCTACCCCACCAACACTAGTAGATTTGACCCACTATGTACGTCAAACAGCAGAAATGGAAGAGCTGATACACATAGCGAGGGACAATCCTACTAAATTTATTAATACCTGGGCATGATGGATTCACTATTCAGACTCCCCTTAACATGAATCCCCTTTTAGCTGATAACATAAACCTTGTCCATTGTTTAACTTCCCTTTTAACTCTACTTTAACTCTGTCTAATTACGAAACAAGCTTCAAAAAGTAAAATGTTACAATTTGAAAATTCAATTATATTTCCTTAAAATAAGAAAGAATTATACCTGTGAGTGGTCACTTAGGTGAAAGTGCTAACCACTACACCACTGTGATATGACCAATGCCACTGTTTTGCTGTAGATTTATTAACACACAGCATCTGTTTGGTTTTATTTTAATCTTTTGACAGTTTATACATTGCTTAGGTCAAGTCTTGCTTCCATATACATATCCTTCTATTGACAGAAATCTGGAAATGTTCTATTTGATTGGTTATATTTCTTAATTTGTTTAAAAAAAAATTCAATAAAAACATGGGAAAAAAAAGAACAACTAGGCTGATTATCACTTTTCCCATCAACATACTTAAATTTGTAATATTTTTTATTGGCACTAGTTACAAGAAGAGGAACTTATATTTACGTAATTCCTCCTGATTCAGCTCTCACCTTTCAAAGTTCTCCATCATTGAGCTCTATAATTTGTCTTGATGTCTGATGAAAGGCAATTATCTTTTAGAATAAATAATTTGCTCATATATATATTTGTATTTGCAGCATTTGCCTAAAGAGCATAACGCTCCTATACCCATAACTTTTTCTAAGTTTTGGATAGAGTGGCAAAGGATTAGATCTCATCAGGATTTACTGCAGTGGGCAGCCCCATTGGAGAAAATTATTTACTACCAATCCAGTACAAAGGTTGTCTCCAGGACAGGAAGAGATGGAAAATCTTTGGATAGCCATACAATCTGACAGGGGCCCCAACCATTCTCTATGCTATCTAAAACGAGTAAAAAAAAAAGTTTGGGTATAGACACATTGGCATTATTCATGCAAGCTTGGATATTTCCATGTGATTGTCTCCACTTTGATAAATTTGCTGACACATACATTATTAATGCTGTGTCTTGCCATTTGGAGTGAACACCTTTATGAGTAACAATACTGTCCCCTATTTGGATCAATCAATCACAAAGGTACCAATATTTGCCATTGGAAACAAATTGCCAATCAAGACTCTAAATTAGCAAGCACTATGCCCTAAAGTGGTGCCCTGCACTTTCAGATCCTACAGCATTTAAGATCTTACTGTTATATTACTTATTGACTCATCTCAGCACCATCTTTCATTAATAAATTGCGCACATTTTATCATTTATAGTCAAAAGGTCCAAAGCTTATTACATCCTGTATTCAGTATGTTATGATTGCAATGTGTGATCTGGAGATGTAATAACACTTGAGGATTTTGAATGTAAGGGATAGTTCCTAAAATACATCAACAAAGCTTTTAGGATATATATCTCTTACATCACTCTCCTCATCTTCTGCTGCCTCTCCTCTCCTCCGCTTTTATGGGCAAGTACCAGCTGTCAAAATAACATCCGATAATTGCTTTGTATAAGTTAAAATGTATCTGCATTAGTCTTGAAGTGTCATTGAGTAAATATAAAGAATTAATGTATTGTTTCAATGTATTTATTATTTAATACATATGAACCTCAATCAAAAGTGTGACATTTATTAACAAAATAAAAAATTTATTGGAAAAAAAGTGTGACATTCGACCTGCATATAACATCACTTTACAACCTTAGGAGTTAAGTTTTTATTATATAAAATATATTCCTATTTAATCCCTTAATAACCCTTAGTTAATCCTAATCAGTATATATATATATATATATATATATATATATATATATATATATATATATGAATAAAAAGTCTACACACCCCTGTTAGAATATCATATCTGTGATGTAAAAAAGATAAATAATTTCATAACTTTTTCCACCTTTAATGTGACTTATAAACTGTACAACTCAATTGACCTTAGATTGTTAGCTCCTTGAGGGTAGGGACTGATGTGAATGTACAATGTATATGTAAAGCGCTGCGTAAATTGAAGTACCTGAAATAAATAAATAAATAATTGAAAAACAAGCTAAAATCTTTTAGGGAGGGGAAGTAAAAATAAAAAACGAAAACAATGTGGTTGCATAAGTAAGTGTGCAATCACATTCAAACTTGTGTTAAATAGGAGTCAGTACACACCTGCCATCATTTAAAGTGGCTCTGATTAACCCCAAATAAAGTTCAGCTGTTCTAGTATATCTTTCCTGACATTTTCTTAGTCACATCCTACAGCAAAAGCCATGGTCTGCAAAGAGCATCCAAAGCATCAGAGGGATCTCATTGTTAAAAGGTATCAGTCAGGAGAAGGGTACAAAAGAATTTCCAAGGCATTAAATATACAATGGAACACAGTGAAGACAGTCATCATCAAGTGGAGAAAATATGGCACAACAGTGACATTACCAAGAATTGGACGTCCCTCCAAAATTGATGAAAAGACGAGAAGAAAACGGTTTCAAAATGAATAAAGAAGGAAGCTTTACTAACATCAACGAGGGACTCCCTGAAGACCACTGCTTGTGATCCATACATGCTGTAACCTTAGTAAGGTGAAGGGCTTGTACACACACACATATGCTATCACAGAGGATTGGCCAGGCACTGGCTTTTGTTATTCATTCATGGTGGAGGGATCTACTGTTCATTTTGAAACCGTTAGACTGTCACAGCCTTGTTTGGATTGCACACACATATATATATATATATATATGCATATATTCAAGATATTTACTCAGCGGTGCACATGGGACTTTTGATATCTATTTCTTGATTTTGATTCACTTGTTTATATACTTTATTGCTCTTATTGATTTTTATGATCAAGTTTTCACCAATGAATATGGATGTTCATTATTTATAGTAATTATATTTGTGTTACTTCCCACTTGGCACTATGAATACCTAGTTCGTTTTTCACTGTATAGATTTTATTGCACTAGCACTTTATTCATTTAGTTATTTCACAGAGTGCAACACTATCATTTATCCATTGACCCCTCTGTTAAGGATCAGCTTACCAGGTGTTTGCCGCAGTGTACCCTTAGTTTTGATTTTGACAGCGCGGGAATTATGTACTTATTCAAGTAAGGGACAATGTTGTTGAGAAGTACAAGTCAGGGTTAGGTTATTAATAAATATCCAAATCTTTGATGATCCCTAGGAGCGCCATCAAATCTATCATAACCAAATGGAAAGAACATGGCACAACAGCAAACCTGCCATGAGATGGCCGCACACAAAAACTCACGGATCGGGCAAGGAGGGCATTAATCAGAGAGGCAGCACAGAGACCTAAGGTAACCCTGGAGGAGCTGCAGAGTTCCACAGCAGAGACTGGAGTATCTGTACATAGGACGACAATAAGCCGTACGCTCCATAGAGTTGAGCTTTATGGCAGAGTGGCCGGAAGAAAGCCATTACTTTCAGCAAAAAACAAAAAAAATGGCATGCTTTGAGTTTGCGAAAAGGCACGTGGGAGACTCCCAAAATGTATAGAGGAAGGTGCTCTGGTCTGATGAGGATGGATGGAGATGTTTTTCAGCAGTCGGGACTGGGAAACTGTTGAGGGAAGGATGGTTGGTGCTAAATACAGGGATATTCTTGAGCAAAACCTGTACCACTCTGTGTGTGATTTGAGGCTAGGATAGAGGTTCACCTTCTAGCAGGACAATGACCCCAAACACACTGCTAAAGCAAAACTTGAGTGGTTTAAGGGGAAACATGTAAATGTGTTGGAGTGGCCTAGTCAATGCCCAGACCTCAATCCAATAGAAAATATGTGGTCAGACTTAAATATTGCTGTTCACAAGAGCAAACCATCCAACTTGAAGGATCTGGAGCAGTTTTGCAAGGAGGAATGGGTAAAAATCCCAGTGGTAAGATGTGACAAGCTCATAGAGACTTATCCAAAGCGACTTGGAGCTGTGATAGCTGCAAAAGGTTGCTCTACAAAGTATTGACTTTAGGGGGGTGAATAGTTATGCACATTGATTTTTTCTGTTATTTTGTCCTATTTGTTGTTTGCTTCACAATAAATAAAAAAAAACATCTTCAAAGTTGTGGGCATGTTCTGTAAATTAAATGATGCAAATCCTCAAACAATCCATGATAATTCCAGGTTGTGAGGCAACAAAACACGAAAAATGCCAAGGGGGGTGAATACTTATGCAAGGCACTGTAAATGGAACAACCCTTCAAGCCTCTCTTCACACTCCTACACCACTTGGTGTGGGGATTTCTCACATGATATAAAGACTAAGTGAGCTTACCTGCTGAGACTGTAATTCCACAGATACACAATATCAGGAGAGGAACAATCATGTTGCTTGTAGATAATGTATTTCCGGCTTAATGTTGAGGATTTAAAAAAAAAAATATCGTTCTTTGTTTTCCATGGTTAAACCAACTCAGCGTCCGAGTGTACAACTGCTTAACTTTACACTTTCTCTGCTGTAGAAGTTCCTTTAACACTGTTCACTGACACTTCCTGTTATCTACCTATTGACATTTTAAAGCAGAAAAGGCTATTAACCGCTTCAGCCCCGGAAGATTTTACCCCCTTCCTGACCAGAGCACTTTTTGCAATTCGGCACTGCGTCACTTTAACTGACAATTGCGCGGTCATGCGATGTGGCTCTCAAACAAAATTGACGTCCTTTTTTCCCTACAAATAGAGCTTTCTTTTGGTGGTATTTGATCACCTCTGTGATTTTTATTTTTTGCACTATAAACAAAATAAGAGCGAAATTTTGAAAGAAACGCATTATTTTTTACATTTTGCTATAATAAATATCCCCCAAAAATATATAAAAAAAACAATTTTTTTCCTCAGTTTAGGCCGATCCGTATTCTTCTACATATTTTTGGTAAAAAAAATCGCAATAAGCGTTTATTGATTGGTTTGCGCAAAAGTTATAGCGTTTACAAAATAGGGGATAGTTTTATGGCATTTTTATTAATAATTTTTTTTTACTAGTAATGGCGGTGATCAGCGTTTTTTTTTTTTTTATTGTGACTGCGACATTATGGCGGACATGTCGGACATTTTTGATACATTTTTGTCATTTATACAGCGATCAGTGCTATAAAAATGTACTGATTCCTATGTAAATGACACTGGCAGTGAAGGGGTTAACCACTAGAGGGCGGGGAGGGGTTAAGTCAGTACTGGGGAGTGATTACTAACTGTAGGGGGGATGGGCTAGCTGTGACACGTCACTGATCTCTGCTCCCGATGACAGGGAGCAGAGATCATTGACACTGTCACTAGGCAGAATGGGGAGATGCTTGTTTACATCAGCATCTCCCCGTTCGTCCTCCCTGTGAGGCGATCGCAGGTATCCCCGCGGCGATCCAGTCCGCGGGACCCGCAACCAGAGTCACGGAGCTCCCGGCCGGCGCACGCACGCAATGGCACGACGGGAAATTCAAATGGTCGTACCTGTACGCCCATTTGCCCAGCCGTGCCATTCTGCCGACGTACATCGGTGTGCGCCGGTCGGGAAGGGGTTAAAAGATCAGCAGATAACAAAAGAAAAGAAAAAAATTGCACTGACTTGTCGTGTATAAAAAAAAAATCTCTAATAATACATTTAGTAAAGATGTAATTTTGATGGCTGTTCTGTGACTTGCATTTCATAGGATTATTATTATTTATAGGATTACTGGAGATGAAGCATCTGAATATATACCGTATTTATCGGCGTATAACATGCACAGGCGTATAACATGCACAGGCGTATAACATGCACATTCATTTTAAGAGGGAAGTTTCAGGAAAAAAACTAAAATTTTTAATAAGGAACTTTGAAGCAAAATAAGGGTCAGTGCCCATCTGCAGCCTCACCATTGCCATCAATGCAGCCTGATCAATGCCCATCTGCAGCCTCACAAGTGCCCTCAATGCAGCCTCATTAGTCTACATCAATGCAGCCTCATCATTGCCATCAATGTAGCAGCCTTGCCATTGCCATCAATGCAGCAGCCTCACCACTGCCATCAGTGCAGTCTGATTGATGCCCATCTGCAGCCTAGAGGGGACAGGGAGGGGGGCGGGACAAGCGCCGACAGATTATATACAGTGAGCATCTCCTATGATAGACAGAACAGTGGTCCAATGGCGGCCAAGGAGACGGGACTTTCTATTACAGAGGCCGCCAAGTAAACAGGAGATTCTCACTGTATTTAATCTGACGGCGCTCATCCCGCCACCCTCCCTGTCCCCTCAGAGGCAACTAAAATTGAAGTATTGGCGTATAACACGCACACGCTATTTGCACCCGATTTTCATGGTGAAAAAATGAGTGTCATATGCCAATAAATACAGTATATAATATAGACTCACCGACACCTTTATTAGGTACACCTGTTCAATTACTTGGTAACACAAATTGATTGCTAATCAGCCAATCACATGGCAGCAACTCAATGCATTTAGGCACCCAGATGTGGTGAAGATGACTTGCTGAAGTTCAAACCAAGCATCAGAATGGGGAAGAAAGGGGATTTAACCACTTGCCTACTGGGCACTCAAACCCCCCTCCTGCCCAGATAAATTTTCAGCTTTCAGCGCTCTCACACTTTGAATGACAATTACTCGGTCATGCAACACTGTACCCATATGCATTTATTGTTCTTTTTTTTAATACAAATAGAGCTTTCTTTAAGTGGTATTACTATTTAATTACCACTGGGTTTTTACATTTTTTGTGCTATAAATGAAAAAAAGACTGGAAATTTTGAAAAAAAAAACAAATTTTTCTTTGTCTCTGTTTTAAAATTTAGCAAATTAGTAATTTTTCTTCATGCATTTGGGCCAAAATTTATACTGCTACATTGCTTTGGTAAAAATAACCCAAATTAGTGGATATTATTTGGTCTTTGTGAAAGTAATAGAGTCTACAAGCTGTGGTGATAATCATTGAAAATTTATCACACCTGATGAACGGACGGTCTCATTTCTTGAGACTCTGAAATGTCAGGACAGTAAAAATACCCCCCAAATGACCCCTTTTTGGAAAGGAGACATTCCAAGATATTTAGTAAGAGACATGGAGAGTTTTTTTGAAGTTATCATTTTTTCCCACAGTTCTTTGCAAAATTATTTTTTTCACAAAATTGTCATATTAACAGGTTTTTTTCACATGGTATATGCATACCACAAATTACATCCCAAAATACATTCTTCTACTCCTCCTTAGTATGGCGACACCACATGTGTGGGACTTTTTCACATCCTAGCCACATAGAGAGGCCCAACATGCAGGGAGCACCATCAGGTGTTCTAGGAGCTTACATTACACATCTAACTTGTTGACTACCTATTACAATTTTGAAGGCCCTGGAGCACCAGGACAATAGAAATGCCCACAAAATGACGCCATTTTGGAAAGCAAACACCCCAAGGTATAATCTATGAGGCATAATGAGTCGTTTGAACGTGTAATTTTTTTCCACAAGTTTTTGTAAAATGTGGAAAGAAAATTAAGGAACATTTTGGACCTCATTTTGGATTGCAAACACCCAACGTATATTCTATGAGGCATATTGAGTCTTTTGAAAACGTCATTTTTTTCCACAAGTTTTTGGAATTTGTGAAGAAAAAAACTTATGACACCGTGGCACTGATGACTGATGCCACTGATGGGCACTTTGACACTAATGGGCACTGTAGGCACTCTGACACTGATAGGCACTGTGACACTGATGGGCACTGTTAGCACTGATGGGCAGTGATGACACGGTGACACTAATGGACACGGTAACACTGATGGGCACTGATGGCACTGTGGGCACTGATGGGCATGTGACACTGATAGGCACTGTGACACTGATAGGCACTGTGACACTGATGGGCACGGTGACACTGATGGACACTGTTGGCACTATGACACTGATGGGCACTGAGGGCACTGTGGGCACTGTGACACTGATGGGCATTCTGATGCTGATGGGCACTCTGATGCTGATGGACACTGTACTGTGACACTGATGGGCACTATATCGGTGTAGCGCTACCCCCACAGGAGCCACTTAAGTGTATTTGGTTCCATACTCTGCCTCTGAACCCCAATAACAGCCTCAGCCCCCTCTGGCACACCTGGCAATAGTGTAAGTGCAAGGACCAATGAGAAACACACACGTTATGATAAAACACAGAAATTGTCTTTACTGCAATGTTTCTGTGGGAAAGTAACAAACAGTAACAGTATATATACATTCAAGCAATCAACTGGAGAGAAATAACTGAAATCAAAGTGGTGTTCTGGCCGAAATAATACTTTTTAAATAAAAATACCCCTATAATACACAAGCTTAATGTATTCTAGTAAAGTTAGTCTGTAAACTAAGGTCTGTTTTGTTAGTTTATAGCAGTAGTTTGTTATTTTATAAACTTACAGCAGGCCGTGGCCATCTTAAGTGTGGGCATCTGAAGCCAGACTGTATTTCTTCCTGGATCTCATCCTTGCAGATCTTGCATATGCTCAGTGCAGCACAAGCAGTGTAATAGGTTTCAAGTCAGTTTCCATAGCAACAGTAGTGTCAGAGGAAGTTGCTTCCCCTTCCCAGAAGGCATTGCAAACAGGAAATGATGCGATGGGCCGCAGCCAGGGAGGAGAAAGTGAAAAATGAATACAGCAGATATACAGTAAGTGCTGAGAATTTATTTTTTTTTAAATATCCAATTTGTTTTCAGTGCACAGTTTAGTGAGGGATGCTGAAGAGTTGTAAAAGTGGGTGGAACGCCACTTTAAGAGCAATGTAGCTCAATACTATATTCGGGATGCTTTCAGTGGATTCCAAACCTGAGAATGCCCCCCAAGAACAGAGGCACACTTAAACAGGAATTGCAGTCTGCCCACATAATTTGTAATAAAAACATCTTTGCCATTCTGAAGCTTCCCTACAACCACTTTGCGCATTATTTTATATATATTGTTAATCTGTACTTGCCAAATATGCTGCAGAAATCTCCCTCCACTGAGTCTGACTGCAATCATTTTAACTGTGGGCAGCTGAAGCTGCTGCCTGTTCACTTCCTCAATTTTACACAGACCCACAGAGGCACACCTCCAGCTCTGCGGCTCTCATTGGCCCTCTTATGACTCATCCCCCCTCCCTTCCTGGCAAACTGTGCACAATGTCATAAGCCTAGGCTTTTTTCCAGAAAAGAAACAGGAAGTGGCTGTATGAGGTATTTACTGGCAGAAAAAAAAATGTTTTACTATCCAAAGTTAAAACAACAAGGGCAGAAGATTTAATAGATGGAAAGACGAAAAAATGACTGAAGTTCCACTTTAGATGGCAAATAAATCACAATATTACACTTTATATCAGATTGGTTACCTCTACTCAAATTTGGCTCTATGCGTCCAGTAAGGAGGAGAGCAGAAGACTGACCCTCTTTATGATAGACCTCTCTCTTCTCTATCCTGACACCACAGGCCCAATGACAAACACTGTATTCAAATCAATGTTTAATGGCTTAGCTTCCCAGATAAACTATCCCACACACCCACTACATATACAGAGCCCTGAACACGTGTGTGCGAGCCCATATGGCACTAGTAGCTTCAGTCCCTTTGAAGAAAGATGAGGCTTTGTATCTTCAGCTAGCCACTCTTGTTGGTGCACTTAAACTCCTGAATAGCAGGGCCAAACAACACAACTGGCCCAGATTATCACGTAACGAATGCAGAATCTTCTTCAGCAAGGTAAAAGGAAAATGGCGTCTGTATACAGTGTCTCTGTATCTGAATGGCCTTGTGTCCTGTGGTAATACAGGTGTCAGCAAGGTGACTGAGAGCAATGGATGTCTGTATACAGTGTCCATACAACTCTGTCTGTGTGCAGTGTCCTTGTTTCCTGCAAATGGGCAAAGGCCTCTCACCCAATCCTGCGGTCAAGGCCAAAACGAATGTCCTGGAACAGGCAGGCTCTTCTAGTAACCTGACTTGTCACCTCAGACTGGAACGCTTCACACCATCGGTGCAGGTGCTTCTGGATATGCACCTGGGATCCCCCCTCTCACAGGCTGGATGTCCCGTCTGACTGTGGATGCCTAAAATCACGCAGTGGACTGACCTGGCAGAACCTTTCCCATAGGTATAATCTCTTCCTCTGCCTCGTGTAGTCTGAATTCCCTCAAATAAGCAAGATGGAGTTTTTAGTTTCCTGATTTCTAGAGCAGGCTGGCTCTTGTAGTTCCGCCCCTATACAAGGCTATGGGGCCGTTTGGTAAGGGGACTACACATTCCAGAATCCATTGCAGCAGTTCCTGTTACTGCTCCTATAATTGGCTAGCTTCCCTCTGTCAATGAAGAAACAGGAGCTAGAGCAGAGTTGGCTGTCCTGCCTGGGAATCATATACAGTGAGAAGAAAAAAAGGGAGGGGGGGAAACTCCTCATAGCTGCAGACATTCCGAACTTGTCCCTGTCAGTTTGGTTGTTTTAATTTTAGTCTCAGGCTGCAGCACCCGCTACATCGGCAAGGAAAAAGTTGAAGATCACTCATTGTGATCACAGATCACTCTCCCTCCTTGTAATGACACCCCGAGTATGAAAGGGGTTAAAGCCGTTTAGTAAATTCCATTTGCGAACACAAAGGCAGCTACCGAACACTCCGATCAGCTAAACAAGAACCCCATACGAATAATTCTCCCCCCCCAAATACGAGATGAGGCTCTGTCTTGAAGGTCAAACAGGAATCAACTCATTTATTATCACACATGGACACAACAGATAAAATAACTCAGAGACTCTTTCCCCCCACTCTTGTAAAAGAGGGCGGGTTAAACTGTCCAATGACAATAGACACACAGGTCAAGTGTGTTCAAACTTCTCATCAATAAACAGTCTTATCAGCAGGGGGCTGCTGGAGGAATCCCCCCTCCCTCCATAGAGTTACACATCCTGTGATATCCAAGGCAGACAGACACAATAGAACATTGGAATACAGCCCCACCCCAGACTAGCACAGCAAATAATACACAGCACAATGAGACAGCACACATTATATATACAGCATTGAGTCTGACTAGCACAGATCATGGTGGGGTTCTCATTCACCTTGTGCCCCTATTAGTGACTCCCATCACAATGGCATATCCAGGGTCCCCAGAGTCTGTGTGTCTTGGGGGACATGGGCCTGAATCTAAAGTAATGCCTCCTCAAGGGTTCCCAGGCATACAGCTCAGAAAGAGCACTGTTCCCCCAAATGCCAGGGCCCATAATTGGTTGGCAAGAGGCTGGCATTCAGTCCCCTCCAAAAGCCTCTGTCCTGGCTAGGTCTGTCACATTTCTCCCCTTTCGGCAGGAGACTTATGCCCCATACACACGGTTGGATTTTCCGACGGAAAATGTGTGATAGGACCTTGTTGTCGGAAATTCCGACCGTGTGTAGGCTCCATCACACATTTTCCATCAGATTTTCCAACACAAAGTTTGAGAGCAGGCTATAAAATTTTCCGACAACAAAATCCGTTGTCGGAATTTCCGATCGTGTGTACACAAATCCGACGCACAAAGTGCCACGCATGCTCAGAATAAATAAAGAGATGAGAGCTATTGGCTACTGCCCCGTTTATAGTCCCGACCTACGTGTTTTATGTCACCGCATTCAGAATGATGGGATTTTCCAACAACTTTGTGTGACCATGTGTATGCAAGACAAGTTTAAGCCAACATCCTTCAGAAAAAATCCTAGGATTTTGTTGTCGGAATGTCCGATCAATGTCCAACCGTGTGCACGGGGCATAACACAGGGTGAGACCCCAGACGGGTTGACTCCGAAGTTAGTCAGTAGTTCCAGTCCTCTAATGCTGGTATCCACACAGTAGCCAAAACAAATTGTTCCAAACAGAGTATTACTCACCCAGCCAACCTCTGCCGCTCTCAGAGAACATATCCACCACTGGGGAGAGGTCATTCTGTGGGGCAGCCTGCTGTTGGAACTCCCTTTCACTGGTATTGTCTCCCAGGTGCATGAACCCTTGTTGCGGAGGGAAAATGGCTGCTTCTCCCTGCATCTGTGAAATCCACTGGGAAGTGATTGCCACCTTCTCACCATGAGCCTCCGGAACTGCCACAGGTGTGGAGCAGAGGTCTTGGACCCTCTGTCCGGTGACCAGCACCTCAGCTAGGGAAGGTACTTGCAACAGATACTGCTGGGAAGAGCACACTGAAGTTTGGCCCTGATACCAGCTCTTCTGCTGGAGGCTCATCAGGTTGTTCTTCTTCAGCAGAAAAGTCTATCAAATCCCCTGTCTCTGCAACTGGTGTCTGGAGATAGAAGTTCACAATCTCTGTGGAATCCAGAAGATGCTATCAGTGCTGGGCAGAGGTTAGCAGAACTCTGCCCTGTTGTCAGTACTTCAGCTTTGGGGATGGCAATCTCCAGATTTTCCACTGCCCATTCTTCAGCCAGGATTTCGGAGTTGTCAACTGGTATTTCCTGATAGTCCCAGGCAAAGGGAGCCTCACCCTGCTGCTGAGCAGAGTCTAGCAGCTGTCTGTAGGCGATCTCCAGCTCCTATTCCTGAACGGCCAGAAACTCCAAATCTTCCTGTGCCCAGTGCCGTTCCGAGACATTCAGTCTTCGCTCTCTGTGCTCCATTATTTCCTCCAAATGCCACTCCCGATCACTCCCAAAGTCAGGGTTCCTGGACAGCCTCCAATACAACAATCCCAGGCCATCATAGTCAAAGCCTTCCGTAGGGCTGTCCTCCGCTGACCACGGGCACTCTTGGGCTACATACCACCGGAGGGCTCTGCAGCTCTCGTCCAACTGCATCTCTGCCCGGATCAGCCTGCTCAACTCAGCTGTCCACTCCTGCTTTGGCTGTTCCCCCAATAACAGCATTCGTACTTCATACTGCGACCAGTACCTTACATGGATGGAGGGGAGAACTTTTCCCTGGTGCCGCTGCTCACGGGCTAGCGCTTCCTTCCAGAGTTCGCATCGGATAGAATCAGACCATCCCAGCAGGACCTGCTCTGATACTGGTCCTCTATGCTGTATCTGCATCTCTCGCAACCTCCTTCTGAATTCCTCTTCCATGGTGGCTGGTATCTGTACCTCTCCTCTCCTTTCAGTTGGTGCTGCTGTGACTTCTGCTGCTGCAGCACCTCTTTGCTGTAGCCAAGTTGCATCCACAGCTGCTATAACTAGGTCTATGATCTCCGCTGTAGGGTTAGGACCATAATGTGCCAGTCTTATTTTAACAGCCCAATTAAACCATGCCTCTTCGGGTGTCCTGTCTGTTATGCTGGGCCTTTCGGTTATGTTGGGTCTTTTGGCTCTATCCATTTTGACTAGTTCTGCGATAATGTCCCTCTTCTTACGTTTGTTGGCCGGTTCTCCAGTAAGTCCTTGAGGGAAGAGAGCTTTAGCCGTTCATACTATACTTCCATTGTCCTGTGTTCTCGTGTAGCTGTCCTTCTGGACTGTGGGAATGATCCCGCTGCTTGCCACCAGTTGTAACGACACTCCGAGTATGAAAGGGGTTAAAGCCCTTTAGGACATTCCATTTCCGAACACAAAGGCAGCTACCGAACACTCTGATCAGCCGAACAAGAACCCCACACGAATAATTCTTCCGTCCCCCCCAAATACGAGACGAGGCTCTGTCTTGAGGGTCAAACAGGAATCAACTCATTTATTATCACACATGGACACAACAGATAAAATAACTCAGACTCTTTCCCCCCACCCTTGTAAAAGAGGGCAGGTTAAACTGTCCAATGAAAATAGACACACAGGTCAGGTGTGTTCAAACTTCTCATCAATAAACATTCTTATCAGAAGGGGGCTGCTGGAGGAATCCCCCCTGCCTCCATAGAGTTACACATCCTGTGATATCCAAGGCAGACAGACACAATAGAACATTGGAATACAGCCCCACCCCAAACTAGCACAGCAAATAGTACACAACACAATGAGACAGCACACATTATATATACATATATACAGCATTGAGTCTGACTAGCACAGGTCATAGTGGGGTTCTCATTCATCTTGTGCCCCTATTAGTGACTCCCATCACAATGGTATATTCATGGTCCCGAGTCTGTGTGTCTTGGGGGACATGGACCTGAATCTAAAGTAATGCCACCTCAAGGGTCCCCAGGCATACAGCTCACAAAGAGCACCGTCCCCCCAAATGCCAGGGCCCATAATCGGTTGGCAAGAGGCTGGCATTCAGTCCCCTCCAAAAGCCTCTGTCCCGGCTAGGTCTGTCACACTCCTCATCCGCTGTGTCTGTGTAAGGAGGGAAAGCCATCAATGAGAGATGATCTCATATGTTTACATTTGTTTACAAAAAGTGAAATATTCCTTTAAATATCGTACCTGGGGGTGTCTATAGTATGCCTGTAAAGTGGTGTGTGTTTCCAGTGCTTAGAACAGTCCCTGCACAAAATGACATTTTTAAAGTAATCAAAGTCATTTAAAACTGCTTGCGGCTTTAATGTAATGTCGGGTCCCGACAATATGGATGAAAATCAGTGAGACAAACGACATGTGTACCCCCCCCCCAGTCCATTACCAGGACCTTTGGTCTTGTATGGATATTAAGGGGAACCCCGCACCCAAATGAAAAAAAAAAGGAAAGGCGTGGGGCCCCCAGGCCCTATATACTCTGAACAGCAGTATACAGGCGGTGCAAACAAGACAGGGACTGTAGGTTTGTTGTTAAGTAGAATCTGTTTGTAATTTTGAACTGGTACATTTTTAAAGTGTAGCTTCAGACAAAAAATCTATTTTTAAGCTTTTTGGAAAACATAGGGAAAGGTTATCACCCCTGTGAAATTTGTTTTGCTGTCTGTGCTCCTCTTCAGAAGATTTCACCTCACTTTCTGTCACAATGACAAATGTTTTTAGAAAATTTTGGGTTTTTTGTGAAACAAGGATTGGTGATAAAGCATCAGTGGATACAGGAGAGAATTTCCCTTCCTAGGGGTAGGTTTCATCTCACTTCCTGTTGTCTCCTTCTGTTTGCAAGTAGGAGTCGTTTGTAAGTTGGATGTTTGAAAGTAGGGGCCTGCCCTATATACTCTGCAGAAATTGTGGCCTTAGGTATTGGTGTTGCCACAACACTGTAAGCCCTCACAGGGCCCTGCTGTGAAATATTAGATCAAGAATTGTAATTACATGCCCCTGTTGAACAGGGACAGAAAAATTGGGGCATTGGTGATGGTGGTGGTGCTGGTGCCACAACACTGTAATGCCCCGTACACACGGTCGGACATTGATCGAACATTCCGACAACAAAATCCTAGGATTTGCATACACACGGTCACACAACGTTGTCGGAAAATCCGATCGTTCTGAACGCAGTGACGTAAAACATGTACGTCGGGACTACAAACGGGCAGTAGCCAATAGCTTTCATCTCTTTATTTATTCTGAGCATGCGTGGCACTTTGTGTGTCGGATTTGTGTACACATGATCGGAGATTTTGTTGTCGGAAAATTTTATAGCCTGCTCTCAAATTTTGTGTGTCGGAAAATCCGATGGAAAATGTGTGATGGAGCCTACACACAGTCGGAATTTCCGACAACAAGGTCCTATCACACATTTTCCATCGGAAAATCCGACCGTGTGTACAGGGCATAAGTCCTCACAGTTACTCTTGGTGGGCGCTGGAACAGGCCCTGCTTTGAAATATTAGATCAAGAATTGTAATTACATGCACCTTTTGAACAGGGGCAGAAAAATTGGGCCTTTGGTGGTGGTGGTGCTGGTGCCACAACACTGCAACCCCTCACAAATACTCTAGTTGGAGAGCAGGAATGAGCCCTGCTGCAAAGAATTGCATCAAAAATTGTAATTAAACGCCCTGTTAAACAGGGGATGAAAAATATATATATATACCGATTATACTGCAGCTAGCAGAATCAACTGCACTTGTCTTCAGGTAGCTATAATGTAGGTGCAACTGTGCAGGGTACACAGTATAGTGACTGGAAATACGTCAAGAGCCTATGCAAGCACCTGGCTGTAGGTAGCTATACTGTAGGTGAGACTGTGCCGGGTACACAGTACAGTAACTGGAAATACTTCAATGAGCCTACACAAGCATCTGGCTGCAGGTAGCTATACTGTAGGTGAGACTGTGCGGGGTACACAGTACAGTACCTGGAAATACTTCAATGAGCCTACACAAGCACCTGGCTGCAGGTAGCTTTACTGTAGGTGAGACTGTGCAGGGTACACAGTACAGTAGCTGAAAATGCTTCAATAAGCCCACACAAGCACCTGGCTGCAGGTTGCTATACTGTAGGTCAGACTGTGCAGGGTACACAGTAAAGTAGCTGGAAATACTTCAATGAGCCTACACAAGAACTTTGCTGCAGGTTGCTATACTGTAGGTCAGACTGTGCAGGGTACGCAGTACAGTAGCTGGAAATACTTCAATGAGCCAACACAAGCACATGGCTGCAGGTTGCTATACTGTAGGTCAGACTGTGCAGGGTATACAGTAAAGTAGCTGGAAATACTTCAATGAGCCTACACAAGCACCTGGCTGCAGGTTGCTATACTGTAGGTCAGACTGTGCAGGGTACACAGTACAGTAGCTGGAAATACTGTAAAAACGCCTGCCTGTCAGTATATTAGGAGAACAGGATCTAGCTAAACTGAATACAGTGTGTGTATGTGTGTGTGTGTGTATATATATATATATATATATATATGTGTGTGTGTATGTATGTATGTATATATACATATATATATATATATATATATATATATATATATATATATATATATATATATATATACACACACAGCACCTGGGATGCATATATATACACAATACACTGTAACTGCAGCTAACTGACTCGACCTGCCTACTCTATCTAACTTAAATCAAATGACACTGTCTGTGTGTCTCTCTCTCTCTCTATCTCTGAATGCCGGAACACACTAAACAGGGCCGCCATGCATTCGGCCTTATGAATTGTGGGGCGTGTACTAAACCCCCTGAGCCATAATTGGCCAATTTCCTTGGCTTTGGCCAATTACGGCTCTCTGTTCAGACGGCGCTGTGATTGGCCAAGCATGCGGGTCATAGTGCATGCTTGGCCAATCATCAGCCAGCAATGCACTGCGATGCCGCAGTGAATTATGGGCCGTGACGCACCACTCGAATTTGGCGCAAACGGCCCATATCGTTCGTAATTCGGCGAACGACCGAACAGATGATGTTCGAATTGAACATGGGTTCGACTCGAACACGGAGCTCATCCCTAGTCCCGAGCACTGTTGAGTTTGGTGGTCTTTTTTGTATATTCACTGCTCCAAGTGTTTTTCCACAGCAGCTGTGTGTTATGTACTGTAACGCAGGGTTTTTACCAGAATCCTTGTACTGGATGGTGTGTATTCCTTAAATAAGGAAATGGCTCCCTCTAGTGGTTGCAACAACTATGCATGATACTGTGAAGCCTAGAGGTAGTGACTAATTTATTTAACTTGGCTGTGCACTACTTGCCCACGATGTCCTGTTCACTTAACCACAATGCCAAGGACAGAGCAGCCTGCTGGGTAGGCCTATAAAAGAGACAGCGTGGCCATGCTTCTCTCTGTTCTTCCCGGGACGTGAGACCTGCCTGCAGGGACTTGTGTGGTTGTATCGGAAGAACTGCGGCCTGCATGCTGCGGAGAAGAGTTGGAGCTAAATATTTATATGTACCTTGATTGTTATTGCCCTTGTGTATCAGAATCAACATTGTATTCTATATTCTAAACCAGTTTCCAGTAAACTTACTGTGTGGTTAACCACTAAGCCACCGCCCACCGTCATATGACGGCGGGACAAGGCTTCTGTTGTTCTGGGAGGACGTCATATGACGTCCTTGCCCTCCCGAGCCACTAGGGTGCGCGTGCCCGGCGGCCGCGATGTCCGCCGGGCACCTGCGATTGCCGGGTAACAGAGCAGGAGCGTGGATCTGTGCATGTAAACACAGATCCACGTCCTGTCAGAGAAGAGAGGAGACCGATGGCGTGTCCCTTGTACATAGGGACAGCGATCGGTCACCTCCCCCAGTCAGTCCCCTCCCCCCACAGTTAGAATCACCTCCTTAGGTCATACATTAACCCCTCGAGCGCCCCCTAGTGTTAACCCCTTCCCTGCCAGTCACATTTACACAGTAATCAATGCAATTTTATAGCATTGATCGCTGTATAAATGTGAATGGTCCCAAAAATGTGTCAAAAATGTCCGATGTGTCCGCCGCAATATCGCAGTCACAATAAAAATTGCAGATCGCCGCCATTACTAGTAAAAAATAAATAAATAATAAAAATGCTATAAATCTATCCCCTATTTTGTAGACGCTATAACTTTTGCGCAAACCAATCAATATACACTTATCGCAATTTTTTTTTACCAAAAATATGTAGAAGAATACATATCGGCCTAAACTGAGGAAAAAATTTGTTAAAAAAAATTTAAAAATTGGATATTTATTATAGCAAAAAGTAAAAAATATTGTGTTTTTTCAAAATTGTCCCTCTTCTTTTGTTTATAGCGCAATAAATAAAAACCGCAGAGGTGATCAAATACCACTAAAAGAAAGCTCTATTTGTGGGGAAAAAATGATAAAAATGTAATTAGGGTGCAGTGTAACATGACCGCGCAATTGTCATTCAAAGTGCGACAGCGCTGAAAACTGAAAAATGGCTTGGGCAGGAAGGGGGTGTAAGTGCCCTGTATTGAGGTGGTTAAAGTACAAATGGTGTGAGACTGTCAGAGAGCTCACCTTGCTGGTCACGGTGCTGGCCGCCCTGGTGCGCGCTGGTGAGCGATGCTGCACTTTGGCACGTGCGTCCCTGTGCGTGCTGCTGTGCATGTCCCTGCAGGCGCTGGTTTGTGTACTGGCATGCGGGTGCGTGCGCACGCGCCTGTCATCATCGGCGAGCACGTGCGCACGCCGTTTGGTGTCAACCGGCCTATTTAGGTTTGCCATGCACTCTGCTCGGTGCTGCCTGATCAACAGCTTCCGGTTCCTTAGTTCCCACTACCTGTTCCAGTGTTGCTGTGTTCCAGATCTCCGCTTGCCTCTGACTCTCCGCTGATTGCTGCCCGTACCTGACCTTGGCTTGTTTGACCCTTCCTCTGCCTGCTCCCTTGTACCGTGCTGCCTGTCTTTTGCCGAACTCTGCCTGTATCCTGACCTGCCTGCTTGCTCCTGCTCAGCACTTGTTTGCCTGTGTTCTAGTCCTCCATCTGCTGCTTGAAGTTCCTCTTCCACCCAGCACCTGGATCCCTCATCAGGCTCTCTTACCATTCCTTACTCCCGTGCCTCCTGTCCATTCCACCAGGGGCCGTGAGTGGGATACATACGGGAGACCACCCTCTGCCCAAGCGGACTCACCAGTCTGGTAAGTAAAGTCTGACAGAGACATTGTCTATTCCTATAGCAGTGACGGATACCCAGGTAACGGTGAATCACAGTATATTGTATTATAATTGTGTTGCTTCTTAGCGTTGGGCCTCACACAAACACTGCCACACAGTTGTGCCTAGGGGGTCGAGCCTATATTCAGGGGTTGATAGGCAGAGAGCAGGTCCGAAACAATTATCAGCAGCTCCTTAGGGGGGTCAGTGCTACACGTGGGGGCTCGTCCGGGATACTGTTACTCTGCAATCAAATCCCCCCCAGAGGGTACCCCCCATCTAAAAATCAGAATGGACCAAATCACTGTGGTCCAGTGGAGCGAAGCAGAAGGTGCCTGCTCAGAAGCGAGTGTGGCAATTGAACTCCCAGACGAAGCCTGGGAGGAAGAACAGGTCAGTCAAGTTGTGAAGGCCCTGTCCCCAGACCGAAAGGCATGGATGATTGCTGTCAGACCAGATCAGGGGACCTCTCGCACTCATGCATTGTTAGAGTGGAGAAAAGGGGTACCTGACAGCTTCAAGGGTAAAAGTGTACAACTAGGCAACAAAACAAAGCTGTATATAACAGATCCAAAGGTTTTAGATGAGGGTCCTATTAGCCCCATTCAAGCAGAAACAGCTCCCTCTCAGTCTTCTCTGGCTATGATTGGACCAGAGTTCTCTGCAGCCATGGGGGACTTTGTGTCAAAATGCCAGAGGAGCAATCCAATATGTATAGACGTTGGATATCGGAAGCTGAGGATTTTCTCTGGAAAACAGCCGATGCCAAATGGAGAGGAGGAGTTTAAAGCATGGCTAGAACAGGCCATGCAGACCCTAGACGAGTGGGACCTGCCAGAGACCCAGAAGAAACAATGTATCAGTGAGAGTTTGCGGGGAGCTGCAGCTGAGGCTATTAGGAACTTGAGATTCAGCAACACAACCTGTACCGCTTACGACTACCTGACTATATTACAGGAGGACTTTGGACGGCTAGAGAAGGCAGCTGACTTGATCTGTCAATTTGAACACACCCTGCAATGCCAAGGTGAACGCCTATCGGAATATATCAGACAGTTGGACAGGATGCTTTACCAGATTGTGCTAAAAAAAGGAATGACACAGTCTGCCATAGACCAGGCCAGAATACAACAAATCCTGAAGGGAGCACTACGCTCTGACCTAGTCTGGCTTCAGCTGAGGACATCAGTGGGTGTTATGTCCCTGAGGTACCCAGATCTCATTAAAATAGTGAGAGAAGAAGAGGCCCTGTTTGACGACAAGCAAGCAGCTGCTTGTTCAGTTTCTACGTCCTTAGTAAAAGTCAGGTCACAGGGGCCTATGGAGCAGAACCCAGAAATAGTCGCCCTAAAATCTCAAATGGCGCAAATAATGGAGATAATGTTTTTACTGATGGCAAAAGTCACCCAGACAACCCATGACAGTGTAGCGGAGACAAGAACACCGCAAACTTCATCTACGACCTTAAGTCAGAGGGTAATAGGCAATGAAATTTGTTTTAACTGTGTAGGGACCAGACACTATCAACGAGTATGCCCAAGTCCAGCAAAACCTGAGGTACAGAGCCAAAAGCCGGTGGAAAACTACCGAGGGCCCCGGTGAAGGAGTCAACCGGGTGCCCTGCTACATCAGTGAGCTCCAGAAACCTCAATGATGCAAAAAGACCATGGCAGAAGCTCAAACCCTGTCCTCGTCCACCAGGGGCTATTAGAAGTTCCCTCATCATCGGGAACAATACTGACCTGGTCAGAAGACTGTTAACACGTCTTGCTCAGAAGCAGGGCGCTTCAACTCCAAGTATGCATCCCATGTTGAGATCAGCTTATCAGCGTCTGGTACAAGAAGAGAAGGCCCCAGCTGAAGGAGTGGGAAAGATCTGGCTTTCCACTCCATCTGGCTTGGACTGGAATGAGAGGGTGTTACAGCCCAGTGAGGTCGCTTGTTTGAGAGCATCCGTCAAGCTGAATTGGGAGCAGCCAGGCCCCTTCATTGTTCTTGAAGTGAACGGTAAGGAAAGAGAGATGGGATTGGAAATTATTCCTGAGGTGGTTTCAACGAAGGCCTTACAGAAAAGTCACTGAAAAGTTTCGGTTACTGTCCGCAACATGACACCCTCGCCCGGGAAGATGCCAACTGGAGTGTTACTGGGGCAAGTAAACCCAGCTACCCCAGTCTCCCCATGTGATTTGAGGTGTGGTAGAGGTGACAAAATCCCTGAAGAAGAGTTCTACCCGAAGAACACCCCTCTTACACCTGCCTGGATGGAAAGGGCCAAAACTCAGCTCCTAAGATGGCGAGCTGCTTTTTCAAAGAGTGAGTTTGATGTTGGGTGCACCAAAAGTGCCCAATACCGGATCCTCCAGGAGAAAGACAAGCCTTTCTGAGAAAGAATCAGACAGATTCCATTTGGGACTTGGAAAACCTGCGAGAACAGCTGGCCGAGCTGAAGAGAACAGGAGTTATCCAAGAGTCTCGGAGTCCATATGCCTCCCCAATAGTGGTAGTAAGGAAGAAGACTGGGTCGTTGCGTTTGTGTATTGACTACAGGACACTGAACCAAAGGACCATTCCTGACCAATATACCACACCCAGGATAGAAGATGCCCTACAGAGTCTGTCAGGGGCGAAGTGGTTCAGCGTGCTGGATCTGAAAAGTGGATACTACCAAATCCCCATGCATCCTGAAGATAGGGAAAAGACCGCTTTCATTACCCCAGTAGGCTTCTTCGAGTTTGACCGCATGCTTTAAGGTCTGTCTGGTGTCCCAGCCACCTTCCAGATATTGATGGAGAAGACTATGGGGGACATTAACCTGACTGAAGTTTTGGTATATTTAGACTACATCATCGTGTTTGGCAAGACCTTGGAGGAGCATGAGAAGCGCCTGGAGAGGATCCTGAAGAGGCTCCATGATGAAGGCCTGAAGCTCTCAATGGAAAAATGCCAATTCTACCAACCTTCAGTAAATTACCTGGGTCACTATGTGTCTGCCAAAGGAGTGGCCACAAATCCAGAGAAACTGGAAACTGTCACCTCTTGGCCCAGACCCATGAATGTAACAGAGCTTAGATCATTCTTAGGGTTCTGTTCATATTACCGGAGCCTCGTAGAGGGATTTGCTAAGATTGCTCACCCACTCACTGAACTGTTGAAGAACCAAGAAGACATTGGCCCAGACTCAGACAAGCCTGGAAAACCAGCGGAAGGGCCCAGGAAGAAGAAAGAGTCTATCCAAGACCAGTGGACCCCTCGATGTGAAGAGGCTTTCAGACAGCTGAAGTGGAGCCTTACAACTGCCCCAGTCTTGGCCTATGCTGACCCTGCCAAACCCTACGAACTTCACGTAGATGCCAGCCAGGATGAGCTGGGTGGGGTGTTGTACCAGGAGCATGACGGACATGTAAGGCCTATCGCTTATGTGAGCCGGAGTTTGGCACCTGCTGAGAGGAACTACCCCACCCACAAGCTTGAATTCCTGGTCTTGAAGTGGGCAGTGGTAGACAAGCTGAGAGACTACTTATATGGCACAGAATTCGTCATCAAGACAGACAACAACCCTCTCACATACCTGCTCACTACTGCAAAGCTGGATGCCACAGGCCATAGATTGTTGGCCGCCCTATCAGGTTTTACCTTCAGTTTGAAGTACAGGCCAGGAGTCAGAAACAAGAACGCAGATGCCTTGTCGAGAAGACCCCACTGCTCCCGAGACTCCCCAGAAGAGTGGACCCACCTCACCCCAGATGGAGTGAGGGCCCTTTGTGAAGGAGCAGAACAACAAGCCAGTGGTAGAGCCAGAGCTGAGGACATTGGAGTGTCCACTGCTGGAGTGCCCAGAAGTTACTTTAACGTCACCCAAGTCGGGGCTGAAGGTCTGCCAAAGGTATTTAAGAAGGATCTGCAAAGAGACCAAGTGGAAAACCCTCTCTGCGGCCTGGCATTGAAGGCCTTAGAGAGTCAGCGCCGTGAACTGCTTTTCACTAACTCTCCGAAGGAAGCCCACTTGCTGCACATGCAGTGGGATCGGTTGCAATTGCAACAAGGGGTGGTCTACCAAAGGGGCCCCTTTGAGGACTCTGAAGAGAAATGGCAGTTGTTCCTACCAGAGAAACATAGATAGAAGGTGTTGATCGCTTTACATGATCATCATGGCCATTTAGGGTCCGAGAGGACTTTTCCACTGGTGAGAGACAGATTCTATTGGCCTCGCATGCGGACTGAAGTCAAGGGTTACTGCAATTCCTGCCTGAGGTGTATTCAAAGGAAGACTTTACCCCAACGAACTGCCCCAATGGGTCACTTAGAGAGTCAAGGGCCATTGGAACTGGTGTGCATTGATTTTCTGTGCCTGGAGTCTGACTTGAGTGGGCAGGGAAACGTCCTGCTGATAACTGATCACTTCACCCGTCATGCCCAGGCATTTCCCACAAAGGATCAGCAGGCATCCACGGTGGCTAAGATCTTGGTAGAGAAGTTCTTTGTGCATTATGGTCTGCCTCAGCGTATTCACTCTGATCAAGGAAGAGACTTTGAGAGCAGCCTAATTAAGAAACTTTTAGACCTGCTGGGGATCAAGAAGTCTAGAACCACCCCGTACCATCCTCAAGGAGGTCCTCAACCGGAGAGATTCAACAGAACCCTTTTGAATATGCTGGAAACTCTAACCTCAGAACAAAAGCAGCATTGGAGTAAACACATAGCGGCTATTGTACACGCTTACAATAGCACTGCAAATTATGCCACAGGATATTCTCCCTATCGTTTGATGTTTGGGCGAGAGGCCAGACTTCCAGTAGACCTAGCCTTCGGCATTTCCTCGGGCCATACCTCAGCAACTTCTCACAGAGAGTATGTGGACCGACTACAGAGAAACCTGAAGAATGCCTATGAAAAGGTCCAAGCTGTGTCAGATGCCCAAGAACAGAGAAATAGAAGAAGTTTTGACCTCAGTGTATGAGTACAGGACCTACAACCAGGTGACAGAGTACTGCTGAGGAATTTAGGTGTGCCTGGGAAACACAAGCTGGCTGATCGCTGAAAATCACAGCCCTACATTATCTACAAACAACTCCCAGGACTGCCAGTGTACCAGATTCGGCCA
Source organism: Aquarana catesbeiana (assembly GCA_037953035.1). Lineage (NCBI taxonomy): Eukaryota > Metazoa > Chordata > Amphibia > Anura > Ranidae > Aquarana > Aquarana catesbeiana. The sequence continues at coordinate 850,992 of JBBHAA010002037.1, forward strand.
GAGGGATGTACAGGCCCACTCAAAGCTTGGCATCGTAATATCTCTTGCCCCTGACAGAGACAGTTCGGTGCCACCATAGCAAGCTTCACCGTCCACATCCACCACTCCTCGGAGATCCCGACCAGTGACTAGATCACAGGCTGTACCTCTTGTTGAAGAAGATGAGGACAGCGAGGAGGAGGAAATGCGAATAGACTGGTTGTGGTTGTCTCACATGCCACAGCTTATTACAATTCTACCCTCTTGTTCAACGGTGGCAGATAGTGGAGCTCTTCGACCAGAGGCCCCTGAGTTTGTACCTCAAGACAAATCTTCAGAAGATCTAGAAGATCATAGTTACATAGTTACATAGTTACATAGTAGGTGAGGTCGAAAAAAGACACAAGTTCATCAAGTCCAACCTATGTGTGTGATTATGTGTCAGTATTACATTATATATCCCTGAATGTTGCGGTCATTCAGGTGCTTATCTAATAGTTTCTTGAAGCTATCAATGCTCCCCGTTGAGATCACCGCCTGTGGAAGGGAATTCCACATCCTTGCCGCTCTTACAGTAAAGAACCCTCTACGTAGTTTAAGGTAAACCTCTTTTCTTCTAATTTTAATGAGTGGCCACGAGTCTTGTTAAACTCTCTTCTGCGAAAAAGTTTTATCCCTATTGTGGGGTCACCAGTACGGTATTTGTATATTGAAATCATATCCCCTCTCAAGCGTCTCTTCTCCAGAGAGAATAAGTTCAGTGCTCGCAACCTTTCCTCATAACTAAGATTCTCCAGACCCTTTATTAGCTTTGTTGCCCTTCTTTGTACTTGTTCCATTTCCAGTACATCCTTCCTGAGGACTGGTGCCCAGAACTGGACAGCATACTCCAGGTGCAGCCAGACCAGAGTCTTGTAGAGTGGGAGAATTATCGTTTTATCTCTGGAGTTGATCCCCTTTTTAATGCATGCCAATATTCTGTTTGCTTTGTTAGCAGCAGCTTGGCATTGCATGCCATTGCTGAGCCTATCATCTACTAGGACCCCCAGGTCCTTTTCCATCCTAGATTCCCCCAGAGGTTCTCCCCCCCAGTGTATAGATTGCATTCATATTTTTGCCACCCAAATGCATTATTTTACATTTTTCTACATTGAACCTCATTTGCCATGTAGTTGCCCACCCCATTAATTTGTTCAGATCTTTTTGCAAGGTTTCCACATCCTGCGGAGAAGTTATTGCCCTGCTTAGCTTAGTATCGTCTGCAAATACAGAGATTGAACTGTTTATCCCATCCTCCAGGTCGTTTATGAATTAAATAGGATTGGTCCTAGCACAGAACCCTGGGGAACCCCACTACAGACCCCTGACCATTCTGAGTACTCCCCATTTATCACCACCCTCTGAACTCGCCCCTGTAGCCAGTTTTCAATCCATGTACTCACCCTATGGTCCATGCCAACGGACCTTCTTTTGTACAGTAAACGTTTATGGGGAACTGTGTCAAATGCTTTTGCAAAATCCAGATACACCACGTCTACCGGCCTTCCTTTATCTAGATGGCAACTCACCTCCTCATAGAAGGTTAATAGATTGGTTTGGCAAGAACGATTCTTCATGAATCCATGCTGATTACTGCTAATGATACCTTTCTTATTACTAAAATGTTGTATATAATCCCTTATCCCCTCCAAGAGTTTACATACTATTGATGTTAGGCTAACTGGTCTGTAATTCCCAGGGATGTATTTTGGGCCCTTTTTAAATATTGGTGCATTGGCTTTTCTCCAATCAGCTGGTACCATTCTAGTCAGTAGACTATCTGTAAAAATTAGGAACAATGGTCTGGCAATCACTTGACTGAGTTCCCTGAGTACCCTCGGATGCAAGCCATCTGGTCCCGGTGATTTATTAATGTTAAGTTTCTCAAGTCTAATTGTAACCAGATGTCCTTCCTCATTCTTTATGGGGCCAATATGGTCTGTCCTCCCTTTTTTACTATTTACATACTTAAAGAATTTCTTGGGATTTTTTTTGCTCTCCTCCGCTATGTGTCTTTCATGTTCTATCTTAGCTGTCCTAATTGCACCCTTACATTTCTTGTTGCATTCTTTATAAAGTCTGAATGCTGAGGATGATCCCTCAACCTTGTATTTTTTGAAAGCCTTCTCCTTTGCTTTTATATGCATTTTTACATTGGAGTTAAGCCATCCAGGATTTTTGTTCGCTCTTTTAAATTTATTACCCAATGGGATACATTGGCTAATGCCCTTATTTAATATGCTCTTAAAGCAAACCCATCTCTCCTCCATATTCTTTGTTCCCAATATTGTATCCCAATTTATGCCTTTTAACAAGGTTTGTAGTTTAGGGAAGTTGGCTCTTTTGAAATTCAGTGTCTTTGTATTCCCTTTATGTTTCCTATTTGTGTGATTTATACTGAAACTAATTGACCTGTGATCGCTGTTACCTAAATTGCCCCGTATTTCCACATCCGTGATCAGGTCTGTATTGTTGGTAATCAGTAGATCCAGTAATGTTTTATTTCTAGTTGGTGTGTCTACCATCTGACCCATAAAATTGTCCTGCAAGACATTAAGGAACTGGCGAGCCTTAAATGAATGCGCGGTTCCCTCCGCCCAGTCTATGTCTGGATAATTAAAATCCCCCATTATGATAACACTTCCCATCCTTGCTGCCAATCCAAATTGTGATAGGAGATCTGTCTCCACTTCCTCCCTCAGGTTAGGGGGCCTATAGCATACTCCCAGTATTATTTTCCCCTTAGCTTCCTCCCTTTGGAGCAATACCCATAAGGATTCCACCTCCTCTCTAGCTCCCTCAGTGATGTCATCTCTCACATTGACTTGTACATTATTCTTGATATATAGGCATACCCCTGCCCCTTTTTTACCCTCTCTATCCTTGCGGTATAGGGTATACCCTTGAATGTTTGCCAGCCAATCATGAGAGCTGTTGAACCAGGTCTCTGAAATTCCCACAAAATCCAAATCCTCCTCGTACAACAGTATCTCTAGTTCACCCACCTTGTCCGCCATGCTCCTGGCATTGGTTTACATGCCACATAGTTTAGACTGGTCGCATATTGTCCTCGTATTGGGTGTTTCGAGATTGCAACTAGGACTTGCTACCATACTCACCTTGTGTTTTTGTGCTTTGGTTAACCTACCACTAATGCCCCCAATACTACCCTCTGTAATATCTTCCGCGCTGGCTACCTCTGCCTCTGGACCCTCCCCCCCATCACCTAGTTTAAAAACCCCTCTAACTTTTTGGCCATCTTCATTCCCAGCAGATCTGCATCCTCCTCATTTAGGTGCAGTCCGTTCCTTCTATAGTACCGTTTACCGACTGAGAAGTCGGCCCAGTCCTCCAGGAATCAAAACCCCTCCTTACTACACCAGCTCTTCAGCCACTTGTTTACTTCCCTAATCTCCCTTTGCCTTTCTGGTGTGGCTCGATGTACCGGTAGTATTCCTGAGAATACTACCTTGGAGGTTCTTTTCCTCAATTTAGCTCCTAAGTCCCTAAAATCGTTCTTTAGGACACTCCATCTGCCTCTGACTTTGTCATTGGTGCCAACGTGCACCATGACAGCCGGGTCTTCCCCAGCCCCTCCCAGTAATCTGTCCACAAGATCCGTGATGTGCCGAACCCGAGCGCCCGGTAGACAACATACTGTTGGGCGCTTCAGGTCTTGGTTACAGATTGCCCTCTCTGTCCTTCTAAGAATTGAGTCCCCTACCACCAGAATCTGTCTTTCCTTTCCCTTTGCTGCCCCCCCACTCTCACTGGAAGAGTTCTTCCCCCGGCAGCTAGGAGAGTCCCTCAGCTCCAGCAGTGCTGATCCCTGACTGGTTTCACCAATGTCACTCAATGGAGCGTACTTATTGGGATGCTCCAGTCCTGGATCGGCCTCCCTGGCACTTCCCCCTCTACCCTTCCTGACTGTCACCCATCTACTCTTTGCTAGTGCCTGCCCCTCTTTGTCTCCACCCGCCTCTGTGCTGGCCCCTGCCGTCACCTGCCGTGTACGTTCCTGGCTCTCCTTTAGTATGGAGGGACTTCTCAGTGCTGACAGTTGCTTCCCCAGATTCAGAACCTGGGCTTCCAGGGAAACAATGTGCTTACATTTTGCACAGCAGTATTCGCCCTCGATCGGACGATCAAGGAACGCATACATGCAGCAAGATGTACAAAGAGTCGCCTCTCCACACCCGCCGGGCATCGTACCTATTAAATTTAGTGAGGATTGGGGATTTTACCCTGTCCAAATTACCTAACAGCTAGCTTCCTGGCACTAATACTCAAGACAATACACAGGTACACAGGTACACAACAAGACAATACACAGGTACTCACAGACCTACGTGCAATCGCAGAACAGTCGCAGACCTTCGTGCACTCGCAATACTTAAGTATACAGTATACAATACACAAGTACTAACGATCCACACACACTACTCAGACAACACTCAGGTACTCACACTACACAGGTACTATGACCCCCCCTCATCAAACTTCTTCATTAGGAACAGACCCTGAGGACCTTTCTTCTCGTATTGAAACAGAAATACAGGAAACTGAAGTAAACAAAGAAGAAGAAGGGGGTGAAGATGATACCAGTTTGCCTGAGACACCGAAGGAACAGAGAGCGAAGAGAATCATTCACCCACCCAAGAGTCTAACTTACGATACCTTAGGTGAATGCTCCAAAGAAATTTGCTTCACTTCAAAAAGGACTCTTGAAGTGCCTGGTCTTTCCACTGCTGATTTGGTGGAGGACAACCCCATCTCACCCCCTGGCACATCTATACAAGACGCTTCGGTGTCAGTAGCAGGTAGACAGAACAGCCTCCCTCCTTGTGAAAATTGTGGGAGGCTCCTCTGTCAAGCTTATGTCATGGTATGAAATGTTTGAGTTTAAACTCTGGTTATGATAATGAAACTTGTTTGTTATCATGTATACACTAACCCAATTTCTCCTTGTGTATACAACAGCATGTAACCGGTCACAAATTTTAATTAACTTTGGGGACCAAAGGCTTTAAGTGGGGGAGTATGTAACGCAGGGGTTTTACCAGAATCTGTGTGGGTGTATCGGAAGAACTGCGGCCTGCTTGCTGCGGAGCGGAGTTGGAGCTTCCTGAGTAGGTTTAACACAGTGCGCTGGACTAGCACGTGCTCGGACGACGTTTCCCGGTCATCTGACAGAGGGTGCAGCTTGACGGTGCTACCCGGGAGCAGGACTGGGATCACAGAAGCGGAGCAGCACAGTTGTTCGGGTCCTATGTGGTGAGAGGGCTGTTGCCCATGATATATATACATATTACTTTGCCACTTTGCAGCCTAGTTCAGAGGATTGCTGAGACTCATAGTTCTACAGTGCGGTCTTACTGCATAGACTGTGTTTGACCGCAGGCCTCAAAGTTTACCTTTCACATAACATAGAGTGTTCGGTTGCACTTTTCATAGAAGAGGAAGTTTGCACGTGTTTCACACAACCAAGTTAACAGTTCACCTACCACCTTTATCTTATTTGAACATTTGCTTACTCATTGGATTACAATTACTGCAGTATAATAAGGCCAGCTGAAGAAAGAAGATCAAAGACTTTGCTATTCACTATAAAGCACTTATTATTTCTCTTACACACACACTCTGCGGACTGCAGTGCAACCTAGGGGAGCCCTTGAGTATATGTACTGTGTTGCCTTGTTATTTAATACTGTATAGTGTACTGCAGGTTAGGAGTGTGTTTGCGCTGCTGCATTGGGAGTGGGAAAGTGCGCAGTGTCAAGATTTTACCGCCCTGAGCATCAGTCCCACTTTGAGGCACGCCCACACTCGTTACTCATGTGATCTTTTAGTCTGAATATTTATATGTACCTTGATTGTTATTGACCGATCAGAATCAACATTGTATTCTATATTCTAAACCAGTTTCCAGTAAACTTACTGTGTGGTTCAAGTACAAATGGTGTGAGACGTTGTCTATTCCTATAGCAGGTGAAGTGACGGATACCCAGGTAACGGTGAATTACAGTATACTGTATTATAATTGTGTTGCTTCTTAGCATTGGGCCTCACACAAACACTGCCACACAGTTGTGCCTAGGGGTCGAGCCTATATTCAGGGGTTGATAGGCAGAGAGCAGGTCCAAAACAATTATCAGCAGCTCCTTAGGGGGTCAGTGCTACATGTACTTTTTAACTCATCATACATTTGTAATATAATGGACTCAGCACTTGACTTTTGAGTTTATTGTTAATAATTATCTTAGTGTATTTAGTGAAAATATTGTTTTGATATTTTCAGGGCGGGGGGGGCTTTCAAGTAGGCTGTATGGAGCCCCGTGATTTCCTAACAGCAGCCCTGTGCTGACCGGCGGTGAATTCCGCATGCCTGGGCTGGGTGGCAGGATAAATAACAAGCATCGGGCAGGCAGGCCTAACGGAAACCTTGTGTTCAGCTTTCGTAGTGTTGTGTTAGGCCTGCATGGCTGAACCCTTCCACCTTGCCTCAGGGCAAGCCGCACATGCCAATGCAGGGCTCTTACAGAAGCGTGGGACTTCCATAGCGTTGGGCCTGTGCAACTTCACCCTTTCACCTCAGGGCCCACACTGATGCACGGCCCTTAAGGCCCACCAAAATTCTCAGCACCAGGCGCACGATGCTGTTGATCTGGCCCTGGGTTCCTGGTGAACAGGAGCAAAAAGTCCCCACCATGTCCTACCGAGAGATGGTCGTCTCCCTGGCATGGATGGTGTATGTCGCATCCAAGCAGAGGCCAACTCCATGCCCCACCGCATGCTCTCCTCCCTTGGCCAGCCCCGACCGAGCTGCCCTGGCTCCATCTCCTGCCGACCAGTTTAAGAACCGGGAGTCAGTGCAGCAGGCGCTGCCCCCCCCGACCTGCCCAGTGGGCAGAGAATACCTGGAGTGGAGCTTCAGCCTGGGATGGGGTTGGGAGGAGGGATAGCAGGAACAGGGCCAAGTCACTGCATCATGGACCTCTGGGTTGTACTTGCCCCTTGGCCAAAAGTTGCTGGTCAGCCCCTGATCTATGGCCAACTGGAGGCCAGGAAGACATGGAAAGACAGGGTGGGGACAAACACATAGCTGTTCAGGGTTTCATGTAATGGTTTATGTGTCATATTGTATTTTCCCTGTTAAAAGAAAAATAGATAGAAGTGATATTTGGCTCTATTTAGCGATTTTATCTACACCTTATTTTAAAACAATATCAAGCCTTTTAATTAGATTGGCATAATGTACAGATGAAGACATTCTACTGAAGTCAGGCTTAGGGGAGCCTTCTAATTCCGCGTACACACGATCGGGATTTTGGTCAGAAAAAGATATGATGGCTTTTCCGACGGGATTCCGCTCAAGCTTGTCTTGCATACACACGGTCACACAAAAGTTCTCTGAACTTTCGACCGTCAAGGACACGGTGACGTACAACACTACGATGAGCCGAGAAAATGAAGTTCAATGCTTCCAAGCATGCGTCGAATTGTTTCCGAGCATGCGTGATTTTTTGCGCGTCCGAATTGCATACAGACGATCGCTTTTTCGGATAGGAACTTTTTCCGACCAAAAAATAGAGAACCTGCTCTCAATCTTTTGCTGGCGGAATTCCGCCAGCAAAAGTCCGATGGAGCATACACACGGCCGTATTTTCCGACCAAAAGCTCACATCGGTCTTTTGCTGGCGGCATTTCCGATCGTGTGTACGGGGCATTAGGGATGTCATTTGTCCGGCCAAACTATTTTTATTTAAATTTTTGATAGATTGGAAAAGCGTTCAAATCCCTGTTGGGTTTTTAGTGTTACCCAAAGCCACTTCCCATCCGCTTACGCTTACATGCATTGTGTTAAGGCAGCCTGTTCAATCAGAATGTATTGACATTGCACAGCAATAGAAGAAAAACTAGACCTCAGCATTTTTCTGTAACTTGGCTCACCACAACACCGGTATGTGATACTTTTCAGGGTGAGTCTTTTGGCACCTAATATGCTGTGTGCTGGGGATACATACTAGTGTAATTATTATTATTATTATTATACAGGCCTTATATAGCGCCAACAGTTAGCTTCACACCTTAAAAGGTGTCATGCTTTACCGTGCATTGCGGTAATATGTGCTAAAGCATGCATTTTAGTGCGTGTTACTGCAATGCATGAGTGTGAAGGGAGCCATTTACAGAAACAATGTGAGAAAGTGAGGGAAAATTTGCAAAAATTGTTTGTTTTTGTATGTAATGCGGTGAAAAGTTAGGACCGTCTCAGAGTTACAGTAAATGAGAGAGGATGCCTTTAACTGAGCCATGGATAGCAGTAAAACCCCAACGGGGTCCTGGCGAAACTCACGTGATGTGAGTGAAATGCGTTGACGTCACAGCGTCATGTGACCTGGCTCCTCTCTCATTCTAACAGTGTTCACCATCTGATATCAGCCGTCCCATCTGACTAACATTCCACCCGCACAGCCTACACTGAGGTTTGGAGGACTGCTCAGGTGACATGAGTGTTTACTCATCTACTGACTTTCGCATCTGCCCCACAGCTACCTGGGAATTTCTGTGGACATCGAGGAAGTTCATCGAGTATCGGGTCTGCTACCATTGTGAACCCCCTGTCGTGGAGGACAGAGCGTCAACAGGAGATCGGGTGAGACTGTTCCTGAACACCGTTCCCGATCCCTTATGCTATTAGCCCTCTGCCGTTACCACTGCCGTGTGGATGTTTCCAAGTTCATGACTAACAGGCCACAGTGACTAAACTAATATTCCCTTTTTCCATCTCCTTGGCTGTCACTTTTGTATGGCGATTGAAATATACCTCCAACGTCCAGCTTATGCCTGTCTGTACTTTACAACACATCTTTAAGTCCTCAGCATATTGCTGTTTGTGGCCCATATACATGGGCTGTTCCTTTAGTGGCTCAATAAGGCTTAATAAGGTCTCCTGACAGTTCTCCATTCATTTTGGAATACCAGCCACGGCTGTTCATACCAGGTGCTTGATGTCTATTTGCCGCTTAAGCTAGCTGTATGCTTGTCAGTGGGTAATGAATGAGAGCCCAGGTCCTTTATTTTAATTTTCTGACAATGTTGTCACGAATGGTTTTTATTATGGTGTGGTGAAGGTTTTGGTCTTTTTGTTTGTTTGATGAATTTTTGTACAAATAAACGTCCTCAATTTGATAGTTACACCGCTGTGTGTCTCCCTTTGGAGTCCCTTCACGTTAGTATACTTTACCTCAGTTATTTTCTTTCATTCTAACTCTTCCCCACTCTCTCTGACACAAAAAAGTGTTTGACTTTTACTGTACTTTAACAATTTAACTTATGGAAACAAAACAAGCTTTAAGACAATAGTGGAATATTTTAATAATATTTCTAATATTTACAATTATGTTTAGTTCATCCACACAGTCCATTCTCATCATTTCAGATGTTTAATTTAGCCGCGTCACCTTAAGAGTCCCCCAATACAAAACGTTCTCCCTCTGGGTATAGGTGTCATAAGGCTCAAATTCTTGTGTGACCTGCAAAGACAGAGGCAAACATTTACACAATGGTTTTATTTTCAGGATGTACAGAAGTTACAGTATTATAGTTCACAGAAATCATAAAGAACACCCCCCCATGAGAAACGTGGGACTTTAAATGTACCAACAAGGTAAAATATATGTAAACCTGTCAATCTATGGAATGCTCTGCCTGCGTGTGTTTGTTTTTAATGTCTACACATCATTGCTGACACTCCTGGCCACACATGATTTTTCTTTCACCTCGGCTTTATTGTTGTGGCCACCCCTCCAGCCTGTTTTTCCCAGGCATCGTAACATAGTTCCGTTCAGACCTATCCCAGTGTTCTCTGCCTTTAGCCACTCCCCCCAATCAGATTCTTATGGCCCCTAGCCCTATCCATCCATAGCTTGACGAAGGGGCGCGGCTGTCACACCATTGCAGCCCGTGCGCGCAGGAAACGCGTCGCTTGCCAGTGACATAATTTCTCCCCGCCCACTATCCATCTGCGCTCCAAGCCTCGTTCTGGTCTCTCGCTGTCACCACGGCCTGCATAACATCTTAGCAGTGTCCCTCCACACGCAGGCAGAGCATTCAGCAAGCAGGCAGGAGTTCTATGACCGATCTGATGACACCTTTATGATGGATATCCCACATTTACATGCCTTTCTGATGACTTCCTAAATGTGAGTGTGATTGACACAAGATTTATGAATAAATAGTTTTTTAAGTCTACACCTAGAGGCGCCTCTCTCTCTTTGTGCTTCTCCTCATGACTTTGGAACGCGGTTTCAAGTTCCTATTGAAGGCAGCCCTATATGTGGACTCACTGTCCTGGTTTTGGACCTTTGGACTTTTTTTCCCATATATACATGGTTTCAATACTATAGAAATATATACCCATTATTGTGGCTTTTTCATGCACCTGTCTTTGAATATATTCCCATATTCCGAGATATTTTAAAAGTTTTAAATGTTTTCATTCAGATACATACATGTTTTTTTCTTTCATATATACCAGCCTGTGGGTTAGGGTTGTTTTTGCTGCTTTCTCCAGTTTATTGCGCCTACACTTGCATATAGGAGGACACTGTTAACCCTGTCTCTCCTAAAAAAACCTGTGGCACCAAAATGAAATCATTGGAGGACAAGGTGGACGGTTTGGAAAACCGTCTACGCAGAAACAACCTACACTTGGTAGGCCTGCACAAGCGGGTTGAGGGTTCTGACCCGGTATCCTTCCTGGAAAGTTGGTTTACCCAGAAATTTTGGAAGGACTGTCTATCTCACTGCTTTGTCCTGGAAAGAGCTCACAGAGTTCCTGGCAGACCGCTCCCTACAGGTAATCCTCCCGGACCATGATGATCCGTCTCCTCAACTACCGGAACAGGGACTCCATTCTACACTCTGCTCACCTGAAAGGGAGCCTAAAGATCAATAATGCAATGGTGTTCCTCTTCCCTGACAACTCCCCAGCTGTCTGTGCCTCGAGGGCCAAGTACCAACACGTCAAGCAAAAATTAAGGGAGAAGGCCATCCAATACTCCATGTTATTTCCTGCCACATTGAGGGTTATCTACCAAGGCCAGGTGCATTTTTTTCCAAACCCTGTGAATGCTCTCTCCTGGTTTGAATCCCTGCAACAGCCTGGTAATTTGTCTGACTGGGCACCTAAAACCTGATCGGGACCTTTAAGGCAACCGTGCAGGGCTCCTATATCTCTAATATTGTTAAGCATAGGAAATCTACTCAGGCTACCCTTCGGACTTTGGAGTCCTCCTTAGAGACAGCTAGGGCCAGATATATGCACTCCCCACTTCGGACTCCCATGGTGTCTTGGTAGGGGCACATAAGGCACTGGATCTCCATAGGGTGGACACAACTCAAACAACAACTCTTTTTGTCAGCAAGGTTACATGAGCATAGTGGGAAAATGGTAAGATGCTGGCCTATCTTTCTCACACGGAATACACGGATAGGTCCATACCACAAATCCAACTACCCGATGGTTCAGTTTCATCAGATCCTTTTACCATAAACCAGACATTCAAGTCCTTCTATGAACGCCTATATTCAGACCCCCCCCGCCCCCCCCCCCCCCCAGCTTGAGTCAGTGGGGTTCTTTGAATCCATCCAATTCCCTGAATTGGGGGACTCTCACAAACGTATTTTGGATAAACCCCTGACGATCAAAGAAATTACAGAGGCCATATACTCTCTCCTCCCTAACAAGACTCCAGGGTTAGACGGTTTACCTGCTGAATGGTACAAGAACTATGCAGAAGACTTAGCACAGAAACTACATTCTCTGTTCGGACAGGCATTAGAGGAAGGCGAGTGTCCCGCCTCTATGTGCGAAGCCCTGATTGTAGTGTTGCCCAAACCTGAGAAAGATAAATTGTTATGTGGGTCCTACCGTCCAATTTCACTATTAAATAGTGATGCTAAAGTGCTGGCTAAACTCTTAGCTACAAGACTACAAAAGTTTATTCTTCACCTTGTCCACTGAGATCAGACGGGGTTCATGCCTGGTAAGAGTACGTATGACAATATTCGTCGTCTTTATTTACATATTCATAGGGAGGCACTTACACCGGCGGCTCTTTCACTGCCCAGACAGAGCCAGAGCTGACAGGCCGCTTGCACTCCCCCCCGCCATGCACGGACAGGAGAGGAGAGTGACCTAGATCTACTACTTCTTCCATCCCTGTCCTCCTGTGTGTGCCCATGGCCCCACCCACACTCCAATTGGATTGGAGTGTGGGCGAGGAAGCCGGGGATGAGTGGGCCGGGAAGCCCAGCAGCCGGGAACAGCATGGAAAATGAACGTGGAAGATATGCAGACTGCATGAGCCTCCTTCCTTCTTGGGGTGAGTGAGCTCACATCCATCCATTCACCCCCTCCATTATCTCTCCTGCCTCTGAATCAGTACAATAATGTAAGGCGACCTCAGATTTAAGGGGTGCGCCACAGACTCTGATGTAAAGGAGGCTTTGGTGAGCAGAGACCCCCTTACATCAGAGTTCCCCTTTACACCAGAGTGCACAGAATTCCCCCTTACATCAGAGCACCCCCTTAAATCAGGGTTCCCAGAACACCTCTTCCATCAGAGTTCCCCTTTACATTAGAGTCCACAGAACTCCCCCTTACAGTGAAAGTCTGCTGGCTCTGATGTAAGGGGGGTCTGCAGACTCTGGTGGAGAGGGGGAGCTCTGCAGACTATGATGTAAGGGGGGCTCTGATGTAAGGGGGCTCTGCAGACTCTGATGTAAGGGAGGTCTCTGCGGACTCTGATGTAAGGGGGGCTCTGAAGACTCTGATGTAAGGGGGAGCTCTGCAGACCATGATGTAAGGGGGGCTCTGAAGACTCTGATGTAAGGGGGGACTCTGCAGACTCTGATGTAAGAGGGGGCTCTGCCCCCATACCCCTCCTCCTGTCAGTCTCTCCTTCTTCTCCCCTCCCCATTGGCTGCCCCCCAGCCACTTCCCTCTTTTGGCATAATGTGGTTTTAAAGTTGATTCTCTTCGTTTCTGTACATTTCAATTTTGCTGACCTACACTGAAATTACTGTAATGTGCTAAATGTGATCTTTGTGCCTTATGGTTTATTGTATCTGGTTTGTCTTATTGTTTCCCTTGAGATGAATAAAAAAAAACCTTTTCTCTTAAAAAAAGGGGGGCCTCCGCAGACTCTGATTTAAGGAGGGCTCTGCGAACTTTGATGTAAGGGGGGTACTGCGGACTCTGATGTAAGGAGGGCTCTGCAGACTCTGATTTAAAGAGGGCTCTGCAGACTCTGATGTAAAGAGGGCTCTGCGGACTCTGATGTAAAGAGGGCTCTGCGGACTTTGATGTAAAGAGGGCTCTGCGGACTCTGATGTAAGGATGGCTCTGCGGACTCTGATGTAAGGAGGGCTCTGCGGACTCTGATGTAAAGGGGGCTCTGTGGACTGTGATATAAGGAGGTCTCTGCAGACTCTGCTATAAGCTCTCTGGACTCACATGTAGGAGGGACTCTTGGAACCCTGATTATGGGGAATGCTGGGAACTATGATGTAGTGGGGACTCTGGTTACCATAGCCCCCCTTTTATAAGAATTCCCTCTTACATCAGAGTTCCTTCCTTATATCAGAGTTCTCAGTGTTCCTCCTTAAATCAGGGTCCCCAGAGTTCTCCCTTACATCAGAGTCTACAGAGTCCCCCTTTCAGTGTAAGGGAACTCTGTGAGTTCAGATGTAAAGGGGAATTCTGTGGATTCAGATGTAAACGGAGACTCTGTGGACTCTAATGTAAGGGGGGACACTTGTCATTAAAACCATATGATTAGAAATATTATTTAATGACAAAATATATGCATAGTGTACACTAAAAAAAAATTTGCTGTTGTGCCGTTAAAGAAAAGGTGGCAACCCTACCTAAGATGGCAGGAAGGGGGCCTGCTGCAGAACATGTGTAAGAGTTCCACCTCAGGACCATAATATAGGGCCCTGTGATGGAAGTAAAGAGCCCCAGAATTGGTGGGAAGGGCCCCGGGCTCTGAGGGAAGGCTCCAGGACCAGAGGTCAGGGGGGCCCTTCATGGTTTCTTGCACTGGGGCCCTGAAGGTTCTAGTTACGCCTCGGATTCAACCTATTTCCTTTGAGCCCAGGTCATCCTATACCCGCCCCCAGCTGATCAGTGAATGGAGACAAATCACAGCGCTGAGCTCATCTCTGTCACTCTGCTCTCTATCTCTCAGCATGCTTCTTCTCGGTACATGAACTGATTGGCTGCATCTGCTGCTTCTTCCTCTTACATTTCAGGCCTGCTGTACAAGGACTACAAGGCAGATACCAGGTCAGACTTAGGTTCCCTCACTGCTAACTGTTAACCACTTCAGGACCGCTCCACAGCAGTGTTACTGCTACAGGGCGGCACACGTGCGCCTGATTATGTATATATACTTAGGGGGTGTGCTGGCGTGCCGCCAGCAGCTCGCTCCTGCTGTGATCACACAACAGGAGCCCAGCGGCGGGTACCGTAGCAGAATACACATTGGCCTAAATTTATTTTATTGGATAAGTTTTATAGCAGGAAGTAAAAAAAAAAATTGTCATCAATTTTGTTTATAGCCCAAAAAAATAAAAACCACAGAGGTGATCAAATACCACCAAAAGAAATCTCTATTTGTGGGAAAAAAGGACGTCAATTTTATTTGTGTACAGCGTCTCACGACCGCCAATTGTCAGTTAAAGTAACGCAGTGCCGTATCACAAAAAACATTTTCCGGAGGGCAAGTGGTTAAATAAAATACATTTAATAACGAAAAAAAAAAAAAAAAAGCTGCATGTTTTATATCGGCCTAGACTTTGGGTAGCATGCAAATCTAATTGTAAGCTAAATAATGAATTTCTGAACATAGCAAAAGTTAGTTTACTATCAAAAAATTGACTTTATTTCCAGGATTCCCATAAAATACACGGTACAAAGTTTCTGGTAAATCACCTTTACCTTAATCAGGCTTATAAAATATGCCCCATTGACAACGTCTGCTGATGACGAAAACGCGTCTGGTGGAGGGCACGTAGTGACGTCACCACGCGAGCGGAGTAGGAGGACAGGCTCTGTTTTTGTGTATGCCGGCCGGCTCTTTTACATGCGATATTATCGCCTCCTATTTGTAAGTGCATTACTTAATTTTATTAAAAACTTTTGGAATTTATTACACTATGGCCAGTTCTTTTTTCTTCTGGGCAATGTACTAAATATGTGGATGCCGAACGTGGGTCCTAGTGAGCGATCTTCACCATCCGAATACGGTTCCTATTGTGGTCATCAGCAAGCTTAAAGGCCTAGGCTGGGCTATAGCCACCTGCCTTTTAAGCTTGCCGTCCGGTAAGCTCAATCTACAGCTACAGTGGTCGGGCACTTTATTTGTGTATGCACACTGTGGTGTTATTATGACCCTTCATATCTTCAACGGACACTCATTTGTCTTGATGTCAACTGTTTTGGATTTTATTTTTAGTGCAGCTTTCCCCATTCCATAGATTTTATAAAATATGTAACACATGGAAATTATTTGAAAACCGGCTTGAGATTTTACTTTCACAACTAGCAGTTTACCACATACCTCTGCAAAACCTTCCACTTGTTGCGGGGGTGAGGTGTTAAGTGACTTTTTGGAGCACGTTCTGAAAATAAAGGCCAGAAAATAAAAATATTAATTTCAAGAGAACCAGTCATGATTAGGTTTATGCAGCCCAAATGCAGCCAGATTATTTATTAAGTCTTGGGTAGGGAAAGGTTAGAACCCTTGTTGGCTTTCTGTTGTCTTTCATTGGGAGAGTTGTTTTCTATTTCTATTTGATGGGTGACAGATAGGAAAGGCAAAGTAAATCTCCCCAATGGAATTACAGATGGTAACAAATACATTTTTTTTTTCTAGTAGAGTATGGAAGAGTTAGAACCATACTGCTGTTTGTATAACCATTAGGGAAATTTCCCTGCAATTCCTATTCAGGGGATGGGTATCAAGAAATGAGATAGGGTGTCAGTACATCAGGAATGTCCAATTTTCATATACAGTGGAACCTTTGTTGACAAGTAACGTGGTTAACGAGCGTTTTGAAAGACGAGCAACTTTTTTTAAAAATCCCGACTCGGTTTGCAAGTGTTGTCTCGCAAAACAAGCAGAAATAAAGCTAATGGGGTGTGCAGTAGCGCATTTGGCCAGAGGTGCGGGGGTGCCGGTGACACTCGGAACAGTTCAGAGCCGTTCGGAAATACTCTGAATCACTCGGAAATACTAGGAAACACTCAGAAATACTCAGTTCCCGAGTGTTTCCAAGCCTTTCCGATGGTTTCTGAGTTCAGCCGAGCTGTCCCAGAGTATTTCCGAGGCTCTCTGGCGCCCCCCCACCTCTGGCCAGATGCGGTATTGCATGCAATAGAAGTCAATGCGGAACGGGTTATCTTTGTTCCCAGCATTCTCCTGGAACAGATTATGCTCGTAATCCAAGGTTCCACTGTATATTTATCATAGTTTGTGGACTTTTAACTTTCCTACAGACTAAATAATATACACTGATTTGGGGTATTTACACCAAAGAAATGTAGCAGAATAAATTTAGGTCTAAATTTGTGAAGAAAATGGAAAATTTATATCAAATACTTACCGTAATTTTCCTTTCCAGATAGGCTCCATGGCAGCATATGTGTGGGCAGGCTCCGCCTCCATAACTACCCAGTAGGACCCCTCTCCCATAAATCTTTGCTCTAGGCTGCTATCCATGTTCCGTAACTAGCCTACTCCAGACATTTGGGAGGCACTCCTGCTGCCATGGAGCCTATCAGGAAAGGAAAATTACGGTAAGTATTTGCTATAAATTTTCCGTTTTCCTGACATGCTCCATGGCAGCATACGTGTGGGAAATAACTCGCCAAAACACACCCGGGTGGGCAAAAAATGTTTGAGCAAAGAAACCAAATTTTATTTTACATTGTCAACCGACAATACTTGTAAACCAAAATTAATGGAAGACAGAGCAGCAGGCTCAACACAGTAGTGGGAAACAAATGTGTTAATAGAAGACCAAGAAGCCGCTCTACAAATGATTTCAGGCGCGACATGCCGAGAAGCTGCCCACGAGTTCGAGATACTCCTGGTCGAATGAGCTGTCACTGCCTCTGGAGGAGCCAAACCCTTTGCCTTGTATGCCCTTTGAATGGTCTGCACAATCCAAGAAGAAATTGATCTGACCGAAGCTCGCATTCCCTTGTTTTAACCATGGAGAAGAACGAAAAGAAATTCTGTTTGTCTGAATGGAGTTGTGACCTCCAGCTATTGTTTTAGAGTGTGGCCTACGTCAAGTGGATGAACATCCTGATTATCCGTTGTTCTGAAAGTAGGAAGTACAATTTCTTGGTTTTCATGAAAGACTGAGGTCACTTTAGGGTTTGACCCTAGCATGGGAATCAACACTACCCTGTCTGGAAAGAAGGTCAGAAAAGGTTCTTCTGAACCTAGATTTCTAATCTCCGACACTCTTTTAGCCGAAGTCACAGCTACTAAGAAGGTGGTCTTGAGCGTAAGGTCTCTCATGGAAAGAGGTTTGTCGGGATCTGATCCGAGATTGAAGTGAAAATCCAAGACAATAGGGAGGTCCCCTTTGGGAAACCTAGGTCTTCTTTGAGGTTTAAGCCTGAGAGCTCCTTTAAAGAAATGACGAACTAATGCGTGATTTGCCCAAGATACTCTTGTGAAGGCCGAGATGGCTGAAACTTGAACTCTTAGTGAGCTGACTGCTAAGGATAGGTCAAGCCCTGATTGGAGAAAACTTAGAATGCCCTGTACTGCTGGAGAGTTACAAGGATTTGACCTGGAAGACATATGATCAGTGAATTTAGACCATATACGTTCGTATACCCTATTAGTACTTCCCCTCCTGGCACTAAGAAGAGTTGGAATAGCTTCTTCAGGACAAACTAGAGATTCAAGCCTTTGCCTCTCAAGAACCACACCCTGAGGTGTAGGCAGGATGGGCATGGGTGTAACGTTGTGCCTTGAGACAGTAGATCCGGCCTGAGAGGTAGGGGAACTGGGTCTTGATAACTGAGGAGCGATATCAGAGGAAACTATGGCCTGTTGGGCCAGAAAGGAATCACTGCAATGATCTCCACCTTCTCTGTTCTGAGCCTCCGAAGAAATTGAAGAATCACCGGTACCGGAGGGAAGGCATAAGCCCTCTGAAACCTCCACTGATCTGAGAGAGCATCTATTCCATATGCCTGAGGGTCTCTGAACCTCGAATAATATCTGGGCATTTTGTGATTGCATGGGGAAGCAAACAGATCGACCTCTGGAAGTACTCCCAGGGTCAGAAGCCACTCGAACACCCCTCTGTGGAGAGACCACTCGTTGTTGTCCATTTGAACCCGCGAGAGGAAGCCCACCTGTACATTCTGAATCCCTGGAATGTTAACTGCAGAGATGTTGGACACATACTTCTGAGCCCAGCTCATTATTGGCTCCACCTCTTGTAACAGAGACCAGCTGCGAGTTCCACCTTGCTTCTTTATGTAAGCCACCACGGTTGTATTGTCCAACCTTAGCATTACTGATGAATCCTTTATTAGATGGCGAAATTACAGGAGTGCCTGAAAGGCAGCTCTCAGCTCCAGAATGTTGGAGACAATCCCTCGAGCAGGGAAAATCCATCGGCCCTGAGCCACTTCTGAAAGGCAGTGAGCGCCCCAACCCCGATTGCTGGCATCCGATGTTATTGTGACCCATGAGATGGGAATGATTGAATGGTGATTGCGCAGATTTTTCCCTTGAAGCCACCAAAGGAGAGACGTTCTCATGGTTGGAGTAAGGTGTATGCGCTGGACTTGGCTGGAAGAACCCCATTGTTGAAGGAACCCTTTTTGGAAGGGTCGTGTATGCCATTGGGCCCACTTCACCATAGGAATGGTGGCTGTCATCGTGCCAATTACTTTCAGGCATTGGAGAGCGGAGAGGTGAGATGACGCAAGGGCTGCGTGTATTCTGTCTCGAATCACTCCAATCTTCTCTGGAAGGGAGATGGTGCCTTCCAATGTGTTGAAGTGTGCCCCTAGAAACACCAGGGATAGATGGCTCTTCTCTAAATTCAGAAGCCACCCAAATTCCTGCAGGGTGGAGATGACTAAGCTCTTGTGCTCTAAAAGTTGATCTTTGTTCTGAGCTAGGAGAAGTAGGTCGTCTAAATAGTGGTGGAGACAAACCCCCTTGATGCGAAGTAGAGCTACAACAGACAAAAGGACCTTGGAGAAGACCCGAGGTGACATTGTTAGGCCGAAGGGTAGACATGTGAACTGCAGATGCTGGTTGCCTACCGCAAAGCGGAGGAATTGTTGGAAATCTGTTGCCACTGGCACGTGAAAGTACGCATCTTTTAGATCGATTGAAATCATCCAATCCCCCAGATGTACTGATTGTTGAATCGTAAGTAAAGATTCCATTTTGAAATTTTTCCTTTCGGATAAAGGAATTGAGATGGGTTAAGTCTATTACTGGCCTCCATGTACCGTTTTTCTTCTGTATCATGAACAGAGGAGAATACATGCCTTTGCCTCGTTCGTTTTCTGGAACAGGGACGGCTGCGCCTTGATCCAATAAACAATTCACGTAGGTTAAAAGGACCTGCTTTTTCTCTTCTGAACCTGGAAGAGATGTGGGAACAAATCTGAGTCTTGGGGTATTGTTGAAGACCCACTTGTGACCGGAGGAGACCGTCCTGATGGTCCAGTAATCCCGGATTGAGGCCGCCCAGACACGCCCGAAGTGGCGAAGATGAGCCCCCACCTGGCATGCCTGAGCGGGCCCAATCTCAAAAGGACTTAGTGGAGTCCTGGTTGCCAGAGGAACCACCTTTTGCGGGTTTCTTAAAGGAGGACTGCCTGGATTTCCAGGACCTTGAAAACTCCCAACCAGGTCTGTAGCTGCGCTCCCCTAGCGCGATCAGAATTTTGTCTTCTAGGAAAATTGCGTCTCTGATTTTGTAGACATCTGTCTTGAGGGAGGAAACCAGACTTCAATAGAGGCCTCCCCAAGAAAGGCTGATGCCAGCCTGATCTCCTGAATAGGAGAATCTTTCGTTGTTTCAGTAGAGATACCTCTTAGAAACTCACCCGCATTATCAGACCAAGATTCCAAAGCTTTGGAGACTGCAGCTATCGCAAGTACTGGCTTACATGCCATTCCTGACGTCAGGTAGACCCTTTTTAAATCTGAATCAATTCGTCTTTCCAAAGGATCTTTAAAAGATACAGTATCCTCTAAGGGGACATATCTTGCTAGTCTCATCAGTGCTGCATCCACTAAAGGAGCTGACTCAAGGTGTTTTACGTCCTCTTCCTTAAAAGGATATAGTTTCAAGACCTTTGACTGCATGGAACTCTTCTTGTCCATCTTGCTCCATTCCTCAGAAATGACATCGCCCAGCTCAGAGAGAAAAGGAAAATATTGACGCTCCTTATTGAGCTGCTTGAAAAACTTTCTCTGTTTTAGGGGGGAAGTAACTGGATCTTCCCACTTCAGGGCCGCTTTTTCTGCCTTCACCAAAGAAGGGACTAAAGCATATTCAAACCCCACGCCAGGATCTCCCAGATCCGATTCGCTGTCTGAAACAGGAGCAGAAGGGTGATTTGGCTGGGAAGACTCCCATGTCTCATGTACAGAACCCTCACCCACTGGAGGACATAATGGGTCTGATGGGGAATCACGGGGCTGTTGAGCCTCTCTTTCCTGTAGACATTCTTTCACAACCCGCCTCACCATAGATTCCAAACGCTGGTCTGCACCATCCCTCTCATCTGCAGCTTTAGAGAAGCAGTGATCACAGAGAGATTTGTCTCCTGGAACAGGCATCCTGCACCCCCAGCATGATTTTCCTGATCTCTTGCTAGAGTGAGATGAAGGGGGGTGAGAAGGATCTTTATTGCGCTGTTCAGATCTGGAAGGAGATCTATGATGGCTAGACCTGGAGGAAGATTGCCGGTGGTGTGATTTTGATGATCCACTTCCTTTATGGGAACTACGGTGTGGATCAGACCTAGGAGGGCTGTGAGAAAAGAAGCTCAGAAAAGATAGAGACAGAAATCAGCTGGTGTCCTAAAATCCTACTCTCAATCCTTGTACAGGTAGAAAAGCATAACTGCAAACATACCTGCTACAAGCGGGCTGGCCACTAGGGGGCAGTGAGGAGTCCATGGTGTCAACACAATAGGAAACTGCAGAGACAGATTCACACATCAGCTGGCTTGACAAACGACCTCATACCCAGACAATAGAGATTTTCTTACCTTGAACCACCAAGATAGTTGCCCTGGGAAGTCGTCGTATCCCCCACGATCATTCCCGGGGCTCTGTAAGCTTTCCACAGCTTTTAAAAGTGGCGCCCGTGACATCATCGCCGACGTCAGACGCGAGACGCTCACGCGCGGGCGCGCACAAAGCCTCGACTTCGTATCGGATCCGCACATACGCAGAGCGCACGCCGGTACCCGGAAATGAAACGAGAGTGCGGCTGCTGGAACGCAGGAAGCGACTGTACCAGCTTGGACACCAGTGATGGGAAATAAACACACAGAAAAGGTACCAACAACACATAAACACTGCTGCCATGTATATAAATTTGAAAACTTACCCCTCCACCTACGATCACCTGGGCCGAGGAACCACCATCCCCACACACACACACCGGACTTGGCAGCAGATAATGGTCGCCTGAAACATTAGGCAAACAGACCGTGCGCACATAGATGAACTGATCCAATCTTCAGCGCTACTCTGCTATACACGCCATACCCTGCTTAACAGTCAGGGCCTATCGGAGGAATCTTTGGCACTCGGCTGAATCGATCGTAGGGAGGTTTATCTTCAGGTAGGAGTACCAACACCTGGTCCTACGGAGGAGGACAAAAAAGGAACATGGATAGCAGCCTAGAGCAAAGATTTATGGGAGAGGGGTCCTATTGGGTAGTTATGGAGGCGTAGCCTACCCACACGTATGCTGCCATGGAGCATGTCAGGAAAGATTATTTATTATCAAAATAGAAATGAAGAAAAACACTTTTTTTTTTTCAAAATTTTTGGTCTCTTTTCGTTTATTTAGCAGAAAATAAAAAAAACGCCAGCAGTGATTAAATACAATCAAAAGAAAGCTCTATTTGTGGGAAAATAATGATAAACATTTCATATGAGTACAGTGTTACATGACGGAGCAATTGTCATTCAAAGTGTGACAGTCTGAAAGCTGAAAATTGGCCTGGGCAGGAAGGGGGTAAAAATACCCTGTATTGAAGTGTTTAAAGTGGAACTTCGGTCATTTTTTTCATTTTTCCATCTATTAAATCTTCTGCCCTTGTTGTCGTTTTTAACTTTGGATAGTAAAATTTTTTTTCTGCCAGTAAATACCTTATACAGCCTACTTCCTGTTTCTTGTCTGGTAAAAAGCCTAGGCTCTCTCTTACCCTCGTGAGAGTTTGCCAGGAAGGGAGGGGGGATGAGTCATAAGAGGGCCGATGAGAGCTGCAGAACTGGAGGTGTGCCTCTGTGTGTCTGTGTAAATCCAGGAAGTAAACAGGCAGCAGCTTCAGCTGCCCACAGTTAAAATGGCTGCATCCAGACTCAGTGGAGGGAGATTTCTGCAGCATATTTGGCAAGTGTAGAATCACAGTATATATAAAATAATAATCAAAGTGGTTGGAGGGAAGCTTCAGAATGGAAAAGCTTTTTTTATTACAAATTATGTGAGCAGACTGCAGGTCCTCTTTAAGGAACCCCTGGTAACCTCTGGAGGACCTCTGTTGAATACGGCTGCACTGGTCAATTTTTGAACAAACATTCCTACGAACATTCATTTGAAAAATTCCCAGTACATTCGATGACTTGGCTAATTCAAAACTCCAAATTGAATTTGCTTTTCACATTTAATTTTGGAATGTCAGGGCCACGAAAGAATAAATTAGAGAAGTGGCCCCCTGGGATTGTCACCCCTATCACCCATTTGTTTTATAAATAAATATCACTCTTAATAGAGGGCTCTGATAATTAAGTACATGTCTCTCGATGGCGGCTTTGCTGGTTCTTTATGCTTTGTGTTTCAGGTGACAAGCTGCTGCTGTTGCTAGGAAGATTTACCTCAGTTGCTGAGCACTGGATTGGTGACAAATCCTTTGGGCGGGAAACATCCAGCCAATGAGTGTAACCTTTTACCTATATCCTCTCCTGTCACTGGGCGGAGTCAGTATTTACCTCAGGTCTTTCAGCTGGACCTCTGGATTCTCCTCAGCCTTCCTTTTGGATCTTTTGACCTGATCTCAGCCCAGAATGGATATTCGACTTCATGAACTACGTAAAGGACTAATTCCCCTGGAGAAAGGCTTGCCTCAGTCATTTAATTATTATTATTTATTTTTTTGCCTTTTCCCCCCTCAGTTTTCACTGGTGACAGCTTTATCTTCAATTACATCTATGGGCCCTGTGCCTGTATTGTGCCTCTCATTCCTGAAGTGCCAGGGCTGCCCTGTATACTGATCGAAATAGGTTACCGGAGGCCAGCCATGGAACTTTTCATCCACCTGTAGGCAGACCTTGTGTTTCGTCAGAATTAGCGACCAGTCAAAATGTGTAACGGAAGTGACGTTCCGTCGCCGCCATTTTGCTACACACTGCACTCCTCCACAGTAAGATACGGTGAGGAGGAAAGCGGACATCTTGTTACACCCACCAGAGTTTTGCATTTTACACTTATTTTTAACGGTACAGTGAGTTTATATAGTGAATTACAGTAGTTGGAACTCCGTCTGTCTGGTTAGATGTTGAATTTTAAAAGCAGCGGCAAGCCTGGTCATCTCATAGGTTTGCTAATCTGACAGAAGTTCACTGCTTTTAAAATTAAACATCTAAAAATTTAGACGGAGTTCTAAGTACTGTATTTCACTATATAAACTCACTTTACTGTTAAAAATAAGTGTAAAATGAAAATGCAATCCGGTGGGTGTAACAAGATGTCCGCTTTCCCCCTTCTCAGTGTATCCTTACTGTAGAGGAGTGCAGGGTGTAGCAAGATGGCGACGACAAAACGTCACTTCCATTACACATTCTGACTAAACACTGACCCTGAGGCAAGACCCTAGGATCATCGCATCACCACTGGGACTTTACAGGGACTAGAAGAGGAGGACTGCTGAGTGGAAGTGTCAGCACACAGGCCGACAGGACAGAAGCTACCGTGAAAGAATATGCAGGATGAGGAGGCCCTACTCAGACACCCACAGTGCCACTGTTCCTGCCAGCGTGAGCCAGGTAGGCAGCGGGTCTGAAGGTGCTGCCATGGGCTGACAGCGTGATCAACACCTCTCCAACAGGATCTTCATCATCATCACCACAGACTAGGGGTGAGTGAAGGCTCTGAGGGCCGGGAATGTACACAGACTTCACTTTGTTCTGTCTGCTTCAGTCTCCTCTGTGTCAGTGTCTTCCCTGCTCAGTGTGCTCTGTCTGTCACCCTTTAGTCATCTCTTCCTGATCACTCTCAGCTCTCTAGTTCACTTATCACACTTCTGACCTGTGAAATGTCTTCATTGTGTTTTTATTTGCTGCAGTTATTGCAGGTACAGTACTGTGCTAGGATGGTCAGGGCGCCTGTCCATTATACAGCATGTCAGGGTTGTTAGGGGACATTGTGTGGTTACATGTGTGCCTAACAGGCTGATCAGTCAGCTTATCATCATTGCCTTTTCTGAGGGTTTTATTTACTTCCTTCACAGGAATTAGGCTGTTTAGGGCTTGTAAGTTTTAAATCTGTAAATGAGTTGCCCGATATTGTGTTTTTACATATATTTTTTCCCACTTTGTTTTATTAGGAAAAGGTAAAGAGCAGTACACAGAGTGTCATGGAACATGACATGTAGACATGATAGTGTTTTAAAATTTTAAAAATATATATAATATATACGAGGTCTGGTCCTATTTATAATATATACGAGGTCTGGTCCTATTTATATAACACTATAACAGTATATATTTGAGCATCCTTAAGGGGTGAGCACATTGCTCGGGGTAGCACATTGCAATGGCTTCTATCTTTAAGGCTTCTTTCTCTAAGTGATTCTTTCTACAAGTGATATGCACTTCATTCTCTGCACTTCAGCGATTGCACGAAGCAAACGAATACAGCAATCTGCACTGGAAAGCTGCTAACAGACTGCAGGTGACCCTGTCTCTCTATTAAGCTCTCCTTCCACTCTGTAACATGCACTCTCTACCACTGCTTCTGACACTCCTCTCCTCTCTCCTCAAACTCTCTTACCTTCACCCCCCCTCTCCACCCGCCTGCTTATACATATCACCCTGCCTTCTGTCTTCCCCCTACTACTGCTCTTACCAACTCTCGCTCATTCTACATCCATACACTGATAAAACCTCCAGTACTCTGAGACATGCCCCTTCACATAAATCACAGTCCCACATTACCTCCCTCACCCTCCTGCTTATCCTAATCTCTGGTGACATATCCCCAAACCCTGGGCCACCATCATCTGTGTTTGCCCAACACCCTCTGGCAGGAGCCGCAACCCACAGAACTTGGTCTCTATTCCTCTTTCCAAAACCAGCCCCCCTTTTCCTGTGCCCTGTGGAATGCACGTTCTGTCTGCAACAAACTCACCGCCCTCCACGACCTCTTCATCACAAATTCCTTTAACCTACTTGCCATTACTGAAACCTGGCTTCATGAATCGGATACTATTTCTCCTGCTTCCCTCTCCCATGGGGGCCTTTTCTGGACTCACTCCCCCAGACCAAGTGGACGGAAGGGAGGTGGAGTGGGAATCCTTCTAGCCCCATGCAGCACCTATCAGGTTCTTCACCCACCTCCCTCTCTGACACTCTCCTCTTTTGAGGCACACTGCATTCGTCTTTTCTCTCCCATTTCTCTAAGAATTGCTGTCATCTACCGGCCCCCTGGACCGGTATCAGCCTTTCTTGATGACTTCTCTGCCTGGCTACCCTACTTTCTCTCTTCTGAAATCCCCACAATTATTCTTGGGGACTTCAACATCCCTGTCAACACTAACACTACTATTACTTCTAAACTTCTTAATCTAACCTCATCGCTTGACCTGAAGCAATGGATACAGGCTCCTACCCACTCCAACGGCAACACCCTTGACCTTGCCTTCTCCTATCTGTGCACTCCGTGCAACCTTTCCAACAATCCACTCCCACTCTCTGATCACCACCTTATTAGTTTTGCTCTCTCCTTGTCTTCCACCTCTTCTCCCTCCAACCGCCTAACAGTTACACGCAGAAACCTTCGCCACCTCAACCCTTCTCTTCTCTACTCTGATACTGATCACCTCTATGACAAAATCTCCCCCCTGTCCTGCCCCAACCTAGCTACTTTCATCTACAACAGCTCACTGTCTTCCTCCCTAGACAAGCTGGCCCCCCTCACTACACGCAGAATTAGGCCCCGACTGCTACAACCCTGGCAAACAGATGACACCAGAAGTCTCAGAAAACGTAGCCGCGCTCTTGAGCGCCTGTGGCATAAGACTAAGACCCAGGAAGACTTCACACAATATAAATCTGCCCTCCTAAAATACTACTCCTGCCTTCACACTGCCAAACAGACCTACTTTATCACACTCATTAACACCTTCTCATCCAGTCTACGTCAACTCTTCTCTACCTTCAACACTCTACTCTGTCCTCCACTGCCTCCACCCACCAACTCACTCACTGCCCAGGAGATTGCCAATCACTTCAAAACTAAGATTGATACAATTCATGAGGAGATCGCCAATGCGCAAAAACCTCCCCCATGCAACACCCCATGTCCACAGATACAATCATTACTTCCCTCATTCAACCCTGCTACTACTACTGAGGTTGCTAAACTTTTATCTAGCACTCATCTAACCACTTGCCCCCTGGATCCTGTTCCCTCGCAAATGCTACGCTCACCCTCTGACTCGATTCTACGCTCTCTAACTCACATTTTCAACCTCTCCCTCTCTTGTGGCATCTTCCCATACTCTCTAAAACATGCGCTAGTCACCCCCATACTAAAAAAGCCCTCACTGGATCCCACCAATCTCAACAACTTACGTTCCATCTCCTTACTCTCCTTCTCCTCCAAACTTCTTGAAAGACTGGTCTACAACTAAGCAACCATCTGACCATGAATAAACTTCTTGATCCCCTTCAGTCCGGTTTTCGCCCTCAACACTCCACGGAAACTGCTCTCCTTAAACTCTCAAATGACCTACTAATGGCTAAAGCCAATGGACACTATTCTGTACTACTTCTCCTGGATCTCTCTGCTGCCTTTGACACAGTGGACCACCCCCTCCTCCTCAAAAAACTCCACTCCTTTGGTCTCCGTGACTGTACTCTTCGCTGGTTCTCATCCTACCTATCCCACCGCTCCTTCAGTGTCACTTACAACTTTACTTCCTCCTCTCCTCTTCCTTTTTCCGTTTGGGTCCCCCAAGGTTCTGTTCTCGGACCTCTCCTTTTCTCAATCTACACCACCTCCTTGGGTCAGTTGATTGCCTCCCACGGCTTTAAATATCATCTCTACGCTGATGACACCCAAATCTATCTCTCCACCCCCCAGCTCTCTCCATCTGTCTCCTCACGCATTACCAACTTACTAGCAGACATATCAGCCTGGATGTCACATCACTTTCTCAAACTCAACCTATCCAAAACCGAGCTCATGATATTTCCTCCCTCAGGTGCCACTTCCCCTGATCTCCCTGTCAAGATCAACGGCTCAACTATCAACCCATCTCCCCACGCCAAGGTCCTAGGTGTAATCCTGGACTCTGAACTAACCTTTCGACCCCACATTCTATCACTATCCAAAGCTTGCCGCCTCTGTCTTCGCAACATCTCCAAGATACGCCCCTTCCTAACCAATGACACCACAAAGCTTCTAATCCACTCCTTGGTCATCTCCCGCCTTGACTACTGCAACTCCCTCCTCATTGGTTTACCTCTAAATAGGCTATCCCCACTTCAGTCCATCATGAACGCTGCGGCCAGGCTCATCCACCACACAAACCGCTCAGCGTCTGCTACACCCCTCTGCCAATCCCTCCATTGGCTGCCACTCAGTCACCGAATTAAATTCAAGATACTAACTATAACCTACAAAGCCATCCACAACCTGGCCCCTAGCTACATCTCTAACCTAGTCACAAAATACCAACCTAATCGTTCTCTTCGCTCCTCCCAAGACCTCCTGCTCTCAAACTCCCTTGTCACCTCATCCCATGCTCGCCTTCAGGACTTCTCCAGAGC
This sequence comes from Aquarana catesbeiana, assembly GCA_037953035.1. Lineage (NCBI taxonomy): Eukaryota > Metazoa > Chordata > Amphibia > Anura > Ranidae > Aquarana > Aquarana catesbeiana. Next base: position 879,371 of record JBBHAA010002037.1, read on the forward strand.
CTCCCCCATCCTCTGGAATGCTCTACCCCAATCCGTCCGATTTTCTCCTACTTTATCCACTTTCAGACGATCCCTGAAAACTCATCTCTTCAGAGAAGCCTATCTGGCCCCCACCTAACAACTGTACATTTATCTTCTCAATCAGCACATCACCCACAGTTATTACCTCTTGTATCTCTTGACCTTCCCTCTTAGATTGTAAGCTCTAAGGAGCAGGGCCCTCTGATTCCTACTGTATCAAATTGTATTGTATTTGTACTGTCTACCCTCAAGTTGTAAAGCGCTACGTAAACTGTTGGCGCTATATAAATACTGTATAATAATAATAATAATAATAATATTTATGGTGGTGTGTCATTGCGTTGCCCGACCCCCATTGAAAACGTCACCTATGACGAAACACGTCTGGAAGGGCAAGCACTGACTTCACCACGCTGTCTGTGAGGAGGACGGGCTCCTGTGTTTGCCGGCCAGCACTTGTTTTTATGCGAGTTTTTATCCTACCTATGTAAGTGCATTACTATTTAACCTTTTAATAAACTGTTATACTGTATCACGCTATGGTCAGTTTTCTTTTCCCCGAGCCCACCTGAAGTACATCTTAAGTATGGCCATGATCCAGTGAGTCGCTTAGGGGGTAGCCACTATCAAGTCCATTACCAGGTGCGTTCCTGTGTGTGTGTCCAACAGCCGTCCTTGCAAGTTAAAGGCCGCGGCTGGGCTACAGCCGATCGCTTCCTTTTGCCTACTATCTGGTAAGCAGGCAATTTGTACGGTGGTCGGGCACTTCTTTCATTTTGTTTGAAGTCACTGTGGTGTTGATCAAGAACTGAATTTATGGACTGTGTGGATTTAAGAATTTATGAATCTATGGACTACTTTCACTATTCATATATTTAATGTTATGGGCGCAGCTCTTCCCCAACCTATCTATTTATTGTGTGTATCCCACATTTGAGTTGCTGCTTTTATTTATTACATTTTTTTTTAATTTTATTTTTTCTTATTTTTAAGTCTAGCGCAGTTTCTCCTTCCTTTTTTCTGACAATAAAGGGGTTGTAAAGGCTGTTTTTTTTTTTTTTTTTTTTTTTTTTTTTTTTTTAAATAACAAACATGTCATACTTACCTCCACTGTGCAGCTCGTTTTGCACAGAGTGGCCCCGATCCTCGTCTTTTAGGGGCCCCTCGGCAGCTGTCTTGGCTCCTCCCCGCAAGAGCTAACCACCGTTCCAGGAAGCTCACTCCCAAGGGGGTTAGCTTGCGGGCGCGCTCCCGTGTGATACAGTGGCGGTCATAGCCGCCAAGTGTATCACTCTGCCCTGCCCCCGGCGCGCCGCTTCATTGATTAGATTGACAGCAGCGGGATCCAATGGCTGCGCTGCTATCAATCTCTAATAAAAGAGACGAGAACAGCTGAGAAGACAGGGCGAGAAGCCAGTGCATTCACGACGCGAGACTTTCGAGGGATCAGGTAAGTAAAGGGGGGGGGCATAGGGTGCCCCCGCCCGTAGGATGCATTAAGGTGAAAAAACGCGAAGCTTTACAACCCCTTTAAATCTTTTTGTTTATTCTCTGATTTTAGTAAGGAGCTTGTAAGTCCCTGGTCATTCTTTTCTCTCAAATTAATTTTCTTGATAAGCAGCATGAAGATTCAATAGTGAAGCATTGGAAGGCTTTTGGTGTAGCTACATAATCTCCTCAGAGGCTCTACCACAGGGATCTGTATTCTCCAATACTCCTCCTCCTCTCAGTTCAGTTCAGGGCTCTGATTTTATTTGAGTAAATCACAATGCATTTCTGCTACAGAGCTGCAGAAATCTGCTTTGCAAAACACTGTTGCCTGGTAGGAAGTTTGTTCTCAAAGCCAGAGTCCAGTGAGCATGGGAAAAGTGATCCCCTGGTCTTCCAGTTTGATGGTATTCATGTCCCTTTGGCTGCTGAATAGGGATGAGCCGAACACCCCCCTGTTCGGTTTGCACCAGAACAAGCGAACAGGAAAAAAGTTCGTTCAAACACGCGAACACCGTTAAAGTCTATGGGACACAAACATGAATAAGCAATAGTGCTAATTTTAAAGGCTTGTATGCAAGTTATTATCATAAAAAGTGTTTGGGGACCCGGGTCCTGCCCCAGGGGACATGGATCAATGCAAAAAAAGTTTTAAAAACGGACGTTTTTTCAGGAGCAGTGATTTTAATAATGCTTAAAGTCAAACAATAAAAGTGTAATATCCCTTTAAATTTCGTAGCTGGGGGGTGTCTATAGTATGCCTGTAAAGGGGCGCATGTTTCCCATGTTTAGAACAGTCTGACAGCAAAATGACATTTCAAAGGAAAAAAGCCATTTAAAACTACTCGTGGCTATTGCATTGCCGGTCCGACAATACACATAGAAGTTCATTGATAAAAACGGCATGGGAATTCCCCACAGGGGAACCCCGAACTAAATTTTTTTAAAACATGACATGGGGGTCCCCCTAAATTCCATACCAGGCCCTTCAGGTCTGGTATGGATATTAAGGGGAACCCCGGCCAAAATTTAAAAAAAAATGACATGGGGGTCCCCCTAAATACCATACCAGACCCTTCAGGTCTGGTATGGATTTTAAGGGGAACCCCGCGCCAAAAAAAAAAAAATGGCGTGGGGTCCCCCCAAAAATCCATACCAGACCCTTATCCGAGCACGCAACCTGGCAGGCCACAGGAAAAGAGGGGGGGACGAGAGAGCAGCCCCCCCTCCTGAACCGTACCAGGCCACATGCCCTCAACATTGGGAGGGTGCTTTGGGGTAGCCCCCCAAAACACCTTGTCCCCATGTTGATGAGGACAAGGGCCTCATCCCCACAACCCTGACCGGTGGTTGTGGGGGTCTGCGGGTGGGGGGCTTATCGGAATCTGGAAGCCCCCTTTAACAAGGGGACCCCCAGATCCCGCCCCCCCCTGTGTGAAATGGTAAGGGGGACCATTTCACTAAAAAACTGTCAAAAATGTTAAAAATGACAAGAGACAGTTTTTGACAATTCCTTTATTTAAATGCTTCTTCTTTCTTCTATATTCCTTCATCTTCTTCTGGTTCTTCCTCCGGCGTTCTTGTCCAGCATCTCCTCTGTGGCGTCTTCTATCTTCTTCTCCTCGGGCGCTCCACACCCATGGCATGGGGGGAGGCTCCCGCTCTTCTCTTCTTCATCTTCTTCTTCATCTTCTTCTCTGCTTCATCTTCTTCTCTTCTTCATTTTCTTCTCCGGGCCGCTCCGCATCCATGCTGGCATGGAGGGTGGCTCCCGCTGTGTGACGGCGTCTCCTCGTCTGACGGTTCTTAAATAACGGGGGCCACCCGGTGACCCCGCCCCCCTCTGATGCACGGTGACTTGACGGGACTTCCCTGTGACGTCACGGGGAATGCCACAGGGAAGTCCCGTCATGTCCCGTGCGTTAGAGGGGGCGGGGTCACCGGGTGGCCCCGCCCCCGTTATTTAAGAACCGTCAGAAGAGGAGACACCGTCACACAGCGGGAGCCTCCCTCCATGCCAGCATGGATGGAGCGGCCCGGAGAAGAAGATGAAGAAGAAAAGAAGAGAAGAAGAAGATGAAGAGAAGAGCGGGAGCCTCCCCCCATGCCATGGGTGCGGAGCGGCCCGAGGAGAAGAAGATAGAAGACGCCGCGGAGGAGATGCTGGACGAGAACGCCGGAGGAAGAACCAGAAGAACCAGAAGAAGAAGATGAAGGAAGAAAGAAGAAGCATTTAAATAAAGGAATTGTCAAAAACAACGTCGCTTTGGCCACTAGGGGCGCGTGCACGCCCCCTGCTCGCCCCCTGAGCCGATGCGAGTGCCCGGCGGTTGCGATCACTCGGGGAACACGGAGAACCGGGAGCTGTGTGTGTAAACACACAGTTTCCGGTTCTCTGAGGGGAGAACTGACAGATCCTCTGTTCATACAGAGTATGAACAGAGGATCTGTTCATTTCCCTGCACAGTCAACATCCCCCTTCAGTTAGAACACTCCCTAGGACACATTAACACCTTCACTGCCCCCTAGTGTTAACCCCTTCACTGCCAGTGAAATTTTTACAGTAATCAATGCATTTTTAATCGTACCGATCGCTGTATTAATGCCAGTGGTCCCAAAAATGTGTCAAAATTGTCCGATGTCTCCGCCATAACGTCGCAGTCACGATTAAAAATCGTTGATCGCCACCATTACTAGTAAAAAAAAAATTATAATAAAAATGCCATAAAACTATCCCCTATTTTGTAGACGCTATAACTTTTGTGCAAACAAATCAATCACCAAAAATATGTAGAAGAATACGTATCGGCCTAAACTGAGGAAAACATTTTTTTTTTATATATTTTTTGGGTATATTTATTATAGCAATAAGTAAAAAATAATGCGTTTTTTTTCAAAATTGTCGCTCTTTTTTTTGTTTATAGCGCAAAAAACAAAAACCGCAGAGGTGATCAAATACCACCAAAAAAAAGCTCTAATTGTGGGAAAAAAAGGACATCGATTTTGTTTGGGAGCCACGTCGCACGATCGCGCAATTGTCAGTTAACCACTTAACAACCGGCCCATAGCCAAATGACGGCTACAGGGCGGTTGTTTAACTCTGGGAGGACGTCCAGGGACGTCCTCCCAGAATTCTGCTCTCGCGCGCCCCCTAGGGCGCACGCTCGAGAGCATCACAGATCCCGGTAAATGGCCGCTGATCGCGGCCGTTTACCATGTGATCGCTCCGTCAAATGACGGAGCGATCACATGTAAACAAACCGGCGTCATCTGATGACGCCGGTTCCTCTCCTCCCCCTCTCCTCCCCTCCTGTGTACCGATCGGTACACAGTGACCGAAGAGGCGGATGGATGGGTGGCTGCAGCGTTGTGGGCTGCATCTGTAGTGCCCACAGCGCTGCACAGAGACATCCAGCCATCCATCCATCCATGCTCAGCCATCCCTACTACTCTGCATGCCCTGCAATGCTGTGCAATACTCTGCAATTCCCTCTGCAATACCCCGCAATACTCTGCCATACCATGGAATACCCCGCAATACTCTGCCATACCCTGGAATACCCCGCAATACTCTGCCATACCCTGCAATACCCCGCAATACTCTGCCATACCCTGCAATACCCCGCAATACTCTGCCATACCCCGCAATACTCTGCCATACCCTGCAATACCCCGCAATACTCTGCCATACCCCGCAATACTCTGCCATACCCTGCAATACCCCAAAATACTCTGCCATACCCCGCAATACTCTGCCATACCCCGCAATACTCTGCCATACTCTGGAATACCCCACAATACTCTGCCATACCCTGGAATACCCCACAATACTCTGCCATACCCTGCAATACCCCGCAATACTCTGCCATACCCCGCAATACTCTGCCATACCCTGCAATACCCCAAAATACTCTGCCATACCCCGCAATACTCTGCCATACCCCGCAATACTCTGCCATACCCCGCAATACTCTGCCATACCCTGGAATACCCCACAATACTCTGCCATACCCTGGAATACCCCACAATACTCTGCCATACCCTGCAATACCCCGAAATACTCTGCCATACCCTGCAATACCCTGAAATACCCCGCAATACTCTGCCATACCCCGCAATACTCTGCCATACCCCGCAATACTTTGCCATACCCTGCGATACTCTGCCATACCCCGCAATACTCTGCCATACCCTGCAATACCCCGCAATACTCTGCCATACCCTGGAATACCCCGCAATACTCTGCCATACCCTGCAATACCCCGCAATACTCTGCCATACCCTGGAATACCCCGCAATACTCTGCCATACCCTGCAATACCCTGAAATACCCTGAAATATTCCGCAATACCCAGCCATACTCTGCAATACTCAGTGATACCCAGCCATACTCTGCCATACCCAGCCATGCTCTGCAATACCCCACAAAAATCTGCAATACTCTGCCATAACCCGCAATACTCTGCCATACTCTGCCATACCCAGCCATACTCTGCAATACCCAGCCATACTCTGCAATACTCGGTGATACCCAGCCATACTCTGCAATACCCAGCCATACTCTGCAATACTCGGTGATACCCAGCCATACTCTGCCATACCCAGCCATACTCTGCCATACCCAGTCATACTCGGCGATACTCTGCAATACCCAGCCATGCTCAGCCGTACCCAGCCTCTGTATGTGGCCAGGCTGTGGAAGTCTCACACATGTGGTATCGCTGTACTCAGGAATAGTAGGAGAATCTATTTTTGGTATGTACATGCTATGTGTTAGAAATATTGTATAAATGGACAACTTTGTGTTAAAAAAAAAAAAAGCGTTTTAACCACTTCCCGCCTTCCGTCATACGACGTCCTTGACTTTGTGCGGGGATATCTGAATGATGCAGCTACAGGCATCATTCAGATATCATCTTTTTCAGCCGGCGATTCCCTACACCATAAGAATGACCGTAGCGGCTGTTACACTGCTTGATCGTTCTTACGGGAGGCGAGAGGGGACGCCCCCCCCTCCCGCCGCCCTCCGGTGCTTCTACCGACTCACCGCTATGATCGAAGCCAGGATCTTTTTTTTTTTTTTTTTTTTTTTTATTTCAGGAACAGCCTAGAGGTGAGATGTGGGGTCTTATTGACCCCATATCTCACTGTAAAGAGGACCTGTCATGCCATATTCCTATTACAAGGGATGTTTACATTCCTTGTAATAGGAATAAAAGTGATCAAAAAATTTTTTTTTTTGGAAAAAAGTGTCAAACTAAAATAAATAAAGTAAAATGAACAATAAAAAAAAATAAAATTTTTTTAAAGCGCCCCTGTCCGTGTGCTCGCATGCAGAAGCGAACGCATACGTAAGTCCCGCCCACATATGAAAATGGTGTTCAAACCACACATGTGAGGTATCGCTGCGATCGGTAGAGCGAGAGCAATAATTTTGGCCCTAGACCTCCTCTGTAACTCAAAATTTGTAACCAGTAAAAAATTTTAAAGCGTCGCCTATGGGGATTTTTAAGTGGTGAAGTTTGGCGCCATTCCACAAGCGTGTGCAATTTTGAAAGGTGACATGTTAGGTATCTATTAACTCTGCGTAACTTCATCTTTCATATTATGCAAAAACATTGGGCTAACCTTACTGTTTTGTTTTTTTTTAAAGCAAAAAACAGTTTTTTTTCCAAAAAAAACGCGTTCCAAAAATTGCTGCGCAAATATCGTGCGAGATAAAAAGTTGCAATGACCGCTATTGTATTCTCTAGGGTCTTTGCTAAAAAAACATATATAATGTTTTGGGGTTCTATGTAATTTTCTAGCAAATAAATGATGATTTTTACATGTAGGAGAGAAATGTCAGAATTGGCCTGGGTGCTCCAGAACGCCTGAAGGTGCTCTGTGCATGTTGGGCCTCTGTATGTGGCCACACTGTGTAAAAGTCTCACACATGTGGTATCGCCATACTCGGGAGTAATAGCAGAATGTGTTTTGGGGTGTAATTTGTGGTATGCATATGCTGTGTGTGAGAAATAACCTGCTAATATGACAATTTTGTGAAAAAAAAAAAAAAGAAAAAAAAAAAACTTGATTTTGCAAAGAATTGTGGGAAAAAATGACAACTTCAAAAAACTCATCATGCATCTTTCTAAATACCTTGAAATGTCTTCTTTCCAAAAAGGGGTCATTTGGGGGGTATTTGTACTTTTCTGGAATGTTAGGGTCTCAAGAAATGAGATAGGCCGTCAGTACTTCAGGTGTGATCAATTTTCAGATATTCGCACCATAGCTTTTGGACTCTATAACTTTCACAAAGACCAAATAATATACACTAATTTGGGTTATTTTTACCAAAGATATGTAGCGGTATAAATTTTGGCCAAAATATATGAAGAAAAATTACTAATTTTCAAAATTTTATAACAGAAACGAAGAAAAATTAATTTTTTTACAGATTTTTCGGTCTTTTTTCTTTTATAGCGCAAAAAATAAAGAACCCAGCGGTGATTAAATACCACCAAAAGAAAGCTCTATTTGTGTGAAAAAAAGGACAAAAAATTCATATAGATACAGTGTTGCATGACTGAGTAATTGTCATTCAAAATGTGAGAGCACCAAAAGCTGAAAATTGGTCTGGTTATTAAGGGGGTTTAAGTGCCCAGTGGTCAAGTGGTTAAAGCGACGCAGTGCCGAACCGCAAAAAGTGCTCTGGTCTTTGACCAGCCAAATGGTCCGGGGCTGAAGCAGTTAAATTCCCTTATTGGCATGTTGGTTTTGTTAGCAGGTAAAAGAGTATCTACTAGTTTTGGCACAAATTTATTTCAACTTAAAATGTTAGCTCTATGTGGTAGGTGGAATTTGTTTTAGATGAGCATTTTCTAGTTGTCTACGGATGCAACAGAATCTATTGAATGTGGTAATTTCCGGTCTGGCAAATGTTTAGCGTTTTGACCAGAATATTGTATTTTCATGATATCCCTAAGGATAATGTTCACTTGGGCTCTTCCCTGTTGTTGTGGCACTTTGCAGCAAGCAGTTCACCCGCCAGAGCCTCTTATCGATCGAATGTTAGAATAGCGTTTTTATGTAATTAATTGTCTAACATATATGGTTCTTCCTGGTCTTCATTTAATGTTTAGGTTAAACATTTTCAGGGTAGCAAAACATTTATTAGCAGATGCTTTTTTGCCTTGTTTCCACTGTTTCAGGACAATGGTTACCCCAGCAGTGAGCAATGGCCTAATATGTCCTTAAAACCATTTTTTTTGCTTGCAGTTATATCCCATATAATATTCCATTCCCTTGCTGAAAAAACCTGCATTATCTATGCCACTGGTTGCTTCTCTTTTGAGGACTCTGCAGAACTTTTTTGCCCTTTATATGACATGTATCAAAGTGGTTGTTTCCACACTCTTTCATCAAAACTGTTAGTAGGAGTTTGAGACTTTTCATATAATTCCCGCTTTTGGTTAGGAGTTCTGAAAAGGATTTTAGAAACAGTGTTTATATGCTGCTATTGGGTCACAAATTTCATTCAACGTGTTATTTATCCCTTTCATGACTAAGCCTATTTCTGACAGTTAAAATCTGTATTTTTTGCTATAAAATTACTTGGAACCCCCAAACATTATGTATATTTTTTTTAGCAGAGAATCTAGAGAATAAAATGGGAATTGTTGCAATATTTTATGTCACATGGTATTTGTGCAGTGGTCTTTTAAACGCAACTTTTTGGAGAATAAGACACATTCATGAATTTAAAAAAAACAAAACAGTAAAGTTAGCCCAATTTTTTTGTATAATGTGAAAGATGATGTTACGGCGAGTAAATAGATACCAAACATGTCACACTTTAAAATTGCGCACACTCGTGGAATGGCGACAAACAATGGTACCTAAAAATCTCTATATGCGACATTTAAAAAAAAAAAATAATGGTTACCACGTTAGAGTTACAGAGGAGGTCTACTGCTAGAATTATTGCTCTGGCTCTGACAATCGCGGCAATACCTCACATGTGTGATTTGAACACCGTTTACATATGCGGGCGTGACTTCCGTATGCAGGAACGGGGGCGCTTTAAAATTATTTTTTTTTTCAATTTCATTTATTTTTATTTTTTTACATTAACCGGAAGTGATGTAATGACGTCACTTCCGTGTTTACAGAAAGAAGACTGGAACTAAGCTGTTTCCGGCTTAGTGCCAGTCTGTCTCTAGCCGCCGGAAGAGGCAGATCGATGATCGGGTCTCCCGGTGGGACGGGAGGCCCGGTAAGAGCGGAGGAAGGAGGCGGGGGGGTGTCCCCTCCCGCTCCTCCGGGATAACAACCGAGCGGCTTTAAGCCGCATCAGTTGTTATCCCTGGAAAGCTGATCGTCGGCTCTAAAAAACAGTACCGGGATGATGCCTGCAGCTGCAGGCATCATCCTGGTATAACCCCCTAAACCCGAGGCGTACGCTCAGCGGAAAGGGGTTAATTTTGCTATTGCTTTGGAATCAATCTGTCTGCATATAAAAATACATTAGAACTGCTTTACCACTCAGTTCAGTCTGGTTAGTTGAGGTAAGGTGTTAACTTGCTAGACAAAAGTGTTTGCAGAATTAGAATAGCAAGACAAGGATATGCAGTTATCATTTAATGCCTTGGGCCAGTGTTTCTCAACTCCAGTCCTCAAGGTGCCCCAACAGGTCATGTTTTCAGGATTTCCCTCAGATGAAACGGCTGTGGTAATTACTAAGGCAGTGAAACCGATCAAATCACCTGTGTAAAATCGAGGAAAGCCTGAAAACATGACCCGTTGGGGCGCCTTGAGGACTGGAGTTGAGAAACACTGCCTTAGGCCATTCCCATTGTCCAATAGAGCTGATTCAGCAGTTTCAACTATTCGCAAGGCTTTCCTTTCCTTTTCTGTCACACGTGAATGGCTCTCCTTTATCAGAATCATATTTTAAATCTGTCTCTAAAAGATGTTGATGGTGCAGGATATGCAGTTGCTACATAGGGAGTGCATCAGGACGTAGATGGGCGCACTGCTCTTTATGTCCATCCTGCTCTTTGCATTTATTACGCAAGTCCCTGTCTTTTATAATAATAAAAAAAAAAAAATAATAATAGTTTGAATAGTTGACATTCATATGTTGTCTGGTGCGAAGGATTTTATTTCCCTCCTGTTAAAAATCCAGTTCTCTTGTAGGGTATATGGGGTATGTATTTGGATTAGTTGGCTGATCATTTTCCCTATTTTCAAGTGTGAGCTGTGTTGGATATCCTTGTTGTTCACCTGGAAGGGAATGATTTAAGTCGATTTGAAATATTAGACTTTCTAAATAAAATGGGAACTGTTCTGTCTACAAATAAATGGTTTTCTAGGCCTGGGCTTCAGTTCATGATACAGTTACCATAAAATTTAAAGATTGATATGCTGATTTACTGTATACTCATTATTAGTGACTTCATTTTTCCATATTGTGATCTGCAGAGTTTCTCATCAGAGGTCTAGCAGTATTTGGCATAGTGCCCAATTGTCCCTGCTTTGGGACCAAATCCCTCTGTCCCTCATGCAGCTTCAGTTGTCTCTCTTTTTAGTCTGATATGTACATCTCTATACAAAATGTAATATTTTACTGCCAAAAGTGTTATGCTGCACTAAACTTTTCATCCAGCCTCTATATTACTGCATTTGTTATTTCGAAAAATCATTATAAAGGAAAAGTAAAGGTAAGAAAAAAAGAACATGTGGTGTTTAGCCAATCATTTTCTGCATATTTCATCATTGAGGTCCCTGTAACCGGGGATATGTTCTTTGCTACTTACTGAGCAAAAGGGTGTACCTCTTTATAATTTCAGAATTTTGGGAGGTATGTTTTTGGTACATTGTCTCAGTTATTGGTAAGGGCATTTTCAATACTGGATTGTAAGGAGTGATTTTTTAGGCCGCAGTGGTGGGGTGGGGCCAGGTTGGTAACCTGACTTTTGGGTAATGTCGCCCACTTTGTGGGTGAACAGTGGTTGGTAAACTGTTATTTGGTTGGTATAGGATATTGCTGCTTGAGTTTTAGTGACTAAGCCTGTTGGTCTGTTAATGGTTAACAGCAATTCTGTTTGGTATTAAAGATTGAAGTTCATTTCATAATTAAAATTGTTTTAAACCCAATAAAGGGGCCGCAGCCTAAACTTTTCCACAATCCTTGTTGTGTGTTTTATGTTATATTTTAGGTATGTTCTTATGGTATGATGGGTGTTAATGGGGTGTACAATCCCATGCATGTAATTTCCTGAATGAAAACCACATTCACTGTTAGACAATTTTTAAAGAAAAAATTTCCATCCTGCTTTTTCTCACCACTGTGGTAGAAAACATACCGTATATACCCGAGTATAAGTCGAGTTTTGCAGCACATTTTTTTGTGCTGAAAGTGCCCCCCTCGACTTATACTCGAGTCAAGCACTTTTCTGCAGCAAAAAATTTAATTTTCCGAACCGAATTTGGGGCCCCGTATCTCACGGCCACTTGGTGCTAGGAACCCCAGATTTTGTATGCAAACCCAGTGGAACTGGTACCACAACATATCCAAAGATAGAGTTCTTAGCACCAAGTGGCCCCGAGATAGGGGGCTCCAAACCCGGTTCGGAAAATGTCATTCTCTGCTACAGAAAAGTGCTTGACATTTTCTGAACCGATATTTGGGGCCCTGTATCTCGGGGCCACTTGGTGCTAGAAACCCCAGCTTTGTATATTGTATGGTGCTAGTTCAACTGGGTTTGCACACCAAATTTGGGGTTCTTAGCACTATGTGGCCCCAAGATACGGGGCCCCAAATTCGGTCAACTGTGTCCATCTGCAGCAATGTCATTTTGGGACCCTTTGGGTTCAGAGACCCCAAATTTTGGCTGCAGCTAGGGGGCATCTAGGAACCCTTAACTACCGAGTTTGAAGTTCGGGGGACCTATGGCTACAAATGGGCACAGTGAGGCATGCAAATGGGCACAGTGAGGCTGCAAATGGGCATTGTTGACCCTCTTTTCCACTTACAGTAGCTGTGCATTTCTCACCCTCGTCTTATACTCGGGTCAATAAGTTTTTCCCATTTTTTTGTGGTAAATTAGGGCCTCGACTTATACTCGGAACGACTTATACTCGGGTATATACGGTACATCTATTTGCCCTCACTTAACAGCTAGAAAAGTGAATGAACATTTTTAAAATGAAAAATTTGGAACACATTTTTACTAGTCCACAGCACTCACCGCTGCATGGGCCAGGCTGTGCCATGCGTGCTGCAGCCGTTCACACAAAGCCAATGCTACAGCTGTTCTCCCTCTTCTTGCCTGTTTCATCAGATTAGATGACCCGTCAGATTTTGTAACTGAAGTGACATTCAGTCGCCGCCATCTTCCTACTCGTAAGGATACAGTGAGAAGGCGGCAAGCGGACATCTTGTTACACCCACCGGAGTCCTGTATTTCCATACCTCCCAACTGTCCCTGATTTCAAGAGACTGTCCCTGATTTGGAACAATGTCCCTCTTTCCTCTTCATTTGTCCCTCATTTTGGTCTGATCTCTATAGTTGTATATAAAATGAACTTTTTATCTTTCAAAAAGTGTTTCCCAGTGCTAAACCTTTAATCCAATTTCTAAATTGCTGCATTTGTAAATTTCAAAAGCCAATATAAAGGAATAGTAGTGGTAAAAAAAAGCACTTTTGGGTTCAACTAATCATTTTTTTTTTTTGTATGATTAATTATCCTTTAAGGGGCATGGCAGGGGGCGTGTCCTATGCCTACATACTTTTGCTAATAGGTGTCCCTCGTTCCCATCTCAAAAAGTTGGGAGTCTGGCATTTTACACTTATTGTTACCAGTAAAATCAGCTTATATAGTGAAATTCAGTATTTTTAAAACCGTAAGACTGTTTTTATGTTGATTTTTCAAAGCAGCTGTGTTCTGTCATATTAGCAAACCTGTGAGATCAGCAGGCTCGCCGCTGCTTTTAAAAATTTAACATCTAAACAGGCAGACGGATTTTTAAAAACTGTATTTCACTATATAAGCTGAGTATACTGTTAAAAATAAGTGTGAAATGTAGGGCTGGGGAAAAAATCAATTTAAATCTTGAATCGAGTTGAGAGGTCAAATCGATTCAAAATTTAAGCAAATCGATTTTTTTTTTTTGACACCACGCCGGTCCCGAGGAGCTGCGGGCAGGAGTTTTTAGGCAGACGCCGACGCCGTGGACTAGGCCGAAGCCGCAGCCTCGCCTAAAAACTCCTGCCCGCAGCTCCTCAGGACGGGCGTGGTGTCAAAAAAAAAAAAAAAAAACTTGATTCGAATCATGAATAGAGTTTTCTTTAAAAAAAAATCTGCTTTTTTTTTATTTAGAAAATTGCCCAGCCCTAGTGAAATGCCAGACTCTGGTGGGTGTAACAAGATGTCCGCTTGCCCCCTTCTCACTGTATCCTTACTGTGGAAGAGTGCGGGGTGTAGCAAGATGGCCATGACGGAACGTCACGTCAGTGACAAAATCTGACGGGTTGCCTAATCTGACGAAACACCTGCCAGTGAGAAAAGGAGAAAGAGAGAGAGCACAGAACATTTGTAAGGCTGTGCTGCAGTGCTGCGTACAGACAGAGGAAAGTTCTTCCCACCATCTGGGAAAAAAAAGAAAGCAGTAATGCTGTTGCTGTGCAGCCTGGGAAAAGACAGAGCCTGCAGGGCGAAGCAAGGACTTGTGGGAGATGTAGTTCCCAGGGAGACTAGGCCTGGGCTGCAGATTGGCTCTGGGTGTAAAAATCTCAGCAAAAAGAGAGCTCTGCAGAGGAGGAAAAGGAAGGACTGTTTCTAGGCTTGAGGGAGTCATTGGGAGGACTTTGTAAAACACATTGTAGAACACACACAGTGCAGCAGGCTATTGATGGGATGAATTGCTGCAGTGTTGGGGACGCAGAGAGGTCGAGTCGCTGGCATCTCCTTGATTGTGAGAACACCACTGTCAAGCCTTGGCGTGGCTGCCTGGTTGTGGGGAAGACATCACTACAGCTGGTTTTATTGAGCCCAGAACAGAAAGTGGGAGGAGACAAATTATCATCCTGTGTGTCAATGAAAGGCCACTTTCCATTCCCTACGCACCCTATTTGAAGGAACAAAATGCAATAATCCTCACACACATGTTCCTGAAAAGGGCTGTAGTAATTCTGGGTGCTGTAATGACCACAGGCTGGAAACCGTAGACAATCAGAGTGAAGAAATGTCATCAGCACACCCAAGGATTCCTCAAAAGGGTCCAAAGCTAAATTCACATGGTCACATGGTACACATACAGTATGTCACTTGCACATACGGCTTCGTCACTTGCCTGACGATGGGGCCCTGCGTGGCTCCTAAACGTTGCCGTATGTGTACCATGTGACCATGTGAATAAAGCTTTGGACTCCTTTGAGGAATCCTTGGTGTCATGGGCATATCATGAAATCAGTGCGCCCGTGTTCAAGATTAAAAGTGGGCCCGAGGTAAAAAAATGTGGCACACGTAGCGTGCCACTGTGAAATGTGGGCGTGGCTTAAATTGTGCTAAATATTGGGCATGGCTTAAAGGAGGTGTGGTTTAAGAGAGTCTGAGATGCCTCACAGTGCAGAGTGTGGTAATGTTAAATAGGGAATGTACAGTGCAGAGTGTATGGCGGTAGGTAATATGTGCAGGAGAGGAGTATGGAGTGCATGGTGGTGGGTAGTATGTGTGGGTCACAGTGAGGCCCCCCCCCTCGGGGGGCCTGTGTGCAGTGACCACTCTGCACCCATGGATGATACACCACTGCTTGATGTGCTAAAGGGATTTCTTCACTCTCTTTAAGGCTGGGTTCACACTGCCGTACAGATCGGCTCACAGCAGGGGTCCCTGTTCACCGTTTCAGGTCCGATTTCGGTCCGAATGTTTGGCTGAATCTAGACCTGAAACAGACCAGAAGACACACAGGACTCCTGTGCAATTCGCTCCAGAACCATTGAGAGCTGGTCACAATCTCCTGACATGCAAATTGGATACAATTCGCAATAGTGTGAACCCAGTTTAAAGCGGTTGTATTCGCTTGGTGATTTTTACCTACAGGTAAGCCTATAATAAGGCTTACCTGTGGGTAAAAAGAATGTCTCTTAAACCTGCACTGTTTAGGAGAACTGGACCCTGCATGCAGCCGCTGCGGGAGCGACGTCATCACGTCTCCGACCACTCACAGCGCCAGAGCCAGCGATCCTTGAAGAAACGCTGAGGGAACATGTCAGGTCCCTCAACAGTGAATGGGTGAGCTGCGGGAGCTTCGTTCTAAGGTAAGTATTTCAAGGCACTTTAAGGACTTTATACTATGGAATTGCAGTTTTTTTTTTCACGGTTTACTACAGCTTTAAAGGAACAGTATTAAGTAACTGAAATAATAATAATATTGCTTGGCTTGGACACTGTTTGGGCATTTATACCTGGGTTCAGAGGGACTTACGTTTGCGAACTCCAACAGAGGATTTGGGCCCCGACGCATAAAGCAGTGGGAGGGAGTTTGCCTGAGACTATCGGACCTCTATTTTTGCATTGCTCCTTAGTATAGGGATTAGAGGTAAAGTGATTACTCCACTTGTTACTTACTGAGTCACACATTATTTTGTAACTGTTTCCGGTAAAGTGTTTATTATTACTTTTCTGTCTCTTGACTGTTGATTTATTGTTACAATATATATTTACCTTTCAGTCTTGATGTTTCAGAGGGGGTGTCATTCACATCTGGAGGACGCAAACATCAGCAGCTCCTTTGAGGGTAAGCACTATACTAGTGTAAAGAGAGCTTTAGATACTCCAGGGACCAACTTCAAAGTCCAAATGTTGCTTTGCCGCACAAGGCTCACTTTTAAGAATTATTTAATCTCTTTTGGTAGCCCAAAGCTCTGTCCATGCATTGCAAAATAGTTAATAGAAGCAATTCTCGGGACAATTGTTTTTAATAACTGACTAGCATCAGTCAGTGCTGTTTACAGGTAAAACTTACAAAACTAATTTTGTATGTTAAGACATACCTGATTTTCTTTTGGTTCCAGTAGACAATACACAGGGCAGTGAAAAGAAGGATGGCGAAGCCTACAAGGATCCAGATCAAATTCCTGGTGTTATCTGTAAAGAAACAAAAACATTGATTAACACATGATAATGGATAAAGTCAAAGTTCGGAAACTCAAGACTCAAGTGCCACTGGACCCAGCTGTTATGTGCAACCATGTATCTATTATCCACTCACTCTACTGCTACTGGATGTCTTCCTCATACTTCCCACCATAATCATCAGTGGAAAGAGCTGGAGAGTAATACAGTGCTCTCAGCAGTAATAAATGGCAGGAGGCAGAAAATAATCACTGTTTAGACTCTGGGGGGGTTGATTTACTAAGAATAAGGTGAAGCAATAGACATTAGACTCTGTATTGCACCCAATTAAAACAATTAAGACCTCGCCGTGGTGAATGGAGAAGCGCCATCAAATTGTGACCGCCTATTAGTAAATATAGAGTCGGCATAATTGCGCTGACATAGTAGAAAATGCTAAAAATCCCTAGAGGGCGCAGGAGTGCAGGATTTAGCCAAGATGCCATTTGTTTGTGTGTAAAAAGAAACAATTGGCAATTATTTGCGATTACTTGTTTGGTTGCTTTTGATGCTAATAATATTAATTATCTTTCATGTTTTGTATTGTTTTTATGTGCATGGTGTGGCAGGGATTCGGAACACTGACTGGAGACAGTATGTTAAAAATGGGGAGAAAAATAGAGCTCCTTACCATCACCCCCTGGCTCAAACAATTTCTATGAGCCACATATTTTGGTTTAAATATAACTGTAGCAGAGATAAATTTACAAGTTATGCGCTGCGCTTGGGTGACCCCAAAAACAAAATTAATAATAACCAACTCTGTGCTTACTAGTGCGATAATATTAAATACAAATAATATGAATGTTGAATAAATAAACAAGGTGTGAAAAAACAAGTGCTTGTTACACCATAAATTAGTGCTTAATAGTGCTTGTTACACCATACATAGTGTCTTAATCAACATAAAAAGTGCTTAGTGCTCAATATAAAGTTTCCTGCTATTTTAAATGAAAAAATTAATAAATAATAAATAATGAAAAAAAGTAATGAAAAAAGTTCTCTTTGGCACTCTAACTAGTGCGTGCAAATAATGTCCAACAGTGATAATAAAACAATGTGTGCAGGTGGTGTTCAGCTGTGACAACAATCCAACATCATGCCGAAGATATCCTGAGTGCTGCAAAACATGCTCCGGTGCTCCTTCGTGACCCCCTTAAGCTAATGTGCTCACCTCAGAGCGTGTGACTCAGCTTCTACCCTGAGTCCAAATACGCTTTGGAGCCACCCCTGGGCTCAGTCTCAGTGTCTGCTGCACTCCTTCAGCTGGAAACAATGTGGCTCCATACATATAAATGAAAAGGAAACTATATAGTGTAATATAGTCAAAATACTTTTATTAAAAGAAAATGCTCCTCACACCGGGGTACTCACATGGCACTGGTGCGTCAGTGCACCATACTATAACGGCTTTCTATGCAAAATCACTGGATGTTTGGTGCGGTATGCTGTGCTGGGACAGCGCTGGTGTAAAGTCCGTGTCAGTCTCTCCATCCTGGCCCCTCCCCTACGCGTCTTCGACACAGGGATCACGTGTCATCATCAGGGGGATGTAAGTAGGGATGAGCCGAACACCCCCCTGTTCGGTTCGCACCAGAACATGCGAACAAAAAGTTTGTTTGAACACGCGAACACCATCAAAGTCTATGGGACACAAACATGAATAATCAAAAGTGATAATTTTAAAGGCTTATATGCAAGTTATTGTCATAAAAAGTGTTTGGGGACCTGGGTCCTGCCCCAGGGGACATGGATCAATGCAAAAAAAAGTTTTAAAAACGGACGTTTTTTCAGGAGCAGTGATTTTAATAATGCTTAAAGTCAAACAATAAAAGTGTAATATCCCTTTAAATTTCGTAGCTGGGGGTTGTTAGAGAAATTATACTTTAAATGTCAGTTATGAAAGACGCCATTTTGATTATCATGGCCTAGAAATAAGCTATAGTGAAAATATGGAGTCAGAAATATATATATACTCAGCAATATAATATGCTTAGATGTGCAGTTTTGAATATATCCTGTATTTTTGTGTTGACTTGGGGAGTTTTCAAGTCAGTATCCTGTAATCATTGTTATATGCAGATAACAGTCTGTAACAGACACTTCCACCTTTCCTGTTGTGTCCAGAATAAAGTTGAAAATACATGAGACTGGGCATTTTAAGACAGGAAAGGGGGGTGTCCAGGGCTTATAAAAAAAGACATGTACCACAGTAATCTCTTAGAAATGATGAAGGCTGCATGAACGTGTAATTCATTTCTCTTGCATATGCAATAAATATTACCTTGATGCCCAAGGACGGTCTGAGATGGTGAAATTATTTCCCTAACAATTTGGTCTTTCGAGCCGGGAGTCCAATTCCCCGAGACGCACTGGCCAACAGTGACCGATGACCGTACGGCAAAATTGTAAGTCCTCCATCTCAAATTAGATGTTAAAAAGAGGCCGGTCTGCTGAACTAGTGCCTCCCGGGCAGCGACTTACCGGATCAGCACAAGAGACCGCTCTCGGGACAAGGTAAGATTTTTATTTTTATTTTATTATTAACCTTTTGTGTTAGACTTGATTAGGAATTTGATGAATAAGGGATTTGAATATATACATACAATATAGAGATTGATTGAATGTTTATCTGTTTCTGTCCTATCTGCTTTACTCTTGTTGAGGGGAAATAAGTGGTCACGTATTCCCCGTATAGATCCGTCTGTGGCCATCCTGGATGGGCAGACCTAGTGACTAGCCCACGTTTTGGGAAGACGCGCTCAGGGCGACCTGGCGGCAGTCGAGCATTGCGGGTGTTCTCTCTTGTGTGTTCTTGTTTGATTCTTCTGGTTAATAGTCATTTGATATAGGGGTATGGTCCCATACTAATATCCGGGTGCAGATAAAGGAAATTTGTCGATTGGATCTTAGATCCAGACAGCCTTGTAAACTGCAGAAAATCCCTTGGGGACACATAAATACTCCTAGATCAAAACCTAAAGAACCCCCTGTTGATACAAGGGTGTGGCCTGATAGATTTCTAGGCATATAAATACCCTTGGATCAAAAATACTTCCAGATAAAGAACCCCCCCCCCTCCGTTGATACAAGGGTGTGGGCTGATAGATTTCCAGGTAACAAACAGAGGACATTTGGCGGACCGCAGTGTTCATGCCAGCCTCATATGTTGTATTAATCCTGAGCAGGCACATAAATACCCTTGGATCAAGGACTGAAATATTAAATGTTTTGATAGGATGAAAGAACAGTCGGGAGAATTCAGTTTCCTCGTAATTCTGTAAATGCTCTCTACAAGTTAATGAAGTATTAAGTAATGATAAAAGAACAGTCGGGAGAATACAGTCTCCCCGTAATTCTGTAATTCTCTAAGACACCAGTGTTTTAGCAATACACAAGATCAGTAATCTAGAAGTGATATATCATGACTAGAAAGTCTGTGAGTGATTGCAAGTGATAAGATACTGTGTGCGTGTGTTGTGTCATTGTGAGAAGACATTAACAAAAAAAGAGCTCCGTGTGCACGATAAACAAAGTAGGTATGATCCATGGAAAATCTGTTGGTGTGAATGAAGATGTTAAGTATATGTGTAGTCTAGACAAAGAGAATGTGACATTTCTTTAAATGTGGAAAACAAAGTATGATTTTGATGCGTTTTTAAATAAGGATTATTGTGTAATACTGTGTAGAAAGCTTAAAAATGATGCCGGCATGAAAATAAGAAAACAGAAGAAATTAGGCCTTCCCCAGGCAAAGAAATGGCTTGAGGAGGCTAACCATAGGTTAAATTCAGAAAACCATAAAAAGACTATGTTTTTGAACAAAAGAGGAGGACAATAATATGACCGTCCTCTGACGTTTAGTTCAGCAAGTATTGACTGAACAAAACGTAACAAACCAAATGCAACCTGACTCTCCACTCTTTGTTGTTCCCCCGTGGTCACCTGGGTCACCCGCAGACGCAACCGATTCTCCTATGGCTGCAGCTAAACCCCCTCTCAAAATGACTCTTGCTGTCCAGAGGAGTCCACAAGGGACCCCCTTTACAGCAACTGTTACAAAATTTTTCGGGGACCTGGTGAACCAATTGATATCCCCCTCAGCTGGGGAACAAACAGAATGTGGAGAGGAAGAATTTCCACTAATTGAAGTTCCCAAACCTAGGGCAGGACAAAATGTAGGAGGTATAGTAGTCCCCAACACTATGATGGTCTATCGCCCCTGGACCCCTGAGGATGTTAAAAAAACTACTGAAGGGGTACCACATCCCAAGGTGAACATAGCTTAAATCAGGGATGGTATCATGGGAATGATTGCTAACTATCATCTTATTGGGAGGGAAATAGAGCAGGTCACCAGACAAATCCTGGGTCCCGACTGGCATCATGTAGTGGGAGATTGGAGTGGATTAAACAATCAGGGAGTTGTGTTGCCTCATGATGATGCAGCACTAGAAAACAGGAGGAATGCTCTTATAGCGAGGATAGAGAATAGATGGATACGTCGAGCCGACTGGTCCATTATAAATCAGTGTGTGCAGGGAGAAGAGGAAACAGTGGACAATTTCATTGTTAGGATGAGGGAGATTTTTAATAATCACTCAGGAATAGAAGTCCCAGTAAATCAAGTAAACGATAGCCCATATGAGCAACAGCTAAAGGATGCAATCTTGAAGGGGCTGTTTGCCCCTATATCAAGTTTGTTATCAAACACATGACCAACCATAGGATCTGCAGACTTCAGGGGCTGATTGAGTATGCGAGGCATGCTGAGCGGCACTTCCAATCAAAAAAGAGAGTAAAGAAAGGGAAAGTGTTTATGTAGATGACGGTAATGATGTGTATGTCATTGAGAAGGAGAACAGAAGGATAGGAAACACCTGAACAAGGCCCCGCATTTAGGACTATGAAAAAAAAAAAAGAGAGAGGGGAGTGTTTCCTGTGAGGTAAAAGAGGTCACTTGGCAAAAGAATGTAGGTCAAACAGAGAGGAAGAAGCATGACTAGATGTTGGTATGTCTGCAGAGAGAGATACAGAAGAAAATGATGAGAAAGAATCTGAAATTTTGGATGTATGCGCTGTTGAAACTTGTTTGCATGCTGAAGTCAAACCAGAAATAAACTTGGTTGTGAAGGGTAGATGGGTAACATTTCTTTGTGACACTGGGGCTTGTAGGACCCTAATACACCCACTGGATATGCCCCCAGGGGTAAAGAAAAAAGGTGTAGTATATGTGAAATCTGCAAATGGGTTGATGCACCAGGAGGCCGTGTCCGAAGGCCTTACTGTGGAAGATCCACAGACAGGTAAAAAGGCTCAGTGTAAAATTGTAATTTCAACTAAATGTCCTGTTAATTTCTTGGGTAGAGACATGTTGCACGCTCTTGATATTTCTGTCGTACCAGTGGAGGGAGGTCTCAAAGCCCATCGGCTGTGTGAAAAACAAATCACAGCCGTGGATAATGAGCCCCGATACTGGTACAGCCTGGATTTGCAAACTGAGGGCTTAAATATACCCAAAACCCTGACAGAAATAATTGAAGAAGAGCCTGAGAGGAAAAGGTATAAGGTCCAGACAAACTTCTATTGCACCATGTATTACAAAAAGACCTCTGGGCCCGATAAGTCCTATGAGAAACAGTTAATGAGTCTCACTAACACTGAAGTTCTCTTAAAATACTTGTACTGTGATAAGGAAGGAAATAGCGTGGCTACTTGTCTCCTACCACAGCCTATTCTGCAAATATACAGGCAGGATACTGTACCTCATGTTTCGGTTACCCAGAACCCCAAGGTATCATGGCATGAGCTAGGAGAACTTATCACGAACTGGGTCCAACTGACAGATGAGAAACTAAAATCCAAAGGGATTCAGAGGTATAGGAGGCATAAGGGAGAGAAAGATGGGTGGAGACTCGTGCAGGATTTACAGGCAGTCAATGGGGCCGTATTACCGAGGGCCCCGGTGGTCCCAGACATGCATGTCCTCCTGAACGAGCTCTACCCAGAGAACGAGGTATTTTCTGTTATTGAAAACAGTAATCCTTCTTTTTCATTCCCTTACACAAAGACAGACAGTTCTGGGTTGCATTTATGTACATGGGAAAAAAAAAAGAGGTACACATACACTAGGTTATCCCAGGGATATTGTGAAAGTCCAACTATATTCTCACAAAGAATGTCCAATAATTTGTCTCGGTTTGTACCTCCCAGTGTGAGTTAAATTCTCTTGTATGTGGATGACATTCTGGTAGTAATGTATGTAAAATTACCATGGTTCTGATGCATTTCCTCGCAGACTAAGGTCAAAAGGTCAGCAAAGACTAATTACAACTGTGGAAAGAAAAGGTGAAATGCCTGGGTTACATTTTATCTCAAGAAGGTAGACTTTTGCATGAGATCCGAAAAGAGGCCATCCTTCAAGTCCCCAAATCACATACCAAAAAAATAAATGATGTCATTTCTTGGCATGGCAAATGTCTGTAGAGCATGGATAGCAAATTATGCTATGGAGGTGGAGCCTCTTTCTGATCTCATCTATGGTTCACTAATGGCTGCAAAAGATTCCATTCAGTGGAATGTGCAAGCAGAGGATGCATTTACGAAGGTAAAGCACCTCATTGTGGGTTATGCTTAGCCTTCCTAATTAAAGTAAAACCTTTTATCAAACTGTAGATTGTAAGGAAGGATCTCACGGATGTTCCCTTTCTAGATGCTGACATTACCTTTTGTGTTGATGGGTCTTGTAAAAAGGACGATAAAGGGGTACATCAAACGGCATACGCTAAAGTAACACATGACCAGGTCATTGAAGCCAGACCCCTTCCCAATTCCTACTCTACACAACAAGCTGAAATTATTGCCCTATCCAGGGCCTGTAGTCTAAGGGAAGGGAAGAAAATAAATATTTATGCAGACAGCCAATATGCTTTTACTACTATACACATATTTGCCCAGCAATGGAAAAATATAGGTATGATTACGTCCACAGGTAAACCAATCTCACATAGAGATCTTATCCTGGCCCTTCTAGAAAATGTACAGAAACCAACACAAGTGGCTATTTGTAAATATACAGCACACAGAAAGGGAACAGATCCAATTACTCTAGAAAATGCACTAACGGACAAAGATCCCAAGGGAAGCTGCTACAGGACCGCAAAAAAAACACACACATATACTATACAGGTCCCCAAGAAAATGATGGGGTACGGAAAGCTATTGATAAAACATGGTTATCGGAAATGCAGAAAACATCACCGGCAGGTGAAAAACAAAAGTGGTTATCTAAAGGGACAACGCTGGTCAATGGTATATACACAAGTACAGAAGGTAAACCCATCTTACCTACATCACTGTTTAGATATGCTGCGTTATTGAGCCATGGGCAAGCCCATATCTCTAAAGGAGGGATGGTGCAGGTGATCAACAAGGTGTTCACAACATATGGGTTTACGAATGACTCTAGAGATTTTTGCCTCCGATGTCCGCTTTGTACCAGATACCATGCTCAAGGTGCCCTAAGACCCTTAAGAGGTCATTTCCCACAACCCTCTTATCCCTTTCACACGATATGCATGGATTTTATGATTATTGTTGTTTATAAAGTGGGCGGAAGCTTTTCCTATGACACACCCAAATGGGAAATCAGTAGCCAAAGTACTTATTAAAGAGGTGATTCCACTTCATGGGATCCCCTCTGTGATTTACAGTGACAACGGCTCCCATTTTGTAAACCGAACGATACAACAAATTGGTAAATGGTACAATATTGACCTAAAAAAACCACTGTGTCTACCACCCACAATCTGTGGGCACAGTGGAGAGACACAATGGTACCTTAAAGAATAAACTAAGAAAATTGTTGAAGGAAACAGGGAAAAATAAATGGGTTTAGTGTTTGCCAATGGCATTGTTGAGTATAAGAATTACCCCTACTGCTAAAGGATTGACACCGTATGAAATGTTGTATGGTAAACCTTATTATATTCAATAACTAGCCACCGTTCCTCTCCCTAAAGAGGAAATAGACTTGACTTGTATAATAAGAATGTTTTCATAAAATATAACTGGGTCAGAATGTGTAAATGAGAAAAAGAGTTACCCTAAGACTAAAATACAAAGTATACCCCCATCAGTACAAGCATTACCAGGAAATTTTACTTGTTTTTCTAAAAATGACAGTAATGGTACAAATGTTGGCACCCTGTCCCCTGAATACTGTGCAATTACAACCCTTACTACAGACATTAAGTACCAACTAAAATGGTTTCAGGAACAGAAACAGCAATTGGCTGATGTTTGGTGTTTGTGTGGAGATAAGAGACTAAGGCCCAGACTGCCACCTAGATGGGGGGGTAGTTGTGCCCTTACCCGATTGTTGCTTCCCTTTTATATAGTTCCTATGAGTGATAAATCAATGAAACTACCAGGTAAATACTTTTTTTTAAACGAATTAAGCGAGAAACACCACAAGGATCATTTGACAATCGAGTGTATATAGGTGTTCCACGAGGAGTTCCAGATGAAATTAAAGCGCAGAATCAAATAACAGCCGGACTCACCTCACTCTTCATATGGGTCCAGCCCAACAAGAACGTCGACTGGATAAACTACATCTACTACAACCAGCAGAGGTTTGTGAATTACACCAGAGATGCTATCAAAGGTATAGCAGCACAATTGGACGCCACCTCTTTGACAGCGTGGCAGAACCGTATAGGGTTGGATATGTTGCTGGCAGAAAGGGGCGGGGTATGCAAAATGTTCGGCACCTTCTGCTGCACTTTTATTCCAAACAATACGGCACCTGATGGAAGTATCACCAAAGCCTTACAAGGCCTACAAATGCTATCCGAAGAATTAGCTGAGAACTCTGGTGTAGAGAACCCCCTGACAGGACTTTTCGAAAAATGGTTTGGTAAATGGGGTGATCTTGCAAAAAGTTTGCTTATCTCTATTGTCATGGCAGCCGCAGTTCTTACATTGTGTGGATATTGCTGCATTCCCTGTATTAGGGGAATTCTTCAAAGACTAATTGACACATCTTTAACAAAAACTATGCTCCTCCAGAGCGACACGGAACTATACTCGGAACCTGATGATGAATTTACAACTCTCGCTAAGGACTTATCTGTCTAAATGATAATACCTGGTAAAATGAAAAACCTGGATATTTGAAGTATTGACATTATTAGTATAAAAGGAGGGAGATGTTAGAGAAATTATACTTTAAATGCCAGTTATGAAAGACGCCATTTTGATTATCATGGCCTAGAAATAAGCTATAGTGAAAATATGGAGTCAGAAATATATATATACTCAGCAATATAATATGCTTAGATGTGCAGTTTTGAATATATCCTGTATTTTTGTGTTGACTTGGGGAGTTTTCAAGTCAGTATCCTGTAATCATTGTTATATGCAGATAACAGTCTGTAACAGACACTTCCACCTTTCCTGTTGTGTCCAGAATAAAGTTGAAAATACATGAGACTGGGCATTTTAAGACAGGAAAGGGGGGTGTCCAGGGCTTATAAAAAAAGACATGTACCACAGTAATCTCTTAGAAATGATGAAGGCTGCATGAATGTGTAATTCATTTCTCTTGCATATGCAATAAATATTACCTTGATGCCCGAGGACGGTCTGAGATGGTGAAATTATTTCCCTAACAATTTGGTCTTTCGAGCCGGGAGTCCAATTCCCCGAGACGCACTGGCCAACAGTGACCGATGACCGTACGGCAAAATTGTAAGTCCTCCATCTCAAATTAGATGTTAAAAAGAGGCCGGTCTGCTGAACTAGTGCCTCCCGGGCAGCGACTTACCGGATCAGCACAAGAGACCGCTCTCGGGACAAGGTAAGATTTTTATTTTTATTTTATTATTAACCTTTTGTGTTAGACTTGATTAGGAATTTGATGAATAAGGGATTTGAATATATACATACAATATAGAGATTGATTGAATGTTTATCTGTTTCTGTCCTATCTGCTTTACTCTTGTTGAGGGGAAATAAGTGGTCACGTATTCCCCGTATAGATCCGTCTGTGGCCATCCTGGATGGGCAGACCTAGTGACTAGCCCGCGTTTTGGGAAGACGCGCTCAGGGCGACCTGGCGGCAGTCGAGCATTGCGGGTGTTCTCTCTTGTGTGTTCTTGTTTGATTCTTCTGGTTAATAGTCATTTGATATAGGGGTATGGTCCCATACTAATATCCGGGTGCAGATAAAGGAAATTTGTCGATTGGATCTTAGATCCAGACAGCCTTGTAAACTGCAGAAAATCCCTTGGGGACACATAAATACTCCTAGATCAAAACCTAAAGAACCCCCTGTTGATACAAGGGTGTGGCCTGATAGATTTCTAGGCATATAAATACCCTTGGATCAAAAATACTTCCAGATAAAGAACCCCCCCCCTCCGTTGATACAAGGGTGTGGCCTGATAGATTTCCAGGTAACAAACAGAGGACATTTGGCGGACCGCAGTGTTCATGCCAGCCTCATATGTTGTATTAATCCTGAGCAGGCACATACATACCCTTGGATCAAGGACTGAAATATTAAATGTTTTGATAGGATGAAAGAACAGTCGGGAGAATACAGTCTCCCCGTAATTCTGTAATTCTCTAAGACACCAGTGTTTTAGCAATACACAAGATCAGTAATCTAGAAGTGATATATCATGACTAGAAAGTCTGTGAGTGATTGCAAGTGATAAGATACTGTGTGCGTGTGTTGTGTCATTGTGAGAAGACATTAACAAAAAAAGAGCTCCGTGTGCACGATAAACAAAGTAGGTATGATCCATGGAAAATCTGTTGGTGTGAATGAAGATGTTAAGTATATGTGTAGTCTAGACAAAGAGAATGTGACATTTCTTTAAATGTGGAAAACAAAGTATGATTTTGATGCGTTTTTAAATAAGGATTATTGTGTAATACTGTGTAGAAAGCTTAAAAATGATGCCGGCATGAAAATAAGAAAACAGAAGAAATTAGGCCTTCCCCAGGCAAAGAAATGGCTTGAGGAGGCTAACCATAGGTTAAATTCAGAAAACCATAAAAAGACTATGTTTTTGAACAAAAGAGGAGGACAATAATATGACCGTCCTCTGACGTTTAGTTCAGCAAGTATTGACTGAACAAAACGTAACAAACCAAATGCAACCTGACTCTCCACTCTTTGTTGTTCCCCCGTGGTCACCTGGGTCACCCGCAGATGCAACCGATTCTCCTATGGCTGCAGCTAAACCCCCTCTCAAAATGACTCTTGCTGTCCAGAGGAGTCCACAAGGGACCCCCTTTACAGCAACTGTTACAAAATTTTTCGGGGACCTGGTGAACCAATTGATATCCCCCTCAGCTGGGGAACAAACAGAATGTGGAGAGGAAGAATTTCCACTAATTGAAGTTCCCAAACCTAGGGCAGGACAAAATGTAGGAGGTATAGTAGTCCCCAACACTATGATGGTCTATCGCCCCTGGACCCCTGAGGATGTTAAAAAAACTACTGAAGGGGTACCACATCCCAAGGTGAACATAGCTTAAATCAGGGATGGTATCATGGGAATGATTGCTAACTATCATCTTATTGGGAGGGAAATAGAGCAGGTCACCAGACAAATCCTGGGTCCCGACTGGCATCATGTAGTGGGAGATTGGAGTGGATTAAACAATCAGGGAGTTGTGTTGCCTCATGATGATGCAGCACTAGAAAACAGGAGGAATGCTCTTATAGCGAGGATA
Source organism: Aquarana catesbeiana (assembly GCA_037953035.1). Classification (NCBI taxonomy): domain Eukaryota; kingdom Metazoa; phylum Chordata; class Amphibia; order Anura; family Ranidae; genus Aquarana; species Aquarana catesbeiana. Next base: position 907,793 of record JBBHAA010002037.1, read on the forward strand.
GAGAATAGATGGATACGTCGAGCCGACTGGTCCATTATAAATCAGTGTGTGCAGGGAGAAGAGGAAACAGTGGACAATTTCATTGTTAGGATGAGGGAGATTTTTAATAATCACTCAGGAATAGAAGTCCCAGTAAATCAAGTAAACGATAGCCCATATGAGCAACAGCTAAAGGATGCAATCTTGAAGGGGCTGTTTGCCCCTATATCAAGTTTGTTATCAAACACATGACCAACCATAGGATCTGCAGACTTCAGGGGCTGATTGAGTATGCGAGGCATGCTGAGCGGCACTTCCAATCAAAAAAGAGAGTAAAGAAAGGGAAAGTGTTTATGTAGATGACGGTAATGATGTGTATGTCATTGAGAAGGAGAACAGAAGGATAGGAAACACCTGAACAAGGCCCCGCATTTAGGACTATGAAAAAAAAAAAAGAGAGAGGGGAGTGTTTCCTGTGAGGTAAAAGAGGTCACTTGGCAAAAGAATGTAGGTCAAACAGAGAGGAAGAAGCATGACTAGATGTTGGTATGTCTGCAGAGAGAGATACAGAAGAAAATGATGAGAAAGAATCTGAAATTTTGGATGTATGCGCTGTTGAAACTTGTTTGCATGCTGAAGTCAAACCAGAAATAAACTTGGTTGTGAAGGGTAGATGGGTAACATTTCTTTGTGACACTGGGGCTTGTAGGACCCTAATACACCCACTGGATATGCCCCCAGGGGTAAAGAAAAAAGGTGTAGTATATGTGAAATCTGCAAATGGGTTGATGCACCAGGAGGCCGTGTCCGAAGGCCTTACTGTGGAAGATCCACAGACAGGTAAAAAGGCTCAGTGTAAAATTGTAATTTCAACTAAATGTCCTGTTAATTTGTTGGGTAGAGACATGTTGCACGCTCTTGATATTTCTGTCGTACCAGTGGAGGGAGGTCTCAAAGCCCATCGGCTGTGTGAAAAACAAATCACAGCCGTGGATAATGAGCCCCGATACTGGTACAGCCTGGATTTGCAAACTGAGGGCTTAAATATACCCAAAACCCTGACAGAAATAATTGAAGAAGAGCCTGAGAGGAAAAGGTATAAGGTCCAGACAAACTTCTATTGCACCATGTATTACAAAAAGACCTCTGGGCCCGATAAGTCCTATGAGAAACAGTTAATGAGTCTCACTAACACTGAAGTTCTCTTAAAATACTTGTACTGTGATAAGGAAGGAAATAGCGTGGCTACTTGTCTCCTACCACAGCCTATTCTGCAAATATACAGGCAGGATACTGTACCTCATGTTTCGGTTACCCAGAACCCCAAGGTATCATGGCATGAGCTAGGAGAACTTATCACGAACTGGGTCCAACTGACAGATGAGAAACTAAAATCCAAAGGGATTCAGAGGTATAGGAGGCATAAGGGAGAGAAAGATGGGTGGAGACTCGTGCAGGATTTACAGGCAGTCAATGGGGCCGTATTACCGAGGGCCCCGGTGGTCCCAGACATGCATGTCCTCCTGAACGAGCTCTACCCAGAGAACGAGGTATTTTCTGTTATTGAAAACAGTAATCCTTCTTTTTCATTCCCTTACACAAAGACAGACAGTTCTGGGTTGCATTTATGTACATGGGAAAAAAAAAAGAGGTACACATACACTAGGTTATCCCAGGGATATTGTGAAAGTCCAACTATATTCTCACAAAGAATGTCCAATAATTTGTCTCGGTTTGTACCTCCCAGTGTGAGTTAAATTCTCTTGTATGTGGATGACATTCTGGTAGTAATGTATGTAAAATTACCATGGTTCTGATGCATTTCCTCGCAGACTAAGGTCAAAAGGTCAGCAAAGACTAATTACAACTGTGGAAAGAAAAGGTGAAATGCCTGGGTTAAATTTTATCTCAAGAAGGTAGACTTTTGCATGAGATCCGAAAAGAGGCCATCCTTCAAGTCCCCAAATCACATACCAAAAAAATAAATGATGTCATTTCTTGGCATGGCAAATGTCTGTAGAGCATGGATAGCAAATTATGCTATGGAGGTGGAGCCTCTTTCTGATCTCATCTATGGTTCACTAATGGCTGCAAAAGATTCCATTCAGTGGAATGTGCAAGCAGAGGATGCATTTACGAAGGTAAAGCACCTCATTGTGGGTTATGCTTAGCCTTCCTAATTAAAGTAAAACCTTTTATCAAACTGTAGATTGTAAGGAAGGATCTCACGGATGTTCCCTTTCTAGATGCTGACATTACCTTTTGTGTTGATGGGTCTTGTAAAAAGGACGATAAAGGGGTACATCAAACGGCATACGCTATAGTAACACATGACCAGGTCATTGAAGCCAGACCCCTTCCCAATTCCTACTCTACACAACAAGCTGAAATTATTGCCCTATCCAGGGCCTGTAGTCTAAGGGAAGGGAAGAAAATAAATATTTATGCAGACAGCCAATATGCTTTTACTACTATACACATATTTGCCCAGCAATGGAAAAATATAGGTATGATTACGTCCACAGGTAAACCAATCTCACATAGAGATCTTATCCTGGCCCTTCTAGAAAATGTACAGAAACCAACACAAGTGGCTATTTGTAAATATACAGCACACAGAAAGGGAACAGATCCAATTACTCTAGAAAATGCACTAACGGACAAAGATCCCAAGGGAAGCTGCTACAGGACCGCAAAAAAAACACACACATATACTATACAGGTCCCCAAGAAAATGATGGGGTACGGAAAGCTATTGATAAAACATGGTTATCGGAAATGCAGAAAACATCACCGGCAGGTGAAAAACAAAAGTGGTTATCTAAAGGGACAACGCTGGTCAATGGTATATACACAAGTACAGAAGGTAAACCCATCTTACCTACATCACTGTTTAGATATGCTGCGTTATTGAGCCATGGGCAAGCCCATATCTCTAAAGGAGGGATGGTGCAGGTGATCAACAAGGTGTTCACAACATATGGGTTTACGAATGACTCTAGAGATTTTTGCCTCCGATGTCCGCTTTGTACCAGATACCATGCTCAAGGTGCCCTAAGACCCTTAAGAGGTCATTTCCCACAACCCTCTTATCCCTTTCACACGATATGCATGGATTTTATGATTATTGTTGTTTATAAAGTGGGCGGAAGCTTTTCCTATGACACACCCAAATGGGAAATCAGTAGCCAAAGTACTTATTAAAGAGGTGATTCCACTTCATGGGATCCCCTCTGTGATTTACAGTGACAACGGCTCCCATTTTGTAAACCGAACGATACAACAAATTGGTAAATGGTACAATATTGACCTAAAAAAACCACTGTGTCTACCACCCACAATCTGTGGGCACAGTGGAGAGACACAATGGTACCTTAAAGAATAAACTAAGAAAATTGTTGAAGGAAACAGGGAAAAATAAATGGGTTTAGTGTTTGCCAATGGCATTGTTGAGTATAAGAATTACCCCTACTGCTAAAGGATTGACACCGTATGAAATGTTGTATGGTAAACCTTATTATATTCAATAACTAGCCACCGTTCCTCTCCCTAAAGAGGAAATAGACTTGACTTGTATAATAAGATGTGTTTTCATAAAATATAACTGGGTCAGAATGTGTAAATGAGAAAAAGAGTTACCCTAAGACTAAAATACAAAGTATACCCCCATCAGTACAAGCATTACCAGGAAATTTTACTTGTTTTTCTAAAAATGACAGTAATGGTACAAATGTTGGCACCCTGTCCCCTGAATACTGTGCAATTACAACCCTTACTACAGACATTAAGTACCAACTAAAATGGTTTCAGGAACAGAAACAGCAATTGGCTGATGTTTGGTGTTTGTGTGGAGATAAGAGACTAAGGCCCAGACTGCCACCTAGATGGGGGGGTAGTTGTGCCCTTACCCGATTGTTGCTTCCCTTTTATATAGTTCCTATGAGTGATAAATCAATGAAACTACCAGGTAAATACTTTTTTTTAAACGAATTAAGCGAGAAACACCACAAGGATCATTTGACAATCGAGTGTATATAGGTGTTCCACGAGGAGTTCCAGATGAAATTAAAGCGCAGAATCAAATAACAGCCGGACTCACCTCACTCTTCATATGGGTCCAGCCCAACAAGAACGTCGACTGGATAAACTACATCTACTACAACCAGCAGAGGTTTGTGAATTACACCAGAGATGCTATCAAAGGTATAGCAGCACAATTGGACGCCACCTCTTTGACAGCGTGGCAGAACCGTATAGGGTTGGATATGTTGCTGGCAGAAAGGGGCGGGGTATGCAAAATGTTCGGCACCTTCTGCTGCACTTTTATTCCAAACAATACGGCACCTGATGGAAGTATCACCAAAGCCTTACAAGGCCTACAAATGCTATCCGAAGAATTAGCTGAGAACTCTGGTGTAGAGAACCCCCTGACAGGACTTTTCGAAAAATGGTTTGGTAAATGGGGTGATCTTGCAAAAAGTTTGCTTATCTCTATTGTCATGGCAGCCGCAGTTCTTACATTGTGTGGATGTTGCTGCATTCCCTGTATTAGGGGAATTCTTCAAAGACTAATTGACACATCTTTAACAAAAACTATGCTCCTCCAGAGCGACACGGAACTATACTCGGAACCTGATGATGAATTTACAACTCTCGCTAAGGACTTATCTGTCTAAATGATAATACCTGGTAAAATGAAAAACCTGGATATTTGAAGTATTGACATTATTAGTATAAAAGGAGGGAGATGTTAGAGAAATTATACTTTAAATGTCAGTTATGAAAGACGCCATTTTGATTATCATGGCCTAGAAATAAGCTATAGTGAAAATATGGAGTCAGAAATATATATATACTCAGCAATATAATATGCTTAGATGTGCAGTTTTGAATATATCCTGTATTTTTGTGTTGACTTGGGGAGTTTTCAAGTCAGTATCCTGTAATCATTGTTATATGCAGATAACAGTCTGTAACAGACACTTCCACCTTTCCTGTTGTGTCCAGAATAAAGTTGAAAATACATGAGACTGGGCATTTTAAGACAGGAAAGGGGGGTGTCCAGGGCTTATAAAAAAAGACATGTACCACAGTAATCTCTTAGAAATGATGAAGGCTGCATGAACGTGTAATTCATTTCTCTTGCATATGCAATAAATATTACCTTGATGCCCGAGGACGGTCTGAGATGGTGAAATTATTTCCCTAACAGGGGTGTCTATAGTATGCCTGTAAAGGGGCGCATGTTTCCCATGTTTAGAACAGTCTGACAGCAAAATGACATTTCAAAGGAAAAAAGTCATTTAAAACTACTCGCGGCTATTGCATTGCCGGTCCGACAATACACATAGAAGTTCATTGATAAAAACGGCATGGGAATTCCCCACAGGGGAACCCCGAACCAAAATTTAAAAAAAAAAATGACGTGGGGGTCCCCCTAAATTCCATACCAGGCCCTTCAGGTCTGGTATGGATATTAGGGAGAACCCCGGACAAAATGTAAAAAAAAAAATGATGTGGGGGTCCCCCCAAATTCCATACCAAACCCTTCAGGTCTGGTATGGATTTTAAGAGGAACCCCACGCCGAAATAAAAAAAACGGTCCCCCCCAAAAATCCATACCAGACCCTTATCCGAGCACACAACCTGGCAGGCCACAGGAAAAGAGGGGGGGACGAGAGAGCGCCCCCCCTCCTGAACCGTACCAGGCCACATGCCCTCAACATTGGGTGACCACCCAATGACCCCGCCCCCCTCTGACGCACGGGACATGACGGGACTTCCCTGTGGCATTCCCCGTGACGTCACAGGGAAGTCCCGTAAAGTCACCGTTATTTAAGAACCGTCAGAAGAGGAGACGCGTCACACAGCGGGAGCCTCCCTCCATGCCAACATGGATGCGGAGCGGCCCGGAGAAGAAGATGAAGAAAAAAAGAAGAGAAGTAGATGAAGAAGAGAAGAAGATGAAGAGAAGAGCGGGACCCTCCCCCCATGCCATGGGTGCGGAGCGGCCCGAGGAGAAGAAGATAGAAGACACCACGGAGGAGATGCTGGACGAGAACACTGGAGGAAGAACCAGAAGAGCCAGAAGAACCAGAAGAAGAAGAAGAAGAAGATGAAGGAAGATAGAAGAAAGAAGAAGCATTTAAATAAAGGAATTGTCAAAAACTGTTTCTTGTCATTTTTAACATTTTTGACAGTTTTTTAGTGAAATGGTAGGGGTAAGTACCCCCTTACCATTTCACACAGGGGGGGGCGGGATCTGGGGGTCTCCTTGTTAAAGGGGACTTCCAGATTCCAATAAGCCCCCCGCCCGCAGACCCCCACAACCACCGGCCAGGGTTGTGGGGATGAGGCCCTTGTCCTCATCAACATGGGGACAAGGTGTTTTGGGGGGCTACCCCAAAGCACCCTCCCAATGTTGAGGGCATGTGGCCTGGTACGGTTCGGGGGGGGGCGCTCTCTCGTCCCCCCCTCTTTTCCTGCAGCCTGCCAGATAAGGGTCTGGTATGGATCTTTGGGGGGACCTCACGCCGTTTCTTTTTTAAATTGTGGCCGGGGTTCCCCTTAATATCCATACCAGACCTGAAGGGCCTGGTATGGAATTTAGGGGGACCCCCACGTCATTTTTTTAAAAAATTTTGGTTCGGGGTTCCCCTGTGGGGAATTCCCATGCCGTTTTTATCAATGAACTTCTATGTGTATTGTCAGACCGGCAATGCAATAGCCGCGAGTGGTTTTAAATGACTTTTTTCCTTTGAAATGTCATTTTGCTGTCAGACTGTTCTAAACATGGGAAACATGCGCCTCTTTACAGGCATACTATAGACACCCCCCAGCTACGAAATTTAAAGGGATATTACACTTTTATTGTTTGACTTTAAGCATTATTAAAATCACTGCTCCTGAAAAAACGGACGTTTTTAAAACTTTTTTTGCATTGATCCATGTCCCCTGGGGCAGGACCCGGGTCCCCAAACACTTTTTATGACAATATCTTGCATACAAGCCTTTAAAATTAGCACTTTTGATTTCTCCCATAGACTTTTAAAGGGTGTTCCGCGGCATTCGAATTTGCCGCGAACACCCCAAATTGTTTGCTGTTCGGCGAACTTGCGAACAGCCGATGTTTGAGTCGAACATGAGTTCGACTTGAACTCGAAGCTCATCCCTAGGTGTAAGTGCTACAGCAGCAACCTCTTATTGCCGAAAAAGTCTGTATTCCACTACGGTGGAAAGATCCTCGCTCACCATCGATTGCTATGTGGAGACTAAATGTAGAATAGATAAGAAGAATGGAGGATCTTGTCTAATTCTCAAAAAAAAAATAAAAATCATGAAACCTATTATAACCCTGGTCTTACTGGAGTGAATTTCACTTTTCAGATGAATGTAAAACTCTGATGTCCAAAATGTCCTGACTTCAGTCTGATCCTACTTCCATGTATCCAAAGGAACCCTGCTTCCCAAACCCTACCTTCCACCTTGCTTTTCCTATTTAGTCTTAGTACCTCTTTCTCCAATCTCCACTCCTTTCCCCTACTTACCTTACACCATTGCTCTCCCACAAACCCATCCCCCCATCCTATATTTGCTTTCCATTACCTCTTGTCCTACTATACTTCCTTGCAATCCCCCCTCCCCACCCCAACCATTGGCTTGGAGAACATTTAATCCTCTAGCCCTGCATACTGCTCTGCTTATGTCAGTAGACCTGTACTGAAGGGAACTTTTTCTTTACATAAACGATTGGTTAGTTGTATTTTGCTCTCAGGAATAACCACTTACCTCTGGAAGGTTTTACCCCCTTCATGACCAGGGCATTTTTTGCTTTTCAGCACTATGCTATTTTAGCTAGCAAATGCAACACAGTACCCAAATTACCTTTTATATCATTTTATTTTCACACAAATACAGCTTTCTTCTGGTGGTATTTGATCACCACTGGGTTTTTTTTTTATTTTTTATTATATAAATGAAAAAGGACCATTTTGAAAAAAAAAACTTTCTAATTTCTTTTATAATACATAGTGTATTTTAACCACTTAAGGACCGAGCCTCTTTCTGAGATTTGTTGTTTACAAGTTAAAAACATTTTTTTTTTGCTAGAAAATTACTTAGAACCCCCAAACATTATACATTTTTTTTCTAACACCCTAGAAAATAAAATGGCGGTCGTTGCAATACTTTCTGTCACACCGTATTTGCTCAGCAGTCTTACAAGCGCACTTTTTTTGGAAAAAATGCACTTTTTTAAATGAAAAAATAGGACAACAGTAAAGTTGGCCCATTTTTTTTTATATTGTGAAAGATAATGTTACGCCGAGTAATTGATACCCAACATGTCACGCTTCAAAATTGCGCCTGCTCGTGGAATGGTGACAAACTTTTACCTTCTAAAATCTCCATAGGCGACGTTTAAAAAATTCTGCAGGTTGCATGTTTTGAGTTACAGAGGAGGTCTAGAATTATTGCTCTCTCTCTAACGATCGTGGTGATACCTTACGTGTGTTGTTTGCACACAGGTTTCATATGTGGAAGGACAAGACTCCGATCGCCTCCGCTGCTACCGACGGCTCCGGTAAGCGACGGAAGGCAGTGGAGGGCACCGGAAAGGGGCGGGAGGGGGGGGCCCTCTCCCGCCACTCATAAAAGTGATCTTGCGGCGAATCCGCCGCGGAGACCACTTTTATCGGAAACTAGACCGCCCGCTGAAGAAGAGGATACTAGGGTTATGGCAGCTAGCTGCTGCCATAACAACGATATTCCTCTTCAAAGACAGGACATATATCGGTGTGTAAGAAGTGGTTAATTGGTTTGTGTAAAAGTTATAGCATCTGCAAACTTTGGAATATATACTGAAATTTACGCAGCTATGATGCTGTACTGGTAATGGTGGTGATCAGTGACTTATAGTGTGACTGTGACAGTGTGGCGGGAAATCTGGTGCTAACAGACACTGTCTGGAAGGGTCACTGACTGACTAACTGACACTGATGTCTCTAGTGACACTAATACAGTTATTACTGATAATACTGTACACTGTATGGTGTACTAATGACACTGGCCGGGAAAGGGTTAACATCAGGGGGCTAACTGTGTGCCTAACAAGTGTAATCTGTGTAATGTGCACTGCTTTTACTTACTAATCTGGCTGCTTTTCTCCCTACTATTCAGGGAGAGGAAACAGCCGGATCGCCGTTCTCTGTACACAGAGTTCTGTGTGCTTGTACATACAGAACGCTGTGTGTGTGATTGGACATAGCCAATCGGTAGGTTCCAGACGAAACCATTGGCTGAAATCTGCTGCCAAATTCGTACTGTGTCCAATCCCCGCACGGGTCAGCATGCGTGCCCCAAACCTGGAAGACAGGTGACAACAAACAGGTACATTGTCTGGCCTGACTATGCCGCCCAGCCAAAGTAAATCTACTATGGGTGGCTGCTAAGTTGTTAAATCAGAAATTTTGCCACTGTGTAATATAAATTATATAAAGAAATTTCTCAAACAAAATATGTTTAAAAAATGATATACCAATAAAATAAAATTATACAAAAAAAGTTTTTGGGTTTAAAGTTCAGCAATAAAGTGTTAGAAACAACCATTCACCTTTTAGATGTTATAATTCCACCCATGCAGGCACCGACCCCACCACCCAACACCAACACCACCACCCAACACCCCCACACAACACCAATACCACCACCCAACACCACCACCCAACACCAATACCACCACCCAACACCAACACCATCAGACTGGACACTCATCAAGTTCTCTGCTACAGCCCATATGGCATGATCACATAAACCAGCCATGGTATCAATACACAGCTTCAGTATGGCATCTGCAGTGTACCCAAGGACCATCTGCTCTCCAATAGTGATATCATATCGAGCTGTTTTGAGATTATCGGGTTATGGCTTTTATGGTAAAGTGAGTGTCAACTTTAGTCACTTTCCCCAGGTAAGGAGGAGAAAAGCTTCATTTCTTGGGTTTGTAGGAAAAATATTTGCTTTATACATATACTTATCCATTTCACCTTTTATTGGAAAGGGCAAATCATCTAACACTTTGGTCTTCAAATGTGGAGGAAGAAGGCTGTTTAGGGGAATCTAACATACTTCACATATACTCACTGATTTTACCTGATACAATAGACTGGCTCCAGACATTCACAAATGTGGGATGAGACACAAGACATGTCATGTTGTCTCCATTAGACTTGTATGTACTGATCACTGTCCAAGTATCATTCAAATCTTTAATTTTGGTTATGTTTATATCATCTGAATGTGGGGTCCAGGAGATCTCTGCAGCCGGGAATCCACCACTTGCTCTACACTGCAGAGATCCATCAGTGTTTATATCCAGAGACACAGAGGGCTGAGCTACATGAAAAAAATATTAATAAATATTTATTGATTACACTATTGGAGCTGTTAACAATGGTGTATATACAGAAAAGTTCTGACCCAAAAAATGAACTGGACCCTCTTACTGCTACCAAAGGGACTGAACTTCCCTTACTGGGCCCCCCACCCTTCCTCAGGTTAAAAGTGTTTCAGTCAATTTAAAGCAGAACTAACCCCATCTATTTAACAGTTTTCAAAACAGTCACAGTCAAGCCCTGCTGAGAATGACAACTGTCACAACTGCAGATCAAACAGAGGTTAAGATAGCAGCTTCCTTGGCTGTAAAGGATAGGAGGATTTAGTTCCACTTTAAAGGGGTCCTTACCATTCACAGCCATTATGAAACACCCTCATATTACATTTAATATGTTTATTTCTTATGTTTGCCAACTCCATCTAGTGCTCATAAAGGGGCATTTGCCTGATTTCAGCTAGATCCAAGCACTATATAACTCAAGTACTCTCGTAATACAGACACCTCTGATAAACAATAACCAAAACAATATCTAAATTGAAATAAAGTGTATATCAAATATTTCTTTTATCAGCTATCCAGCAAAGACATGTGTTCTCACATCAAAGATAGAATCTCACTAGATAAAGTGCAGCGCTGCTGTAATCATACATTAATTAGACACTTGCGGCTCATTTAGTTCCTAATCGAAAATTCTGACAATTTTTTTACAATAGTACAAATTTAAACGAATCCGAAAGAAAGAAACAAGATTTCGGAAAAGAAATTTGAGTTGTTTTCATTTCCAAAATATAAGGGATAGAATAGAAAATAAAAGAATAGATAAGAATAGAAAATAAAGGAACAGAATAGAATAGAATAAAAAAAGAATAGATTAATAAAAAAAAACTGAAAGAATATAACCATCTTCTGAAATTCGAATTTCAAATAGAAAACATTTGAATTAGAATAGAACAGAAAATAAAATAATAGAATAGATTAGAATAGAATAGAAAAGAATACAATAGAATAGAAAAAACAAGAGAATAAAATAGAAAGAATATAGCCTTCTTCAGAAATTTAAATAGAAGAAATTCAAATTTGAATAGAATGGAATAGAAAATAAAAGAATAGAATAGCATTCAAAAAACAATAGAATATAATAGAATAGAAAGAATATAACCATTCCCCAAAGTAGAATAGAATACAATAAATTTCAAATTTGAATAGAATAGAAAAGAATAGATTAGAATAGAAAACAAAAGCATCAAATAGAAAAGAATAGAATAGGAGTAGAAAAAAACAATAGAATAGAATAATATAGAAAGAATTTAACCATCTATAAATTTGAATAGAATAGAAAAGAATAGGATACAATAGAAATAATAGAATAGAAAGGATACAACAATATATAACAATTTTAATGTCTAACATTCATAAAAATATGTATACAAAAAAATTACCTAGTGTTCTGGAAAATAAAAGTGTAATTTGTTTTATTACTGTGTTTCAAGAAAATGTCCTAATATCCCCCCTTTATATAAATGGAGATGTGTTGTGCTCCCACTTATTAATGAAACAACCAACTATAGTGGTTGTTTCATTAGTTCTATAGTTCTAACACTATAGTTCATTTAGTGTTGAATATTCCAGCCCATCCATAAATAGATCAGTCCAACTCCAGTGCTCATAAAGAAATGGGTGTTCGGTGAAGTGATATATAACACATTTCATCCAACTGTTTAACCCCTCAGTGCTCATTATGCTCTCACCTCTGTTGTTGACGGATAGACATTTATAGGCCAAATTTAACTTCTTTAAGGAATGATATCCTCGCTCTACGCTCTTCAACCTTCAGTACTCCTTTTCCTCCAATTCCACTTTCCACGTAAAATCATATACAGGTATTGACAACTCTTCCCCGTTAAGTGTTTAATAGCTCCACAATCCACCTTATAGCAATCCACCAGACTTCGACGACTTCGACGGACTTTGGTGGATTGTGTGTAGGCAAGTCTGTTCATTCAGAAGGTCCGCCGTAAAGTCCATCGAAAAGTCCGCCGAGCAAAGTCTGCCGTAAAGTCCGCTCGTGTGTACGCGGCATAATGAGCACAAAGGGGTGAAACACTTGGATGAAATTTGTTATATATCACTGAGCACCTATTTCTTAATGACCACTGGAGTTGGACGGATCTATTTATGTATGGACTGGAATATTATAATTTACATTTTTGGTTTACAACTCTCAATGAACTAGAGATTTTTATTTTAATAATAAGTGTGAGCACAGCACATGTCCATTTGTATAAGTGTTTGATAGATGAAAGTTTTATTGAAATGCAGTAACAGCACAATTTACACTTATTTTACAGCACGCTGGGCAATTTTGTGTTTAATTGTTTTTTTTTTTTTTTTATATATATTTAGAAGTGTGTTTACAGCAGCTCTATACTTTATTCAGTGATATTGGCTCCAAGCAGTGCCTCAGGGGTGAAGTTACATGCTCCTCCATATCTAAAAGCATTGGGTATTGTCGCTGGCTGTAGAAAAGGAAGGAGCAGCGAGGGAGCACAGGCAAGGTGATTATTAGGGAGTCGGAGGTCACTTTGTACAGACAATGTCACATTAACCTGTATGGACAAGAAGACAGTAGTGTTCAATGTTCAGGCTGTTCACTTTTTAAGTAGATTTCCCCTTAGCTTGGTGAATGTGGTGAAAATTCACTTTGTAAAGAATACCCAATCATGTTCAAGGAACATACATTTTTTTTTTTTTTTTTGCTTGCACTGATTGAATGCTGGAAATCAGCAGAGCTTCACCTCATTCAATTGAATAAGGGAACATTCCATTGCAAAGAGAAAATTCCCTTGTGAATGAACAGCTTATTTGCCTTTGGTAAATCAACCCTATTGTCTTTATTTGCATTATACATTTTGTTAAAGGTGAAGTTAATGTTCTAATTGTGTTTTTTTGCTTTAGTATTTGAAGAAGCAACCATTTTTTATAGTAAAAAAGAAAAATGAATAGGTTACAACATACCTAATACTTGTAAAATAGTTGTACTGATGAAGGTCGCTCCAGGATATGACATCTCACAGGTATAATTTCCTCCATCAGATATCTGGGTGTTCTGGATGGTCAGTGTTATATTGGTAAGTGTCATTCTTGTACTGCAGTTGTTGCATATCTGGGTTCCTCTTTTGGCAAGGTCAGCATATGAGAATAAACACGAAGAATTATTAATGTGATGGATCTTCCATATAACTCCCGTTATATTATCTCCAGGATTCTCTCCACATTGTAGAACTGTAGAATTGCCTTTTCTCCCCACCACAACTGTAACATCCGGAATCCCAAAAAATGATATTGCAATTATTGTGTGTTGTATTAAGCAGTCAAGTGTTAGCACAGGTTCTATATTCTGAGAGATATATATATGTATATGTATATATATATATATATATATATATATATATACACACACACACACACAAGTATATCCCGTACATACCATAGAGGTCTATAAATCAGCACGTTCCTTTCTAGGAGCATTTATCAATATATTCGTAAAATTCTGGACCTTACATATTGCTACTATAGCAGCCGCTAGCAATAATCACAAGTGAATCTGGCAGGGTGGTGCTATAAGAATGTCTGCTAAGACGCTTGTCCTCCTAATCATTGTCACTTTCGTTTTGTTGTATCTTGAATCCCCTGAAACCCTCTCCTCCTGGACACCTCTCCTGTTTCAAGTTATTCAGCAATAAATCTAAAAAAACATCCCTAGACTGAGTCTGTATTGTCGGTATGCAGGGAACTGTACTTGTGGATAGCGGCCTCTGTCCTTTTGTAGGAGAACCTGTGATATTCTGAGCAGCCCCTCCCGTATTTTTTGGTTTATAGCGCTAAAAATAAAAACCGCAGAGGTAATCAAAAACCACTAAAAGAAAGCTCTATTTGTGGGGAAAAAAAAGGACGGCGATTTTATTTGAGTACAGCGTTGCACGACCGCGCAATTGTCTGTTAAAGTAACGCAGTGCCATATCGCAAAAAATGGCCTGGTCATAAAGGGGGTAAAAACCTTCCGGGCTGAAGTGGTTAAAGCTCCCCTGTGCTCACATGTAAAGGCAGACATCTCAAGTCTCCCGCGACTTGCGGGAGTCTCACATAAATGACTGCGGGCTCCCGGACACCCACAAGTGCCAGGCAATATCCTGGCTGAGCCTGTCACTCAGGGGGCCACTGTCAGCTGCTAGGAGCTTTGGAACTTTTTTTTTTACAAAAACAGCAAGAGAGAGAAGCGGCGGCAGTGGCTTTGTTGTGAACAGGAGGCCGGGCTGGCTGAGGAAATGTCTATGGTGCAGCAGACAGAATGTAACCCTCCTCTCCCTCTCCAGCCCTCCACATTTGACTGTACAGTATACAGGTGCTGAATGGGGGCACCGGGAGAAAGATACACAGTACCTGAACCTGAGGACATAGCAGAAGGTAAGTGAGGCCCAGAGCGAGAATGACTTTCAGGGGGGGGCGGGGGTACAAATTCCTCAGGACTGCCGGCCGGAAAAAAGTGGGGTGTGTGCTGGCAATATAATGAAGGTTCCTGTAAATTTGGGGGGGCCTGTAAGTTCAATCACGAGTGCTCAGGGTGTGGGGGAGCCCATACGCTGTCTAGATGTTTCAAGAAAGGAAAGCGTGCCAGTGACTCTACTCAAAAGAGGGACGGTGAAGGTGGAAAAGATGCTGTCTTTTCTAAGTAAGTATCAGGGAGCAGCGAGGTTGTTGGCGGCGGGGTTTACGGATGGTTTTAGGATCCCTTGTTCATTGGCGACGGTTCCGCCAATGGCACGGAATCTAAAATCTGCAATGCAGCATCAGGATGTGGTTAGGAAAAAATTAAACAAGGAAGTGGCATTAGGGCGCATGGGTGGGCCGTTTGTCAAAAAACCTTGGCCAGACTTAGTGGTGTCACCTTTGGGGGTGGTGCCCAAGAAGGAACCAAACAAGTTCCGATTGATACACCACTTGTCCTTCCCAAAGGGGGGTTCAGTCAATGATTTCATTGACCCTGAAGAATGCACAGTGTCCTACACTTCATTTGATGCGGCGGTCAAGTGGGTGAAGAGGTACGGTCAAGGTGCACTCATGGCAAAATCAGATATAGAATCGGCGCTCCGCTTGTTGCCAGTGCATCCAAAAAGCTTCCGGCTGCTGGGATGTCACTGGCAGGAGCAGTGTTATGTTGACAAATGTTTGCCTCTGGGCTGTTCTGTTTCATGCGCCATGTTTGAGGCGTTTAGCTCGTTTTTGGAATGGGTGGTTAGGGAGGTTTCGGGCCTGGACTCAGTCATACACTATCTAGATGATTTTTTGTGTATAGGCCACCCTGCTTCCGCTGTGTGTGCGATTCTGCTTTCCACGTTGCAGCACATCGCAGGCAGGTTTGGAGTGCCGCTGGTGGCTGAGAAAACCAAAGGCCCATCGTCGGAAATTAGTTTTTTGGGGATAGTGATAGACTCAATTGTGATGGAGTGCTGCTTGCCCAGAGGTAAGTTGGAGGATTTGCATAAGGAAATTCGGGAGATCCACGGATTGCGGAAGGTTCAGTTACGGGCTCTGCAATCGTTGTTGGGTAAGTTGAATTTCGCCTGCAGAATTATTCCTATGGGGAGGGTTTTTTGCCGACGGCTGTCGGCTGCTACAGCGGGGGTAAAAGTCCTGACTCATTTTATTCGCTTGACAAGGGAGCACAGAGAGGACTTAAAAGTTTGGTATGAGTTTTTGGCCACGTACAATGGGAGGGCCGTGTGGATGTCTGGCCCGGTGAGCAATTTCGATGTGGAATTGGTCACCGATGCGGCGGGCTCCACGGGCATTTTTTCAGGGGCGATGGAGCGCGGAGCCCTGGCCACAGTCCTGGGAGAGGGCGGGGCTCTCGGAAATTTGGTGCTGCTGGAACTGTTTCCGGTGGTGCTGGCCTTGGAACTATGGGGAGAGGCATGCCGGAATTTAAAGCTGAGGATAAATTGTGACAACATGGGTGTAGTGCAGGTGGTTAACCACATGTCAGCATCTTCACAGCCGGTTATACGGCTGCTGAGGTTGAATATTTTTATTTATGTGGTGCACATCCCAGCTGGCTGACTCCTTGTCTCGGTTTCAGTGGGACAAGTTCAGGGAGCTGGCTCCAGGAGCAGACATGGAAGGAGTTCCTTCCCCGGATTGGATTTGGGAGCTGCCCTTGGAGTCACCACGGGATGGATTCGGCAGTCAGTAAGTGATTCCACTTGGACAGCCTACAGGAAGGTATGGAAAGAATGGTCGGTTCTGGTGCAAGAAGCTGGGGCAGTGACAATCGGGTCAGAAGGGCGGTTACTGGTGTTGTGCTTGGTAGCGAGGAACATGTAAAGGGGATGTGCGGTATCGTCTATTGATCGGAAATTGTCAGGCTTGTCATTTCTGTTCAAATTAATGGGTGGGGAATATTGGACTAAGGATTTTTGGGTACGGCAGGCCTTAAAAGGTTATCGGAAACAGCATAAGAAAAGGGACACGAGACGGCCTGTCACGTTCGCAAATTTGATGTTGATATGTGATATGTTGAGGTACGTATGTATATCGCATTAAGAAACGTTGTTATTTACGGCGGCGTTTTCGCTGGCCTTTTATGGAGCGTTTAGGATAGGAGAGTTAGTTAGCCCATCTAAGTATTTGGTGGGGGGTTTGTTGGATCAGGATGTGAAGTTGGAGACGGATAGGGTGTGTTTGCGGTTGCGGAGGTCAAAAACTGAGCAGCAAGGGAAATTTGCGGATGTGTCCCTATTTGCGTTAACGGGGTCACGGGTGTGCCCGGTGGAGGAGGTGCGTGAATTTAGGACGGTCAGGATGGATGGGGCAGGGCCATTCTTAGGGCATGAGGATGGGTCTTATTTGTCCAAAGTTCAATTTATATTGATTTTTAGGAAATGTTTAAAAAGGACTGGGTTGGACGAGGAGGAGTACGCTTCACACTCCTTTCGCATAGGGGCAGCTACAGAAGCTGCCAGATGTGGTTTGGATGAGGCTGCTGTTCACAGAATTGGGAGATTGGAGTCTAGGAGATTCCGGTCATATATTAGACCTAACTTGGTTGTGGAATAAAATGAATAAGGGGGTGAGAGTGGTTTAACAGTTGTACTATTTTAGTGTTAGGAACCGGTGTGCTGCTATCTTCGTGTTTTGTTTTTCGTTTCAGATGGAGGTTCAGTAGGCCTTGTCTGGATCATAGGTCACTCCTATGTTTGTTGGGGGGCCAGGAGAGGTGACGTACATCCAGATGGCAGACAATTGGGGATTTCCAGGAGATAGGCTTACATACGCTGGTTGGGTAGACCAGGGATGTTGTGGGGTAGAGTGCTGGGGAAGTGGAAAGGTATGTAAGGCTGGACAGACCTCCTGACGTGTTGGTGATTCATGCGTGTGGGAATGATTTGGGGATTCGGACAGTCAGGGACCTTCTTGCAGACATAAAAAGGGATTTTATGCAGTTGCGCGTAAAATTCCCGGGCACCCTTTTGGTACGGTCTGACATAGTGGCTCGAACAACATGGCGGGGGGCTAGGTCAGTAGTGAGTATTAATAAGACCCGTATACGAATTAATAAAGTAGTGGGGAGGTTTGTGGTGCAGAATGGAGGTATTGTTATCCGGCACAGAGAGCTGGAAACGAATGTGGGTCTTTACTTACGGAAAGATTGTGTTCATCTCTCCGATGTAGGGATTGACTTATGGTCCATGGGTTTGCAGGAGGGGATACAACAGGCCCTTAGGGTGTGGAGGGGCCCTCAAGTGTAAGGTTGTCACGCTTTCGGGCTGTGGCTGTGTTCTTCTGGTGGTCTTTGACAGGGGCGGTAAAGGAGGGATCAAAAGGGGTGGGGGGGCTCATCGTTAGCATGTGCTCCTCTGGTGTATTCCTGAACGGTGGATGGAATACTGGATTTTGTGGCACTGCGGGAAGGGGTTGTCTCCGAGCGGCTACAGCTGGAGGCCTATTAGTTTGGTAAAGGTACCCCAGTGCGTTGGTGTTATACGATGGTATACGTGGTTATATATTTGGATAAAAGTGGGTCACCGTCAGAGACCATCAGACTGGGGTTAACAGGTTATGTTATTACGTTATTGTTTATGTTTATTGGTTATTTATTGGAGTTATTTATTTGGAAGTGTTTTAATAAAAGAGGCTGTTATGGCCATTTTACTCCAACAAATAAAAGGTGTGGTCTCATTATTTTAGGTGGGTTAAGGTATTAGGTTGGAGTATTACAGTGACTGAATGTAGGGGACATTTGGTCTACACTGGTCAAGTGAGGCCCGGAGCGAGAATGACTAAAAGGAGGGGTAGTGTAGGGCCGGCATGACAGTGTGGCTAAGGGAGACACAGAAGGGGTTAATATTGAAGTAAAACGTGGTAAGAAAGGGGAGGTAAGAAAGCAGTCTTTTGGAAGGAAGGGGGAGGAGTTATATTTATAAGAGGGGTGGAGCAAGGGATCAGTGTGAGGAAGTTTTAGACGGAGGAGGCAGTTTTTCCCACCCTCCCTCCCTATATATATTTTATATGGCAGCTTATGGGGTGGCGCAGACAGGGGCAAGGCGCAGACATCATGGCTCTGTCCTGAGTGGCTCTGTCACGAGTGATGCGCAGTTTCACCGACGCAGTTTAACGAAAGCAGGATAACTAAAGCTGCATGAACAACATCAACAAGAACTCTGCTCCACTCTGCAAGACGACAAGCAAACCAGCTTTGGCATTTATTTTATATTAGGTTAGTTTCCCACTCTCTATCCACTAACATGCTCCTTATTCTCTTCCTTCTCACATTGGTGTCTTCTATCCTCAAATTATCTTTACTCTACCCCTCCTCTCTTCCCTGCAGCATGCAAATATCACCCTCACTCCTACCCTCTCCCTACTATGGCACCCATCATCTCCTGCAGTTGCTGCACCCACATGCTGACATAAACACCAGGGCCACTAGACAGGTGCGCTCATGCACATCCCACTCCCACCTTGCCTTCCTCACCCTCCTCCTCCTAGTCTCAGGTGACATTTCTCCTAATCCTGGTCCGCCATTTTCCAACTGCAAGCCACATTTCCAATACCCCTCCCCCTCTGGCAACCACCGCAATCCACTCAGTTTAATTTCTATCCCCCTGCTTCCTCAAAGCACCCCACCAATCTCATGCGCCCTTTGGAACGCTCGCTCCATCTGTAACAAGCTAACATCTGTACATGACCTCTTCATCTCTCATGGCTTGAACATACTCGCCATAACAGAAACCTGGCTTCAAAATTTTGACTCAGCTTCTCCTGCTGCCCTCTCCCATGGTGGTCTCCATTGGACTCACTCCTCCAGACCCAACAGACAGAAAGGAGGTGGAGTTGGCTTCCTTCTGTCCCCACAAAGCACCTTCCAAGTCCTTCCTGTCCCTCCCTCTCTATCCCTCTCTTCTTTCGAGATGCACTGTATTCGTCTGTTTTCTCCCATTTCTCTGAGGATTGCAGCAATTTATAGGCCTCCAGGACCGGTATCGCACTTTCTGGATGATTTTGCTGCCTGGCTACCCTACTTTCTCTCCTCTGAAATACCCACCATTATTCTTGGTGACTTTAACATTCCTGTCAATGTTAACAGCCCAACTACAGCTAAACTTCTCGACTTAACCTCATCTTTTGACCTAACCCAATGGACACATACTTCCACTCACTCCAATGGTAATACCCTTGACCTTGTATTCTCCCATCTCTGCAACCCTGGCAACCTCACCAACACCCCCTTTCCTCTATCTGATCACAACCTCATTACATTTACTGTATCCTTGCCTCCAACCACCCATCCCTCCAAGCAGCAAACAATTACTTGAAGAAGCCTTCACCACTTTAACCCTTCTCTTCTCTATTCTGCTACTGACCACCTACATGACATAATCTCTCCCCTGTCCTGTCCTGACCTGGCCACCTCTGTCTACAACAGTTCACTCTCATCATCTCTAGATGCACTTGCTCCTCTAACCACACGCAGAATCAGGCCCCGACCGTTACAACCCTGGCAAACTGACAACACTAGAAATCTCAAGAGACATTGCCGTGCTCTTGAACGACTGTGGCGTAAAACCAAATGCCTGCAAGACTTCACCCTATATAAATCTGCCCTTCTAAAATACAATTCATGCCTCCATGCTGCCAAACAAGCCTACTTTTTCTCTCTTAATAATTCCTTGTCATCCAGTCCCCGTAGGCTCTTCTCAACCTTTAAATCTCTGCTTCGTCCACCACCCCCTCTACCCACTAACTCACTCACTGCCCAAGAGATTGCCAATCACTTCAAAGACAAGATCGATGCAATTCGTGAGGACATCTCCACTGTGCGTACGTCTTCCCCACCCAACATACCTTGCCTAGCAGCACATTCAACACTCTCCTCTTTTGAATTGGCTACTACGGAAGAGGTTACAAAAATTTTCTCGGATGCCCACCTAACCAATTGTCCCTTGGATCCTGTTCCCTCACAACTACTACGGTCACCCTCTTCTTCTATCCTATGCTCCCTCACCCACATCTTCAATCTCTCCCCCTCTAGTGGCATCTTCCCCTCCCCTCTAAAACATGCGCAGATCACTCCCATTCTTAAAAAGCCCTCACTGGACCCTACCGACCTGAACTTAAGACCCATCTCATTGCTCCCATTCACCTCTAAACTTCTAGAACGCTTAGTCTACAACCGTCTTAATGCCTACCTCAATGAAAATAACCTTCTTGACCCCTTACAGTCTGGCTTTCGCTCGCAGCACTCCACGGAAACTGCCTTACTAAAACATACTAACTATTTACTAACTGCTAAAAGCAACAGCCAGTACTCCATACCCCTACTACTTGACCTCTCTGCGGCCTTTGATACTGTTGACCACCCGCTCCTTCTCAATAAACTACATTCCCTTGGCCTCCGAGATTCTGCTCTATCCTGGTTCTCTGACTATTTATCACAGCGCTCCTTCAGTGTCACCTACAACTCTGTCTCCTCCTCTCCATTGCCCCTTTCTGTGGGGGTCCCCCAAGGCTCGGTTCTTGGACCCCTTCTCTTCTCTATCTACACCTCCTCCCTTGGTCACTTAATAACTGCCCACGACTTCCAATACCACTTATACGCTGATGACATCCAAATCTATCTGTCTACTCCTCACCTCACTCCTTCAGTCTCCTCTCGCATTACTAACTTACTAACTGACATATCAGCATGGATGTCGCACCACTTCCTTAAACTAAATCTCTCTAAAACTGAGCTATTAATATCCCCCCCCACCCGTGCCCCCCTCCATGACTTTTCCATCAAAATCAACAATGCAACCATCAGTCCCTCCCCCCACGCCAGGGTACTAGGTGTAATCCTAGACTCTGACTTGTCATTTCAGCCTCAAATTCAATCGTTGTCAAAAGTTTGTAGAATTCACCTCCATAACATCTCTAAAATTCGCCCCTTTTTAACAAATGAAACCACCAAGCTCCTCATTCACTCCCTTGTTATCTCTCGCCTTGACTATTACAACTCCCTTCTCTTTGGCTTACCTCTCCATAGGCTATCCCCTCTTCAGTCTATCATGAATGCTGCTGCCAGACTTATCCACCTTACCAACCGCTCAGTGTCTGCCAACCCTCTACTCCAATCCCTACACTGGCTCTCAATCACCAAGCGAATTAAATTCAAAATTCTAACCACAACATACAAAGCCATTCACAACTCTGCCCTAAGCTACATCACTAATCTTGTCTCCAAATAACACCCAAATCGACCTCTCCGCTCTTCTCAAGACCTCCTGCTTTCAAGCTCTCTCATCTCCTCCTCCCATGCTCGTTTCCAGGATTTCTCCAGAGCCTCTCCCATCCTCTGGAACTCGCTACCTCCATCTATCTGGCTATTTCCTACTCTTGCTGCCTTCAGGCAATCCCTGAAAACTCATCTCTTCAGGAAAGCCTATCACGTCTCCAACTAATCTCCTACCACTTCCACCAGCTCATTCCCCACAGTTACAACCTTTTGTACCACCTGCCCCACCCTATTAGATTGTAAGCTCTTCTGAGCAGGGCCCTCTTAATCCTCTTGTATTTTATTGTATTATAACTGTATTGTCTCCCTTTTATATTGTAAAGTGCTGCGTAAACTGTTGGCGCTATATAAATCCTGAATAATAATAATAATAATATGTATATATGTGCCTTGTGTTTTTTGTAGTTGTGGTGTTTTCTGTTTTTCAGGAATGGGAGCAGGTCGTCATGACAGCAGAGATGGTCCATTTTGGGTAGGGGCTGTGTTCTTCTGGTGGTCTTTGACAGGGCGGTAAAAGGAGGGATCAAAAGGGGTGGGGGGCTCATCGTTAGCATGTGCCCCTCCGGTGTATTCCTGAATGGTGGATGGAATACTGGATTTTGTGGCACTGCGGGAAGAGGTTGTCTCCGAGTGGCTACAGCTGGAGGCCTATTAGTTTGGTAAAGGTACCCCAGTGTGTTGGTGTTATACGATGGTATACGCGGTTATATATTTGGATAAAAGTGGGTCACCGTAAGAGACCATCAGACTGGGGTTAACAGGTTATGTTATTACGTTATTGTTTATGTTTATTGGTTATTTATTGGAGTTATTTATTTGGAAGTGTTTTAATAAAAGAGGCTGTTATGGCCATTTTACGCCAACAAATAAAAGGTGTGGTCTCATTATTTTAGGTGGGTTAAGGTATTGGGTTGGATTATTACAGTGACTGAATGTAGGGGACATTTGGTCTACACTGGTCATGACCACAGTAAAATCCTGCAGCACTGAGCACACATCTCTGGCTGAATAGAAACAAGATTGTGGGGAGCGCTGTACAGTCACATGAAATGCTGGCCGGCCAGTGTCTTCCAGAAATGTATACCTTCAGACAGTGCAAGGTTACTGATCAGCCTTCCCCTCACTCTGTACTCTCTTTTTTTTCTTTATAGCTGCACACTGCACTGATAAGATCTCTGGAAGAATCTGCAGCCCTCCTGCATTCTGTGTCCAGTGAGGGGTCACATATGGTTGGTTGTTAACCATTTCAGCTCAGCTACTTAGCCAGAGCTCTGTGTGTGCTGCACAGTTTGATGTTTTTGGATTTACTGCTGATTCAGGCTAGAAGTTTCACAGACCCATTAACTGTTTACTGTCCTCCACTAATCCTGACCAGTTCACTGTTTGTAAGAAAAAAATTATTTTGGAAATTAAATGTGCTGCTGCCTTGTCACTTGGTTGTACTTTTCAAAGGAGGATTACTGACTTGATCTTGCAGAGCTGGTTTAAATAGAGTGGCACAGCCCTTTGATACTATATACTTGTACACTGAGTTCAGAGGCGGCTCTAGACTTTGTGATGCCTTAGGCAAAACCTAGACATTTGGCCCCACTGTATTATGAACTGTATTAGGAGGGTACAGTATAGGGGAGTGGACAGTACAGGGGGTAGGTAAGTGGGCATAATAAAGATATATTTTCCTCGAGCAGAGCTGCACAGGGAAGCTGCTCTCACAGATCCTACCTATTCTGGTAGGCTGTCACAAAGAGAGAAATAAAGGGGGATGGGTGGAGAAAGAAAGAAAGAAAGAAGGACAGATAGAAGGACAGATAGAAGGACAGATGGAAGGAAGGAAAGAAAGAAGGACAGATGGAAGGAAAGAAGGAAAGAAAGAAGGACAGATGGAAGGAAAGAAGGAAAGAAAGAAGGACAGATGGAAGGAAAGAAGGAAAGAAAGAAGGACAGATGGAAGGAAAGAAGGAAGGACAGATGGAAGGAAAGAAGGAAAGAAGGAAGGACAGATGGAAGGAAAGAAGGACAGATGGAAGGAATGAAGGAAAGAAGGAAGGACAGATGGAAGGAAAGAAGGACAGATGGAAGGAAAGAAGGACAGATGGAAGGAAAGAAGGACAGATGGAAGGAAAGAAGGAAGGACAGATGGAAGGAAAGAAGGAAGGACAGATGGAAGGAAAGAAGGAAGGACAGATGGAAGGAAAGAAGGAAAGAAAGACAGATGGAAGGAAAGAAGGACAGATGGAAGGAAAGAAGGACAGATGGAAGGAAAGAAGGAAGGACAGATGGAAGGAAAGAAGGAAGGACAGATGGAAGGAAAGAAGGAAGGACAGATGGAAGGAAAGAAGGAAAGAAAGACAGATGGAAGGAAAGAAGGACAGATGGAAGGAAAGAAGGACAGATGGAAAGAAGGAAGGAAAGAAAGAAGGACAGATGGAAGGAAAGAAGGAAAGAAAGAAGGACAGATGGAAGGAAAGAAGGAAGGACAGATGGAAGGAAAGAAGGAAGGACAGATGGAAGGAAAGAAGGACAGATGGAAGGAAAGAAGGACAGATGGAAGGAAAGAAGGAAGGACAGATGGAAGGAAAGAAGGAAGGACAGATGGAAGGAAAGAAGGAAAGAAAGAAGGACAGATGGAAAGAAAGAAAGAAAGAAAGAAAGAAAGAAAGAAAGAAAGAAAGAAAGAAAGAAAGACAAATGGAAGGAAAGAAGGACAGATGGAAGGAAAGAAGGACAGATGGAAGGAAAGAAGGACAGATGGAAAGAAGGAAGGAAAGAAGGACAGATGGAAGGAAAGAAGGAAAGATGGAAGGAAAGAAGGACAGATGGAAGGAAAAAAGGAAAGATGGAAAGAAAGAAAGAAAGAAAGAAAGAAAGAAAGAAAGAAAGAAAGAAAGAAAGAAAGAAAGAAAGAAAGAAAGAAAGAAAGAAAGAAAGAAAGAAAGAAAGAAAGAAAGAAAGAAACAGATGGAAGGAAAGAAGGACAGATGGAAGGAAAGAAGGAAAGAAAGACAGATGGAAGGAAAGAAGGAAAGAAAGACAGATGGAAGGAAAGAAGGACAGATGGAAGGAAAGAAGGACAGATGGAAGGAAAGAAGGACAGATGGAAAGAAGGAAGGAAAGAAAGAAGGACAGATGGAAGGAAAGAAGGAAAGAAAGAAGGACAGATGGAAGGAAAGAAGGAAGGACAGATGGAAGGAAAGAAGGACAGATGGAAGGAAAGAAGGACAGATGGAAGGAAAGAAGGAAGGACAGATGGAAGGAAAGAAGGAAAGAAAGAAGGACAGATGGAAAGAAAGAAAGAAAGAAAGAAAGAAAGAAAGAAAGAAAGAAACAGATGGAAGGAAAGAAGGAAAGATGGAAGGAAAGAAGGACAGATGGAAGGAAAAAAGGAAAGATGGAAGGAAAGATGGAGAAAGAAAGAAAGAAAGAAAGAAAGAAAGAAAGAAAGAAAGAAAGAAAGAAAGAAAGAAAGAAAGAAAGAAAGAAAGAAAGAAAGAAACAGATGGAAAGAAAAAAGGACAGATGGAAGGAAAGAAGGACAGATGGAAAGAAGGAAGGAAAGAAGGGAAAGAAAGAAAGAAGGACAGATGGAAGGAAAGAAGGACAGATAGAAGGACTGATGGAAGGAAGGAAAGAAAGAAGGACAGATGGAAGGAAAGAAGGAAAGAAAGAAGGACAGATGGAAGGAAAGAAGGAAAGAAAGAAGGACAGATGGAAGGAAAGAAGGAAGGACAGATGGAAGTTAAGAAGGAAAGAAGGAAGGACAGATGGAAGGAAAGAAGGACAGATGGAAGGAAAGAAGGAAAGAAGGACAGATGGAAGGAAAGAAGGACAGATGGAAGGAAAGAAGGACAGATGGAAGGAAAGAAGGACAGATGGAAGGACAGATGGAAGGAAAGAAGGAAAGAAAGAAGGACAGATGGAAAGAAAGAAAGAAAGAAAGAAAGAAAGAAAGAAAGAAAGAAAGAAAGAAAGAAAGAAAGAAAGAAAGAAAGAAAGAAAGAAAGAAAGAAAGAAAGACAAATAGAAGGAAAGAAGGACAGATGGAAGGAAAGAAGGACAGATGGAAGGAAAGAAGGACAGATGGAAAGAAGGAAGGAAAGAAGGACAGATGGAAGGAAAGAAGGAAAGATGGAAGGAAAGAAGGACAGATGGAAGGAAAAAAGGAAAGATGGAAAGAAAGAAAGAAAGAAAGAAAGAAAGAAAGAAAGAAAGAAAGAAAGAAAGAAAGAAAGAAAGAAAGAAAGAAAGAAAGAAACAGATGGAAGGAAAGAAGGACAGATGGAAGGAAAGAAGGAAAGAAAGACAGATGGAAGGAAAGAAGGACAGATGGAAGGAAAGAAGGACAGATGGAAGGAAAGAAGGACAGATGGAAGGAAAGAAGGACAGATGGAAAGAAGGAAGGAAAGAAAGAAGGACAGATGGAAGGAAAGAAGGAAAGAAAGAAGGACAGATGGAAGGAAAGAATGAAGGACAGATGGAAGGAAAGAAGGACAGATGGAAGGAAAGAAGGACAGATGGAAGGAAAGAAGGAAGGACAGATGGAAGGAAAGAAGGAAAGAAAGAAGGACAGATGGAAAGAAAGAAAGAAAGAAAGAAAGAAAGAAAGAAAGAAAGAAAGAAAGAAAGAAAGAAAGAAAGAAACAGATGGAAGGAAAGAAGGACAGATGGAAGGAAAGAAGGAAAGAAAGACAGATGGAAGGAAAGAAGGACAGATGGAAGGAAAGAAGGACAGATGG
Organism: Aquarana catesbeiana; assembly: GCA_037953035.1. Classification (NCBI taxonomy): domain Eukaryota; kingdom Metazoa; phylum Chordata; class Amphibia; order Anura; family Ranidae; genus Aquarana; species Aquarana catesbeiana. The sequence continues at coordinate 934,728 of JBBHAA010002037.1, forward strand.
AAGGAAAAAAGGAAAGATGGAAGGAAAGATGGAGAAAGAAAGAAAGAAAGAAAGAAAGAAAGAAAGAAAGAAAGAAAGAAAGAAAGAAAGAAAGAAACAGATGGAAGGAAAGAAGGACAGATGGAAGGAAAGAAGGACAGATGGAAAGAAGGAAGGAAAGAAGGGAAAGAAAGAAAGAAAGAAAGAAAGAAAGAAAGAAAGAAGGACAGATGGAAGGAAAGAAGGACAGATAGAAGGACAGATGGAAGGAAGGAAAGAAAGAAGGACAGATGGAAGGAAAGAAGGAAAGAAAGAAGGACAGATGGAAAGAAAGAAAGAAAGAAAGAAAGAAAGAAAGAAAGAAAGAAAGAAAGAAAGAAAGAAAGAAAGAAAGAAAGAAAGAAAGAAAGAAAGACAAATAGAAGGAAAGAAGGACAGATGGAAGGAAAGAAGGACAGATGGAAGGAAAGAAGGACAGATGGAAAGAAGGAAGGAAAGAAGGACAGATGGAAGGAAAGAAGGAAAGATGGAAGGAAAGAAAGGACAGATGGAAGGAAAAAAGGAAAGATGGAAAGAAAGAAAGAAAGAAAGAAAGAAAGAAAGAAAGAAAGAAAGAAAGAAACAGATGGAAGGAAAGAAGGACAGATGGAAGGAAAGAAGGAAAGAAAGACAGATGGAAGGAAAGAAGGACAGATGGAAGGAAAGAAGGACAGATGGAAGGAAAGAAGGACAGATGGAAAGAAGGAAGGAAAGAAAGAAAGAAAGAAAGAAAGAAAGAAAGAAAGAAAGAAAGAAAGAAAGAAAGAAAGAAAGAAAGAAAGAAAGAAACAGATGGAAGGAAAGAAGGACAGATGGAAGGAAAGAAGGAAAGAAAGACAGATGGAAGGAAAGAAGGACAGATGGAAGGAAAGAAGGACAGATGGAAGGAAAGAAGGACAGATGGAAGGAAAAAAGGAAAGATGGAAGGAAAGATGGAGAAAGAAAGAAAGAAAGAAAGAAAGAAAGAAGAAAGAAAGAAAGAAAGAAAGAAAGAAAGAAAGAAAGAAAGAAAGAAAGAAAGAAACAGATGGAAGGAAAGAAGGACAGGATGGAAGGAAAGAAGGACAGATGGAAAGAAGGAAGGAAAGAAGGGAAAGAAAGAAAGAAAGAAAGAAAGAAAGAAAGAAAGAAAGAAAGAAAGAAAGAAAGAAGGACAGATGGAAGGAAAGAAGGACAGATAGAAGGACAGATGGAAGGAAGGAAAGAAAGAAGGACAGATGGAAGGAAAGAAGGAAAGAAAGAAGGACAGATGGAAGAAAGAAAGAAAGAAAGAAAGAAAGAAAGAAAGAAAGAAAGAAAGAAAGAAAGAAAGAAAGAAAGAAAGAAAGAAAGAAAGACAAATAGAAGGAAAGAAGGACAGATGGAAGGAAAGAAGGACAGATGGAAGGAAAGAAGGACAGATGGAAAGAAGGAAGGAAAGAAGGACAGATGGAAGGAAAGAAGGAAAGATGGAAGGAAAGAAGGACAGATGGAAGGAAAAAAGGAAAGATGGAAAGAAAGAAAGAAGAAGAAAGAAAGAAAGAAAGAAAGAAAGAAAGAAAGAAAGAAAGAAAGAAAGAAAGAAAGACAAATAGAAGGAAAGAAGGACAGATGGAAGGAAAGAAGGACAGATGGAAGGAAAGAAGGACAGATGGAAAGAAGGAAGGAAAGAAGGACAGATGGAAGGAAAGAAGGAAAGATGGAAGGAAAGAAGGACAGATGGAAGGAAAAAGGAAAGATGGAAAGAAAGAAAGAAAGAAAGAAAGAAAGAAAGAAAGAAAGAAAGAAAGAAAGAAAGAAACAGATGGAAGGAAAGAAGGACAGATGGAAGGAAAGAAGGAAAGAAAGACAGATGGAAGGAAAGAAGGACAGATGGAAGGAAAGAAGGACAGATGGAAGGAAAGAAGGACAGATGGAAAGAAGGAAGGAAAGAAAGAAGGACAGATGGAAGGAAAGAAGGAAAGAAAGAAGGACAGATGGAAGGAAGAATGAAGGACAGATGGAAGGAAAGAAGGACAGATGGAAGGAAAGAAGGACAGATG